>CM061137.1:111419792-112619792 GCA_030789695.1 Scilla litardierei | reverse complement strand
ACGGTCCTTACCCCACCCCCACACACATGTGTGTGTGTGTGTGTGTGTGTGTGTGTGAGGGATCGGAGGGGATGAGTGAATTTCGGAGGGGAGCTTGGGGAGATTCTGGCGACAAGCCTAGGGCTTCGGTCACTGCTGATCTCCCAAAGGATCCTTCTAATGATCTACTCGAGGGTGACGGGCGGTGGCATCTTGTTAGGCGGAGGAACACCAGGAATGATAAGGGAGCGACTGGGCATCTCCAGCTTGGGCGAGCAAATGCTTATCAAGCGATGGGATCACGGAAGTTCAACCAGGCAAAAGTCAATCGGGTCTCAAGGTACGGGATGGGATCACGAAAAATGGATCATGGGTCTGAGGCTAGGGGTCAAAATAGAGCTGCCCATCCTGTTGCAATTTCGGAGGGTGGTGCACATAAGGTGTATGATAAAATGCTTCTGAGGCAAAATACTGCGATCGTGATTAACCCAGATGCCAAGCTCACTTGGTCTGACATCTGCTCTAATAGGCGAGCTTATGGAGAGTCTGTGGGCATGTCTTTGGTGCCACCTACAATTAAGGAAGATGGAAGATGTGTCGCACGTGTTCCAAATTCACTTTTGGAGAAGGGATGTGAAAAATGGAAATTTACCTTAGTTGGATATGTTCTTGGTGATGTCCCATACTATGGTCAGATTCAGGCCTGGGTGGAGAGGCTTTGGAAGCCAAGGAAGAGGGTTCAAATCTATAGCAAGGAAAATGGATTTTTCTATTTTCGATTTGAAGGTAAAGAGGATTGTGAGATGATACTCCATGGAGGTCCTTGGCTCTTCGATGGGCGTCTAGTTGTTCTTAAACTTTGGAGCCCAATAATTCGACATGATCGGGATATCCTGACCTCAATTCCTGTGTGGGTACAGTTGCATGGTGTTCCCTTGAATATGTGGAATATCCTTGTCCTTAACATTTTAGCCTCTGTCATTGGAACCCCTTTGTGCTTGGATCGTGCCACGGCAAAATTGGAGCGTATTACCTATGCTAGGTGTCTGGTGGAGGTGGATGCCAAGACGCCGCTTTCTAAAGTTGTGGATGTGGAGCTGGATGATGGGTCCATCCTTAGCATTGAGGCTAAGTACGAAGGAGAGCCACCACGGTGTAATCATTGTGTTAGCTTCGGACACTCTGATGCTCAGTGCCCTTTGCAAAGAGAATCGGTTGTTAATCAAAAGGGTAAGGCAATTTTGCTAGACTCAACTACTACTGCTGCCACTGTTGAGTTTGGGCAGTGCTCAACTACTGTTCAGGATGGGGTGGGTAATATAGCTTCAACTGAGTTACCCCAACATCAAACAACTGTTGGTGACAGTTGCCGTAATACTGGGGAAAAACCTAAAGTCAATTCCATATCTTGCATTCAAAAGTTGAGAAGCCTGGGGAGTTTACTGAGAGTAATTCAATCCCTTCTCCCAAGGCTCAGGGGTGACTCTGTAGAAGAAATAAAGGCTTTCTCGGATTCCACTAATTCAGCAGCCTCTCCTAGGCTAAAGGAAGTCTCAGATTCAGTGACTGAAATAGTCCATGTTGAAGATGTGACTCATAATTCCCTTGATGGATGTCAAGCATTTGCTACTCATTTGCAAGAGGAGCAGGAGGAAACTTTGGCCGTTAATGATGTTATCCATTCGGTGACCCCACTACTTCCGGAGATATCCTGCCATCAATTTGCGCAAGCAGACCAAGCTCCTTCTTCTAATACTGGGGGCCTGGATGCTGATGAGGATCACACAGGAAATGTGGAATTACCGGAGGAGCCCATGTATGCTAACCCCGAGTGGGACATTGAGCGATGTAATATCCTGGCAGAAGTTGCCTCCTCAAAGTTAAAAAAGCAGGTAAGCTCCAACTCAATACCACCTACAGCCATTAGAAAGAGTAGCAGGCTTAAGGATGGGAGCCAGCCGAAACAATCTACTACAAGTTATTAATGACCTTGTTAATATGGACTGCAAGATGGCTTAATAATCCTGTGCGGCGTAGGGATCTACGGGAAAGAATTAAGAAGTTGAAACCTTCGGCAATTGTCCTAGTGGAGACTAAATTGAAAAGGGAGAATGTTAGCAGCAGGTCCTGTATCCAAAAGAGCTGGATAAAGTTCGATAATTTCGACTTGCATAAAGGTGGGCGTATTCTTATGGGTTTTGATCCACTTATATGGCATGTGGCTCCTTTCTCGGCATCAAATCAACATTTGACAGTTCGGGTGCGCAATGTTGGGGGGTTTGAATTTACTCTTTCTGGAATCTATGGATGCAATACCGCCGTAGAAAGAAAGGAACTTTGGGAGTAGCTAGGGTGTGATGCAAAAAAACTAAATAATGAAGCTTGGTTGGTTGGGGGAGATTTTAATTGTGTCTTGTATGCTAAAGACAAAATTGGAGGGCGTAAGCTAGACACTAGTGCATTATCGGATTTCAACAATTGTATTTCATTATGCCGATTGCAAGAACTCAAGAGTTCGGGACGGAGTCTAAGCTGGAGTAATAATAGGATGGGCAAGGCTAGAATTTCGGCAAAACTTGATCGGGTCATGTGCAACGATTCATGGATGGACAAGCTCCCAGAATCTTACGTCACTTATTTGGACCCACATACTAGTGACCACTCTCCTATGATAGTTAATCTACATCCTCAGGTACTTTCTGACCCTAAGCCTTTTAAATTCTTCAATCACTGGGTTCGTCTGTCAGAGTACCAAGAGCTTATTTATGCATCCTGGACTCATTTCGTGAGAGGGTCTCCTATGTTCCTCTTTGCAAATAAGCTACGGTGTTTAAAAAATGAGCTCCGTTTGTGGGCCAGCAATCATCATTCAAGCAATGCAATTGAATCATGCCGGAATCAGCTTGAGGATGTTCGGGCAAAGAATGCAATTCATTATGATACTACTCTTCAAATATTGGAAAACAAATTATCAAAGGAGCTTGCACATCTTCTGGGTTTAGAAGAAGAGATGTTCAGACAGAAGAGCAGGCAAGACTGGCTAACACTGGGAGACAAGAATACCAAGTTCTTTTACAACTCCATGAAGGCTAGACAGGGGCATAACAATTTATTTCATTTGGTGGATGATAATGGGGTTCAAATCAAATCCTACGAGGAAGTTAAAACTGAGGCTGCCAAGTATTATGAGTAGCTATATAACCAATCCAATTACTGGAGGGTTTTTCCAAATTTGGTACCTAAAAGGAAAGTGAAACAGGAAGCTGCAAGGTGGCTGGATAGACAGGTTTCTGCTGAGGAGATTACAGAGGCGGTGTTCCAAATCAATGCTTCTAAGGCGCCTGGACCAGATGGGTTCAATGGATTCTTCTATCAATTCAACTGGAAACTTATTTCTACTGATGTTATAGGGGCAGTCCAGTCGTTTTTCAAGGAGGGGATTCTTCTCCGTCAAATTAATCACACTTTTCTTACTCTGGTCCCTAAGAGTTCAAACGCTAGTACCCTTGGCGATTACAGGCCGATATCCTGCTGCAATGTTATCTACAAATTAATCAGCAAAATCATTTGCAATAGACTCAAAAAGGTTATCCATGATCTGATATCCCCAAATCAGGCGGCTTTCCTGCATGGAAGACTACTATCTGATAGCACCCTTTTGGCCCATGAGCAGATTAGAGATTTCAGCAACCCTATGGGCTCCAGGGCTTGCATGAAGCTAGATCTCAGGAAGGCTTTTGATAGTGTGAACAGAGAGTTTGTTTATTTTTTTCTTCATCAAATGGGGTTTGGGACTACATTCATTGGCTGGATTAAGGAGTGCATTTCAACGCCGTCTTATTCTGTGATGGTAAATGGTTCGCCGGTAGGTCATTTTGAAGGAAACAGGGGGCTCATGCAGGGAGACCCCTTGTCGCCATATTTATTTGTCATAGTCATGGAGGCTTTCTCTCTTCTGCTGGAGAAGGCCCTCACTAAAGGAAACATACAACCCATGCGGCGTACAGGTGCAATTTCTCATTTACTTTTTGCTGATGATTTGCTGGTGTTCTGTAGAGCAAATCACAAGTCTTTTCTGGGTCTTAAGACTCTTCTTGAGGAATTTAAACACTTCACTGGACTAGAAATGAATTGGAGCAAAAGTCTTGTCATGTTTAGTAAGGGGACTAAGAGTCCAGGCTTTTTAGCTGAGTATTTGGGTGCAAAACATGCAACATCATTTACCACATACTTGGGACTCCCTTTGTCTACTAAATATCCTAAAAGATGCATGTATAGACGGCTACTTGATAAATGTGGGAAGCGCATGAGCGGATGGACTTCTACAGTCCTATCAATATCTGGTCGGATAGAGTTGGTACGAACCGTCATTTATGGTATGTTTTCTTTTTGGTCCCAAGTTTATAGAATTCCTACTACTGTACTACGTACTTTGACAACTATGTGTAGAAGGTTTATCTGGGGGAATACTGCTACCTGGGCTTGGAATGGTATTTGTCGTCCTAAAAAGGAGGGTGGTGTTGGTCTAAGGCTTCTTAAGGACCTAAATGTGGCATCGGGAATTAAGCTAATTTGGAGATTGTTGAAGACCGGGGGATTATGGGCGGAGTATATGCGCAGCAAGTATAAAGATGTAGATGTTTTCTATGATGCGAAGAGTTCTGTTCTCCATTCGGGAACATGGAAGTTTCTACTGAAATGCAGGGACCAATCGAGGAATCTCATTGTGAGGAAAGTAGGAGATGGGAATGACACACTTTTTTGGCATGACAGCTGGCTCCCCTGTGGGCCCCTCAACTGCCTGTTTGTAGTTCCAGATGGAGATGGTAGTAAGCGTGTCAGTGATTATTGGGATGGTACGGCATGGAATGATGATCCGGCCATTCATGATATAATGCCTATACTACAGAACATAAATCTACATGGCGGAGCAGACACTTGGGAATGGAAACTAGGCCCGGTTTTCAAATTTAAAGATGTGTGGGAAACAGTGCGCACCAAGGCGGCGCCATTCCAGTTCTATAAGCTTATTTGGTACAGGAATCATGTCCCTAAGATGTCCCTAACACTACTACGGGCATTTAAGGGCAAGCTCCTCACTATGGATGTATTGGCAAAATGGGGTGTCCAGGCACAGGCCGAATGTGTACTATGCAAAGAAAACATCCTGGAATCAAATGAGCACATATTTTTCGGCTGTGCTTTTTCAAATTATGTCATTACCCGTGCCTTTTTGAAACTGGGGATTAATGATCCGCCTGCATTAACGCTACATGGGATTGGACAATTTTTCTTGGAAAAATTCCTGAACAAGGGCTCTTTAGGCCGGCTTGCAAGTACCATACTTGCGGCGGCTGTATGGCATCTTTGGCGTGAGCGCAACCGTAGAGTTTTTGAAAGAATTGAGAAGCCAAAGACTGTTCTTTTCGAAGAAATGGCCGCTAATATTCGTATTGCACTTCGGGATGAGGATGGAAATGAGGGGGAAGCTTCTGAGGCGTTTAAGAACTGGGATATTCTTGATAATGGTTGAGAGTAATGTACGGTGTTGTGGTGGGTGCGTAGCAACTGGGATCGGTAGTGGAGAGTGACGACGCCTGTGTCCTATCCTCTCTCTACTAATCCCAGTTATATACGACCCCCACTTTGTAACTTTTGTATATTCTATAATATAGTTAATCTTATCTTTCAAAAAAATATAGGAGGGATCAAATGACCCCTAAAAATAACCCCAAAAATGACCCCCTATCAAAAATCCTATGCCCCCCATTTTTTCGGAAGATCCGAACTGTTCGTCTTGATCTCCACCCTCTAAATACATGACCCACCAATTTTCAACCCGATCCCATGTGTTTTGCCCATTCATCAACCATTCGCAAAAGTTCTGTTCATGCGAAACCGTTAAATTTGGGTCGGATGGATGAATGGGCAAAACACATGGGATCGGGTTGAAAATTGGTGGGTCGGGTATTTAGAGGGTGGAGATCAAGATGAACGGTTCGGATCTTCCGAAAAAATGGGGGGCATGGGATTTTTGATAGGGGTCATTTTTGGGGGTTATTTTTTGGGGTCATTTGATCCCTCCTCATATATATATATATATATATATATATATATATATATATATATATATATATATATATATATATATATATATATATATATAATGGCCCCCGTGACTCTCGGTCGGGCGATCGACCCTGGCGGCGACCACTATGCCGACGGCGGATCTCAAGACAAGTTTGATCGGGTTGATCGCGGCAAGGGGCTGCGTGATCGATCTGAGGGCGGCTCCAAAGGGGAGGGCAAATCTAATCGGGTTAATCTCAACAAAGGGGAGGGCGGCTCCATAGGGCAACGTGATCGACTTGATGGCGTTGTCCACGAATCAACGGGGTGTCGGAGCGCCGAAATCTACAAGGTGATCTACCTTCTTCCGAGAAGGAGGTGGCAGATCTGAGTAGGGGGTCTCGCACAGCAGCTGCATGCGGGTGGGAGATAGTGGATCGAAGGAAAAGGCGTGGATCGGCAGGAGGAAGATTGGGTGGTGTCGGGAGTTCGCGAAACATTGGATGGGCGCCACCGAAAGGTAAACCCCAAAACAACCGCATAACCCCTAAGGTGTTTGATAAAAAGCCTTTGAGGCATGCTGGGGAGATAAAAATTGATCCAACCAAGGCAAAACAATCCTGGGCGGATGTTTGTTCCTCCATCAGAAAATACGACATTGATGTGGGTATGTCGTTTGTCGCCCCCATTGCTAAGGATGATGGCACGCTCATGGCAATGGTGCCGAAGTCTGCGCTGGCCAGAGGAGCGGAACAGTGGAAGTCTACTCTAGTTGGGTACATCTTGGGTGATATCCCCTTTTATGGGCAGATTTGTGCTTGGGTGGACAGGCTATGGAATCTCAAGAGGGGGGTGAAGATCTATAGTCGGGAAAATGGTTTTTTCTGCTTCAAATTTGAGGATGATGGTGAATGTGAGAGGATTTTACAGGGTGGGCCTTGGATGTTTGACGGGAGACTGGTAGTCCTACAGCGATGGAGTGTTGGGGTCAAGTTGGAGCGGGATATCCTTTCTTCTGTCCCAGTCTGGATCCAGCTTCATGGAGTCCCCCTGGAAATGTGGACACTGGAGATCTTGAATTGCATTGCGTCCTTGGTGGGTAACCCTATCTGCTTGGATAAGCTTACTTCCAAAAAGGAGCGATTATCCTACGCAAGATGCCTCGTTGAAATCCATGCTAAACAGGCACCTATGCACCATGTCTCTGTGGGTACTGAAGATGGGCCGACTCTTACAATCGGAGTGAAGATAGAGGGGGAGCCACCGTGATGCTCTAAATGTGTTTGCTTTGGTCACTCGGATTCCCAATGCCTTGAATCAGTTGAGCCCCCTTCATTCCAAACCAAACAATCTTCGGGTGTCCTGTTGGAGGAAGAAGTGATGGACGGGGTTGTTTACAGCTCGGCCTTAGCACCTGGAGATGTTGTCCCTACTCTTGATCAGCTTGCCAAGCCAAGCTTGCCTCCAAACAGTGTGATTAATATTGTGCCATCCCCACTTGATTCAGGGCGGGGTATTTTAGAAGCTTTTGTTAGCAGCGCGGGCTACGAAGGCCCCAAAGATGGGCACTCCCGGGAGGTTAGCAGTGCTCAAGAAGGCCCCCCATCTTCTGCGGCACTGGCAGTTGCAGACGGTAGCTCCAGGCAAGTAACGCAAGACCCCCTAACTTCTGGCCAAGATGGGCAGTGCCAAGACACTTGCAGCGGACAAATGCCCTCCACAGCACCCCTTGAAGTGATGACCATAGCTGAGCATGGGAGGCTTCATGACGGGCATTGCCAGCTTGATGCTGGGAACGGTTTGGCTGGTGCTGGGCATAGTGGGGGGTGTCACAATTCTTTGCCATCACTCATATCTGAAGTCCCTGAGACTGACTTTGAAGTGGTTAAAGACCAAGTCCCTGAGACCGTTGCTGTAGACAACCCTGATTAGGAGGCTGAAATGGAAGCGCTTAAACATCAAGCTGAGATACGAAATGCAAAGAAGAAGCAAGAACCCCAGGCATCCTCCAGGAAAAGTTCCCGAATCCAGGAGAATAGCCACAGCCGCAAGCCACCAGTTGATAAATGACGGTGTTCATTTGGAATGCCAGAGGGCTAAATAATTTGGTGAGGAAGAGGGACCTTCGAGACTTCTTGATGAAGGTTAAGCCCTCTGTAATAATTCTGATTGAGACTAAGCTCAAGAATCTTACCACGGTCGGGAAGTCTATTCTTCCTAAAGACTGGTTAACCTACAATAATTTTGATGTCTCGGCTGGAGGCCGGTTACTTCTGGGATTTGATCCTAAGGTGTGGAGAGTGTCTTTGATGACGTACTCTGCCCAGCACATCTCCGTATCTTGCGAGAATTTGGGAGGGATGAGGTGCGTCATTACTGGGGTCTATGGCCGCAATACAATGGAGGAGAGGAGGGACCTATGGAAAATACTGGAGCATGATTGCCTGCGGGAAAAAAATGGAGCTTGGCTTGTGGGGGGAGATTTTAACAGCATTTTGTACTCTTGTGACAAGATTGGAGGCAGAAGGTTGGAGACGAGTATGGTCCGGGAATATGAAGAATGCATTAGCAAATGTGGACTCCAGGGCCTGAAGAACACAGGGAATAGACTGAGCTGGTGTAACAACCGGTTTGGACAAGAGCGAATTGCGGCACAGCTGGATCGGGTTTTCGCAAATGCAAATTGGATAAACTTATTGCCAGAATCTTATTTTGACTATCTGGAGGAGGGCACTAGCGACCACTACCCCATGGTCGTCCATCTTCATAGTCAGGTACTACCTAAGCCCAAGCCCTTTAAATCCTTCAATTTTTGGTCATCTTGCTCAGGATATAAGGAGGTCATTTGCTCTCATTGGAATCTCCCTGAAGTTGGCACCCCTATGTTCCGGCTTGTTCGGAAACTGCAAAATCTGAAACCCAAACTTCGGGTCTGGGCAAGAGATTTCAAGGCTGATAATTTGGTGGCGAGAAACAGGAACTCCCTTGAAATGATCAGGCATGATCCTCTGTTACATGTTGACTTGGACCTGCAAAAGAAGGAATCCCTCATTATTAGAGAGTTGTCAAAGGCTCTAAAAATGGAGGAGGACATGTTTAAGCAAAAAAGCCGTCAGAATTGGCTTACTCTCGGAGATCAAAATACTAAGTTTTTTTACACTCATATGAAGGCGAGGATCTGTAGAAACAATCTGCTGCATCTGGTAGATGGGAAAGGCGCAAAGAACAGGGTTTATGCAAATTTGATGGTTGACGCTCCTTCTTTTTATGAAAAACTTTTCAACCAGACCAGTTATCAAACTTCCTTTCAAAATATGATCCCTAAACGTATTTTAACTGAGGATGCTGTGGCTTGGCTATGTAGAAGGGTGTCTAGTGAGGAAATAAAGGAGGCAGTTTTTCAAATTGGGCCTGATAAGGCCCCAGGTCCTGACGGCTACAACGGATACTTCTTCCAGCATAATTGGGATCTCATTGGAAATGATGTCACTGCTGCTATAAAATCGTTTTTCTCATCTGGATCTCTCCTCAGACAGGTGAACCACACATTCCTTACACTAGTGCCGAAAAATTCCAATGTTAGTTGTTTGGGAGACTATCGGCCCATTGCCTGTTGCAATGTACTTTATAAATGCATCAGCAAAATTATTTGCAACAGGCTTAAAGAGGTTATTCATGATCTGATTTCCCCCAACCAAGCTGCGTTCCTCAAAGGCAGACTTCTTTCTGACTGTTCTCTTATCGCTCATGAGCAAATAAGAGATTTTAGTAACCCTATGGGGGGAGAGCCTGTTTAAAATTGGATCTCCGGAAAGCGTTTGACAGTGTTAACAGAGACTTCGTCCTCTACTTCTTGCATTTGCTGGGGTTTCCAGACAAATTTATCTCATGGATTCGGGAATGCATCTTCACACCCACGTTCTCAGTTATGGTAAATGGGGCTCCTTATGGCTATTTTGGTAGCAACAGAGGTCTTCGTCAAGGTGACCCCCTATCTCCGTTTCTTTTTGTTATAATCATGGAGACTTTTTCTATTCTGGTGGACAGTGCAATTATTTCACATAATATCCAACCTATGAGGCGGAGTGGATCCATCTCGCATCTCCTATTTGCAGACGACTTACTGGTATTTTGCAGGGCAAATAGGGATTCATTCTTGGGCATTAAAAATTTATTGCAGGAATTTTCAGGATATACGGGCCTGGAGGTTAATTGGGACAAGAGTTCAGGATTGTTTAGCAAGGGAGTTAAAAACAAATCGGTGTTGGCAGATTACTTGGGAATATCAATTGCTACAACTATCACAACATATCTCGGGTTACCTCTTTCTATTAAGTACCCTATGACCCCTAATTACAAGAGGTTAATTGATAAATGTAAAAAAAGAATGGGGGGCTGGTCTTCTTCGCTTCTTTCCATAGCTGGGCGAATAGAGCTTGTCAGATCGGTCATTTACGGTATGGTGGCCTTTTGGATGCATGCGTTCCAGATCCCTGTTAGCGTCCTGAGAACCATTTCTGCGGCTTGCCGTCGTTTCATTCTTGGAAATACCAGATCCTGGGCTTGGGAGGATTTATGTAAGCCAAAGACTGAGGGTGGTGTTGGTATTCGGTTGTTAGAGGAGCTTAACATAGCAGCGGGTGTGAAGCTCACCTGGAGGTACTTGACATCAAAGAGTATATGGGCAAATCTCATGCAGGCGAAGTATGAACCTCCAGGCGGAATTTTTGCGGCTTCGGTCTCTGTTCTGGAATCCGGAAACTGGAAACGATTGCTTCGTTGTAGGCCGGCTTCCCAGTCGCTTATAAGGAGGGTGGTTCGGGATGGCCGGACAACTTCCTTTTGGCACGATTGGTGGCTTGACTTCGGACCCCTCTCTCAGCATTTCGAAATCCCGCAGGGTGCTTCGCATCATGTAGTTGCCGACTACTGGGTGGTGAATGACTGGAGCATGGATGTGGCCCTAGACCCGGTGCGTCATCTTCTTTGCAATGTCAGGCTTACTTCAGGATCCGATTCCTGGAAATGGACTCGAGGGGACTCTTTCACATTTAAAGAAGCGTGGGAGGGGATTCGTTGTAGGGGACAGGCTTTCCCATTGCACAAATTAATTTGGTATCCTCACAACATTCCGAAGATGTCTCTCACCCTCTTAAGAGCTTTCCGAGGTAAACTTCTTACTAGAGATAAGCTTAGCAGGTGGTTGCCTAACACTCCTCCATATTGTGTCTTATGTGATGATAACATTGATGAGGATATCAGACATCTGTTCTTCGGTTGCAACTACTCGGGCTATATTTTTCGCAGGGCCATGCTTAAGCTTAGGGTCCCTCCCCATGTCTCTTCCTTACCTGATGTGGGGGAGTTCTTCCAAGCGCACTATAGTGGAAAGGACTGTTTAAGCTTACTTTCTAAAATCACTTTAGCCTGCGTGGTTTGGCACGTTTGGCAGGAAAGGAATAGAAGGATTTTTGAAGATGTGAAGAAATGCAAGACAATTTTATTTGAAGATATTGCCGCGGATATCAGATTTTCATTACAGGATCAAGAACCAACATCTATCGAAGAAGTGGAAATCTTTTCAAACTGGGAGTTAAGAGATAAAGGATGATTTCTGTAAGATTATGTTAGGGAGTGAGTTTGCTAGTGGGGAGTGACGACGCATGTGTCCTCTCCTCCCCCTATCGAATCCTATCCCTGTATGTCTTACGGCTGTATGTTTCCTGTGCATATTCAATAAATTAACACGCTTACCTTTCAAATATATATATATATATATATATATATATATATATATATATATATATATATATATATATATATATATATATAGACACACACACACACAAATATTTACATATGTAGATATATGTACATGTGTGTGTGTATGTACATATAGATACATATATATACATATGTACATATATATAAATATAGATACATATGTATATACATATGGATACATATATATACATATGTATCTATATGTATATATATGTACATATGTGTATATATATGTATATATATGTACATATATGTATGTGTATATATACATATATGGATTTAATGTAGAAATGGTGGCACCTGATCCAATGGATCAGGTGCTAAGACACAAAAAAGGTAGGAAGTACAAGCCCCCACATGGGCTTGTACTCGCTGGGTCCCACCTTTTTGTGCTTGCACCTGATCCATTGGATCAGGTGCCACCTGCTCTACATTAATCTCTACATATATATATGTGTGTGTGTATATATGTATATACACATATATATATGTGTATATATGTATATATGTACATATATATGTGTATATATGTATATATGTGTGTATATACATATATACACATATATATGTGTATATACATATATACATATATATATATATTGACTAGGATCCATTCAGATGAATCAAACATGCAGATCCATCTAAGTGGAATTTAAAATTGGACAACCTAAATGGATAATCCGCTCCATTGGATGTGATTTAACATGTCTAAACTACCTATAAACAAAATTTCAAGCGATGTGGACATGTTTTACCCATCCATCAAGTGGTTGCAAAATCAATATTTTTTTGGTTTTTAACCATCGGTTTCCGGACACCACATTGGGCGTCGACTAATCCGGCTCGAACCGGGTAGGACCCACGAAGGGCAACCAAAGCTCTCCATCACCAATTTTTGACACAGCTGCATCCAGGGAGACTCGAACTCGAAACCTCTGGAAGCTAGCACAACCCCACTAGGCAGTTGTGCTATGCATTGGTGGGTAAAATCAATGTGTTTTAATAGTCATAAAATCGACTAATTTTGCAAACACTTGATGGATGGGCATAACATGTCCAAATCATCTGAAATTTTGTTTGTATGTAGTTTAGACATGTTAGATCACATCCAACTGAGCAGATTATCCATTAAGGTTGCCTAATTTTATATTCCATTTTGATGGATCCGCATGTTTAATCCATCCAAATGGATTCTAGTCAACCTATGTGTGTGTGCGCGCGCGCACGCTAACACTTAATGCATGGAGAAAACATGTCCAAATTAGCTGAAATGTTGGTTGTATGTAGTTTAGATATGTTAGATCACATTCAACGGAACGGATTTTCTATTTAGCTTGTCCAATTGTAAATTTGACTTGGATGGATCCACTTGTTGGATCCATCCGAATGGATCCTACACACAGGCCGACCCACCCACAAATACACATACATATATAGGATTAATGGATATTAGACGGCACCTGACCAACTTGGGTCAGGTGCGCTGACGTGGCGGCCTCCCATTAGCCACCCAAAAAGCAATTGCTTTTTGGACGGCCAATGAGAGGCCGCAACATCAGCGCACCTGACCCAAGTTGGTCAGGTGCCACCTTTTTACTTTATGTGTACACTGTGTGTGTGTGTGTGTTCTAGTCTATGATTGGTTCTCTCTCCCTTCTATCCAAGAATAGTCTAAAACACTATATTTCTTCTGAAGTGTATTCTGTATTTTATTCTTGAGTTAATGAAGCTTAATTATTACATTTCTCTCACACACGCACGCGCGCACACAAGCAAAATGTATATGTGCTGACAGCGTAGGAAAATTTCCTGCACTATCAGCACATAAACATATTTTTATTTTTTTCGAAATTTTTTTAAGATTTGTTCTACACATTATGGATGATCACCACACCGAGAATCAAGTTAATTCAAAACTATTTGACACTCGATCTACCCTTTACAAATTCAACGGCTTCGGAAGAATAGAACTTTTTACAACGGGTAAATTGAGGGTCAAATACCCATAGGGTTCACATACTTGGGGATTTGGGGTTTAATAATTTGTACAACGGCCCAGGAAAAAAATTTCAAACACTTGATGCGGCCAGTTAAAAATCATACTGTTTTATTTTTGAAAAAAAATCTATTCCATTGGATTTGTTGTACAAATTCTAAAATATCAAAATACAGAATTTGTGGTGACCACTAGAAGATTTGACGCTCGATCTAGACATTACAAAAGTCATATTGTTTTGAAACAGTTAACTATATATTTGTTTTGTAATAGCTTGATCAAGTGTCAAATAGCATGGTATTCATCTTAAATTTTATGTTTTAAAGTTTTAAAACTTATAGATCACATACTTTAAGTAAACTAAAAAAATTTAACGGACAAGTTGTTTTCAGACAAGCCCCACTAAATGCTCGAGGTCCCTCATTTGAAAATGTGTGTATATTATAACCATTTTAGTGTTGTGAACGAGAAAAAGATTTGGAGAAGGGTTGAGGCTAGGAAACCCCTAGCCTCCTTTATATAGTATTCATAATGGGTACTCATGTGGGTGGATACCCAATAGGCCCAATGGGTCCTATTCATAACACTTACCCTTATCCAACCAACGTGGTATACTCGACTTTATGACTACTGAATGATTCATTAGTACTACTGAGTATCTTAAAGGGTGGATACTTCTGGATCCAAGTTAAGGGTAACTGCCTCGTTAAAAACCCTTAGCTATGGAAAACCCTGTACGAAAAACCAATAGCGAAGGGAAAAGAGTACAGCACTCCATAACTTCCCCTGATTTGGGGATGTGTCGAGGGGTGGATACTTCTGGATCCAGAGTCAATGTGGTTGCCTCATTAAAACCTTGACTATGGAAAACCCTGTGGGAAAAATCACTAGCCAAGGAAAAAGAGTACAACTCTACAGTTGACTCCCCCTTATCTGATCAAGCTTCAGGCTTGCAGATATCCTATATATCTATACATTTATCTCCTATGTGTCTATACATCCATCTCATCTACAACATTTCGAAAGCAAAAGTAGAGTACAAGCATCACTCATCTATACAAGTTTCACTCATATAAGGCAGTAGCTGAAACTGAAGGAGCGCTACGAACTTGGTAGACAGCTCCACGTTTCAATCATCAATATCTGCAAAGGTACTTCAGGACCTGGCTTTGTATGTTCTTGAAATGCTCCTTGGGTGATGAGCTTCTCGGGATGGTGGAAGGATGTAGAGTAGGAAGGATTCTGTGTAGATCTTCAGGAGGTGGACGTCCCTTTTATGCCATTCATCGCGATGATCTGTAACCTGCATATGCAAATACATTTAACATAGAGGATTTTTCCTCGACCCTTGGAGATAGCGCAGAAGCTACATATCTCTGGTCCAGTGGCGCGCTGCAGGCGCTGCACTGTACATGGCTAATAGCTATACTGCTAACGCTCAAAAGAGACGTATGCAGTTGGCCAGGTAAAAGAGTGTTTCAAAGACACTTAAGGTACTTCTGGACCATATATATTCTTCCCCTCTTCTAGCTAACGGAAAGGGGTCTTTTAATGTATATCCATACAACCAAATAGGTGTATTTGGTGGAGAATGAATTTAATGTTTCTTCATCAATCGTCATTGTATGAAGTTTTCATCTTCGGGATGATTAATTAACGTCATCTTCAGGATGATAGTTCATTTCTAGGATAATAATTCATCTTCGGGATGATTGTTCATCTTCAGGATGATTAATGTCATCTTCAGGATGATAGTTCATCTTCAGGATGATGCTTCATCTTCAGGATGATTATATTCTGTAAGCCAAGAATTTATGCCTAGCTAGGACTTTCATATCATATTTGATAGATAGGCTTTAACAGATATTTCGGTATTTTCTCTTCAGGAGATCCGATAATATTTTGAGTTATTAAGATAATCTCAATTCTTTTAATTTGCTCTCTTAAGAACAATACTGTTTTTAAGAGGTGTAAACAACAACCTTTTAGTATGAGTCCTTTAAGGATCTTTGTCTAGGTTGTCTTTCCTTTAATCATATTATTAATATGTGTCCCAAAAAGAAAGGAAAGGAAAGAAAAAATTTATATATATGCAGTTGAAGAAATTTTATATCGGTAATGTTGTCACATCCAATAGCAACATCAACCAAAAATTCCCTCTTTTTGCCATTCGTTGGGTTACGCCTTGACATAAACCAGTCGATGCATCAGATTCATCTTGTAAGTGAGTTCAGCTCATCTTACTTGATTACTTCCTGGTTTGAGTGATTTATACCTCTAAAAACTATAGCAAATTAAAATGCTTATAGCTAACGATTTTATTTTAATTCTCCTTCAATACTCAGTAATCCCACAGGATTTGATATCATTTTTGATACCAGGACTTCAGGTCCAACACCTCATATTTCATAAGTGAGTCCAGCTCACCTTATTATTACCTCATTCCACATTATTATAATTTGGACAAATCTCTATCTTTGCTTCAGGCAAAGCAGAGTTGTGGAATCGATTTTATATTTAACTGGCAAAGTGAAATATGAGAAAATTTGTCGACAAAATGTGTTCTTTCTTGTCCAAAACTCACCCCGTACGTACTATAATCATTTGATTTCTCCCAGAGGTGTCTCCTTCACGACACGTTAAAGAAGTGAAGGTTCTGGGACGGGTAAAGAATATGGACAGATCCAGAATTGGTCCTTAGCAACCAAGTTGCAATAAGGTTCTGGATTTGAGCTCACTTTCCTGTGGTGGTATTGCTTTTTCGGTCTCCAGGAGTAGATCTCTCTTTTTGGAGCCTAGTGGTATGTCCTCTCATCCATTGAGGATATCCACTTCTGCTACTGGTGGATTGCACCCAGTATATTTGGTATGTCAATCCTAGCTGGATTTTTAGTAGCAGGGATGTGAAAGTTTTGACAATATCTATATTGTCAGGAACTATGTCTGATAACTGTTTTAACAGTTTCATAAGTGTGGATCTTCAGGATCTCATCACAATTCATGATAACCAGATCATAGGTATTAATGATTTAAATGGTCATTTGAGCTTCAGGCTCATGGATGATTGTAGTATTTCTGTTGAAACTGATGCTGGGACATTAAAGTTATGAGGGATCTTCATGATCTCATCAAATCTTTAAAATAGGGTCATCAATGCACGTCTTTAGGAGAAGTGAATTTAAATGCTTCCCCTGTTCAGAGTGCTCAGACTCTATTTATCTGGGATTTTTACTTCCGATAAATAGTTCTGCATTTTGATGGTCTATAGTGGTGATATGGGGGTGTCTACTTATCATCATGGCACAATCTATAAGATGTGCTCTAAACGCTTCCCCCATCAGGGGTTCTCGGAAACGGTTTATATGAGGTGATCAGACTCATATAAATAGGTTCTAAGGAGGCGTTTTGATGGTTTGCAATGTAATTGCATGTTCCCATGTGGTCACCTACAACTGGATTTTTAATGGATAAGAAATCCATTTAAATCATTTTAATGATTTATATTACCCATATTTGGGTGTGAACACAAGCTTCAGGGTGTTCGATATTTTTCCAGTTGCAAAAACATTTAAATTTCCCAATGTTATCCAAAGTTACAACCATTTTATAAAAGAATGTGGTTGGATAATGACCATTTATTTAGAGGATATATTGATGAGTACACCAAGGGTACATCATCAGTCTTATTAAGGGAGTGGACGAAGCCTATTTATATCCCTTAAATACTCTCAAGAGACCTAAAGGTCTTCATTATCTTTAATGATGATGGTATATCATCTTAAATTAATTTGAGGAAGTGGGGAGAGTCAAGGTCCATGTGAATGGAGATGATCTCATTATCATTTTTCCTTTTTGAATAGGACAATGAAAGTTTCACCCTTTTTGAAGAATCTTCGGTTTCGTCTGGTTAATGATGTCTTGCATCATCACTCCAGGATGATATCGATCCAAAGTTGGTCGATTCTGGACACTTCTGGTGTTCCAAAATAATTCCTCTTTTTGAATTTATGTGGGACTTTTGAAAAATCCATTAGAATGCTCAAGTTAATTTTGTCCGGTAATAGTTGAACTGTGTTCAAACTGTGAAGGATTACATCTTCACATTGACTATTATGCGGATCATTTTGGGACAAAGCTTCAGGCTTCATTTATTTCTTGAGTCATTAGGGATTTCGTTTTGACGAATATCCTTTTGAAACTGTATAAGTTTCAGAGAGTATATGGCATCCTCATTTTATTTTTAAGGGTATTCAAGATAGCAAATCATTCGCAGTAAAATAAAATGTATTAAAGCTACAAGAGAATAATACTGATGATTTTGTTAAGTCAACAAGTGACATAGTGTGATGTGTGATCTTGAAAACATACAACAATAATTATGCTCATTTAAGACTTATGTTATGACAACAGATTATATTTGATTTCAAAATTTATTTGTCCTCGGGGAGTAGCTAAATATACATAAGGTCAATTAGACTTTCGTCGTTTTGACTAGATATGTATGTATTTTTATATGGCATAAGTTAATGCACATTCATGTTTGCAAAGACATTATGGCTCTTATCAGAACTTCCGGTCTGATTTTGGCTTGCCATTGCTTACTCCATGTCGAGGTACATCGTATCTTCCCTTTCCCATTTAATCCAAGACTTCCCCTGTTTTGAGTTTTCCTTATTTTTATTTCAGGTCATGTTTGATCCTGAACTTCCCCTGATTTCAATATTCCTTATTTATAAAGGACAATGAAAATTAGTCTTGCTAAGGAGACATAAGCAGGGGTTTGAGCAAATTATTTATACTTCCACTTTTCTAATTAATAAGAGACTTTTTAAAAAAAGTCTATTTGAATGCTCGAGTATAGCTTCAGGCCATTTACTTGAGTCGTTCAAATTTTATGTGGATAGTTTACCATGCTCAGAGGGGAACAAATACGTGGGTGCGTAATATATTTCTCACTTATTTATTAAGCCACGACTTCAGGCGTATGCTTATATTCAAGGCTAGAAAAAATCTTTCCTTGTAAAAAATAAAGGAGAGTACTCTTTCAAAGAGTTTAGCGGTATTATGGAAAACTTCTGGTGTCCATATTGGATTATATAGATCATAGATCTTATATATGTGTTTACCGCAAAGTGTGCATCTTTTATAAAGATAGCAATTATAATTTTCGCATAAACCATCGTATTTATTTTATTAGGGAGAGAGGGTGTTGACTTTTGATTTGATTTTGAACTTCAGGTTCATTTTGTCAAAGTGGATATGATATTAAACTTTTTGAAATCATTATTGTCTTATTGTCATAAATATCGTCATATCATGAGCCCATCATACATATAATGTAAAGCTTGTAAACTAAAGATTATGTTCAATTGAATTGAAACAAGTATGATGTACACATGCTATTTATATGCTGCAGGCATTTAAATAATCTTATCGCAGATATATAGTCTAGCTATAGGCGTTGAACTGTATCAGAGTGATTTTAGCATGCTTTTTAACAGTTTCATTGTAACATTAACATAGCATGAAAATAGTTAACATCCACGCATTTAATGTATAAGCAATGAAAAAATAACTTAGGACTATGGGGATCAGCCAGCCGACACCAAAAAAAGAAAGACAGTCCGAAAATTACAACAAAAAATTGCATGAAAGAATAAGTACAACTCGGGAACTTCAGAGAGAAGCCCCTTTCATCTTTGTGCATACGCCTTCAGCACCTTTTTGGTGTCCGCCGGTCTTCTTTTTACATGTATATCCTCACTTACAAATTTCTCTCAAAAAAGGGAGGAAAAAATTGCGGGAAATTAAAGGTGTCGGAAACCTGGCTGATCCCTAAAAACATAGCCTAAATCGCACTTCCACGCAGATAATATATGGAAAATATACAACCACGCAGATAATCATATCACAGGCATGTAAAGATTAATTAAATAATCTAAATAGTGTGTGACGTGCTAAAAAATTATTTTTGAAAAACTTTTTACCTTTGATCTATATTATTTATATTTTATTTTTCCTCTTTAACCCTTATTATAAACTTAAAATTTCTTTAATTATTTTGGGCTTTTAGGGCCAAAAATAAAAAAAGAAAAATTATTTGTGTAAATGGGCTAGTTTTCAGGCTTTTTGGGCCATGAAAACAACCCATTATGGTTAATTTGGGCTTCCCCCGAAAAATTGACCCGTTTAGGGCAAGGGTTTCCGAAAAAACCCTGGGGGCCCGCGGGGCACGCCGACGTGACGGCTGGCCGCGGCAGCGTGCCGCGGCTGCAGGCCGTGGCTGCCGGCAGCATTGGCCGCCGCGGCCTGAGGCCGCAGCAGTTGGCCGCGGCTTCAGGCCGCGGTCGCTTGGCCGCCGCGGCTTCAGGCTGCGGCCACTGGGCGCCGCGGCCTGAGGACGCGGCAGTTGGCCGCGGCGTTTTACCGTCGGTGGCGCTCGTAGAGCGTCGCCGTTTCGCCCATCGGGCGTGCGGGGTATGGATCAAGGTTGGGGGTGTAAAAAACAGATTTTTCAAGCATTTAGATCTCTAAAAAACTGATTTTTATTGTTTTTAGACATGCGGATCTAAATAAAAATATGATTTTTACCGTGTTTTTAAACTTTTTGATCCTAAAACATGCAGATCTACGTGAAACGCAAGTTTAGATCTAAAAAGTTTTGATATTTACCACTAGATTCGACGAGGGAATCTAGACGACGGTTGGTGAAGGATGCCCTTTTCGCTCCCCGTTGAGAAGATTACGATCTTCTTAGACTGAGCGGTTGCTGGATCTCCTTCCTCGCGCGTCGCCGCCTTTTCCAACGAGCGTGATCGTGCTAATAACATGTTGTGAACGAGAAACAGATTTGGAGAAGGGTTGAGGCTAGGAAACCCCTAGCCTCCTTTATATAGTATTCATAATGGGTACTCATGTGGGTGGATACCCAATAGGCCCAATGGGTCCTATTCATAACATTTAGCATATTTTAGCAAAGGAAAATATGGAACCCCCCCCCAAAAAAAAAACCCCCCCCCCCAACCCAGACCAACACCCGGCCCAACAAAAAAAAACAAGAAAACAAAAAAAAACCCCAACCCCCCAACCCCCCCCCCCCCCCCCCCCCCAAACAACACCCAGCCCAACCAAAAAAAAAGCAAGAAAACAAAAAAAACCACACCCCCCCCCCCCCCCTCCTCCCCAAACCAACAACTGGCCAACCAAAAAAGCAAGAAAACAAAAATAACCCCAACCCCACCCCCCCCCCACCCAAAAGACACCTGGCCCAATCACAAAAAAACAAGATAACAAAAAAAAACCCCAAATCCCCCCAAGAGTGTTGTTAGATGCACCACATGTTTTTATGAATTCATCATAAATATTAATTTCATTGAAATTACAAATTCAACCTTAATTAGATTTTAATTATTACTCTTAAATTTGTTGATTAATTACAAATTTTGCCATTAGATCTCTTGATTTCATGGTTATCCAATCTACGGAATTTCAATATAGTTTCCAGCAACAATAAAGACCTCGTCCTCTTCAAATTTTCAGAGGTCGAGCGGGGGCAGGAAAAGAGAAAAAAAAGATAAAGAAACTTTTGGGTGGAACTAGCGACATCGAAGACATGCTGGTGGCGCTTTCATGATGGGATTGTTGGTGTTTTGGGAGCTGTGTTTTGATCATCAAAGTTTCTTTATTTGGATTTTTTTCATTTTGTTAACGGACCGATTTATAAATTTTGGGGTTTTGACTCAAAAATGGAGGAAGAGAGCAGGTCTTGGGTTATGAGGACTAAGTTATAAATCTTGGGGTTTTGACTCAAAATTGGAGGAAGAGAGCAGTTCTTGGGTTATGAGGACTAAGTTCTCACATACAAAGTATCAAAGATCAAATTCCACGAGAGGAACATGCAGTCCCTTCGCCACAAAATCTAAGCATGAATTGGGATTCAAGATGAAGAGCTTGAATTTGGACCCAAAGCAGAGGGATTTGAATTTCCATATCTTGGCAGGCCAAAATTTTTTTTTAATTCTCCGAGGTTGACGAATTCGATGTTAGGGAGGGAGCGGAGGTGGGCGGTGAGGGCTTCCTTGAGGGAGCAACCGAAGGCGTTAGCGCCAGTGAAGATCTCTACGGGTGTTTTGCGGTGAAATTAAAGGGTAAAAATGAAACAAATAGCGGTGAATTAATAAATGACAAAAGATTGATGTGGTTAATTCAGAGTTACGGTGAAATTATAAAGTCATGCAGTGCAACTAATTAGAGCTCAAAAAAAAAACCAAAAAGAAAAATCCCCCTAACCCACCCACGGCCCAACCACCAAAAAAAAAACAAGAAAACCCAAACCCAAACCCCAAATTACGCTACAAACACTTTTAAAATGAGGATCTAAACGAATTTCATTCTTGTCTAAGTGATGCTCTAGTACGTGTACAAATTTTTTATTTTATTTTATTTTTGAGAACCAGGATGGCGCAAGGGCTCCAGCCACAACGCACGAAGGCAATGAGAATGCCAAAAGTACTAACCTAGAGCTTAGATAATGACATCAACGAAGCTCTCACAAAATACAACGAACCAGCCAACTAAAACATAAGTAAAAGGCTTGACTCAAAATTACAACCATATAGCTTAGAACAAAAACACCTGTCCAAATAGGAAGCTCTCACAAAATACAGCCAACTAGCCTAGACTAAAGGGAATTGATTTGCACACCTACTGGTTTACTGCACATAAATACCACTTATTTACAAGTTTACCATTACTTCCAAGCACAAACTACTTTTTATAAGTTTGCCGTTGAAATTACTCATGCGCACGAGCCAATTACCTAATTTCTGAAAAAGCCCCGAGGGCTCCGAGGTTTCGCTGGGGTTTCACCAACTACGTCGTCTAATTACCTCTGCGGTCATCCGATCTCGTCGGTGTCTCCCCAACCCCCACTCTACCTCATCCGACCTCCCCAGCCCACCTCTCTCTGACGCGGAAGAGGGGGGAGGCGGTTGAGGGGACACAGGGAAGGGGCGTGAGAGGAAGGGCCGGGAGTGCTGTGGAGGGCGGAGGAGGGTGCGGGCGAAGATGGATATGTTGTTTTGTGTGGGTGGGTGGGTGGGTGGGTTGGGGGGGGGGGGGGGGGGGGGGGGGGGGGATAAGTACGCGTGACAAACTGTATACAAGTGTTATGTGCTCAATCTGTATACAAGTGTTATGTGGTGTTATGTGCTCAGAGTAAAACAGCCCATAGAGCTTAGAACAAAAACAACCTGTCCAAATAGGAACAACCACGAAGTCAATTCACCATCAACAATCGAGGAATCATCAGAATAGACCATAATAATCACGCCCAGAGAAGGCTACAGCAGTGACGGAAACAACAATAGCCAACCCAGCAGTATTAGCAGCACAACAAATCAGAGCAGCAGCAGTAGCACGTAAAAGCTTACAACCTGAGCTAATCTGTTAGTTGACAAGTATATATTACATCAGAAGTGAATGATTTACTTCATTTATCCAAGTCGAAGTTATAAATTTTGCAAATAAATTGTAAAGATGTGTACGTCTTGCTACAACTCAACATGATGTCACTGAATAAAACATAGGAAAGGCTCTCGGATACAAAATTTTCTGTCATACAAATCTTTCAGAATGACTAATATGCGGGGGTCCTGTAAAGAAAAGCATCTATAAACTTATATTACAAAAAAATGTAGTTTATGAAAATGTAATAGAGCTGGAATATGACCTGCACTGCCAAAGCATAACCTAAAAATGTGAAACCAATTTGATAAAAATGAAAAGAACAAGGCAAAAAACATCTCTTGATACATATTCTAAACGTTTGAAATGAGAAGGACTTGTATACGCTATTGGGGCAGTTACGAATTTTTCACCAATTATTGTTTTATACTTTTATCAATTAAAAAAGAACACCGACAAACAATATCAAGTAAAATAATGACGCTATGAGAGAATCTAATAAATATGTATTACTAGTCGGAGTTATCAGGAGGGCTTCCGGCTAGCCAACCCCAGACGCCGCCTGAGCTCTGCTTCTGCTTCGGGCTCATGTCTGCCTGTTCTGAGGCAGCCTTCTGCCGTTGAAGCAGCTCAACTTCTTTCTCCAGTGTCTCCATTGTTTGTAGCTTTTGCCTTAGCTCAGCAAGATCAACCTGTTGGCAAGAATGCTCTTTTAATATAGTAGATGCCTTAAATGTATTATTTGGCCATCTCTACTGCAGTCTGCAGCGAGGAAAATTATGTGTTCCCTTGATAACCCGTGACCATGTCACGGGGAATCAAAATATTTCCCAAAATAATTTCAACCCATTCAAAATCCCCCCTCCTGGGAAAAAAATTTGCAATCTCATTCAAATTATCATACCCCCAAAATTCAACATCATTCAAAATCCCCCACACAAAATTCCCAACAAAATTTTTTAATTACATTCAAACTAAAATTTAGTTCCCCGCAGAGAATTTAGTTCCCTCCTAAAATTTTAGTTCCCTTCAAATTTAGTTCTCCTCAAAATTTAATTCCCTCCAGATTTAGTTCACCCCAAAATTTTAAATTAAAATTTAGTTCCTTCAAAAGAATTTAGTTCATCCAAAAAATTTTGTTTCCTCAAAATTCAGTTCCCTCCAAAATTTAAAATTTTAGTTCCCCCCAAAATTTAGTTCACTTTAGATTTAGTTCTCCTAAAATTTAAAATTTTAGTTCCACCAAAAATTTAGTTCCGTCTAAAATTTTAGGGTTTCCCCCAAAATTTTCACAAACTCTCATCCCAACCATTGATTCCTTAAGATTAAATCTTAACCGTCTTTCTACCGATGTCTTTGTCCTAGTCAACAAGCCCATTCAAAAATATCCATCATTTGTATAATAGATAAATAATAACATGTACTGGTACAGAGGGGAACACTTTTAATTTAATAGATACGAAAAGCAACTAGTTGAATGAGTCAACAGGGCCCTGCTTGTCAACAAAAGTTTGGAGTAGACATGGGATATCTCTTTGCATGAAAGTTCATACCTCAAGTTTGAAACACCTCGACTGTTCAGCCGCAAGCTGGCCACGAACAGATTGAAGCTCCTACATTCACAATAAAAATAATCAGGAACACACTGAAAATCCTACATTCCTGTTTGATCTACAACTTCTCTACATATACCAACACTCAATCATGGAAGTTCAAATTTGTCCTCGTGAAAAATTCTGTATTTTTGGATGGTAGTAAGGGTGCAAAATTAAATAAAGAAATTGGATATGATGCTACAGTTTTATTAAAAATAAGGAAACAAGCAAGTGCCAAGATCTGATGGCGTAAAGTCGGTGTTTGATATGAAACTCAAAAATTGTGAAACAAATGGCTTTGAAGCATAGCAGACAGCACAGATGCAGAAACACACGCTTGTTACACAGAAAAAGAGAAGACCAAAGAGGCGTGCACACTCAGATATACAGACACAGTAAATAGAGTGAACAGGTTAAGACGCAAGATGCAATATGAAATAGTAAAGCTTGCCTTTGTAAGATCCATGTTCCTAGATTCTGCTTCTGCTAATTCTTTCTTGAGCTGGAGTCCATGCAGTTGCTCCCTGTTAAGTGTCGCTTCAAGTTCTTCTTTCTCTGCTTTGAGGGCTGTCACAACTCTTTCGCTCATTTCCTCCCTCTTAACGTTCTACAAAATGTCGCCCAAGCATGGAAGTTAACACAACTTCAAAAAAATGTATTAAATCAGAAATTTAACTGGATCTAAAGTTAGACCATTCCGTAAAAAAAATCAAATTATTAGAATTATGTAGTTCACATAAACATTTTCCTTTCCTTTTTCTTGGCATTTTTGTAAAGCATGTTTACATTTATGGAAAACCTTTATGTATGAATGTCTTTGAACTTAATACATTTATAGAATGAAGGTGGTTGCTAAAATCAGAAAGAATTCTTAAAGCAAAAGATTTAGGCATTTGCCTAGGACCATTTTACTAAAGTTTGTATGAATTCAAGATTTTCTGGCTAAAACTAGATTTTTATTGCTCAATTTCCCTGTCAGGTTACCATTGGTTCCGAATCACCGTTGTCCATCACAATTTCCCTTATCTTCCCATCTTGAGCAGCTTCAGACTCAGGCCCTGCATCCCTACTAGTATTTGCTGCTGCATGCAAAGTGGCAACACTATCCGATACATGCCTCTCAATCTTGGATTGCGCATCAGATTTGTGGCTTGGCTTAAGAACGTGGACCTGGTCAACAACGGATAATAATAAGAATCAGAAGAAACTTCACTAGTCTACAATCCAAGTAATAAGTCACATCTAGAAACTCACCTCGTTGCTATAACGCCCATTGTATCCACCAAATGACACTAGAAAATCTTCACCATTGTATGTACTGGAAACCAAGCTAAGACCCTGTGATAAAATCCAACCATCAGTGATCAACAGAAATTGTCAGATTGCAGACCGATTGAGGAAACACACATGTCCAAGAAAAACAGCATAATTTTTCAGGCAATTTAATTAAATAGATAATAAATGTGCTATCACAGAATACAAATAATTTTAGCTAATCGCAGTCGTAAAAATTCTGAAACAAAAATATTAATGAACACTATAAAAAATTGACAAATATCTGACCTAAAATAGTTTTGTCAAAGTTCCCAGACTACCAATGACATTAACAATTAAATGAAACAGGGGCAAGACCAAATGTTTATCTCTTAACCATAAATTATAATAACGAAGTGAGATATATCAGGAGATATCTATATTACATTTGACAACTGCTTTTGAATCATAGGGCTGACTAGGACAAACAAGTTGATAGAAAGACGGCTTGGATTTAAACTTGAAGAATGAATGGTTGAGATGAGATTTTGTGGAAAGTTTTGGAGGGAAAAACATTTCTAGTGAAAGGAAAGTTTCTGGGGAAATGAAACTTTTTGGGGAATAAAAATTTCAGGGGAATAGCAAAATACACGCAATTAATGCATTTGGGAAAAAAAACTTTAACTTGCACTTAATGCTGCTGCAGATCGAATGATGTCTCCCTCAACGTGGGCCCGACCGTCTCTTCGACGTATGTGGCAACAAGATAAATAATTTCACGCGCCGAAGGAACCCCGCAAAATTTTTTTACGCTAATTTGTTATTCCGCACCTTCGGCCCATGCTGAATTTATTGTTCTACGCCGAATTTATTGTTCTGCGCCAAAGGCGCATTCGCGCACGCACTGAAGACGCCCACAAATTTTTTTACGCTAATTTGTTGTTCCGCGCCGAATTTGTTGTTCTGTGTCGAAGGCGCTCATGCCGCTAAATATTTTTACGCTAATTTGTTGTTCCGCGCAATTTTGGCTGTGAAAATAATTTTTTGGTGAACAAAGATTTCGTCGGGGAAAATGTTAAATAAACCATGCCCGCGGGCACAGGTTATGACTAGTTCTTTAATGCTTAACCACTAAATTCCATTGCATAAGACCACAAGAACTGAACTCCCAATCCTAAAAGCACGCATCTTATAAGTTTAATGCTTGACATCAAAATACACACAATAAGCACATCTTTATACAGCTGTAATTTATATTTGTGGCAGAAATTAGTATTTAAGATGATACCACTATGTATTATATTGGATATTTTCCCAGATTTAAAATGGCTGATCTAATTTGAATCATGTAGCCTCTAATTTTGGCTTCACATTGCGATGATTACAAATTCACACTCAACGAACGAACAAGGGACAAATGGTTGTTTTCAGTAATCAATTTTAAGCACCACGCACCTGATAAGACCGTCACATATCAACGAAGGCATCACAAGAAGGATCACAGGATGAAGAACTAGGCCGATGGCATTTTTGTGAAGTTTTGGACATTTTTGCAAAGTTTGGGGTTTGGAAGGGTTTTTTTTGTAATTTGGGCTAAAACTGCCCTTATGTGTTTGGGGTGGGGTTTTCATTATACTCGTATGCAAAACTTGAATAATAACACTAGCTCAGAAGAGTAGAACCATAGATCAAGTGAGAGTAAGCTTTCTCTCTTAGATTCAAGCTTGGAGAGTCGGTTTCCTCTCAAAAGAAACTCTTATATGTTGAGTATTGACTTCTCCATGCTTAGTTTTGATGATGAGCAAATATAAATACTTGTGATTAATTTCCTCCATGCAGTTAATTCATTGCATAATCAAATCATGAAGATCAAATTGCAATGAATGACAATCAAGATCAATCAAAGACTCAAAGAGATGATTGGGTGATCAAGATATAGAAAAGAAGACTCAAAGATTTCAAGTTCAATCAAGAGAAAGAGAAGAAGCCAAACTGATTGTAAATCTTTTTCTTCTATTTTTTCTCTTAGAATGTAGCCTTGAAGTAGAGTTATCTTGGTGCACTCACACCTCACTCTATCTATCCTAGGAAACCATTAGAATTCAATTCCTAGGACTCTATTTCTTAAAACTCTAAGTTGTGCATTTTGGATTTCTGACAGGCGACTGCTGAACATTTGTCAGGCGCCTGTCTCCATACAGTCGCCTGTGATTTGTTCATCAGTCGTCTGTAATGCACACACTCAAGCTAGGTTTTTGGGCTTTTACTCTTAACGTCTAAACAGGTGACTGTTGTACAAAGTACATGCGCATGTCTATAGATCAGGAGCATGTCTATAGATCAGATCAAGCGCATGTGACTTGTGAGTCAGTCGCATATATCATCTTACCCAAAGATCCTTATTTTGTCAACTTACGCACTTGTGCTTTCAGGCGTTGCACGTTGGTTTTACAGACGTCTGGCCATGGCACATGCGCATGTATATTCCACTACAGTTGTTGGTCTAGCCCTTGCCCAAAGTTCTCATTTTGGTAAGTTACGCACTTGTGCACACAGGCGTTGAATGTTGGTTTTACAGTCGCCTGCCCATGGCACATGCGCATGTGGATACCACATCAGTCGCGTGTCCATTGATTACCCAGATTCTTGAATTTTGTCAACTTACGCACTTGTGCAATCAGGCGTTGTACGTTGGTTTAACAGGCGCCTAACATCTGTACCGCTATAGTCGCATGTCCATTACTTGCCCAGAACTCTCATTTTGGCAAATTTCGCACTTGTGCACACAGGCGCTGAACGTTGGTTTCACAGTCGCATGCCCATGGCACAGGCGCATGT
Organism: Scilla litardierei; assembly: GCA_030789695.1. Lineage (NCBI taxonomy): Eukaryota > Viridiplantae > Streptophyta > Magnoliopsida > Asparagales > Asparagaceae > Scilla > Scilla litardierei. The sequence goes on along the minus strand of CM061137.1, from coordinate 112,590,812 downwards.
GGATACCATATCAGTCGACTGTCCTTGATTACCCAGAATTCTTGATTTTGGTAACTTTCACACTTCTGCCACACAGACGTTTGACGTGATTTCCCAGGCGCCTGCTTGTTTTCATGCGTCTGTCCAACCTTCATCAATCGTTTGTCCTACGTGGTAAGTTACCGTTTGAATTCTCACCTACCCTCTGACACAGTGCAGCATGTGACTGTCGTTCCTTCATCAGTCACATGTCCTGTCTGTAAATTCAATCCGTTGGAATGTTTTACACAGATTTTGAGATGGCTTTTAGGTAATCTGTTGGGGGCTTTGAGAGAGCTTATAAATACTCAGTTTACTGTTCCATTGGAGAACTCTTGAAACACTTAAGATTCCATGGATTTTATCTTAAGCTTTCAAGCTCTCAATCTCAATCAAAAACCCAAACTCCAAATCCAATCTTGTCTACCATTTAGAATCAACTCTTATCTTCTAACTTTGGTGAAGACATGTGCAAGGGCTATTCTCTCTTCTAAGAAGAGATCAACACACTCCACACTCTTGCTCCTTCAAGTTCTACTTCAAGACATAGGTGATTGTAAGTGTGTATTTCAATTTCATAAATTTCGTTAAATTGGTTTTACTCTCAGTTTGTGAAAGTGTTTGCTTGATCCCAAGTTATGAGAATCAAGGTCATCAATATTGTGTATTGATTACACTTGTATGGTTGCTACAAGTGGGTTAAACGGAAAACTCTAACTAGGGTTTTAGCTTGAGTATCTGGGTGGTATCCCGGGTGGTAGGGACGTATGATTACCGGGAACAAGTCGGGTTTGATTTGGATAATCCGAACCCTTGAACACCTTGTGTTTGCTTGTTCAATTTGTTGTTTCATATTATTTCCGAATTGTTTGTTGGTTAGGATTTTAATTAGGCGTAATTTCCTCGTTAATTTTATAAACAATATTCAACCCCCTTCTAGTGTTTTCCTCATAGCACATGGTTCTTACAATTGGTATCAGAGCACAAGGTTAAGCTATGTCATCTAACATTCCACCTCCATCTTCCTACAACAATCATAATCGAGACAGTGTGTCATCAGTTTTTGAATGCCAATCTACGGTTCGACCTCCGAGCTTCAATGGCACTAATTTCGGCTATTGGAAGTGCCGGCTGGAGACGTTCCTTAGGAGTGCTTCTCTATGGAGAATTCTTCACAAGGAATATGTTGAACCAACAGAAGAGGACTACGACAAATGAACTCACGCCGAAAAGTCCGCAGAGGTGAACAACGCCAAGGCAATGAATGCTCTTCATTGTGCTTTGGAGCCCGATGAGTTCAATAAGATATGCACATATAAGAGTGCACATCAAATTTGGAATCATCTCATCGTCACCCACGAAGGGACCAACAAGGTAAAATTGTCGAAGTTATATGTTGCCGTGCAAAACTACGATATGTTTCAAATGCAGGAAGATGAGAAGATTGATTTAATGTATGCTCGCTTCACCGACATCACCAATGAGCTTGAAGCTCTTGAAAAGACATACACTCAATAAGAAAAGGTGAGAAAGATCATCATGTCAATAACCTCAAAATGGGAAAGAAGAACAATAGCAATTGAAGAGGTCAATGACATGCAAAGCTACACCGTGATGAACCTCATTGGTACACTCATGTCATACGAAGTGAGAAGGGAAAATCGTTTGAAGATAAGTGGAATGATGAAGCCAACGGAGGTAAAGAAGAAAGCAATAGTATTCAAAGCTACTTCTTCATCCTCCGAAAGTGATGAGTCCGGTGATGAGATGGATTTGGAATCCATGGCGCTCATGGCGAAGAAGTTCCAACGCTTCTTCCGCAAAGGTAAATTTCCCTCTAAATCTTTGATTCTACTAACTCTTCTACTCTATGTTATAAGTGCAACAAACCGGGACACAACAAGAAGGATTGCCCAATGCTAAAAAACAAGGAGAAGTGGAAATCTCCAAAATACAAGTCCGACAAGTACAAGAAGAGCAAGAAGAAAGGACTTGAAGGCACTTTCGATGACTCAAGCGGTAATTCATCAAGGGAATCCGAGGATGAGAAGGTTGAGAGTGCACACATGTGTTTCATGTCACATGATGATACACCCTCCGATGGGAGCTCTAATGAGAGTGAAGAACCCGATGTAACTATGGATGAACTTAGAATTGCTAATAAAGAATTATTTTCTAAGTACCAAAATCTCATGATTAATAATATTAAGTCTAAGGAAATAAATGCTAGTAAGTCATACATGCCACCCATCACCAACAATGACACCATTGTTGAATCACTAATCCTTGAGAAAGTTACTTTGCTTACTCAAAATGGGTCATTGAGAAATGAGGTTGAATCCCTCAAATCTCAATTGGATCATGTATCCATTGTGGATTGCAATGATCGTGAGATTGAAAATCTTCAATCTCAAAACACGATGTTGGTATTGAGAATGAATCTCTTAAAACACAAGTGCACGAGCTCATCACACTTGTGTCCACCTTGGACACTACCATTTCTTCTCTTGAGAAGAAATATGAGCTCATTTCCTCCACTGTTGAAAGATTCAACAAAGGGAAAGAAAAATTGCAGGATTTGCTTTCAAATCAACTACGGACCAACCATCGTGTTGGACTTGGTTATTCGAAGGCAAATGCATTCAATGCACGCACCACTATATAGTGGTATCACTATAGATTTTGAGGCCAACCTTTGGTGCATCCACAAGCGGTGACCATAACACATTGGATAGCAAAACTACCAAGAATGTCACCACTTCTCACACACCCTCTTTTGCAAAGAAACCCATCAAGGGTGGAAATCAAATGAAAGGACATGCTTTCATGTACACCAACACACACCCACGTAGAAACACTCCTACTTCACATGTGAACACGTCTAATGATTTTTATGCACCACATCCACGAACACGTGCAAATCAACACATGAGATATACTCATGCACGTGCTCCTCCACTTACATATGCTCATACACATCCACATATGTGTGCCCATCCATATGCACCACATCATATGCATGCTCCTTATTTATCACATGACCATTATATGTCTCATGCATATCCTACACCATTTTCGTATGCTAGATCAAATCCATATAAGTTTCATGCACCACGTAGAAACCAACCACATGTGCATGCAACTAAGAAAAGGACTCCCAAAACATAAACTATTTGGGGTTCTAAGGACACTAGCATATACATGATAGGAATGCATATGTAAAATCCTATTTTAAGAATGTGGTTAATTATGATGATTATGTTGGGAAGCCAAAGTCCACTTGGACTTGGTTTCCAAAGGGCTAATCCCCTTGGACCCAACAAGCTATGGTACCATAAGCTTGTTGGTAAATTATGTAGGTACCTAAGAAAAGGAAAAAGAGCAACAAAAGCAAAATTAGCTCTAAGAAGAAAGGATGGATACTCTAGTGGTTGCTCCAAGCATATGACTGGAGATCCCTCTTTACTTTCCGAAGTGATCCGCATCAAGAACAGTGCAACGGTGACCTTTGGAGTCAATCAAAAGGGAACTATCATTGGAGTGGGTAAAGTCGATAATCCATCTAAACCTTTAACTGAAAATGTCTATTTTGTAGATGTTTTAAATCATAACCTCATTTCTATAAGTCAACTTTGTGACAAATGTTACAATGTTAACTTTGGAGAGGGTATGTGTACTATTATTGATGATAAATCTAGTGTGTTATTTTTCGGCACACGCCATAAAGATATTTATATTGTAAGCATGCCACAATCTATAGATTAGTGCTTAGTAGCACACACGAATGAACAACTTTTATGTCGTCGTTTTGGACATGTTCATTTCAAACATCTTTATAAATTGTCTACGCATGATTTAGTTAAAGGATTTCTAAAAATCTCTTTTAATAAGAAAAGTTGTGATTCTTGTCAACGTGTCAAACTTCATAAATCGTCATGTAAACTTAAAGATGGCATTACTTTTAAGAAGCCCCTAGAACTTCTTCATTTAGATTTATTTGGGCCTACTAGAGTTGCATCTTTAGAAAATGCACATTATGGATTAGTCATTGTTGATGACTTTTCTAGATTTACTTGGATATATTTCTTATCTTCTAAAAATAAAGCTTTTGAGGAATTTACCAAGTTTGCGAAGAAAACTCAAAATCTCTTAGAAACCACCATTATCACTATTTGTAGTAATCATGAAGGGGAATTTGAGAATGAGCTTTTCTCTAAGTTTTGTGATGAATACGGAATAACTTACAATTTTTCATTTTCTCGCGCACCACCACAAAATAGTATTGTTGAAAGAAAGAATATGACTCATATTGAGTGTGCACGCACAATGTTCCATGATAGTCATCTTAGACTTCAATTTTAGGTGTAGGCGTTGCACACGGTATGTTATGTGCTCAATAGGATCCTAGTGAGGCTACATACAAACAAAACTTGTTTTGAACTATTTTATGATAAAAAGCCTTAAGTAAAATATTTTCGAGTTTTTGGTTCAAAATGTTTTATTAACACGTTTGGTAATTTTGATAAATTTGAGCCAAGATCCGATGAAGGGATTTTTGTTGGATATTACACACGTAGCAAAGCCTACCGGATATACAATAAGAACACTTCAACGGCTGAGGAATCACTTCACGTTTCTTTTAATGAAGATTTTGATTTGCCTCATGTTGATGATGATAGTTTAGATGTTTTATGTGATTCTATTAATAATGTTAAACTTGATGATGTTATTGAGACTAACAATACTAATGAAGCTATTGAGATTGTTCCTAGTGATCCAGGTGTTCCCAAAGCTTATCCAACCGTTCGTGACCACCCACATGACCAAATTATTGCAGATATTGAAGTGGGTGTCCGGACAATGTCAATGTTTGATGAATTCTCTCATTGCGCCTTTGTCTCCACTATTGAGTCAAAGAACATCCAAAAAGCATGTGAAGTTAAATGTAAGAGGAACGCATTCAATTCGAAATGAATGAAGTTTGTGAGCTAGTCCCTCTACCAAGTGGACATCAAGTCATTGGGACTAAATGGATTTTCAAGAACAAGAGAGACTAGAACGAAGTCGTCACAAAGAACAAAGCAATGTTAGTAGCGCAAGGCTACCTGCAAGAAGAAGGTATTGATTTTGAAGAATCACTTACTCCGGTAGCTAGATTAGAAGATATTAGATTGTTATTATCTTTTGCATCTCATAAAAATTTCAAATTATTTCAAATGGATGTTAAAATTACATTTTTAAATAGTATTGTTAATGAAGAAGTTTATGTTTCTCAACCTCCCGGATTTATTCATCAAAAATTTCCAACCCATGTTCATATGTTCCATTGGAGAACTCTTGGAACCCTTAAGACTCCATTGATTTCATCTCAAGCTCTCAAGCTCTCAATCTCAATCGAAATCCCAAACTCCAAATCCAATCTTGTCTTCCATCTAGAATCAACTCTCATCTTCTAGCTTTGGTGAAGACAAGTGCAAGGGCAATTCTATCTTCTAAGAAGAGATCAACACACTACGTACTCTTACTCCTTCAAGTTCTATTTCAAGGCATATGTGTTTGTAAGTGTGTATTTCAATTTCATAAATTTCGTTAAATTGGTTTTGCTCTCGGTTTGTAAGAGTGTTTGCTTGATCCCAAGTTGTGGGAATCAATGTCATTAATCTTGTGTATTTATTACACGTGTAGGGTTTCTACAAGTGGTTTGAAAGGAAAACTCAAGCTAAGGTTTTAGCATGAGTATCTGGGTGGTATCCCGAGTAGTAGGGACGTACGATTACCGGGAACAAGTTGGGTTTGACTTGGGTAATCCGAACCCTTGAACATCTTGTGTTTACTTGCTCAATTTGTTGTTTCATATTATTTCTGAATAGTTTGTTGGTTAGGATTTTAATTAGGCGTAATTTCCTCGTTAATTTTATAAACACTATTCAATCTCCCTTCTAGTGTTTTCCTCATAGCACATGGTCCTTACATTATCTTGTAGTTCTCTTTTGATATTTATAAAGTTCTCATTTTTCATCTTCCAAACTCTAGCGTTCTCATCAAATTGGTATTAGAGCGAAAATCCACCATGACAAACACAAGATCCATGGAGAAGAAAGATGCCCAAGAGGAGAAAGTTGAAGAAATTGAAGCAACTCTAAAGGAATCCATCAAGGAGCTACAACAAAGAAGTGATGAATGATTCTCATCTTTGGAGAGCATGTTCAAATCTTTCATGGAGACTCAAGCGAATCAGCGAAGTGAGAAGGGGCTCATAAGCGACGAGATTCCGGGTAATTTTTCAGATCTGAGCCGAAAAAAGCCGTCTTTGGACAAGGGGAAGGGCAAATAGTGCTCGTGGAGGACGTGCCACCGGAGGATGACGAAGACGAGTGCGGATGGTGGCATTTTCCCCCTCCTCCAGCTTGGGGGGGATCGACAGCCCAGAGGAGGACAGCCCCCTCCAACCCCTAAATGGGGGGGTGGTGATGTTAATGGACGTGTCGGGCCTCCCTTTGACCCGACGCCCTCGTCGGACACCGTCAATGGTCCGGCAACCCACTTGGGGGTCGCTGGACCACGGCGAGCAACTGGGGGCCCGACAAGCCCCTAACGACAAGTTGGAGGGCTCACGAGCCCCGATCGGAAGCCTAGGGGCCTTGCGAGCTCCTCAGCGATAACCTGGGGGCCACGCGAGCCCCCATGAGATCAAGGGGCGCTGGCCCCCTGCGACTGCGTCGGGGCATCAGTGGCCCCAATGCAGCCGCAGAAGGGCGACGGGGCTCCCCCACATTTCCAGCGGGGCGAGGGGCCTGTGTTGCAGGTGTAGGAGAGGGGTTTCTGGGATTTCGCATAGCGGTGACCTCCGGCTGCCTTCCAGGGAGGCGACGGACCACTTTTGGGACCTCCACGGTCCGATGTGTCATACAGAGGGGATTTCGAGGGCCGACAACCTCCCGGGGTGGTCGATGAGCAATTTCGGAACTTTAGTGGGCGCGAAGTGAACCCGTTTGGCGTGGCAGGTTATGAAGGAGGGCCAGAGGGACCGTGGGGAGTGGAAGGGCCTCCACAAAATGCTTATCAACAATTCCACTACGGTAAACCTTGAGCAAGGGGGGAGCAAGGGGTGAGTGGATCCAAAAACAAAGTGCGGAAGCTGAAAATGCCGATTTTTGACGGGGAGGACCCCAACAGATGGGTCATACGTGCAGAGCGGTACTTTGAGACCTACCAGATGGGGGAATGGGAGAATGTGCAGGGGTTAGGCATGTGTTTGGAGGGGAAAACATTGTCTTGTTATTTGTGGAGACAACAATGGCGGCCGGTACAGTCATAGGAGTTCACACATTGTGTGTTGCATCGTTTCAGAGACACCCAAGACGGCGATATGCACGAGCAGCTCTTGAGGCAAGTGAGCACAGTGAGAGACTATCGGGAGAAGTATGAGGCACTCGCTGGCCATATATGAGGGATGATGATTGAGGAGACATTGGTGGGAAGCTTTATGGATGGGCTGAAAACTGAGATTTAGGGGGAGCTGCGGGTGCAGAGGCCGAGTAGACTGCTGGAGACGATGGACCTAGCTCAGATAATAGATGACAGGCTAACAGCGGATCGGCGAGCCAATGGAGCTTGGGGCGGGTCCTCTTTTGATGGCTCGGTGACTCTATGAGTGCAGCGGGCCCCTACTGGGGGGTCCAGACGGGGGAGGGGCTCAGGTGAGCAAGGAGAGGAGCTGCGGACCATAGCCTAGTAGGCAATTTCGGTAAATGACAGAGGCATAGATACAGAACAAGAGGGCGAAGGGGCTATGTTTTAGGTGTGACGAGAAGTATGTCCCAGGCCATCGCTGCCGAGATCGTACACTCCAGGTGTTGCAGGTAGAGAATGATGAGGAGGAAGTGGAGGAGCTGAGCGTGGAAGATGTGGAGCAGGAGCCATCTCATTTGGAGGTAGCGGATATGTCATTCAACTCCGTAGTATGGTTCACTCCAAACCATACTATGAAGTTGATGGGGATGATCTCTGAGCAGGTGGTGGTGGTATTGATTGATAGTGAGGCCACCCACAATTTTATTTCCAATCGTGTGGTGGAGCAGCAGGGGTTACAGTTGGTTGATACCGACAGCTTTGGAGTGATGATTGGGACTGAGCAGGTAGAGCGGAGCAGGAGAGTATGCAGAGGTGTGATTCTGACCCTCCAGGAGATACATGTGGTGGAGTTCTTACCGCTCGATCTGGGCAGCACTGATGTGATTCTAGGCATGAGATGGTTGCAGAAACAAAGACCAACTGGAAGTTACTGAGAATGAAGTTCATGCCCGGGGGAAAGGTGGTGACACTTCAGAGGGACCCCAATTTGTGCAGATCCAGGGTTTCCTTAAAGACCATGGCAAGGGCATTCCAATCCGAAGGAGGAGGCTTCTTGGTGGAGCTACAGGGCCTGACAGTGAAGGCGAAGCAGGAGCAGGACATATTATGGGAGCTACGACTGGTCTTAGTTCAGTTTGATGGGTGTTTCAGACGCCTCACGGGCTTCCTCCCCCACGAGACCACGAGCACGCCATTGTGCTCCGAGAGGGTGTCACTCCTATCAGCGTAAGGCCCTATAGCTATCCACATGGCAGAAGAGAGAGATCGAAAGGATGGTGGACGAGATGATTCAGGCGGGAGTGATACAGCCGAGTGTGAGTCCTTTCTCGAGCCTGGTGCTGTTAGTGAAGGACAGAACTGGAGATTTTGTGTCGATTATCGAGCATTGAACAAGGAGATTGTGCCAGACAAATTTCCATTCACGTGATCGACGAGCGGTTAGATGATTTGCATGGTAAAGTGGTCTTCTCTAAGATTGACTTGAAGTCCGGTTATCACCAGATCCAGATGAGAGATGAGGATGTGACGAAAACTGCTTTCAGGATACACGAGGGTCACTATGAGTTCTTGGACATGACGTTCGGCTTGACTAATGCCCGGACACATTCCAGGCATTGATGAACATGATGTTTCGGCCCTAACTGAGGAGGTGCGTTCTGGTATTCTTCGATGACATCTTGGTTTACAGTCGGTAGATGGAGTCTCACATGTGGAACATTTGACGACCGTGCTGAGGTAGGGCTGTTGACGAACGAGCTTGAACAAGCTTGAACCGGGTGCTTGGTTTTGTTCATGAACAAAATCCATGTTCAAGCTCTATTCGTTTACTAACCGAGCTCTAAAAACCTGTTCAAGCTCGTTCGTTAAGCTTACCGAACAAACGTAAACGAACGTAAACAAACATTTATCAAGCTTGTTTACAAGTAGTTCATCGAACGTTCTCTTCGATAACAAAACTTATTGAGCTTGTTTGTGAAAATGTTCAGGAACATGTTCGTGAACACACAATCAATCTTGTTCATGAACAGATTTTCAAATGAACGAACGTCAATTTTTAAATCAGGAATAATAATATTTAACCAAATTGCCAATGACTAAATCAATTAATAAAAGGATTAAATATTTGTAGGACAAAAACAAACAAATCCAATATAATAGCTCCATAAATCCCATTAAAAGCATCCATTCCAAGCATAGTAAAAAATAGTATTTGTCTAAATGCAATACAATGTAAGAACTCAATATTCCAATAATTCCACCATCAATGTATTATGATGAACACTTAACGAGCTTGTTCATGAACATCACTTAACGAGCTTGTTCATGGACATAAATGAACGAACACAGTTACGTTCAAGCTATGTTTGTTTACTAACCGAGCTCTAAAAATTTGTTTAAGCTTGTTTATTAAGCTTTCCGAACGAACGTAAACGAACATGTACTGAGCTTGTTTACGAGTAGTTCATTGAACGTTCTATTCATCAACATCCATATGCTGAGGGAGCTGCAGGAGCATCAGCTGTTTGCCAACCGGAAGTTCTCTTTTAGCCAGCAGAGTGTATAGAGTACTTGGGCCATATTGTTTCCGCAGAAGGTGTGGCAGTGGACGGTTCAAAGATAGCGGCCATGGTGGATTGGCCACTCCCTACCACACTACGGGCGTAACGGGGATTCTTGGGACTGACGAGCTATTACAAGAAGTTCGTCAGGGGGTACATCACCATTGCGTGGCCGTTAACTGAGCAGCTGAAGAAAGACAATTTTTATTGGGGAGAAGAGGCCACGCGAGCTTTTGAGGCCCTGAAAAGGGCCATGACGAGCATTCTTGTTCTTGCGCTTCCAGATTTTACCCGGCTATTTGTGGAGACAGATGCGTCGGGCTATGGCTTGGGTGCCGTGTTGATGCAGTAGAGCAGGCCGGTGACATACTATAGCCACGTGTTATCGACAAGGGCTCGGCTTAGGTCAGTATATGAGCGTGAGCAGATGGCTATTGTGTTGGCAGTGCCAAAATGGCAACCATGTCAACTTGGACGGCAATTCATAGTGAGGACAGACCAGATGAGCCTCAAATACCTTTTGGAGCAGAGAATGATCAATAAGTAGCATCAGAAGTGGTTGACCAAGCTGCTAGGTTACCACATTAAGATCCAGTACAGGCCAAAAATTGCAAACAAAGCGACAGATGCACTATCACGGAGGGATGTTGATTCACTCTTGTCGGCCTTGTCAGTACCAGTTCTGCTCGATTGAGAGCCCCTATTGCGAGAGATTGAGGAGGATGATGGTCTAGCCAAGATCAGGACAGCACTACTACATGACCCAGCAGCACGCCCCGGGTATTCGTCAGAAGGGGTCAGTGTTCTAAATATCGGTCCGATATCCGATATATCGGCCGCAATATCAGTTTTATCACTAGGCCGATACGATATGAGCATAGATATTGCAGTTTCCGATATTTGGGGAAATATCGCCGCAATATCGGGCTACGGCCGATATTGCGGCCGATATATCCCTTTGAAATATCGGCCGCAATTCATAGTTTTTTCAAAACAAAGTTAGCAGGTCGGTCTACTTAAAAGTGGATCCGACCGGAGTCATCCGACCCAATCATTTACTTAAAACGACGAGAGGCATCAAGATTTTTGAGAGATAATTGCTGCTTTGCCCTAATTCTAATCACACCGCTCCGCTCCTCTCGACGCTCCACTCCTTACTCCCCTCTGCTCCGCCCCGTCCGGTGAAAGTTTCCGACGACAATCGATTGAGCTTCGACGTCCGACATTCAATCTTTGCAAAGAAGTGTTTTCTGATCAAGGTGAGTAGTCGAGCCCTTTTTTCAGTTTTTTCTGTTTTTAATTTTTTCCCTTACAGTATTGGATTTTTTTCCGTCGATCGAGCTTTTGACATCCGACGTTCGATCTTTGCAAGGGATTTTCCGATCAAGATTAGTACTTACTACATAGTATTTTTTACCTTTTTCATTTTTTTCATTTTTTCAGTTGGTTTTTTCAGTCTAGCGTTTGTTCTTCTTAAGAGGGTTTTCCGATCAAGGTGAGTATTCTTTCCCTTTTTACATTTATACATATTTTTTTCAATTTTTTGATTTTCATCTTCACACTGGTAATATTGATCCACATGAATCATATATTGTAGGTATTTAACTCGTTTGGTTTGTGACCACTTAGAGAAATATTCCACCAAGTGGATGACCGGTATTCACGTTTAATGAGATAAGTATACACAAAGCATACTTTTATTTGAGTTTCTATAGTTTCTATTTTCTTAGACTCCTATGCTTTTATGTGACATCATTTTTAGCCTCTGATATGACACTCCGATATTAAGTCAATATCTCCGATAATCATGTTTAACGAGATAAGTATAACCAAAACATACTTTTATTTGAGTTAGTATAGTTTATATCTTCTTAGATACATCTATGCTGACATATGTCATAATTTTTAAGCCTCTGATATGACACTCCGATATTTAGTCAATATCCCAGATATATCTCCGATATCCGCAATCCGATATCAAATTTACTAGGCCGATACGCGACCGATATCCGATATTTAGAACATTGGAAGGGGTACATCTCTTGTAAAGGGGGGGCGCTTGTTGGTACCCGCGGGTGTTGGTCCATATCCCAAGGGTGTTACAGGAGTTTCATGGGAGCGTGGTAGGTGGCCACTCTGGGTTCCTGAAGACCTACCAATGCTTGGCTCGGTAGCTTTTCTGGTAGGGGATGCAGAAGGATATGACAGAAATGGTGGAGAAGTGCAACATATGCCAGCGCAGAGGTTTGGTTGCAGCCCCTCTCTTTGCCTGATCGAGTTTGGGAGGATGTGACCATGGATTTCATTGACGGATTATTGATATCAGAGGGGTATATAGTCATCATGGTGGTGGTGGATAGACTGAGCAATTATGCACATTTTGTGGCACTACGACATCCCTACACTGCAGTGACCATGGCGACGACATTCATCAGGGAGATAATGAGGCTTCATGGGATTCCGAGCTCTATTGTGACGGATTGAGATAAGATCTTTCTTAGCACCTTCTGAAAGGAGTTATTCAGAACACTAGGGACAGTTCTGAAGAGAAGCACCGGTTACCATCTACGGACTGACGGCCAGACAGAGGTCAACAGGACTCTAGAGACATATCTGTGGTGTTTTGTGTCTGAGTCTCCGAAGCAGTGGGTGAGGTGGCTAGCTTGGGCGAAGTATTGGTACAACACATCTTTCCACACCTCTGCTCAGACCGCTCCTTTCAGGGTCTTATATGGGCAGGATCCCCCGCATTAACTTCACTATTTGAAGAGGAGCACCGCTTACCATCCACGGACTGACGGCCAGACATAGGTCGTCAACAGGACTCTAGAGACATATCTGTGGTGTTTTGTGTCTGAGTCTCCGAAGCAGTGGGTGAGGTGGCTAGCTTGGGCGGAGTATTGGTACAACACATCTTTCAACACCTCTGCTCAGACCGCTCCTTTCAGGATCTTATATGGACAGGATCCCCCGCATTTACTTCACTATGGTCACCGTTCTACCCCAGTTTCCCAGGTGGACCAGTATCATGAGGAGAGGGACCACACTTTGGAGGAGTTGCGGCTAGACACTTGACAAGGGCACGACAGCTTATGAATGATCGAACAGATGAACACAGGCGAGATGTGCAATTCGAGGTGGGAGACATGGTGTATCTGAAGATGCGACCTTACCGACAACATTTCTTGGCACGTAGGTGGAACAAGATGTCGCCCCGATACTTTGGACCATATGAGGTGGGGCCAGGTGGCGTATCGCTGAGGTTGCCACCAGATTCAGCTATCCACCCCGTTTTTCATGTGTCGCAGCTCCGCCGAGCCATTGGAGACATGCCTCTTCCTCGTCACTGCCCCTGGATGACATGGAGGTGCTTCTAGAGCCGGCCGGGCTGAGAGGGGTTCGTCAAGGGAGTTCAGGAGCACGGAAAGTGCTGATTAGGTGGACCGACCTTCCAGATCATGAGACGACCTAGGAACCTTACGATGTTATTGCGCAGCGGTTTACAAGCTTCCACTTTGAGGACGCGGTGGTTCTTTTGGTGGGGAGTAATGATAAGATCATCGCGTATCAACGAAGGCGTCACAAGAAGGATCGCGGGATGAAGAACTAGGCCAAGGGCATTTTGTGAAGTTTTGGGCATTTTTTGCAAAGTTTTGGTTTTGGAGGGGTTTTTTGTAACTTCGACTAAATATGCCTTTTATATGTTTGGGGTGGGGTTTTCATTATTCTCTTATGCAAAACTTGAGTGATAACCCTATCTTAGAATAGTAGAACCCTAGATCAAGTGAGAGTAAGCTTTCTCTCTTAGATTCAAGCTTGGAGAGTTGGTTTCCTCTCAAAAGAAACCCTTATCTTGTAGTTCTCTTTTGATATTTATAAAGTTCTCATTTTTCATCTTCCAAACCCTAGCTTTCTCATTAGCACCCTGCTAGCTTCTCTCTCCAAGGATTTAAAAAAGCCTCAATAAATAACGTATAACTCCTAAGGACACAAGTATTCTCTTGAACCGTACATCCTACTTCATCTTCCCTTTATGTACTCTCTATTTGCTTTTCACGGCTCTTGATCTCGAATGGAAATAATAGGACTTAAATAAAGAGAAATGTGAAAGCTGCAAAGCAACTTGTGGTGTCCCTTGAATGCTCTAATGGACACGCAACCCTTTCTATACTTCCTCTTCGAAAATGCTTGATAAACATAGTAATTACTGATGCCATTGAATATTTTAAAGAAATCTTGATTAATGCAATATGGAAACATCACAAAAACTTCTGCTTTTTAAGTTCTCATTAGGACAGAAAATGAAAAAAATGCAAACGAAAGCTGACAAGACCTCACTGGCAAGTGGCACACGCCCTTCGACGGTGGTAACAACTGACCATACTAAGGTAGACATGTTAAGCATAAGAGTTTCGGAGACCCCTGCAAACAAAAAGCTTGTGGATGAGTTGAAAGGTAAAAATAGGCAAAAAGACCATTAGTTCATACAGACTTGTTCACATATACACAACATACAAAATCAAGTCAAAATGACCAGTGGTTTTAGGCACACATGCAAGCTATGAATCAATCATCAGTTACACATACATATGAAGTTTGCTTGAGCTACTATATAGGAATACACAACGTCAGCAAACCAGAAGACGTGAAACAAAATAAGGTGTTATGATGCAACAATGCTGGTTGTTCTGTTTTGTTTTGTTTTGTTTCCTCGAGACATTGTTCTTCACTGTTTTCTATGTTATTCGAGTACAAGGACATTGTTAAATAGTATCAGTCTCAAAATTGCATCGATAGCAATCAATTCATTTCAACCTAGTGAAATCATTGTTAATGGATAGTTGTTAGGGTCTGAACTCTGAAAAAAGTCATTCAATCTCTGGTCCATCTTCTCTCTGTTTTACTTTGGTCCATCTTCTCTCTGTTTTACTTTTCTTTTCCGCATTTTCTAATGATCATTATCTATCTAAAAAGTCAGTGCTTTCTACATTTTCTAATGATTCTACTCTGACCAGACCCTCAGGCCGCTCCCAACCCACAAAAGCCTGGGGACCCAAAATCCCATTATTTGGTGGCAAGTAATCACGCCACTACACGACAAATTGGAAATCCTAGGGAATCATTGTGGAATGACGAAAATGTCCTTGGCCAAGTCTATAAAGCCCACCCCAAGGAGAAAGGACCCTACATTCATTACACTCATTTATACTTCGCACATCTGTGTTGAGTCATCGAGGCACTGACTTAAACATGGGAGGAGCCGATTCGGTAGGGGCCAACCAGAGTCAACTCACTGACACTCTACTTGTATATGGCATGCAAGTTTACACCGTGAACCTTAACTTCCCAATGTCACCCAATTGACCTTGTCCACCCAAGCCTCAACTCCTCCAAGACCACCAAAGCCTATCTTACCATCGTCTACTTAAAACCATCTAATTGTCATCCTGCATATCCATGCATCATCAATATCATATATTTTTTATCCTCCATTTTTTCACAATAAAATGAGCTCATTATAATATCCAAGCTATGGTTATTTGTTGGCATCGGATGTGCTAGATGAGTCATATTTTACTCAAACACTGCAATATTCATGATTAAGCATCACATGTTCAGCTCATATTCATGCAACTTAAAGTTTCTTTTAATAACTAGCTTTTGGGCACACATAATGCACAGGGGCAATTTTAACAAACGAAAAGTACATTTTAACCATAGGTCATACCACATAATTTTATCGCCGAGTATGTAGCATGATAATAAGTCAATTCAAAACAAGATTTATTAATTAGCTAACACTAGTCAAATAACAATTTTTCATGGTAAAGTTGGAAAATCATTTCAAATACAGATTTCATTAAAAAATTAATGTATGAGGATTTTTAATATGATAGAATTTCTAATCGATTAAGGAGTCTTAATTATTAATTAATCTAATGTACCATCAAATAAAATAATTCAAAAGAATTCTTAAGTACGCTTAATTTCTTGTTTAATGATTTTTCTAATCAAGTAAGAATTATAAATAATAACTCAATTTATGCAAATATCCTAAATACAATAGTATTTTTATTTGATGGTTTCTAATCAATAAATAGCTTATTAGTACATAATTGGAATCAAAGAATTTCCTAGGTAACATAAATCCATGTGATCTGCTAGTCATACTCATACTGTAGAATTTTACAATGATGAAACGTTATAGTCTATGTCCATTATCTTTTCACAAGTAATACCTATTAAATTATGTGTGTATAAAGTTTCCCGTGCAAAAATATTTTCTTAATGTTTATTAAGATATGAACTGTTGGACTTGGACGTGATCTATATATATTAATATCCCCGTACACCAAAAATAAAAAAAATCCCCCACATTTACCCATCAATAAAATCGTTACAATATGTTCTATGATTCTAAAACCATTAATTTGTAACAGCTTGATCGAGGATTAAATCCCCAAAGGTTCACCCATATATTTATTGAGGTGTATATATATGTATAGATTAAAACTTAAGAAAAAAAAATTTGTAACAAATCAGAAAAAAATTTAAAAAAAATCATATAAATTTTTTTGCACATTTCGCACAGTAACACTACAGACTATATATATTATTGGTTTCCTCTTAAGGTCTAATGTCCAATGTTTCTTTACTTGATCCGATTTGTATGGTGAGAGATGGAGCAAAAAGGCTTTATGTTACACACAAATTCTATAACGCAGTTTTTTGGACGATCTGAACTTGTCAAAGAAAATTATCTTGACCCAAGTTATTTTAATACTAGTAAATGAGTTTCATTTTTTGCACAAGAAACATACCTAATATTCCAACCTAACGTAAAGATCCTTGAACGGACCACATGCAACTAGATTTAGTTAACCAGGTCCTCACGAGTTCAAATTTTGGATGTCAATCAACTTAATTCTCTACACATGCTCTTTCTACAAAGTTTAAATTTAACAATTAGATTGAATAAAAAATTACTCTAGATTAAGATAAAGTCAAAACAACTTTGAAATTTTACCATAAAGAATAAGAAGACTCAAAAGGCAAGATTTTGCTTTCTCTATAACAAAAGAACTATGAAATTTCTTCCTCAACTGTGACGCATAGCAACAAGAATGTCAACCCCACTAAGTCGTTATATCCACATATTACGTTTGATTTGGCAAAAAATACATATATTTTATTTTTTTACCTCAATTTGGATCAATTGTACTGATAAGCTTTGTGATAGCATTAAAATGTATTTGGACAGTAAAGGGTTTAACAACAGGGTCAAGCAACCAAGATATTAAAAAGAAAAAAAACCTTTATAATTTGGATAGTTCAAAATGCATTCTACTCTTTCTCGATTTATGGACTAGGATCTCGACAGATCTAAATACAATATGCACCAATATGTCTATATATAATATGATCTACCTATTAAATAACTAAAAATACAAAACATGGCATACATACCATTTTTATTATCGCCACCTCCAGTAATAAACCAATTTTCCCCAACTGTTACACCAGCATGGCCAGCTCGAGGGCCTGGAGTCACACCCTGCTGTTTTGGTCTGGACCATTCCATCTGTATCAAAGTCATTCATCTTTTTAACAAAATATAAAAAGTAAATATATTACATTAGACGACCTTTAAAGACTTTAAAGGTAAGCTCCTACTGTCTGTAAATCAAGAACATGTAGATCATTGTAGACTGTACTGTGAGATCCTCCACCAAAAATCAAAAGGTATCGCTCTGCATGGCAAGCAGCAGCATGGTCTGATCTTGGGGAAGGAGGTGTGCCTCTGAAAAAACAATGGCAATAAAATATTCAGGTCATTAATAGGACGTGGTAATGTGTATAATTTATCTGCAAAATTCATCACTGCTTATGTGTTGGCTTCTTGATATTCAAATTTGAATAGGGAGCTTATTTTTATCAACAAAAAAACTGACTTTTAATATGTGTGTGTGTTTGTGTGTTTGTGTGTGTGTGTGTGTGTGTGTGTGTGTGTGTGTGTGTGTGTGTGTGTGTGTGTGTATATATGGAATAGGAGACCTTGCCTCATTAAATATATGTCTGTATGTATATGTATGTATGTAAATAAATATATGTATGTATGTGTATATATATACACAAGGTAAGATGTGTCCCTCCCTTTGCCTTGTTTAGTTATAATAGCAGTACTTTGATCTACAAGTTGAGTACTACCGTATATTGTTACTGTAATTTATCATCCAACTCACTCATCCCACTAAATGTCATCAGCTGTGGAGCAAGACTGATCAACATTTTACAGCTGGTTGGCAGCCTTAACTTTAACCCTCTACAGGCCAAACCAATTCCTGCCAACATATTATGAGGATGAGATGATCTCAACCATACAACTTAAGGACCAACGACAACTAGGTTGCCAAGCTGTGTGATAATGCAGTTCCCAACGCAGTCAAGGAGTAACTCTCCAAGTTTTTCTGGACTATGAGTAAAGGTTGTGTGAGTGTGGGAAGGCCTGAAGGCAGTACCCTACAATAAACCCATTTCCCACCAGTGGATTTGTGTTGTCAATAAGATTTTTCACATACACATGCCAGCAAGCATATTTGATTTGTCATGAAGCTTCACATACGCGCGCGCGCGCACACACACACACACACACACACACACACACACACACACACACAGAGAGAGACTAGACTGATATGTCTTACATAGCATCCATGTCATCCCATGTCATGGTTTCCAAGTCAAGAATATGCAGATCATTCAGGAGAGATCTCTTTGCATCTTCACCACCAAACATGACTAAAGTATCTCCAACAATGGTTACTGATTGACCTCCACGAGAGATCTACATGGAAACCCCATGTATGAAGTAAGAAGAAAACTAATTGATAATGAACAGGAAACACTTTTTTATACAAAATTATAAGTATAATCACTTGAAAACACAAAAATGGTGATGGCAGAACAGAGAATGGGGGGAAAGTAACGGGAGGGAAGAGGGCTTCAAAAAAAGCTTTCTTCAACAAACAAATCAACTGTAAAAGATAGACACAGGGAGAAAATAACGAGAAGCTAGGTATAACTGTTGCAGTATCTCCTTGCAGACTAGTATCTAGTTTAAGTGTGCATACTATTTAAATTAGCTCAATATTGATTTAAAAATAGTACATACTAAATAAGATACAGGTTGATTAAATAAGATACTGTTTTTGAACCCCTTAATCTATCAGACTATCAATATATAGTACAGAGCAAGAATAAAATACAATAAAAATGCATTATTTCCTTCTTACGAAGCATATCTAATATAAGGATATGTATCCTAGTTAATTATGGATTAAACTGCCAAAATTTAGACTGATTTTGTAATACAAAGAGCCTAAAGTACTATGAAAACCATTTTGCAAATAAAACAATTATATATTATATATTCAACATAGACATTAGCTT
The DNA here is from genome assembly GCA_030789695.1 of Scilla litardierei. Classification (NCBI taxonomy): domain Eukaryota; kingdom Viridiplantae; phylum Streptophyta; class Magnoliopsida; order Asparagales; family Asparagaceae; genus Scilla; species Scilla litardierei. Next base: position 112,571,430 of record CM061137.1, on the reverse strand, counting down.
TTGCATGATGATAATATTAACATGACTTTACGTGATCAACACTAAAGAAGAGAGGACTCTGCATAGCAGAACATGGAGTTTTTTGTTCGCTGTTATGTGTTGGATTTTCAAAGTCAATGGAAAATATCTCATAAATCTAGTGATGAAATGGAAAGAATGAATTGATCAAGTACAATCCACAAAACATTTACCGGAGGCTTCCCATATGTCTTTAAGTTTGACCACGTACAAGTCTGTGGATCGAATTCCTTCACTATCATTAAAAGCATAGAAAACAAGGTCATTCAGTATGAGCTTGACAGAAATGCAAGAAAATATTGTGCAGATGAAACATGTGGACACATGTAACAGTCTCAGTAGGATCTTTTGTATGACCGGCAATAGATAGAATTTTGCTTCCCCAATTAACCTGCAAAAGTAAAAAATAGGAAATGATCATGAATAGTCAACGAACGAGAACAAAGGCACCATAATGCAATTGAAACACATGTTTACCAAAGAATGACCAGCACATGGAGAAATAGTCACCAAACTTGATACCGGTGAGTCTACGATTGCTTTCGATTCCACTTTGGACCATGTCAACTTCTTCAAATCCAAAACCTTTGCTCAAAGTAGAAAATAAAATATAAGCATATGCACATGACCAATTAGCTTATTTGCATTAGACGGCAAAAAATGCAAAATGGAAATGAAATACAAGGCCATCACTAGAAATAGGTCATGTTATTGCCATATTAACTATGACCACAACAAAAACTTCAACATAGCTATATTGCAACTTAGAAACAAGTATAGAACACTGCTTTACATACCTGAAGGTCGCTAAGATAACGACCATTGTGATTCCCACCAAAAATATACATTTTATCTTGTACTAAAGTCACCCCGTGCTGCACATTTAAATTATTCAACTGAGTTAAGAAACAATTCTAAAATAAAGACAACAAGAATAGAAAAAGTCCCAAAGTGAGTTTATCAGTACATCACCTCATATCGAGGCTTTGGACGTTGCCCAGATACTGAAGGTGCAATCCATCGATCATAAATACCAATTGATCCAAGCCCCTCCATTACAACATCTTTATCCTCTGTCTCTGGCATGCTTCCATTTTCTGTGGAAATGGTTTTTGGCTCCTCAAAGGAATTACCATTTAGGATGGCTGGCGCAGTTGGCTTCTGATGGTGGAAAAAAATTCAGGTTATAAAGAGTACTGAAGGAACTGTACAGTAACAGAGACTACACTTGAAATTTGGCCATTCTTTCTGGCCATAGATATGTTCAAGTTGGCTCAACTAAGCACAAGAAAGCAAAACAACTAGCAAAAGTTTGTATCAGCTGGACTGGGCTGGCTGACTTTGGTGTCAAGAATTCATACCTTAACAATGCCATACAAGGCCAACTAAGATGTCAGTTTAATGATCCCACACAAGGACATATGAGATCACCCAGAATCAGCAAAACGATCCTTTCAGTTCTATTCCAAAAATCAATTAAATCTTACAAATGCACAAAGTATTCGTCTATTTTACTTGAGCATACCCTGGGAATCCTCCTGCCTTTATTTATAGAAAAGTGGCATGACTGTCCAAATACCAAATTATGGTGATGAGTAGGGAAATAAAATAGAATACAAATATGAAACGGAGTGTAAGGATCTCGAAAAACATAAATATCCAAATACAAATATACTACATAAATCTTAACAGATATGTATCACGCGGAATAAAATGAGATGTGCTACAGTAATAAGCTGCAGATTATGAATCAGGTATACACACTATAGTTTTAGGCACATGCATTGCATATGAATTCTACTATAAATTTTAAACTATAAATTTGTTCTATGAAAACTTCAATATTAATTAATCAAAACCAGTTAATATAAAAATAATAATTAAATTCTAATTTGAAATGTTTATACATATTTTGATTGAATTTCTTACTTTTAGAATTCTATTATGATATGAATCTTATTTAATGCGAAATTTACCTAAGAGCTATAATTAAATTATGATTTAATGAGTTTTCTTTTTATTTTCATTGAAGCCTTAATTTTACATTTCTATCATGATAGAAATGTGATAGAAATGTTATTTAATAAGTTTTTATAAAAACATTACTTCGAAGTAATTTAGGTGTCATAATTGAATACTAATTCAATATATTTCTTTTTAATTTGATTGAACTCTTGCTTTAGATTTCCAGTGACCGGAACCGTTTGCAATAAAATTTCCTAATATATAGCTATACGATATTAATATGTTTCTAAAACTAGTTTCAGTTCAATACTAATTAAAACTTGAATAAGAGTTTATCAATTCTAACTAATTTATGAGGCATAGTTAAATTATACTTTGAAGTGCTTCCTTCCTAATTTGATTATGCTCTTGATTTAGAATTCCATTGCAATAAGAATCTTTTGCAATGGAATTTTAAAATAAAACTAATAATATATTATTATTTTTTAAAACAGTGATAATTCAAAAATATTTATCAATCCCAATAATTTATGTATCATAATTGAATTTCAATATGATTCTTTTTAATTTATTTGAACGGTTGATTTAGAGTTCATTATGATAAAAATCATTTACAATAGATTTTCCAAATATATAACATATTAATATGCTTTTAAGGATAGTAATAAATAGATTAATTTTTTTCTTTTTTCCTCTTCTTATTTTTTAAAATAAAATTAAATTTACAAAAAATACCATGTTCAAAAAAGAGGGGGACGTTGTTCTAAACTATTTGCTTTTAAGAGTAGTTATAGATTTCTTACTTATAGAATTCTATTAAGATAGGAATCCTATTTAGTAAGAAACTAGTTTAAGAGTAATAAATGAATTAATATTAATGTATTTCCTTTTTATTTTCATTGCAGTTTTAATTTTAGAATTCCGCCGTGATAGAAATATTATTTAATAAAAATTTATAAAAACATCATTAATATTTCCTTAATTTAAACTAATTTAGATGTCATAATTGAATTCTAATTCGATGCATTTCCTTTTCAATTGGATTGAACTTTTGATTTAAGATTCAAATATGATGGGAATATTTTGCAATAATATTTTCCATTCCAAATATATAACTAAGACACTATTAGTTTGCTTCCAAAAATTGTTTTAATTCAATAACAATTATAAGGTCAATAATAGTTTGTCAAGTCTAAAAAAACTTAGGAAGCATAATTGCATTCTAATTCAACGTGTTTCTTTTTTAATTTAGTTGTACTCTTGATTTAAAATTCATTTGGGATATGAATCCTTTGAATGGAATTTTGAAATATATATCTAATAATATATTAATTTACTTTTAAAAGCAATTATAAAGTAATAATAAAAATTGAATTCTAATTTTCTTTTTAATTCATCTATTGTAACTAATTTACATGCCATAATTGAATTCCAATTTGGCGTTTTTACTTTGAATTTGATTAACCTCTTGATTTAGAATTCACGACCACAGAAATCATTTGCAATTGATTTCCAAATATATAACTAATAGTATATTAATATGATTTTAAGGGTGGTAATAAATAGATTAATTTTTTGCCATCTTCTTATTTTTAAAGTAAAAGTAGTTTTACAAAAAAATACCATGTTTAGAAAAGGAAGAACACAGTTCTAAACCATTTGCTTCTAAAGGCAGTTATATATAGAGAGAAAATATGATACACTGCAGGATCAACACGATTACCCTACCAACTCAAATTTAATATAGGCCATGTAGATTAAAATTTTATTTTGTTGAATGTAAGCTAACATGTTTAGACTACTTACATACTAAATTTTAAATGATTAGGGTGTGTTCTCCTGATGCAAAAAGTGGCATCATAATCGAGGTTTTAGAATGTCATAAAATTGGCACTAAGTTGATCCATGTGTATAATATGTACTTTATTTTAAATGTGTAATATCACATCCAATAAAATAGATTTTTAATTTGAAATTCCCATTTTAAAATTTAGGTAGATATGATTTGCATGATTGATCCTTCTAAATGTACCATATTTTATGTGTGTGTGTGAGTAAGAATAAGCAACATATTACATGATCACTTATGTCACACGACAACTGAAAAGTGCACACTCTATATTTTGGACGATCGGGTCCGTTTATGTTGATATTCATATTCTAAAACCCAAATACACTAAAGATATGGTAACACAAAGCTAATCTATGGATGAAAATTTCTATTGCTATAAACCGTTTATTTTTCAACAAATAGATCAACGAACAAAAGTCTCGTGTTCACTGGATCTTTTGTGTATTTAGTTTTTCAAATATGAAGATCAAAATGAACGATTGCCAACAAATTATGAATGGCAGACATTTCGAAGCCGTCTTGATTCAATACTCATATGTAATATAATACACATTATGTATGTGTATGTGTGAATAATGAATGTGTTGACAGCGCAGGAGAAAATTTCCTGCATTGCCACCATGTTTTTGGTAAAAATTTCGATATTTTTCTGTGTTTTGTTGTCCATATAATGGATAATTACCACACTAAAAATCAAGGGAATGCATCCAACGCTATTTGCCCCTCAATCTATCGGTTACAAATTCAATGGTTTCGAAAGAATACAACTTTTTACAACGGTTGGATCGAGTGTCAAATACTCCTAAGATTCACCCATATTGGCATTTTAGGATTTTAGAATGTGTCCAGCAACTCCTAAAAATTTTAAATTTTTTTTACAAACAGAGAGCTCTCAACACAGTAAATTTCATGCGCTGACAACACACATCCGTAATCGTTTATATATATATATATATGAGGGAAATGTGCATGCGAACGTGCGCAGGCAGAATTACCTGCGCACGCCCCCTCTGTTCGGGGTTTGTAAGTATTTTTTTGAATTTTTTGCAGTAGGTAGATATACTGGTTATGTAGCTCCCCACAAAATTTAAGGTCAATCCAACACCGTTTGAGCCTCCGTTCATCGATTTCAAAAATGTTTGTTGGATTGACCTGAAATTTTGCAGGGAGCTGCATAACAAGTATATCTACCTACTGCAAAAAAATATTTACAAACCCCGAACAGAGGGGGCATGCGCAGGTAATTCTGCTGCGTACGTTCTTAGGTACATTTTTTGCTATATATAAAAATGTGTCTGAGAACGTGCGCAGGAAGAATTACCTGTGCATGCCCCCTCTGTTCGGGGTTTGTAAGTTTTTTTTTGAATTTTTTTGCAGTAGGTAGATATACTTGTTATGTAGCTCCCCACAAAATTTCCGGTCAATCCAACACCGTTTGAGCCTCCGTTCATCGATTTCAAAAACATTGCGCAAAACTGTTCAGAATTCTGGACAGTTTTGCGCAACGTTTTTGAAATCGATGAACGGAGGCTCAAACGGTGTTGGATTGACCTGAAATTTTGTGGGGAGCTACATAACAAGTATATCTACCTACTGCAAAAAAATTCAAAAAAACTTACAAACCCCAAACAGAGGGGACGTGCGCCGGTAATTCTGCCTGCGCACGTTCTAGGCACATTTTTGGGTGTGTGCATATATATATATATGGGTCATGATCATGTGCGAAATTTTCACATATGATTATGGTGCGAAAAGATTTTCTTTTTTTTTTGAATACTTTTCAAAGTTTAATCCATACATATATATATCTCCCAGGAAAAATAATGGGTGAACCCTAGTGGGATTTGACCCTTGATCAAGTCGTTACAAATTCAATAGTTTCAAACCAACCACATTTTATACCGATCCAACCAAAGGGCAAATCGCCGTGGATTTTCTTGATTTTTGGTATGTTGATGTTTTAGCATATGTAGAACGCATTCAATGGTTTGGATCGTTGAAAAAAAACCCGACCAAACTCTTTTCTCACAATTTTTGCACCGAGGACTTTTTGCACATGAAAATTTGCATACACATAGTAGTAACCAAATCGCGTGTACGTATAGATCACATCCAACATGATGGGTTTTGATTTAGGTCGATAATTTTTAAATTTGTGTTAATATGATCAGTATATTTCATACTCTCGAGAGTGTTACACATATATACATGCACATGCAAAAAAGCTAGTTCCTATTCAAAATAATCAAAACCATTTGTGAATCTCCTCGTTTCCAAATATACATGCACATTGCACACATACAAACACATATAAAAAACTAATTCACAATAAAAAGCCAAAACCTTTTGCAAACATGCTCCTTTCCAAGTTTCTTTTTACTCCATTGATTTTTGGAATCCCATCAGTAGTACAAGATACTTCCCAAAATAAATCCTTAAATTAATATCAATCATGTTCCACCTTGTCTCTTTGTCATTATGGCTTTCTTTTTACACGGAATGTGTCGCATTATATTGACTTTGACTCTGTTGGGAATAGGGATGTGGCCACTACCAGTATCAATTTTGTAATTTTGGGCATCAATGACATTTTTGTAATTATGGACAAATCAGTTTGTATAGTGGCAGAGGGTTAGGGGCATTTTCTTATGTTGAATTTGAGTCGGTGAGTCGGCAGCGAGTGAGTCGGCAGCGAGTTAAGTGGGTGAGTCGGCAGCGAGTCGGCCAAGTACCGACTCATGACTAGTCAAACGAATCGACGACTAGTCGCACCCAGATGTTAACATATTTTATTTCATGTATCAGATGTTGCTTCTTTTTTTAGGTTTGTACTGTGCATATAATTTTCTAGCTCAAATAAATTCTATGAAAATTCACTATTTTAAAATATTTTACCTGCATATTATTGCAGATACTGTCATATCAGAGTTCAATAGTATACACATGGTTTGGATGGAGGCGAACAACCATCAGTCGGAAGGATAATATGAAAGCGAGCAATGAGACAGTTGGATTCTATGGCGGAATAAGAAAATATACGACAAGTATGAGATCTCTACATGGAAACGAATGTGGCCAGTCGCAGTTTTAGAGTGAACATTTTCTAGAGTTCATTACCGATGCTCATCTGCTGAAAATCTTTTGGTGGGGAGAGTTTTAAGCCTTCTTGGCTTTCTATTGGAATTCAACTTGATCCATTGTGAATGTTTTGATTACCACGAAGTTAAAACGGGAGACAAACAATTTTCCCTCTTCTATTTTGATTGTATAAGTATGCTGAAAAAGTCGGACCAAAAGTTGGACCAAGTCGGTCAAAAAGTCGAACCAAGTCGACTACTAGTTGGTGTCCGACTCACCTCCCAAGTTTTGAAAATTTTCAAGTCGGTCCTCCACTGACTCTCGACTAGTCGACGACTAGTCAGTACCTCGATAGAATAGGGTACCGAAGGCACCTAGGCGGACTGCCCAGGGGCATTCGGCCCCGCGACGGGAGGCCAAGTGCCTGGCGAGCCCAGGCCAGGCCACACTGGGACCCAACAATTTTAAGAGGCCTCATGGCCTTTGATTTTCAAATGAAAGATCTCCCAAGCTTCAACGTCAGGGTTTTGGGTGCGAATGACCTTCAGATGAGCTTGACGACCATCGTGGCTTTCATCTGGACATCATGAGAGATGATGAAGACCTTGGCTGGCCTTTCAATAGCAGAAGAGACACACAAGGCTTCGACGGGGCCAAGAAAGGCCGACAGGAAGAAGGCGGCCCTCTCGAGAGCAACGATGGCAGAGGTGGCATCCCGAGCTTTGACTCAGGAGTGAACGGGTTTTTTGTGGTTTTTTTGGGGGGGCGAAGTAGTGTTGGGAATGGTGTGTAGCCACTACCAATAGCACTTTTGTAATTTTAGGCTTTAAGGGCATTTTTGTAATTATAAACAAATCAGTCCTTTATATAGATGATGGCTATGGCTAGTTTATCATGTTGAATTTGAGAGAAGAAGAGAGATTAGGAGTAGAATAGATTTACCTCTTGGAAGAGTTAAGTTTTATCTCGAATCAAAGCTAGGAGAGTGGTTTCCTCTCGAATTGAAACCAACCTATCTTTGTATTCCACTTTATATTTATAAAAATCTGATTTTTACCCCCACCAAACCGTAGAGATTGCCATCACTCTCAACCTCGATATCCTAAACTCCATTCAAACCCATCTCTTAATCTCAATCCTAAAAAAAGTCATATAACATTAAAACTTCTACTAGAAAAAGAAACTAATAACAAAATGGGTGGTAGCTTGGAAACATGAGGCCACCACCTTTATCTAGAGATCAAATGATCCTCCTTTAGATCATGTTCATGTTCGTGTAAACATAGTCCAACTTCAGTGTTGCCTCCAAATCCTCAATGTTAAATAACAAATTTCTTTGTGCAAACGAGCATCGATGTTAGAAGATACATAAAGATAGTTGATGTTGGAAGATCATTGTCGTCGAAAGAACATCAACACAAAAAGCTTGTTTTCGAAGCTCCGAAAGATCATTGTTCGAAGATAGTTCTTTCAAATCGCATCGCTACTTACACAAAAGATCATTGACATTAAGAGCTCGCTGATCATCATCATTTATGTTGGCTCGTGTAACTGCACATGTGTCAATGGTTCATTATGCCCTAATGAGAACATTAATGTTGACTCGTTTCATTGCCCACATAACAGTGCTTCATTGTGCCATAATGGGAACAAAAAGGTGAATAGGGAGGGAGCAGGGAGAGAGAGTCGAGGAGAAAAAGATACAATGTAGCAATTAAATTTTATTTCTAGTAAAACAGGTTGGGTTAATGGATCTAAGTGAAACCAGACATGCATGCTAAAACGCAACAAATTAAGCACACTATGAAACATGATGTGTGTTATTTTGTGATGCATTAACTTGCATATGCCGCGTATGGAGATGTCCACATAATCGGTCCACATGAAGTCAATTTCAGTTGTTCCATGAACGAACACGTTTATGTGCCTACAAAATTGGGTGCATAAACAATGTTTTACAACACTAACAAATAGCAGTGTTCTAAAAACGGTTTCATTATGCATACGGTCTAGGAGCGCATAGCGCATATGCGGATTATGTGGCCGATTATGCGGATCATGTGGTTTACACGAAAATGAATATTTTAGTAAATAAATAAGCAGTAAGTATCAAAATATTAAAACACAATTGTTTTTGAATTCTAGTGCTAACTAGAACAAGCTGACTAGGACAAACCGGTTGATAGAAAGATGGCTTGGATTTAATCTTGATGAATGAATGGTTGAGATGAGATTTTGTGGAAAGTTTTGGAGGGAAAAACATTTCTATGTAAATGAAAGTTTCTTGTGAATATCAAAGTGCACACAATTAATGCATTTGGAAAAAACATTAACTTGCACTTAATGTTGCAGATCGAATGATCTCTCCCTCCACGCATGATCTCTCCCTCTACGCGGGGCCACCGTCTCTTCGACCCATTGAGCAAAGATAGCCGAAGGCGCTAATTTGTTGTTCCGTGTCGAAGGCGCCACCGTCAAATTTGTTGTTCAGTATCGAAGACGTCCGTGCCGTTAAATATTTTTACGCTAATTTTTTGTTCCGCACAATTTTGGCTGTGGAAATAATTTTTGTGGAACAAAGATTTCGCGGAGGAAAATCTTAAATCAACCGTGCCCGCGGGCATGGGTTATGACTAGTATATACATGTGTGTGTGTGTTCGTGTATATTAAATTTAAAAAATCCTAAAAGATGGGAATAAGGAAAAAAATCATATCAACTTTTACAAATATGGATTAATTCATACTAAAACATAAGCACCATCAAAGCGATTAATACATTCAATAACTAAAGTCTAAATTCTAAAGCAATCAACACACAAAATATAAATATTTAGTTTTACATCCTAATCAAAAGCATGTCTAACACAAGTACTTTGAAATAACTAAAGATACATAATCTATTCTATATCTACTCATCATCATCATTGTCTTCTTCATAACGAATATCATCATCTAACCCCATCAAAAGGAACTTCATTAATCTCATTAAAAATATTATCACTATCGTCTAAATCTCGTCCATCTAAATGCTCTTGAACAGCATCCATCGCTGAACTGGAAGAATCTTTATTTCTCATTACGCATGTTATCAATGTTCTTTACTCCTCCCAAGTGTACCTTCATTAGCTCCACCAGCCTAGGCAACAATAGACTATGCAAGTTGATTTCTGTTGGGGGAAAACCATTAAAAACAAAAAACCTTATTTTTATACTTAACGGGTCGGTTTCTTAACGGGTCGGTTTCTTAGTTGCCAATGTTGCGCCTACATATTCGCATATGCGAGCACATAATAGTTATGCGGCCGATTATGCGATTAACCACATAATTTGGCTGCATACCTATTTTTTATGCGGCCGGAGGCCGCCTCCTTATATGCGGTCGCATATAACTTGTTCTGGCAAATAGAATGGGTTTAGTGAAAGTTCCCCTTTCTTATAGTCTCTTAGAACATTACCACCCATCTATCATAATTTTCTCATTATAGCCATACCCTTGTATTGGACATGTTTCTTTATTGACCAACATTCTAACCATAATACATTACTGGTCTCACAACCGTCTTCTAAACTTGTCTATTCAATTTCATGAGTACTTTGTGGTCACATAATTCTCCAGAAGAACTTCTCAACTTCAATTATCATGTATGCCAGTTATGGAATTGATTCCGTGAATGATGTTCTCCTTGATTGATCTCACCAGTCGTCACCACAACTAATGATTTATCCCAAGTAATGAAAATGGTCATCCTTGGGTATTTCTTGTCCATCAATCTGCACTACAGTTCAAGACATCCCAATATTGAAATAATTGCTCTCCATATATTCTATTGTCATTTTAATAATTCTAAATCATTCAAATTAGGTTCTGTTCATCTTTCTACTTAGAAATTATCTATTCTCTAATCTCAATGGCAAAAAGTATGTCATTGGCAGGAAAATAGATAAGAACTAGATATCGACCGTTGATAAATGGTCGATGATGATAAAGAATTCCTGTCTCCCCTCCATTTATTCTCACCTTAGACGTTACTCTATTAGATGTATATTTCATCGCATCAGTATACCTAACATGCACTTTTTTTCTTGGTATCTTTAGTTGCATCGGTATACCTGACATGCACCTTTTTTCTTGAAACTCATAACCGTCTCTCCCAAATTTTTAATCATTCTTTTTTATAAAAAAAACAAAAGTGTGCTAATCTATCAAAATAATAGAGAAATAGGTACCATGAATGACTGGCATAACACCAAATCTGTCTGCAGATGGAGACATTTCTTATTTGACTTTGTTAAATCACTTCACCAAAGTTCTAGTTTGTGGCTCATAACCTTATACGTGCAACTTTGTAACCTTTATCATTATAGATATGATATATTTATCGTCATTCATCAAGAAGCATTAAATATCTAGAATTTTGTTGAGTACAGTGGCAAGTCATGCTAAGCCCATATCTTGCATAATATATAGCTGCTCGATCAGAAGCCATTTCATCTCCTTCAACTCAATTTACTCACTTTTTACATGCTCCAAAACAACACTCTGGCATATTCCTGAGCCGCTGTTAAAAATGGCGGCCACCATCAATGGAACGAGAGGTAAATATCACCGAAGCAGGTGACAAATGACAAATGATGATGATGAGACAGTTATCCATAATAATGGGATGTTTTTCATCTACAGTCAAAAACAAAATCTATGCCATTCTGAACCACATCGACACCACCAGAATCTGAGACAAGTCTAAAGTGTACATAGTCAACTGCAGGTGGACAGCCATAATTGTCATTACGTCAAAAAGGAGGGAGGGAGGGAAACGTTTCTCTACAAACCCAAGTCAGGAGACAAGCCAACCCCTGGAGATCTAAATGAGATTGCCAATCTGTGAAGATCTACATGTACTTTGAATTTGAAACCCCAAGACAACAAATAGAGGTGAACTCTAGGAGGATTTGACCTTCGATCCACTCGTTGCAAAAAGTTCTATTGCTCTGAAACCGTTCAATTTGCAACGGTTAGATTGAGCGTCAGATAGCATTTGATTCACTTGATTTTTGATATGATGATCATCCATGATGTGTAGAACACATCCATAAAACTTTTAAAAAGTAAAAAAAATGATGTAAATGTCTATCAGTGTGGGAAAATTTCTCACACTAACAGTTCATATATATTATCCTCGTGTTTATATATATATAAGAATAATATATATATGGTGCACCATAAGAAATTTTTTATTCTGACAAAACAAAAAATACATTTTCCCATATTTTTTGAATTTTTAATCTAAGTTGTTGTACCCGTTCTAAACCCCCAAAACCTCACAACATATGAATGAACCCTAGAATATGAATGAACCCTAGAGAAATTTGACCATCGATTCACTCATTACAAAAGATTCTATTATCCTATTACCATTGATTTTGTAACAATCAGATCGAAAGTTAAATAGCGTTGGATTTACTTGATTTTTAATATGTTAATTGTTCATGACATGTAAAACATCTCTGAAATAAATTAAAAAATTAATTACAAATGGTGTATATTTGCATCAAATCGGGAAATTTTCCCGCATTCACAACACGTATACATTATATATAAATATATATATAAATTTCCCGCATTCACAACACGTATACATTATATATATATATATATATATATATATATATATATATATATATATATATATATATATATATATATATATATATATATGAAGGTAAGTTAGCCGCAAGCAGCCGGTATGGGTGCGAAACGAGGACTTCCTAGGAGGTCACACATCCTAGTACTGCTCCCGTCCTAGCACGCTTAACTACGGAGTTCGGATGGGATCCGGTGACCGTGCTAGACATTACCGTACACATATATGTATATATATACACACATACATATATATATGTATGTATGTATATGTATATGTATATGTATATGTATATGTATGTACATGTTAATAGGGGCCAGGTGGACAAGAAGGGGATTTCCACCTTGGCCACAATCTAGGCCGCCCACACCCCCCCCCCCCCACACCCCGCATGGGATGTGGGCCACACACCCCCACATGGGATGTGGACGACCTAGATTGTGGACAAGGAGGAAATCCCCTCCTTGTCCACCTGATACTCATTTTTCTCATACACACACGTGTGTGTGTACGTGTGTGTGAATCTGTGTATATGTGTGTGTGGCCATTTGCATAATCTCTACAACAATAAAAGCAAATCACACAAAAATACACATTGCAACAAAATAAGTCAATATGCTTGCACCAGGATGACATTAATCATGATCTAGTAAACTGGAATCTGGATATTAGACCCGGGTCACTCAACTAACTAGAATGCACTTGAACATCTACAAAGTTGTATAAAAAATTCCTATGAAATAAATAATTGACCAGTGTAGTTACTTTTGGCATGCTTACATGCATTTCAACATCCACAATTGGCTCCACAGTGAACTCTGGGATCCTTGAGTACCAAGCAGGATCTTCCTCCTATTTAAAATACTGAAGTAATTATCAATTCACATACATCTAAATTATGTGAACATAATCAATAATGCAAGGCTTCATATGCACCTCTAGAATCTTCACAAAAAGCCGCATTGCTTCTGTGGAAGCCATGTTTCCAAGACCATTCCAACTGTAAGAACATATAAACACTTAAATAACATGTCGAAAAGAAGGTTAAAACAGGAAATATAACAAAAAAACTAACTAGAACATATTTGAGAGAGAGTTTCTCAATTCATTATTATAAGAGCTTCATCCATAACTTCTATGGTAAAATTGTCCACGGTTCTAAATTTGGTCAATTGAATAAAGATGGTAAGTCATGCACTCATGCAAGCCATACATTGATAAGTCTGTTATTAAAAATTCAGGCATCAATGATATTGGTCCATTCAGCTTTGGTTAAAGTTTCAATATAGACTACAATCTGTGGGTTTATATTGTTCTCATTAAAAACCCCGAATTCCATGCGAATAGGAGTATGAATTAACATTGTGTAAGCGTATTTTTTTTATCTTTGGACTCTTGATTGAGGCAACATCCAATGATATCCTTCTCTCGACAAGGAGATGATGTCACGAAATTGGATCGTAACCTACTCATTCACAATATAGCGGCAAACAATATCGCTCAAGCTCTATGATCTAAAATGGCTAGCATCTAGTTTATCGGTGTGCTTAGGGAGAGAGTTGAGCCTCCTTTTAATAGGCGTCGGTTCTTCGCCTTTAATCTATTCCATGAGTAATCCACATCCCCTATTAGAATAGATCATAATGGCTCACAAGGGTGCACAAAATTCTACCCAAAGGAGAAAACACACGAATCTAGACTCAATTGAACCTGGATTCGTCCTAAATGGATGTGTCTTCTAGATGCCCTAGCTGACTCATGTTAGATGGTTTAGATTAGCTCCTTGAGCCAATGTGGGTGTGGGTCGGATATGCCCCATGTAGACGTGAAGCCGGCTCTAAGTTCCACTCAATGTAAACATGTTTAATGTCTTAAACATAACAAAATGACACAAGTCCCAATTAATTCCTTGTTACATATCAAAGCATCTCATGGAGGAAGGATGTCTTGTCAAATTAACATGAAGAAAAAGGTTAGATCTAATAATACGAATACATAGCTAGTAAAGAATAGGTTTCTACTGTTTCTTGTTCCATTAATATATGTCCCTCAACACTTACTAATTCCTTATGTAATTTTGATTTAGGCAAGAGAATGGTAGTCAGTATTATTAATGATACTAATTGTAATTTCGTTGTCCTTCATTTTTCTTTGATTCCATGGGTTACATCATTAGGGAAAATGAAGAATATCAAGATAGAGACAGACAATGTGAGGATTGGGGATGTTCTAATGTAGGAAGTTATAGAGCTTCCAAACAGAAAGAAAGAACTCACTCAAGCGAAATAAGCTATTAGCTCTACTTGGTGCTTCTTACAATCTTCATGCTGATTTCCGTAAAAAGCATGTAAATTGTGTTCCCCTACATAGAATTCATCTTGCCTATGAAACAACCTATCCAAGGGAAACAGTTTGCTTGGTCCTTGCCCTACTCAATCAAAACAACATTTTTTTTTCCTGTTTAGTCAATCAAAGTGAAAGACCTATGGCTTTCCAAGCCTCAACAACATTCAAGTCTCTTGCAATCAAAAAATGATCAACCATAAAAACATATAACACTAGGTCAAGAAGGATCCGTTAAGAGGGTAACCAAGTTTCACGTACACCTATAACTTGAAACCAAATTCATGCACCAGGCACCACCAAGCCAAAAGAAGGTACTTACATCTCATCAGATTACAGGTTGGAAAATTTCTGAAGTACACTCCTAAGCACTCACCCCTCCAGATTCCATAAACTATATTGGACTCTTCTAAGAGGTTAGGTGACTAGTTTTGCTACATTGATCTACATTCATATGTAAAGTTCAAGTTTTGCTGTAATTTTGTCCATGTTAATAAAACTCTACCGAAATTTGCAAAATTATTATCACTTCAAAATTCAAAATCACCAACCTAGTCCACTTGCTGTGCTCCACTGGATTCCAAGCTCTAGGTTTCGCCGCATTGCAAGGCCCCACTGTTGCCTGTACAGAAAATTTAAAATATAATATAATATACAAAATCAAAATTTTCTATATTGACATGCATATTTCATCCCATTCACAGACTAATGCAAGCCAAAAGGGAGAAAAAACTAATCACAATCTCAACCCGAGAAGCTAACATGTCCCACGCCCAGATCTAACCAATAATCACCAAGAATCAACAGATCGCACGCCTAAACGAACAAATTCCATCAAATTTCTCGCTTTGAGTATATAAATCCCTTACTTGCTGGTACAATCCGTAGAGCAAGAGGGCGACGTCATTCTGAAACTTGGAGATCGGGCCGTTCGCCGCCGAGGAGGAGGAGGCCTGCGATCGGCCGAATCCAGCGTAGGCAGCGGCCGCGTAGAATCTTTCGGGGTAAGCGAGGCCGGAGCTCGCCCTCGCCATTGACATCACCTCCTCGAGCGATCAGAGCGGAGAGATTCACGGGATCTCGAAAGGGAATCGAGAGAGAGAGAGAGAGAGATTGTGAGTCACACCAACGAAGAGGAAGCTGTGTCTTCTTCGCCTTTCCTATTTCGTCCCGGCTGTCCAGGTGGCGATCGGAGAATTGGAGGTTTTTTTTAGGGGTTAATTGCATAAAAATACATTTACCTTTGGCCATTTTTACGTAAATACCCTACGGTTAATTTTGTGTCAAATTGATACCATGTGACGGAAAATGGGATGACAATGTTAAATTTGACCGTTTACCCCTGCTCCCATCTCTCTTATCTCTTTTTCTCTCTACAAATTCTCTTCTCTCTCTCTCTACAAATTCTCTCTCGCTTTCTTTCTCTACACCGAATCTCTCTCTCTACAGATTCTCTCTCTCCTCTCTCTCTCTCTCTCTCTCTCTCTCTCTCTGGTGTGCGTATGTTCGTGCGTGGGGTGGGTGGGTTGTGTGTGTGTGGGGTGTGCATTGGGTGGGTGTGTGCGTGCGTGCATGGGTGTTTGTGCTTGGGGGTGGGTGTGTGTGCACGGGTGGGTGGATGGGCGGGTGGGTGTGCGTGGGGGTGCCTGGGGGTGTGTGCTTGGGGTGGTGTGTACATGTGTGCATGGGTGGGTGGGTGTGTTTATGGGTGGGGGGTGGGTGTGTGCGCGTGTGCATGGGTGTGTGTGTGTGCATGGGTGTGTGTGTGTGGTTGCGGTGTGTGTGCGTGGGGTAGGTGTGTGCGCGTGGGGCGGGTGGGGTGTGTGCTTAAGAGGTGTGTGTGTGCGAGCACGCGCACGCGCACGCGCATGGGTGGAGGGGTGTGGGCATTGGGGAGGTGTGCGTGAAGTGGGCGTGTCTGCGTGTGTGAGTGGGTTGTGTGCATGAGGTTTGTGTGCATAGTGGGCATGTGCTTAGGGTGAGTGTGTGCATGGGTGTGGGTGGGTTGTGTGCATGGGGTGGGTTGCGTGCATGGGGTGGGTGTGCGTGCATGGGTGGGTTGTGCGATTGGGGTGTGTGTGCTTGGGGTGGGTGGGTGCATGGGCGTGTATGACATATTGAAGTATTGGATCAATCTGGGCACTACAAGGTAGACGATCACACAAGCACTAACCCACCCCAATGCACACACCCACCCACCCCATGCCCACACACACCCCCATGCACCAACCCATCCCAATGCACACACCCAAAACCCATGCACACACGCGCACCCAATGCACACACCCACCCACCCCATACACACACACCCATGCCCACACCTACCCCATGTACGCGCACACCCACACACAAAATCATGCACCAACCCACCCTGATGTGCGTGCAAACACATGCCCCCCATGCGCACACACCCACCCAATGCACACACCCACCTCATGCACACACACTCATGCCCACGCCCACACCCTGTGCACGCGCACACACAAACCCATGCACCAACCCACACCAATGCACGCACGCGCGCACACACACACACCATGCACACACCCACCCCATGCACACACACCCCATATGCCCACACACCCCATGCCCACACCCATCCACCCTTGCACACATCCACCCATGCCCACACTCACCCACCCACCCACGCACACACCCATCCCCCTTATGCACGCACGCACACATGCACCCACCCACCCCCAAAGCGCACATACACCCCCCGACACACCCATGCACACACCCACCCCAATGGACACACACATCCAATTCAGGGTATTAACTATAAAAGGCCCAAACGTGAGAGTATTAATTTATAAAAGGCATATCCAGGGATAAATTTGTCCAAATTTCTGTCTTTTGGACGGAAAATTAAAAAAAGGTATCAACTTAAAAGCATCGAAAAACGTTTGGGTATATATTTTGATGAAAATAAACCTCGGGGTATTTACGTAAAAATGGCCCAAACGTGAGGGTATTTTTCTGCAATTTACCCTTGTTTTAATGGCTTTCTATTTTTATTCATTTACTTTGGTTTATAAACTCTTAAGAGAGAGAATACGGGGGGTCTGTCGCTGCTCCTAGGGGTGGCAAACAGGTCGAGTGGGTTCGAATTCGGGTCGGATTAGATTTGACTCGATCCGGATAGTGTTAAACCCTATCCGGGTCGGGTTCGAGTGACCCGAAAAATTATTTTTCAGGGTCGTTTTCGGGTTAATCCGTCGGGTTAAAATTTGACTTTACACAACTGCTTCTTTTTCGATATTCAGCTATTTATTAAGAGCCACCGGTAATTTATTAAGTGTTACATAATTTCCAGCAGCTCGTCGCTTAAACCGCACTGATGACAGCAAGGAAGTATGATTAATGTTACAATTTTATTAACAAAAGTAATAAAATTAACTAAAATGTTGTATGTAAAGGGAATTGAATCCAAGACATCTTAAAGAAGAGGACAACAATTCAAATCGTTTAAGCACAACTCCCCTTGCAACTGTGTAGTGAAGTTATTATATAAATTTCTATATAGAGAAAGAAAGTAAACCGGGTGGAATTCAGGTCATCCAAGTTGACATGCCAAACTTGTACCCGACCCAGATCCTACTTGACCCAGATTGGCCCCTACCCATACCCGGTTAAGGATACCGGGTTCAGGTAGGTTCGGGTCAGGTCGGACTTATTTTTCCACCCCTAGCTGCTCCACTAGAGCACTGTATGCAACGGGGCTTACTCCCGATACTGTTTGATTTTTCTTTTCTTTTTTTCTTTTTCTTTAAATTTTTTTTCGGGTTATATCTCTTATCCGATTTCTTTTGATCTGAGTAGTACGCTAAGATGTTGCTTGTTCCAAGGAAACCGCTTAGAAATGAAATTTCCAGGGGTGCACATCAATTTGTTATTTGCTTGGTATTTTTTATAAGTTCTTTTCTTTTCTTTTTCTTTTTTTCTTTTTTTATGTTTGGTTCATTTGGAAATGAGGTTGGAAATGCATCACTTTTTGAACTTGATTCTTTAGACAAATGTAATCAGCTCATTTCCGCCAGAAACGTAAAGAAATCTAAAGCATTATTATTTCTTTCTTTCTTTTTTCTTGTTGTCGTCGTCACTTCCTCTCGAATATTCTCTTGCATCTTAAAAAAATTTTGTTTTCTAAAACGTTCTAACTTTGAAACAAACATATGCAGGTTTGAAGTTCACTTTCTATTTACTCTTTTTCATTCTTCCAAGAACAAACGACAGAAAGTTTCGTTTTCACAAAACCCAAGAAACAATTCTGAGCTTTTAAAAAAAATTAAAATTCTCATTTTTGGCATCCAACCGTCCTTAAACTACATATTATGTTAACATATAGCAATTGAACTATTTTATGAGAGGAGGAAGAAATAGCTAAAAAGCTCCCTTTATATATTGTAAACAGATTAAAACTAAATCAAGAAAAAGTGAGAAATAATTTATGCCAACAATCTACACAAAATTCTAAACACAAAAGAATTATATGTAGGTCCTCACCAACCACAAACACCAACTATAATGCATGATGATCGTGTTATCTCTTTTGTATCGATGTTGTGTGATGACGTAACAGACAGATGGACTTGGATGGGCATGACAAGTCTTCCTTCTACTTATCATGTAATCTGCTCATTATAGTCTATAAGAGCGTTAGCGAGTCGAGGTTGGAACTCTCAATCAGTAAGAGCGTTAGCGAGTTGAGGTTGGAACTCTTAATCAGTAAAAGCGTTAGATAGCCGAACCCAGTGTAGGCGTCTTGGCTTCTACACCTCCGACCCTCTGTTTAGAACCTGAGAGATAAAATATATAATCTCAGATGTACAAAAAATGAGAAGAATGGAATGAGCTTCCCTCCTCCCATATATGATGGGCATATATAAGATTGTGAAGGGGTATTTTAGTAATTTTACTTATATGATGGGAATCTTCTTGAGTGAGCAATTTGTCACTTATGAGTTGGTCCATTATGCCATCTTATATTGGTTTGCATTGATACTTTGTCATGGAACTTGGGCATAGAGTATTTAGATAATGGACGTTTGATAGGTTTCCTCAATATGATGCTTTGGCTAGAAGTTTGTACATGACGCATAAGCATGGCTCTTAAGTGGAGTTCATAGATACAGAAGAATTATTATGACATGTTCATAGTTATGTCATGTTAGAAATCAGGAGATGTGCTTATTGTTAGAATATTGAGTCACCTCAAGTGTATTTTGATGATGAGCAAATAATTAGTTATACTAATATGATTTGTCAGTGTATCTAAACACGATTAATCATAACGAGTTCAAGTTAGGATAAATGAAGTCAACAAAGTTAACAATGTAAACACGAAGAAGAAATTCATTCTAGACAGTAAAAGCCAAAGAAAATAAAGCCAAATCAAAAGGAGATGAGTCAAGGAGAAGGAGCTCAGTTATGAAGATAAAGAAGCTCAACCAAAACTCAAAAAGTACGTACAAGAATTCAAGAGACAAGATGATGAACACGTGGACTACATCAAAAGCTCTAAGATTGTGTGAGTTGATGTAATTTTTATGTACTTGTCTTTAGAATTGTTAAATCCATATATTGAAGCTTGCACACACTCAGGAATATACCTTAGAATGTTTTAAATGTTTTAAAGTTTTTCAAAAATGATTTCCTAAGGTTTTAAGATCAACCTTATTTTCATAGGTAGACTAGTCGACTAGACTAACACCCAGGCAACTAGCTACAAAGCCTGGAACTAGGCTAGCAGTGTATCAGAAAAGTAATCGACTACAGTGTTGGACCTGGTCGACTAATGCATATGCACTGGTCGACTAGGAAATGAACCATAGTCTACTAGATTTTACAGAGAGTAATCACTCTTCTGATTTGACTGAACTAGTCGACCAGCGTTCTCTGACTAGTCGATTAGCTGTTGCCTAGTTAATTAGTAGATGAACTCTGGTCGACTAGAACTACTCGTTGGGCTTTTTGGAAATCGCAACTAGCCGTTTCGACCGTTTAATGGGCAGTTTTAGGATTTTACCCGGCCAGTTTCATATGTTATATATATGGGTTTTGATATGAGGTTTTAGCATCAAGAAATAGAATTCAAAAGAATAAAAACAAGTTTTCATACTCTTTTGTGCTAAAAATCTCTTAAAGCTTAAACCTCTCTCTTATCCAAGTCTTTACAGAAGCTATCTAAATTTCTTGGCCTCACTTCTTTGATCCCATAAGGATTTAATCCTTATTTACATTGAGATCAAAGAATTCTTCCTTTTCACTATTACACTCAATCTTCTATTCTAAGTCTATATGATATTGTACTTCAATTGTTGTTGTTGTTGTAAGTTTGAGAAATCCTCAAGTGATTTGAGGTATTTGGTTATCAGGGAAAATATTCTAGTTGTAGAGGTGTTGCAAATCCTCTTGTTGAAGAGGTGTTGCTGTAAATCCTATAGTTGTAGAGGTGTTAAAAAGTCCACTTGTTGAAAAGGCAAGTGTAATTGTCTCTTATTTGAGAGCGATTAATGGATTAAATCCAAGTGTAACTTGGGACTGGATGTAGCCTTGGAGGGTGAACCAGGATAAATTCTCTGTGTTAGCAGTGCTCTTATTGTGGCCATTCTTGTATTATTTTATACTTGCAATTGTTCTTAATATTCCAATGCTTCATATTTGCAAGTTTATGCTTTGTTGATTAATATCCAAGTGAGGCAACACTCATTGGAATCTTAGATAAAAATTAGAGGGTTAAATTTTAAAGTTCGTATTGTTGGATCTGGATCCTAGCCTAGAGTGGGGGTGAATATGATAATAAAAAATTCTCGCACAACCCACGAGAAATCACACGCAGTTAAAAGCACAAGCAGAGTAAATAAGAGACAATCACAGAGAACGCACAGATTTACACTGGTTCGGTCGCACCAACGACCTACGTCCAGCCACAAGCAAATACTAGCATTAAAAAGTTCCTTCTGTACACCTACAACGGGGTCCTAGCTCCAACTCCCCACCTAGATTGTACCACACTCACCAAAGTGCAGAACTCTATCAACCTAGTAAATGCGTATCTTGCCTGCACCAACACGTCAAGACCCTCTTGTCTAGCCCCAACTAGACAAGTCCAAAATACACAAATATTGGTAAAGTTTTCCCTACAGAAAACGTTAACTCGAAGGCACGAGGTGGCTCGGGTGGATCGAGTCAAGGGGCAAGGCGGCTCGGCTACGAGGAGCACAAGAAGCTGGTGCGGTACATCTTGCCTGTCCCAGAGTTGAGATTCCGGGTATGTTCTCTAAGTAACTTTAGCGTAAATTTAATTTCGTCGCAGTAGTATAGATCCTTCTTGGGGTGGTCAGACCACCCCAAGTTTGCATAGATCGGGCTAGGTTCTGGCTTTCTCAGAGCCTAGCTAAAATGTTTAGCTTGCTTGCTTTTTTTTCCGCTGCACTTTTTTGCATCTGTGTTCCGTCCGATTAGGGCGGGCACAGATCTGAGCTCTGGGGTCAGCCAAAAAACCCTTCATTTACCTCATCGTTGTTTGCCATTAAACAGACGACGGCAGAGTGGGCTACCACCTCTTATTCCTCATCCTCAGCTTCACTGTCCATGTCCCAAGTTAGCATCTTGGTTTTTCCTTTATCTTTAGCAACCTGAGCAGTCTCTTGTCTGCATTGCTTCGCGAAGTGTCCCTTATTCCTGCATTTGAAGCATTCAACTCTATTAGCAGAATATTATTCAGAAGAAATTTTATCATTATTAAAAGTGCGAGAGCGAATGAACCTTCTATGCATTTTTGATCTTCCTTGAGGAGTTATGCCGTACTTTCTGAAATTTCTGACTATTAGCACTATCTCCTCCTCCTCATCGTCATCTTCGCTAGCTTTCAGAGCAAGTGGCTTTGAAGCTTTTTCATTCGCCTCAGGTTTCTCTCTTTTTTCAATATTTTGCAATTCAAGCTCATGGGACATTAGGTTACCTATCAAGTCCACCACCCTCATCTGCGATAGATCCTTCGATTCTTGGATGGCGGTGACGTTAGGCCTGAAAGAGCTTGGTAGTGCTCTTAATATCTTCCTCACATGTTCAAGGCTAGAATATGGCTTACCGAGCGAGCTAGACTTGTAGACGATGTTGGTGAACCTCGCAAACATCTCTGATATGGTCTCTGATGGTAGCATGCAAAATCCCTCGTACTCTGTACTCAGAAGTGCAAGTCTAAACTCCTTCACCTGTGACGTTCCCTCGTGCGTCACCTCCAATGTTACCATATTTCCTGCGCAGTTAGACAATGTGAGATACGATTGAATTCGGATTTATCTAATGAACAAATGAGAGCATTCATAACTTTAGCATTAAGAGAATAAAGTCTCCAATCATTATCATCCCATCATTTATCATCGGGTTTAAGCATCTCAACATTTTCAATTTTAATGACAGTGGTTAATATCCCTTTTCAACAATTTGCCAAGCTTTATAATCAATAGAAATTAAGTAGATTCTCATTCGAAATTTTCAATAAGCATAATCTACTCCATTAAATCTAAAGGGACGTGATATGGCCTGACCCTTAGCAAAAGCACTATCAATGGGATTCATGGTCAATCCTAGGCTAGATCCTAAAACCTGCTCGAATACCACTTGTTAGATCTGGATCCTAGCCTAGAGGGGGGGGGGGGTGAATAGGCTAATAAAAAATTCTGGCGCAACCCACGAGAAATCACACGCAGTTCAAAGCACAAGCAGAGTAAATAAGAGACAATCACAGAGAACACACAGATTTACCCTGGTTTGGTCACACCAACGACCTACGTCCAGCCCCAAGCAAATACTAGCATTAATAAGTTCCTTCTGTACACCTACAATGGGGTCCTAGCTCCAACTCCCCACCTAGACTGTACCATACTCACCAAAGTGTAGAACTCTATTAACATAGTAAATGCGTAGCTTGACTGCACCAACATGTCAAGACCCTCTTGTCTAGCCCCAACCAGACAAGTCCAAAATACGCAAATATTGGTAAAGTTTCTCCTACAGAGAACGTTACACTAACACACGAATATAAAGAATAAAGGGTTTAGAAATGCTCAGTTCGTGTCCGTGTAGTCGTCTTTGTCAATCAGCACGTCGTCAGCTCCAATCTAACGCAAACGGTGTCTCGATCCGACTCCTGGATGTCAAGATATGGCTTGATTGCAATTTGGTCTGTGCGCATAGAAATTCAGTTCAAATCAATAATTAATTTGGTCTATGTGCACATCAATCCCCTTAAAAATTATCCACATCAGCACAGCCTCTTTCCGTCCGTTCGCACGTCAGCTCCTCTTCGAATTAAGGCATGCAGTGAGAGCGGACGTCGACTTCTTCGAGGACGGCGACGACGGCTTCTCCTTTGGCAACGACACCCTCCGGAGGCGAGCTCTCCTCGACTCAACCTAGTTCGAAGGCGCCTCCTCGACGGCATGCGACGACGAGCTCTCGACAACGTGGGCTGCTCCGATCACTTTTCTTCGACGGTGACTCAAGGGAGATACTTCGCCGACTTCGATGGCAACATGAAGATGTATGGCAGTGGACTTCGACTTTCGCACGTTAGACGTCTCCGAGAGCTCTTCGACGTCGACACCAATAGCAGGCCCTTGCTTCTTCGACTACGGTGGCTACTTCGATGGCATCTTCAACTCCTCCGACTTCGTCGTTGCTTCTCTTCAACGGTGACGCCTCCGACTAGGGTTTGCGTGGGATGCTCTGCGTTGAAGATGATGGCGAGAGAAACTCTTTGATGGTAGCACGGGTGGCGCTCTTGGTTGGCAGCACGAGACTTCGGCAACTTGTAGACGAAGCTTGGTCGTTGATCGGCGTTGGTGCGGACTTCGATGTCTCCTCTTTACGGCATCAGCTTTCGACAGTAACAAGAGATCACGTCAAAGAATCGTCGAAGTATGGCAGCTTTGCGTTGTATGGAAGCGTTTGGAAGAAGGGGTTTGATGAAGCTGCTGACTTTTGTGTGGCTTCCTTCCTTTGCCTGGAGTTGGTGTGTGAGGTTTGAGAATAGATGGTCACGGCAATGGAGTTGTATAGATATGAGATTTGGATGTTAAAGCTTGCGGCTTGAATTCTCATGGCTAGATGATTAGGAACTTACGGTTTTTGGCCTTGGCTATATGAGTTGCGTGAGTTTTTGCCTCTTGGAAAAATTTGCTTGGTCACACTCTTTTCTTTTGGAGTTGCCGTAGCTTTTTGTGTAAGCCTAGGGTTTTCTTGCTTTTTGGTTTCCAGCTGCACTTTAGGGTTAATAGGAGGAGGTTTTAAAATATTTGGCCCATTGTTTTTGATGTATGCCGCACGTTGGTCTAGGGTTTTTTTGATGTTGCTTATAAATGATAGGTATGGGTCTTTGTAGCTCAAGGGAAGTCCCTAGAGATAGGGGTAGGGGATTTGAATTGATATGGAAGAGATTTCTTGAAGATTTGCTACTAACTTGATTGGTATTCAAATCCTATTAGGAGATTTAATGGAATAACAGATCTCATCACAATTGATCTTTGAATTGATGTTAGATTTGACTCCATCTCTCTCCATGTTGGACCTAGTCCACCTTGCTATACGAAAGGCCATTTCTCTCTCTTCAGATTGCTATATGATTAGCAGTTCCTCCATCTTTTGACGTAGTCATCGTTTGGGTATTTACGTCCTCGCCATCACTGAAACACACTTAGCACATGATCGCTCCGGGACGTAACCCAAAAGAACGGTTGTAGTTTTACCGCAAGTGCACGGTGTAGCAGCGAGCGGGTTATCGAACATAGGGAGGACGAATGACCGTGATTGTTCCGATCAACCTGGCTATTTAAGAAGAGAGAAATTTGCCTTTGGCGATCCTGTCACAATCGTCAGACAAAGTACGGAAATATCAAATCAAATAAAGGACGTCTAGGGAATGGGGAATTCCCGCTACTCACCGTATTTCGTAGAAGTGGTTCATTGGCATCAAAATCGCTAGAATAAGATTTTGGATGAACTAGTTGCAACTGAATGTAGAACCAAGCTCACGCTCTCGCACTGTTGCCGGTCTATAGCTATCCTAGGTTCGGGTCCAATCTCTTGCAAACCCTAGCCTAGGGAAGCTAGCATTAGGATCAACATCATCGTTCAATCGCGCACCGAGCCCAATCTCTTGCAAACTCGGCCCATGACCTAGTTTGGGATAGTTCCTACCCGTCCAATCTCTTGCAAACGGGTATTGGCGCGGAATTGGAACCGGAAACCCTAGTATCGGTCCAATCTCTTGCAAACCGATACTACGGAAATTCGATTCCAACCCAATTCGGATTTCTAGGGTTTCCTATCGAATTGGGATCCAATCTCTTGCAAATCCCAATCGATGTGAATTCCTAGCCATCCGTAGTAAATTGATCCCACTCTAATCCCTAGTAGCAATTCTAGCAAAATTCCTACCAATTCATCACAATTATGAAATAGGGCTTGTAGGGTTCATCCCCACGCCCCAAGACGTGGCGACTACTCACAATTCATAGCAAGATCACAAAAATAATCAATGAAATAAGCAATAGAATTCATCACAATATTGAGATATGCAATAAAAATAGAATTTTTAGAGAAGAGAAAAGCAAACCAATGGAGTTCTTCAATTAATCCAACAAAAATCCAATTTTGTCTCCTCTTCAATCACAAGAATAAAACTAAAAAGCTAATCTAAAAAAACTGCAAAAAATCTAAGAGAGAGGCTCTCAAACTAGGGTAAAAACAGGGGTTAAATAGCCCCCAAAATCATCCAAAAACTGTGACCAAAATACCCCGGCGCAGCCTGTTTTCCGCAATTTTCGCTACAAGCAGCGCGTCGCACTCGGTCGAGTGACAAAAGTCGCTCGGCCGAGTGAAAACCATGTAATTTTCCAGTAAGTATCGATCTTCAGGGGTCTTCACTTCGGGGGCGGCTCGGCCGAGTGAGTTGTCGTCACTCGGCCGATGGCTTCATGGTACTCGGGCGGACGGGATTATCCACTCGGCCGAGTGGGTCTTCTGAAGCTCAGGCAGCCGAAAAACAGTAACATGGCGATTTTTGAAGGGCTTCGTCTGGGCGCCACTCGGGCGGACGGGGTCTCGTCACTCGGCCGATGTGGTCTCCGTCGCTCGGCCGAGTGCACATATGAATCGTGTCTGATCTGGTCGGCCGAGCAGTGTCTCGCTGGTCGGCCGAGTGACTCCTTCACTCGGCCGAGTGGGACACAAAACATGCCCAAACTGCTTGTTTTGGCCTCCTCGTCGCTCCTGCGACGTCCGTTCTTCTTCCACTCCTCTCCAACAGCAAAATACCCCTCGGGGAGGTCGTCGGTGACCGTCTGGAGTAAGCGCATCTCGAGATCACTCCAAATCGTGCCAAATCACCTGAAATGCGACAAAAACAACAAATCGTGAAAAGCATCGCAATATCGTCGATATATCGTGAAAAACATGATTTGGTCGATCTAAATGGCATGCAAACATGCGGTAAAAAAGTGTAAAATAAGGAGTGATCAAAATCCCCCAAGCTTACCTCTTACTCGTCCTCGAGGAAGATAAGTAAAGGGCGAACCCGGTGGATTCGGAAAACGAAAACGGCGAAGAAAAATGAAGAATGAAAAACGGAGAAGAGTGAAAGACGAAATAAAAATAAAGAAGAAAGAAAGAAGCGAAGAGGTAGGCTGCTAGATCATTTTCTCAGGACGTGGGTTCCGCTTACTCATATAGCATGCACTGAATGAAAAACACATGTCAAAGAATTTTATTTTGATATCATAGTATAATAGTGCAAATAGAAATAGAAAACCCACGAACAACAATATAATCATGAAAAACGGAATAATTTTATAATTAACATCGTCTGAATCATTTAAAGCGGTATACAAATCACAGATCACACACTTTTCAATTGAATGCTTTCTATCAGGAGTATAAGAGTATCACACTATAGAATAGAGAGAATAGAAAAGTATGGATTTCATGAAATGAGTGCTAGGCTTAGATTTCTGGATTTCGTAAAGCTAAAAATAATCTCACCGAGTATAGAATATTACTTAGCCTAGGTTGTCGTGCAATGTCAAGTAGTATGGCTAAAAATAATCTTATCCATTTTCATGTGGAAAAAGTGTGGGTTACTATCTCTAGATGCAAGGCAAGTCATAGCATATGATATCAGAAATAAAATCTAAGACATGACAAATAAAGCATGCATATAGAATAAGCTAACTCCACGTCGTCATCATCACAGAAAAGTCATCTCTAGCATGAGATGAAAAAGAAAGAAATAAAGATAAAGGGAAAATAGAACTATTTACAATGCGGCACACAGAAAAATAAGAAAAAACGTGATGCATGGCAAAATAAAAGAAAAATGATGAAAAATAAGTGCAAAAGCGAAAAATGGCGTGAAAAACTAAAAATAAAGGTGGCAAATCGAAAAAGAACGTGAGAACTCACTCCCCCAAGCTAAATGGCACAGTGTCCTCAATGTGCAAAGTGTGGCACACAGAGAGACAAGTAAAGTGAGGGGCAAGTGAGGATGCATGCATGATGAAAAAAAAAGATTAAAATAAAAAGAAAAATAAAGAAATGAAAATATGATGCGGACATGATGCATGCACAGATAGGAGTGATACAGATATATAAGTGTGTCACCAAAAACTCTCCCTCTCTCCCAAAAAAGATATATAAGGATACGATCTAAATGAGAAACCCAAAATAAGTGAGGGGAGGGGGGGTGGGGGGGGGGTGGACAAAACTGCAACAGGACCCAGCAGAAACGGGCAGCACAACGGCATGAATAATCGATGGCATCAAGGGTGCCTAAGAAGGTGGTGCTGCGCCGTCTCCGTCCTGAGGCGGAAGTGGTGGTGGTGGCTGGACAGGCCGCTGAGCGGGTGTGGGTGTGGAAGTGGTAACAGGCTGAGTGTGTGTGGAAGTGTGGGTGGGAACCTGCTGGGTGGGGGGGTGGTACGCGGGGGAGACGCTCCAGGACCTGGGTAAGACAGTAGTGAATCTGGGGGATCAGGTCAAAGCGGCCAGCCAGCGCAGAGACGGTGGAGGACAGAGTCCTAAGGTCGCCTCTGAGGCCACTCACCGCCCCCTCTAGAGCACGAATGCTCTGAAGTACAGTGTCGGGGGGAGGTGGTACAGAGGGACGCACCGGTCGGGGCTGTGCAGGGCGGGGCTGGCGTACTCGGGTCGCGTATGTGACGGGCTCAGCGGGGAAGGGAACGAAAGGTGCTGCGCTCGCAAATGTGGGCCTGTCCTCAGTGTGAGGCCGGGGCACCGGCTGGTGAGAAGTGGAGGCAGCAGCAGCGAAAGAAGAATATAAAAGAGGCAGCGAGGCAGCCGGAGAGGTCAGTGGCACAGAAGTGTGGACAGACGCCACGACACTCTCGGAAAATACAGCAGCAGTGGAGACAGAGGGCTCTCCGCACTCAACTACGGTCGACGGGCGCTCGGGTGGGGCAGAGGAAACAGGCTGAGCAGACAGAGGGCCAGTGGGGGTGGTGACAGCCGCGGGAGTGGTGGAGGTGGGCTCAGCTAAGGTACTCCCGACACCGACAGAGGTGGGGACAGAGGTGTCAGGAGCAGCGGAAACATCAGGGATAGGCTGAGGGGCCACAGGGTCAACATGGGCGGCAGGCTCGGCAGGTGCAACAGGGTCTGCGGGGGCAGCGTGGGCAGCGTGGGCCTGCTCGGCCTCCTTGGCCTCGAGCACGTAAGCAGCGGGGATGAGAACATCCATCGCAGGGAGCCAGTCAACGTGGGCTGGTGCAATCTGAGTCCGAGCTGGGCTCGGAAGAATCATGTAATCGGCACCGTAAGGGCCGTGCAACCAGACCCAGTGACGCTCACCGTGCGGACGAAGCATCTTCATCCGGGCCATAACATCGATCGACAAAGAAGTGGGGCCCGGTACTCGTCGCAAGTCGTCAGGGAAGTCCTCGCCGGTCATAAGGGCAATCAAGGTGATCAGGCCGCCGCAACATATCGGTGGCGAGCGCCCACCGATACAATGATGCGGTCCAAAAACCAAGCCGCGACATCAATCACGACGGCGGGGACCAGCTCATCGCCATCCCTAGATAGAGCTCTGGGGCGTGTCATCGCGTAGAGCATGTAGAGCTCCGGCGTAGACATCGTGCCCGGCTCATATCTGGCCAAAAAGGTCGTCGCCATAAGGCGCTGAGCAATACGGAGGCAGGGATGGACAATGGCCGAGGCCTTGGCCCTACTAGGGTCAAAGGCAGCGTGAAGACCCGTAATCCGGGCCCAGAAGGCACCGGCGTCGAAGGAAGGTGGGGGGATATGGGTGGGGCCGTAACCGCGATCGGCTCCGGGGACAGCGGGCCACGAGAAAAATGCTCTCATCATATCGAGAGTGACCTGGCACTCCCGGTCCATGAACCGAAACGAGCATCCCTCGTCGGTCCGGGCGATCGAACTAAGAATCTCAAGTGTCGGGCGGGTAAACGTGTCCGCCGACACCTGGAAGAAATCTCGCCAGCCCACGTTGTCGTACAACGTAAGCATCCCCTCTAGTACCCCCAGGCGTCCTAGGTCGGCAAGGTGTGCAAACCTGGAGGGTACGATCGAGCGCTGGGAGATACGCTCGAAGACGGCGCGGTGTGCGTCGTCTCGGAACGTAATCCCAATCGGCCCGACCAGTGGAGCCGGAGGTGGTGGCTGTGGAGCGGCGGGGAGTGGCTGTGCGGGCTGTGCGGGCTGTGTGGGCGCTGCAGGCTGTGCGGGGTGTGCGGGGCCTGCAGGCTGTGCTGGGTGGATGGGGTGTGTGGGAGAAGGTGGAGGAGAGTCCTCCAACTCATGGGAGGGGCCGGCATCATCCGATCGCTTCTGCTTGGCGGAAGCTCTCTTCGACCGCGGCCGTGTCCGGGGCGGCATATCGGCCCCGAGCGCGCGCCGAAAAGTGTAAAAAGTGCGGCGTGTGCAAAAGAATGGAAGGAGTATACACAGACACGCCGCGAGTGCAAGATAATGGAAGCGTGCGAAGTCAGCGCCTCCGCGAAGCCCGAATCAGTCCCTAGAAGCTCCCCGGGGCTCCTCTAAGCTCCCAAAAAACAACCTGCGCATGAAATGGAGATATCAGCGAGTAATATTCAAAATGTATGGGGCATTAGGGGTATAATAGATGGATATAGAAATCAATTTGGGTTTGGGGGTCGTTTAACACATGGATCCTCGAAAAATACACAAAAAGAGGAGAAAAAGGCGAAATAAGCGATACCGGAGGTGGTAGGAGCGGCGGCCGCCGGCGGCGACTCGGGCGAGGCGTGGCGGTTGCTCGGCCGGCGGTGGCTGGCCGAGCGGCGGCGCGGCGACGGTCGGTCGGGCGAGTGGGGGCGCGAGCGAGGCGAGCGGGCGAGGGGAGCTGAAGGGTCGGGCGCGATTTGGGTTTTTGCGTTTCGAAAAACGTGCCCCCCTCGGCCACTTATATAGTGAAAGTTACGACTCGGCCGAGTGAATAGGTCACTCGGCCGAGCGAGATCAATGGACATTTCCTCCCCGCTATCGCTTCGGCCGTGTGGCTTTGCCAGTCTCAGCCGAGTGGAGTAAGTCCATTCGGCCGAGTGGCTCAAGCTACTCGGCAAGACTCGCCCTAGGAGCGTATCCGTTTTACTCGGCCGAGTGAAAATATATACTCGGCCGAGTAGCATTTATACTGAAATC
Source organism: Scilla litardierei (assembly GCA_030789695.1). Lineage (NCBI taxonomy): Eukaryota > Viridiplantae > Streptophyta > Magnoliopsida > Asparagales > Asparagaceae > Scilla > Scilla litardierei. The sequence goes on along the minus strand of CM061137.1, from coordinate 112,539,827 downwards.
AGGAAAATAAACAGAGAGTTGGGTACAGCAGACTTCCCTCGTTCGTGAGCGGCTCGGCCGGACGAACTTGTGTACTCGGCCGAGTGACTAGTATACTCGGCCGAGTGAGCCTTGTGTTCTGCTGTTTGTCTTCGTTTGGGCTCTAAACTCCGTCTTTCTTCCTCCAGTCGATTTCATCTTACTCCTAAGCATCGAGCGTCTTCCTGGGGCGCTCCTTGTCGTCTTGTTCATCCTCCTCATTATGGATTTACCTATCTCCTCTCCTGTCAAGAAAAATAGGACCCGTTATCACAAAATTTTTGGGCGAACGATTCAAAACACTAAAAATTTCTAAAACAAAAATAAAGAAAAAGTAAAAATAAAGCAATAACCGTCGAGTTGCCTCCCGACAAGCGCTCGTTTAAGGTCGTGAGCTCGACCCCCTATGATTTTCAATTAATGCGGGATGTTTGGTGCATATGAGATGCACCCATCAAACTTTCCAGGGAGAACGCTTGGATTCGGAAGTTACGGTGGCGTGTTCTCCCGCGGTGGTCTCTCGTCTCGAATAGTGTTGGGGGGAGGCTCCCCCAAGCTAGCGTTTGCTCCGGTCAACGGCTTCACCGGTGACGCCGATTTTTGTAGCGGCGGAGCTTTCTTCGGAGACTTTTGTTTCGAGAGCTTGCAGAGCTCTCGAATCCTTGCGACATCAGCGTCGCCTTCATCATTTTCAGCGGAGAGGTCGGGGGAATCATCTATCTTCTCATCTTGGCCTAAATCCGGGCCTTCATCAAAATCCTCATCGAAAAGAGCGCCTATCGAGTGGGGGATCGCCTCTTCTATCACCTCATCAAGGAGGTCCATGTAGTCAAGTTCCTCGTGGTAAGGCATGTGTTTCATAGCCTTAGGAATGTGAAGTTCCACCTCGATGTTGCCGACATTTAAAGTTAGGGTACCTTCGCACACGTCGACAATGACTCCGGCGGTGGCGAGGAACGGGCGTCCAAGTATCAATGAAGTATCTCCCTCCTCCTTAACGTCCATGATCACGAAGTCACATGGCAAGCATATTCCCCCCGGGACTTGTAGCGGGATGTCTTCGGCTATCCCTACCGGCCTTGTTATTCGCCCATCGACCAATTGTATCCGCATGTCGGTAAGTTTCAACTTCGTCCCGGTGTTTAGCCTTAAGAACATGGAGAGAGGCATGAGGCTCACACTAGCCCCTAGATCAACCAACGCCTTTTGAAGAGGGACGCCGCCCAAGGTGCAAGGAATCCGAAAACTCCCCGGGTCTTTAAATTTGGCCGGCTCCTTCTCTCTCTTGGTGAACCAAGAGCCCTCCTCGGCTAGCATAATCTTCTCCTTCCTCTTTCTCCCCGAAATCAAGTCCTTTAAGAATTTAGCATATGTGGGAATCTCCACGATGGCGTCGAGGAAGGGAATGTTGAGGCTAACTCCTCTAAGATACTCGAGAAACTTTGCTAGCCTTTTCTCCATTTTCGCTCTAGTGAGCCTTTGGGGAAATGGGACCGGTGGCATGAAGCGCCTTTCCTCAATCAATTGCTCCGCTCTAGATTTCTCCTTTTCTTGTGGCTCTTTCTCCTTATCAACTTCAACTACCGGCTCAATTGGCTCCAAGCTTTCCTCCACGGGCTCCTCGGTAGGAATCATAGCGGGGGAGGTATCCCTCCCGCCTCTAGTAGTAACGGCAACTACGGCATTGATGTGGCCGGTGTTGCCCCGTGGGTTTTGCTCGGGTTGCGCCGGCAATCGTTGAGTGTTCCGATTGAGCAACGCCAATTGCTCCGATATTTGAGCCACAACGGTATTAAGGGAGTCTTGCCCCACCTTCAAGGTAGCATTGACCTTATTTTGCTCGACCATAAACGCCTCCACTCTAGCTTCGAAGTCGGATCGTTGTTGAGCTTGTGGAGGGTTTTGATTTTGATTCCTCCACCCTTGGTTGTATCCAGGCGGCCTATATGGTGGAACTTGTTGCTTCGGTTGGAAATTTTGTTGTGGAGGCCCCCTCGGCGGATAGTGTTGTTGTTGGGGTGGTGGTGGTCGAGCTTGTTGAGGTGGTTGTGGTGGCGGGTTCAAAGCTCCTTCATTGTTGGCGTAAGAGAATCCGGGATGATTTCTTGTGGCCGGATTGGCCCAATATCCTCGGTTCCCCGCGACATATTGTACTTGCTCCAAGGATCCTTCTCCTTGCTCTCCTCCCACATACATGGCTTGAGATTGGTCTTGCCAATCACACGTTTGGTTCGTTGGAGCGGAGGTGGAAGGGGTTCCTTGGGGCTCCGTGATAAACTTCTCCAGTCTCTCCACTACCTTGTGGAGAGAATCAAACTTGCTTGTAAGCTCCGCTACGGCCTTCGCCTCATAGATACTAGTTGGCTTCAAGGAGGACGTGGAGTGTCCTCGCTCATCGCCCCATTGTTGGTTGTTTGAGGCCATCTCCTCAATTAGGGCCGTAGCTTCCTCGGGAGTCTTTGACAAGATATCACCATTCGCCGCGGCATCAATAATTTGTTTGGTCCCCGGTTGGAGACCGTTGTAGAAGCTATAAACTAGCTCCCAATCTTCAATGCTATGATGCGGGCATTGATGCTGCAAATCCTTAAAATGCTCCCAAGCCTCATAGAGCGTCTCCTGGGGTCCTTGCTTGAAGGACATGAGAGCGCTCCGGATCTTCACCGTCTTGGAGGGCGGATAGAACTTGTCAATGAATGCACTTGCCAACTCGTCCCAAGAGGTGAAGACTCCGTCAGCCTGCGTCCTCAACCAATAGAGTGCCTTGTCCTTTAGCGTGAAGGGGAAGAGACGCAGTCTGATGGCATCGATGGAGACCCCCGGCATCTGAAATATGGCGCACTTCGACAAGAACAATTGGATGTGGTAGTGAGGATTTTCATGGGCATTCCCATGAAATGGATCCTGCTGCATCAGAACCACTAGTCCAGTCTTTAGCTCGAAGTTCTTGTCAGTCGCCAACTCCGGCACGGCAATGGATGAGGTCGTAGAAGAGGTCTTAGGCCGAAGCCTATCTCGAATAGAAATTATCCTCACCATCCTTGCCGCTAATTGGTCCGCAGTTTCCGGGTTGGTCATAAACCGCCCTTCCGGATTTTGTCTCCTTTCCGCTCTAAGTCTCCGCGCGGTACGTTCGATCTCGGGATCAAATAATATAGCTTCAGGGTCCGCCGTAGATCTCGTGTACATGCACAGGGAAAACAGAGTTTCAAAGAAATGATTAGTACTGTGGAAGGGTTAGGTAAAAATGAAGGAATGGAAACAATAATAATAATAATAAAAGGAAATAGCTAGGGTGGTAAGATCAAACGCAATCGCCTCCCCGGCAACGGCGCCAAAAACTTGATCGCTCCGGGACGTAACCCAAAAGAACGGTTGTAGTTTTACCGCAAGTGCACGGTGTAGCAGCGAGCGGGTTATCGAACACAGGGAGGACGAATGACCGTGCTTGTTCCGATCAACCTGGCTATTTAAGAAGAGAGAAATTTGCCTTTGGCGATCCTGTCACAATCGTCAGACAAAGTACGGAAATATCAAATCAAATAAAGGACGTCTTGGGAATGGGGAATTCCCGCTACTCACCGTATTTCGTAGAAGTGGTTCATTGGCATCAAAATCGCTAGAATAAGATTTTGGATGAACTAGTTGCAACTGAATGTAGAACCAAGCTCACGCTCTCGCGCTGTTGCCGGTCTATAGCTATCCTAGGTTCGGGTCCAATCTCTTGCAAACCCTAGCCTAGGGAAGCTAGCATTAGGATCAACATCATCGTTCAATCGCGCACCGAGCCCAATCTCTTGCAAACTCGGCCCACGACCTAGTTTGGGATAGTTCCTACCCGTCCAATCTCTTGCAAACGGGTATTGGCGCGGAATTGGAACCGGAAACCCTAGTATCGGTCCAATCTCTTGCAAACCGATACTACGGAAATTCGATTCCAACCCAATTCGGATTTCTAGGGTTTCCTATCGAATTGGGATCCAATCTCTTGCAAATCCCAATCGATGTGAATTCCTAGCCATCCGTAGTAAATTGATCCCACTCTAATCCCTAGTAGCAATTCTAGCAAAATTCCTACCAATTCATCACAATTATGAAATAGGGCTTGTAGGGTTCATCCCCACGCCCCAAGACGTGGCGACTACTCACAATTCATAGCAAGATCACAAAAATAATCAATGAAATAAGCAATAGAATTCATCACAATATTGAGATATGCAATAAAAATAGAATTTTTAGAGAAGAGAAAAGCAAACCAATGGAGTTCTTCAATTAATCCAACAAAAATCCAATTTTGTCTCCTCTTCAATCACAAGAATAAAACTAAAAAGCTAATCTAAAAAAACTGCAAAAAATCTAAGAGAGAGGCTCTCAAACTAGGGTAAAAACAGGGGTTAAATAGCCCCCAAAATCGTCCAAAAACTGTGACCAAAATACCCCTGCGCAGCCTGTTTTCCACAATTTTCGCTACAGGCAGCGCGTCGCACTCGGCCGAGTGACAAAAGTCGCTCGGCCGAGTGAAAACCCTGTAATTTTCCAGTAAGTATCGATCTTCAGGGGTCTTCACTTCGGGGGCGGCTCGGCCGAGTGAGTTGTCGTCACTCGGCCGATGGCTTCGTGGTACTCGGGCGGACGGGATTATCCACTCGGCCGAGTGGGTCTTCTGAAGCTCAGGCAGCCGAAAAACAGTAACATGGCGATTTTTGAAGGGCTTCGTCTGGGCGCCACTCGGGCGGACGGGGTCTCGTCACTCGGCCGATGTGGTCTCCGTCGCTCGGCCGAGTGCACATATGAATCGTGTCTGATCTGGTCGGCCGAGCAGTGTCTCGCTGGTCGGCCAAGTGACTCCTTCACTCGGCCGAGTGGGACACAAAACATGCCCAAACTGCTTGTTTTGGCCTCCTCGTCGCTCCTGCGACGTCCGTTCTTCTTCCGCTCCTCTCCAACAGCAAAATACCCCTCGGGGAGGTCGTCGGTGACCGTCTGGAGTAAGCGCATCTCGAGATCACTCCAAATCGCGCCAAATCACCTGAAATGCGACAAAAACAACAAATCTTGAAAAGCATCGCAATATCGTCGATATATCGTGAAAAACATGATTTGGTCGATCTAAATGGCATGCAAACATGCGGTAAAAAAGTGTAAAATAAGGAGTGATCAGCACACACGTTAGATATAACAACACGTTTGTCATCATCAAACTAAAGATCCTAGATCGTTGCGTCCAACACGTATTTTATTCTAAAACACTATTCATTTGTCCCCTCTAGTGTTCTATTTACCGTCTACATGATCCAACAAGTGGTACCATAGTTAGGTACCTAAGATGGAATCAATGAGAAGAGAACCTACACTTCGTATTGGCTAGTGTCCCAGCACTCCATCTGCTTTTGATGGTACAGATTATGGATATTGGAAGAGGGGGCTATTGATCTTTCTTGAAGCCATGAACTACTGCCATGTAATATTCTTGCAACAACCATATGAACAACCTATAACACCAAGAAAGGCTTAGACCACTAAGCAAAAAGAAGTTGACTCGATTAACGCCAATGTAATGCATATCATATATTCTAGTATTACTGATGATGTTTTTGGAGATATTTTAGACGTTACTTTTGCCAACCAAATTTGATGAATATTGGAATAGAAGCACGTGAACAAGTAAATGGCACTTGTCCACCCGTGATCATCAACCAAGAGGATGACAACAATGCGGTGTACTTGATGGCACATATTGATGATGAGGTAAATAATTCGGACTCTAATGACTCAAATGATGAAGTAGATGATGATATAAAATTAGAAGCAATTATTCAAATTTTGTACAATAAGCATGAGAAACTTTTGGCTGAGTATTCAAAACTTAAGAAAACATATGAAAATGTTCAAAAAATAACTCTTTAATGGACAATTTTTGCAAATAGGCCAAATTAATAAATTAATTTGAAAAACCGACCTCTTTTTTTTATTTAGCAAAACCGACCTCTTTTGGATTTGGGACCAAAAAGAGGTCGGATTGGGGGCTGGGGCACGTGTGTGGCCTCGGCCGCATCTTCAGAGTGCGGCCGAGAGCCGGCCGCATCTTCAGAGTGCGGCCGAGAGCCGAACTTTGAGAGTGCGGCTCGCAGCCGCACCTGAAGAGTGCGACCGAGGCCACACAAACACAGAAATCTGCGACCTTGCGGGCTTCTGTGCATCTTCTCCCATTCATCCGCTGCGGCCGCTCCTTCGAAGTCCGGCGTTGCCAATTTTTTTTGGTGATTAATCGGCTTTATTTCAGGTTAATTCTAATCTCTATGTTATATTATTGAATGTTTTTTTGTGCTTTTTGTACAATCTAGATTGAAATTTAGGGGTTTTGAGATGAATCTAGTTGGTGAAATTTTATAGGTTTTTATAAAATGGAGGAGGCTGACCCATTACTAATGTGTTCTTGTATGACCAAGCACGTCATCGTTCTGTCGATGTAGTGCAAGGGCAGGTAAATAGAAAGAATTAATAGTCAAAGTAAGTAATTATGATTGAAATGAAAATAATTAAGGTGTGAATTATATGTTTGCAGGCATCGATAGCAATTGTCAATCATGGACAAAAACATACAAAGTGGAGATTAGATCAGCGCGCACGACCTTATATTGAAGCCTCCAGATTACACCTATGTGCGCGCTTGCGTTGGGTCCGGTTGGACCACGCATTGCTGACGGCTTTGGTTGAAAGATGGAGGCCAGAGACAAATACATTTCACATGCGCCAGGGAGAGATGACAATCACGTTGCAGGACGTGGCAGTCATCACAGGCCTACCGATTGATGGAGAACCAATATTTCAATGTGAAATGCGAGATAGCAGCTGGGGTGCGTTGATGGAGAGACTACTTGGACAGGATACCCCACAAAGGAAAGCAGCCAAGGTAAAACTTAGTTGGTTGCGTGATACATTTACTGATTTGCCTGAGGATGCAGATGATGAGGACATTCAGCAGTATGCACGGGCATATCTGCTTCATATGATTGGAACCTTACTGGTTCCGGATCCAAGCAAAGGATCTATAAATCTCCGTTGGTTGACAAAGTTAGATAATTTTGAAGAGGCCGGTCAATATTCATGGGGAAGTGCGGTGCTTGCACACTTATACGCTGAGCTCAGCAATGTGGCATTAAAGCAGACAAAGGCTTTATATGCATGCGGGTTATTATTGCAGGTATAATTTTTTTCGTTAGCTATAATAGTGATATATATATATATCTATATATTTCACATTCTGAGGAAAAATTCATATTTATAGGTTTGGAGCTGGGAGAGAATGTATGTAGGAAGACCAAGGCTCCTACAGGATGTATTTGCTGACACCGTTCCCTATGGGTTCAGGTGGAATACGGAAAAATCATTCATGGAAACTGCTCATGGGAACCTTGATACATATAGAGACCAGTTTGACACATTATAGAGTACGCAGGTGTGTATATGTAAATTTTATAACGTCGGTGATCAATTGATATATAGTATAGTACACTGATATATTTGTGTACTTCATGCCTAATAGGTTACATGGGAGCCTTATGGAGAGCGATTCGAGCAGCTGCCGGCGTTATGTCGCGAACATCCCGAGTTATGGCGAGCGAGGGTACCCATATTCTGCTGGGAAGCATGGGTGATGCATGCACCCGACCGCATCATGCGGCAATTTGGTTTACGGCAACACATCCCATCTGCACTCCCAGTCTTGGCGGGGAAGCCAAGACCAGCGCAGCCAGCAGATGTGACTGCAATCAGGGATCCTCTTGCGCATTGGATGAATAGAGCAGATCACATTGTGCATGAGGGGGATGTGGTATCAGTTGCTGCATATATGGAGTGGTATTGGGGGATTACCAGGAGGTGGATTTTTCTGAGGCAGCAACCCCCGTTCGCAGAAATGCCCCGAGGACCCATCGAGCGCCAACATGTAAGAAGATGTTCAAGTTTAATTTTTATAGTATTTTTTATAACCAATATGCTTAGTACTTAATTTGTTTTACAGGTTGCATGATATGTTTCATTGTACGATATGGCAGGCCAAGTATTGCAAACACAGTATCCGGGGTTGCTGCATACGATAAGGACCCATATCGATGATGTGCTACATCGTACACGCCATCTTCCAGAAGGTGTAGATACGAGCAATCAATCCGGCAACGTAAGATGAGGCTAGTAGGAATTGTCCGTGGCGTATCCATGCAGCAATGCGGAAAAGTAGCATTGGAAAGTTCAAGCTCTCAAGGGTTATTGAGGAACATACTTGCAATAATCCAACCCTAAATACAGATCATCAAAAAGCCACAGCATCTTTCATTTGTAACATGATTATGCCAATGGTGAAGACAAAGTTAGATTTGACACCGGCAGAAATCCAAGAGGCCATAAACATCATGTTACGGATCCAAATTTCATATTACAAAGCATGGATGGCAAGATCGAAGGCGTTAAAAAGGATTTTTGGAGATTGGGAGGAGTCATATAATCAGCTACCTCGGTATTTAGAGGCCATTTCAGAGACTAATCCAGGCACCGTATACAAGATCACTTATGACACTATCAGTGAAGGAGTGGCACAATTTTCAGGGGTTTTCTGGGCATTTGGCCCTTCAATCAAGGGTTTCAAGCATTGTCGGCCGATCCTAAGTATTGATGGTACCCATTTGTATGGGAAATATGGTGGGTATTTACTTGTGGCCACCTGTGTGGATGGTAATGGTGGGCTATTTCCCTTGGCATTTGCGATTGTGTCAGTTGAGAACCAAGAAAATTGGAAGTGATTTTTTGCATGTATATATGAATACATACCAAGTGCGCATGGACGAACGATTACCTTCATTTCAGATAGAATGAAAGGAATTCCACGAGCACTAGAAGATGGATGGCCAGCACATTATCACCATAGGTATTGTCTGCGGCATATTATTGCAAATTACAAGGCGAAAGGATTCCGAACACGTTCCTTGCAGGGAAACTTCTGGATGGCTGGCATTGCATCAAACTTGCTGACATACAAAGCCTATCGTGCCAAAATTAAAGACGAGTCCATTGAAGCAGATGCATGGATATCTGCAGATTTACTTGGAGAAGAAAGCATGTGGACGATGCATGCCGATCGTGGGAAACGTTATTGTATCATGACAACAAATTGTTCTGAGAGCTTTAATGTGGTGCTTAAAGGTGCTAGGGCTCTACCTATACAAGCGTTGATTGCAAGAACATTTTACAGGTTAAATAGATATTTCTTCAGTCGAAGACTAAGTGGGCAAGGGTGGACGACAGATTTTGTGCCCACAATAATGGACATTATTGGGGCACGGAGGGAAGAAGCCCGAACATTTATGCTCACAAGGTTTAGTGATTGTGAGTGGCAGGTGACTGACAATGATGGTCTCTGTTATACTGTTAAGTTGCATGATGAGAAATGCAGATGTAGTTGCAATATTCCTTCGCTTCAACACATCCCATGTGCCCATGTTATCGCCGCAACTTCCAGACAAGAATATGGTGCCAATATAGCATATATGCCATTCTGTTCGCCATGGTATAAGGTTAGCAGATATCGCCTTGCATATGAACCTTTATTTCACCCCATACCCGATGCACGGTATTGGAAGGCTTGGGATGGTCCCAAATTACTTCCACCCGACAAAAGAAGACCTCCAGGTCGGCCTACATCTACACGTATTCAGGGGGGCAATGGATATTCCGCGCGAAGGAAGCCGACAGAATAGATGTGGCAATTGTCATCAACTCAGGCACTACAAATCACGCTGCCGAAATCCTCCAACACACGCGTATGTTGATTCTTCAATTCATATATTTCTTGTGGATATAAATATGTTGTTCTAATTTATGCTTATCTTGTAGGTATTCATCTCAAGTTCGCGGCGGGTCTTCATCACAAGGCCGCGGCGGGTCTTCATCACAAGGCAGCGGCACGTCTTCATCACAAGGCCGCGGCGCGTCTTCATATCAAGGCCGCGACGGGTCTTCATCTCAAAGGCCGCGGCACGTCTTCATCTCAAGGCCGTGGCAGATCCCGCACATGATGCAATGATGGATGTTACTCTACTGATACTGTTGTGTTAAGGCCATGATTGATGTGTTAGGGCCATGTTTTTTGTAAGTTTGTTGAATTCGACATGATATGTATTTTGAAATTGAAACTACTATGGTTGATGAATTCAATGTTGTTTAATTTATGTGTTACTTGAGCTTGAATTCGATGTGATGTGTGTTTTGATTTATATGACTTTCGGAAATCCAAGTGATGTGTTGTGATATACTATTTGTGATATTTGTGTACGCTATGGCTGTGAGAAGTATTAGTGTGAGAATAATTTGTGACACGTTTTGATTTTTATATGCATATGCTGTGATGAATCAGGGTTGAATTATTGGGAGAGTAGGAGAAGCAGCAGCAGCAACAACTATTTGTATTTGCAAACAGAGAGGAGAAAGCAGCAGCAGCAATTCGGCTCTGTTGTTGTGTGGCATTGGCCGCACTTTTCAGGTGCGGCCGAAAGCCGCACTCTGAAAGTGCGGCTTCGGCCGCACTCTGAAGATGCGGCCGAGGCCACACACGCTCCCCAGCCCCCAATCCGACCTCTTTTGGCCCCAAAAGCAAAAGAGGTCGATTTTGCTAAATAAAAATAAAAGAGGTCGGTTTTTCAAATTAATTTATTAATTTGGCCTATTTGCAAAAATTGTCCTTCTTTAATTAAGGATCTTGAAAATGAGAACTTAAAATTATTTGAAGAAATTGATAGGTTAAAACTAGAATAAACTTCACTAAAAAATATAACAACCCAAGAAAATTCCACCATAAGTAATAAAGAACTTGAGGAATATAATTTAAAAATAAAAATTGTCATTAAAAACCTAAAATATGATAACATTCAACTAACTAAAGATGATAGAAGTTTAAATAATAGGTTAATTGGACTTAAAAAGGAAATTGATTCAATTAAACTTAATTATGAATAATTGTCTAAAACTATTAACAAGTTTAACAAAGGTAAAGAAAACCTTAATAACTTGCTAGGTTCACAAAACTTAGGTAATAATAAATATGGCTTATGTAATAACAAGATTATTGAAAAACCTAATGAAGAATTAAAAACTACTCATGCTTTCATAATACTAGCTTTACTAATGAATCCAAACCTAAGAAACCTAACATTACAAACATTAACCAAGTTAAACCTAAGATTAGTAAACCAACTAAAGATAATAAAACAATAAGATTTAGGTACCCAAAATTGGAACATCAAAAATGAATAATAATTACATTAAATGCTTTACTGAAAATATGCACTTTTCTAGAGATTATAAATACATTAACAATGGAAAATCTAATCCCAAATAGGGTTGGGTACCCAAAGAATAGAGAATTATTTAATAACTCTAAGTAAGATATCACAAAACCCAACCCTACGATATCAGAAAACCTAACCCCAAGATACTTTACATAAAAAAAATAAAGATGAAACATGCTAATAATGATCAACTAATTAAGACTTAATCACAAAGAATGCTAATGCTAAGATTTTCATTTAATTTAGCTTACTTTTGTATTCTGTGATTTCTAGTCGACTAGTACTGACATCGTAGTCGACTAAATCATGTTGTTGTCGTATTTTATTCTGTATTGACCAGAGTAGGCTTACTAGTCAACTAAATCACTGTTAGTCAATTAGTAAGGATACATTAGTTGACTAGTCTCGGGTTTTTCTGACAACATTCTATTTTTTATTTTGTTATATAAAGTGTTCTTAGGGTGACCCCTTAGATGAAATCTAATGAGTCACCCCATTTCCCCCCCTTATGCCACATTTGTTTTGGATTTTATTTTTGATGGGGTTGTTGTTCACATCATGGATCAACATACCAAAAATCAAGTCATTCAAATACTTTTAGTGTCTCCATCTACCCCTTGTAACTTCAACGGTCTAAAAACGTGCTTAAAAACCTATGAAGTTGCAAGGGGTACATGTGGGCTCTAAAAGTATTAGAATGACTTGATTTTTGGTATGTGGATCATCTATGAGGTGAACAACAATCCCAAGAAAAAAAATCGAAAAAAATGTGGGACAAGGGGGGAAAATGGGGGCGACTCCTTAAATTTAATCTAAGGAGTCTCCCTAGATTTCATCTAAGAAGTCTCCCTAGGAACACTTTACCATACATACATACATACATACATACATACATACATACATACATACATATATATATATATATACATTTTGCACCGTGCGAAAATTTTTTTAGTTTTTTTTTGAATTTTTTTTCAAAAATTCTTTTTTCCACCCTCATTATATGTTGTTATACCCCCCTCAAAAAATAATCGTTGAGAAATAATGTCATTTAGTCTTCGATCAAGGCATTTCATCAAATTCGCACGTTTTGAGACCGTTAAATTTGTAACGGGTGGATGTGTGCTCTAATGCCCAACAGGTTCACCCATTATTTTCCCTGGGGTATATATTTGTATGGATTAAACATCAAAAAAAGAATTTTTGAAAAAAAATTTCAAAAAAATAAAAAAATATGTTTTCGCACCGTGCGAAAACCCCTTTTTTCGCAACCGAAGATCACTATACACACACACACACACACTAGTCATAACCCGTGCTAGCGGGCACGATTCATTTAAGATTTTTCCATGTGAAATATGTGTTCCCCAAAAAATTATTAAAATTTAAAAGAACAACAAATTAGTGTAAAACTATTTAGTGGCATGAGCACCTTCGACGCGGAACAACAAATTCGACGCAGGCGCCTTTGACATGGAACAACAAATTCGACGCGGAACAACAAATTGGCGTTAAAAAAACCCAGTGCCCGCGGGCACGGTTAATTTAAGTTTTTCACCTGTGAAATCTTTGTTCCCCAAAAAATTATTAAAATTTAAAATAATAACAAATTAGTGTAAAAATATTTAGCGGCACGAGAGCCTTCGACGCGAAACAACAAATTCTGCGTAGACTCCTTCGACACGATACAACAAAGTCGACGTGGAACAACAAATTCGACACGGGTGCCTTCGGTGCGGAACAATAAATTAATGTAGAACAATAAAATCGGCGCTGGCACCTTCGGTGCGAAATAACAAATTAACGTAAAAAAACTCGTGCCGGCGGGCACTGTCCATTTATGATTTTCCCCCGCGAAATCTTTGTTCCTTAAAAAATTATTATAATTTAAAAGAACAACAAATGAGCTTAAAAATATTTAACAGCATGGGCGCATTTGGCACGAAACAACAAATTCAGTGCAGATTCCTTCGACACAGAACAACAAATTCGGTGCGGAACAACAAATTCGGCACGGGCGCCTTCAGCGCGGTAGAACAACAAATTCGGCGCGGACGCCTTCGACGCTAAATAACAAATTTAAGATTTTCCCTTGCGAAATCTTTGTACCTAAAAATTATTAAAATTTTAAAGAACAACAAATTATTCATAAAAATATTTAACGACACAGACGCTTTTGGCGCGGAACAACAAATTCGACGCGGGCGCCTCCGACGCGGAACAACAAAAAAAATTTAGCGGTCGCCTTCGACGCTGAACAACAAATTATCGTAAAAAAATTTCGCGGGCACCTTCGATGCAAAACTGGTTCAATGGCTGCTTTTAAAGTTAGACCAAATTTCAAGGCTGCACCAAATTTCAAAGCTCAAATTCATGGTTTCAAACCTCCATTCATTTCAAAGTTGGACCAAATTCCAAAGCTGGATCAAATTTCAAAGCTTACATTCATGGTTCCAAAGCTTCATCTCAACCTTCCATTTTTCAAGATCAAATCCCAGCCACTCTTTATCTTGTCCTAGTCAGCACTAGAATTCAAAAAAGGTTGTCAAATGTATAATAGATAGATAGATAGATATATAGATAGATAGATATTTTGACGAGTAAGAGTTAGTCTTTATTTATATCCAAAATAGATTACAACCTAACAACACTAGTCAGTAACAGAAGATAATAAAAAGAGCAGGGAGAGGACACTAGCGTCGTCACCAACTACAGAATATTATCACCCGATATTAACAAGTGTGAAGAACGCTATACAATGAAGGATCTATATAGAGAAGTAACACAAAATTTAGCCAGCGTCAATGAAACCCCAATTAACAAATGGAGTGGTATCAGTGGCTTCATCCAGGTCCAGATTGCAAAGAGAGCTTTTGACATCCGCCTCAATGTTTCAAACAGTAATACCTTTCCCTTGACTGTATTTTCGAAAATACGCTTATTGCGCTGCTTCCATATGTGCCAAACCATAGTCGCCAGAGCGGCTTTAGCCAACACCCCCGCCGGGTCCTTCTTCATATAGCGCGATCGGATAAGATCGCACACTCCTGATAAAGTAGTTGGAACAACCCCCTTGTAGTTCAATTTTAAGAGACTACGTGTCAGAATATACTTTGTGAATTCACACTAAAAAAATACATGCGCATGTGTCTCTTCCACTTGAGCATCACATAGAACACATAAATAATCTGAGGAAATTTCAGAGGTACGCAGATGATCACGGGTGGGAAGTTTAGAGCGCATGGCTCTTAGCAACGAAAGTGCCATCTTTGGCAAATGCAATTTGAACCATATAGTATCAAAATGACAGAATGCATGTCCAATAATTCTAGAGCCATTCAGGCATCCCGCAGGGTGAACTTCGTACATGTCAGCCAACTCCATTCGTCCGAACCTTCAGTGATCATGAATTGCCGAAGCAAGTGATGGAGGCCGGTAATACTAGGATCATTTTTCCATCCATCGATCGACCAATAGTGACTAACTGTATAAAGTTCCGAGCCAGGCGATGGGTCTTGGAGATGTAGTGACCCTGTGCTATGAGGAACAAACACTAGAGGGGGGTGAAGAGTGTTGGATATTGGACTCCCCGGATTTGGTTTTGGATGATGAACAAACATAAATATATCGTGAACTAACAATTTGTGAGCACAGTTATGGAGATCGTCGCCAAATTCATATGAACATCCAAAGCGACGTCTCGAGACTTCTCAAAGCACGATCGTATGCCTAAAGCTTCGTTGAAGCTTTTGGACCATTTTAGAAGTCATGAAGATTCGGATCGAAGCTTTCGAAGACGGTTCGTTAAGTTTTATTTATAGTCTTTTAGCTTCGTTCCGTAGAATGTTAAGCCTTGAGTAGGTCTTACGTTTTAATCTTCATAACGCTCCTATCTTAGAGCTAGAAACTTGTAAGAAGTCGATACTAACTTTCTCAAAGCATCGCGCTTCGATTCGCGACTTCTTGTGCATGTTAGTTGGTTCAAGAAGAAGAACCAACCGACTAGATGGTGATCTAGTCGGTCGGCAATCCTTCTTGGACCGACTAGTTTGCTTTCTCAAATCATAGCTCTTTACTGTTTACAGTTAGTCGGTCTACGTTGACTCACCGACCGACTAGTTTGTGAACTAGTCGGCCAGTGATCCTTCTTAGACCGACTAGTTGAGCTTCTACTGTACATGCCAAGTTACTGTTTGTCGTTAGTCGGTCCATGTACATTTGGCGACCGACTAGTTGATGAACTAGTCGGTCAACTTTTGTTCTTGGACCGACTAATTCTATTTGTTCTCAGACTATGTGTTTTATCTCTTAGTCGGTCTGAGTTGAGTCACCGACCGACTAGTTGTGAAACTAGTCGGTCAGCAACTCTTCTTTGACCGACTAGTTCCCTTCAGTTTGAACTTTGTCTTTTGGCTGTTCTACCATTAGTCGGTTCATACTGTTTGACCGACCGACTAGTTGGTGAACTAGTCGGTCAGTCAACCTTCTTTGACCGACTAGTTTGGTTCAGAATAGAGCCGTTGGAGCTTTAATTGAAACGTTTTTCTCTCTCTCTCTCTCTCTCCTCTAACCTATATATAATTGTTGAGCTGCATTCATTGCACTAAAGGCTGATATTAAGACAAGTTTAGAGTTCAAAGAGAAATCATTCCCTCTTATTAAAGCTCATTCATTTCCAATCTTGAATCTCTTCTCACTCTTATTTCAAAAGAGAGATTCATTGATTGTGAGCCTTCCAAGCCAAGTGCTTGATCCTAGGTCACCATCAACCTCATAGCTCTCCATCACTGATCTTCATCTTGGAGCTAGGGTTTGGTGCCTCTTCATCTTCCCCAAAATCCGTTTTGCCCTAAATCGTAAGTTTACTCAAGGCATATGTATTTTGTGGTAAGAACTTTCATTTCAATTTACTTTGTTATTGTAAGTGTTTCACTCTCGGTTGTGAGAGTGTGTTTGTGATCCCGGGTTGTGGGAGTCACAATTTCATTTGTGTATGATTTGACTTGTGAAGGTTTTTCACAAGTATTTCATAGTGGAAATCTTGAGTTAGTGTTTCTAACTCAAGTATCCGGAAGTGATCCGGGTGGTTGGGACGTAGGATCACCGGGAACAAGTCGGGGAGATTTGGGTGGATCCGGACCCAGTAATATCGTTTGTTTGCGATTGTTTATTTGTTGTCGATTATTTCCTATTCTGCATTTCCGCATTTATTGGTAGAGTTTGCAAGGTAATTAGGAATAAGCCTCTTAATTATTTTAAAGTACTATTCACCCCCCTTAGTACTTATGCAGTAGCTTAGCAGGGCATTACATTTGGTATCAGAGCCAAGTCTACATCTATGTCTGCCAACGACAACAAGACCGTTCGTCCACCTTCCGACTATAGCACCTTCAAGAATCGTGAAGGAGCGTCTTCGGTGATGGAAGGACACTCTTCAACGAGGCCTCCATTCTTCAACGGTACCAACTACGGGTACTGGAAATGCCGGATGAAAACTTTCCTCCGGAGTGCTTCATTATGGAGGGCCACGATGAAGGATTATGTCGAGCCCGCCGAAGAAGATTTCGAGAAGTGGACTACCGCGGAGATCGCCGCGGAGGTAAGCAATGCCAAGGCAATGAACGCCTTGCAATGCGCTTTGGAGCCCAAGGATTTCAACAAGATATGCACATGTAAGAGTGCATATCAAATATGGAACTCCCTCCTCATCTTGCATGAAGGGACTAGTAGGGTAAGAGACTCTAAACTCGTTGTAGTTAATAAAGATTTCGAGTTATTTCATATGCTACAGGGTGAGAAGATGAAGGAGTACTATGCTCTCTTCGTCGACATCACAAACGAGTTGGAGGCTCTCGGTAAGACCTACACCCAAAAGGAGAAAGTCTCGAAGATTATCTGTAACGATCACTTTTCGTTATACGTTGTTCGTGCACGTGCTTTTGGCCGTGCACGTGTTTATTTTAGACTTTGTTTGTTTGTGAACACTTTAGTGTGATATGCCGTTGTGAACGTCTCTGAGAGTATTAAATAGTGGCACTAATTTGGAACGACGTTTCTCGAGTCGTTTTCCTACAATTTAATCTTACTCGATGAGACGTTGCGATTCACACTTTTGACGGGAGACGTTTCTATTTTTAGTTTCGTCGTCCGATGTCAAAATTGAGATCCGTCTTCTTAGTTAGCTCACTTTCGTCATCATGATCACAACGATATTTATTTTATAATTTTTGGAGTTTATTTGACCACTTTTATATTTTTAACAAGGTTTATAATATTTTTAATAATTAATTTTTATATTAATTTCGGCCAAAGAAAATTTATTTGAGTTTAAAACGTTTTAAATAATTTTTGAGCCAATTTCCAGCTCATTTGGGTCCCACCTAAGCCTTGGGTAAGTTGGAGTTGGTGAGATTTGAATTTTAAATTATTTTAAACTCCTAATCCCATTAGGATTAGCCCTAGACCTAGTCAACCCATCTACACTGTATAAACAACCTTTAGGAAGACCTATTTTCGCAAGAAAATAACCTTAGCCGCTCCCAAAACCCAAATTTGACGTTGCGACGAACTTCCCCCGCACCGACCGAGCCAAACCGCCCAAATCCCCCGCACTGACCGACAGCCACCCCCGCTCACGCCCGCTCCGCATCCCGCTGCAACCCCCGCTCCGCACCGACCCGCACCGACCGAGAGATCCTCTCGGTCCGACCGAGAGGCAGCCCCGCATCGCCCCGCTCCATCGCCCGCTCCCGTTCACCCGCTTCGCACCGTGCCTGACCGAGGCGCCCGCCCGCACCGACCGAAGCCCGCTCCGTTGCAACGTTGCAACGCCCTGTCGCCCGCACCGACCGGTCCGAACTCCCACACCGACCGACGATTTCCTCCGCACCAAGCCTCCGCCCGCACCGCTGCAGCCCGCTGCGCTGCAAACCCCGCACCAAGCGTGCCCGACCGAGAGAGCTCCCCGCATTTGGCTGTGTCCGACCGAGAGCAAACGTCGCAACCCCGCACCCGTCGCACCGCTTGCCACCGTGGGCCCCCAAGTTCTCCAGAGGTATTGTGGGTCCCCCATAGGTCCCTAGGACTACTGTGGGCCCCACCTAGGTGCTTTCTCTCCGACGATTTGCCGCGTACGACGTTGCGACACGTTGTAGGCCGTCGTCGCACGTGCTAGCTTTGGAATCTGGACTCGTCGCTCCGGTTGATGCTCTGAACTTTCCAGCGAGGAATCTATATTGGAATCAGGACTTGGAGCGCGTTCTCTTATTCCAACCCCCGGCGTCGCTACCCGACGACGGTGTAGCTTTCGCGTCGTGTTGAGGTAACGCTTTGCACCCCTAGGACCCCCAACCCATTGCCTGTTAATCAAGACTAAAATTGATGTTTTTAAAATGTTTTAAATGTTTTAAATTCACTAATCAAGATTAATAATATGGACTTTAGGCCGGCGGACTTGTGCACGTAGGATAATTGTGATTCTGGACTCTCTTGGACGGTGTTTCTCAGACGTTGTACATGCAGGCAAGTGAAACTTGCCAACTCTTGTGTAGGGCCATGTTTTTAGGCCACTTCCTTGATTTTAGCGTAAAAGAGACTAGTCAGTGAAATGATAGCTGGCTAGACGCCTACTTGATCTAGTTTGACAACGAAACTAGATCCGTCACCTTAATTGATCTAGCTTGACAACGAAGCTAGATCCAACTCTTTAACTTGTTGATCATGCATACCAAACCGTCATGTTTACTTTCCTTACCTGTACGCTTTACTACTTGCCATGCCATGTCATCCATGCATTGAATATTGCATTCGTAGCACACGCTACATACTTGTACTTGCTTGTCCAGGGCTAGGTGCACCCCTATGCCATCATGAAAAACACTTCCTGGCTCGTGATCCAGAAGCAAGCATTACCGTTCGGGGGTAAGGCCCTGGCTCGATACACGTGGGAGGGGTAAGAGTTAAGCGGCCAATCAGCTGGGAGTCTGCCTGATCAGCAACTGCAGCTGTAAGGCGTAAACTCTGGGTCTGGGGCGGAGTTAAGCGGCCACTCAGTGTGAAAGAAAGTCATTTCAGCTGTAAGGCGTAAACTCTGCACATGACATGAAAACGTGACTAGAGAAATCCTTGTAAATGTTTATAGTCTTGCCACACTTGCTATGCCATGCTAGTTTACTTGTTGTTTTCTTTACCTGCTGCTCCCATACTTTAACTGCCATGTCATTGCATACTTTTAGAACTGCTAGGTTGTCTTGCTTTACTTTCAGTTTCCTTGCACAAGTCTCTTGTAGACTTGCTGACATGTGCCCCTTGCTCTTTTGGGTGTCACATGTTAGACCATGAGCCAGAGACCGTTGCTGAGTACGTGATGTTTTGCTGACGCTGAGTCTGAGTCCATGTTTGCCCAGGAGGAGTTTTGTGGACACCGGAGACCAGTCTTAGTGACTGTTGAGTTGCTTTTGCTTTAGGTTGCTGTTCGTTGTCGGTGCTTGCACCATTACTTTGTTTTCGTACTTTGTACTTTTGTTGGCCATGCTGGGGCCTCTTTTTAGACTCTTTTATTTTTAGCCTGGTGGCTTTTCTGCGATGTTGAAATTTATTATGGATATTCTGAGATTTATTCTTTGTCTCTTTTCCTTATTATTATCTTTGTTTCGTTTCGCGTTGCAAGGACCTGCAGTTTAAATTTGATTGACGCTTATCGGACTTGCAGCTTTGTAGCTTCAAGTCTGAGCGGACCTCCTCACGCTTCGCCTCCACGTTTTTGGGAAGCGGGGCGTGACAGGTTTTGTTAGTGGCCCATGCAGGTCCAGTCTTGCAATTGCGAATTAACGGAACAACGATAATAACGGAATGTCCATTAAATAAATTACAACCTCCAAGTCATTAAGATATGAGTCTAATTTTTGATCGTCTTTCTATGTCACTAGGTGGTAGGAAGACTTAGTTAGACGTCTATGCTTGCTAGTTAGGGGTCCCTGATTGTTAGTTAGACTCCCTGCTAGGAATTGATTTAATCGTCTTAGGAGTTACCT
Organism: Scilla litardierei; assembly: GCA_030789695.1. Taxonomy (NCBI): domain Eukaryota; kingdom Viridiplantae; phylum Streptophyta; class Magnoliopsida; order Asparagales; family Asparagaceae; genus Scilla; species Scilla litardierei. The sequence continues at coordinate 112,519,438 of CM061137.1, read as the reverse complement.
TAGTGGTTTTTGCCCAGCTCTGACCATATTAGACTTCTAGGATTCCTTTTGTCGTTCGTTTGGGTTCATCGATTTCGGACCAAGATGAACGCATTTCATTACCGTCTAGCCCCTTAAAGAGTCGTAGCGCTTAGCTTCTTAATACTTAGTTGGTCGACCGTAGGAGTCTCCCCGTAGACCTTCCTGATTCATATCCTAGGCGTACGTATGCTTTGATCATCCGACCATTTTCCTTACTTCGATTCACGAGATCGCCTCTTTACGATCGTCGTCAATTTTCGAACCTCTCCATTACAAATCTTGAATCTTCTGAAAGTATTTTTCGATTTCCTCTTTTACTAAGTCTAAATTTGTTCAATTTTTTAATATATATATATATCTTATATTTCATACTCCTTCGTTGACTTGAACTCTTAAAACTTTTCGAAATTTTGAATACTAGCTTATGGTATTTTCCCAGCCTACACTTTTGTACTTATGAAAATACACTTTCCCTTTCATATATTAATTTTATTTTGAACCGTACTTTTATTTTGTCCAATTCGACTTATAATTTCCTTTCTTATTATGCCTTTCAAACGACACATCACGCTTCCTTTTAATATACTTTTCAAGTCACCTGGAATCTTTTTAGCCAGTCGATGTTATGCTCATCGTTTTCACTGTTTCAGATTTTTGAAATTATTATTTCATAACCACTTCCTAATTTAGACCCTCCTTGATTTGATTTTAAAGCTTTGCTACCAATTTTGATAATTCTACTAATAATTTATTATTAATATCTTTCCGCTCACCATACATGCTTTTAGAAATTGCTAGACTAAAATGAGTTTCAATTATTTTTATCCGTACCAGGTTCGTTGTGCTCGTATGCTAAGGGTTTTGTGTAAACCAGTTTTAATTTTTGCACATCCTGGTTCCTCTAAAAGTAGTTCCAATATTGATCATTTTAAATTTTCTTTCCATGACTTAAAGACTTTGAAATCGTTTAACACGAGCTTAAATTCTTCAGTTACTTTAATTTCATTCTTTGAATTTCCAAAATTTTTGCCAAATTATATTAAATTACTGCCGTATAATATTTTCTAAAAACTACATTCTTAATGTTCGTGTGAATGATTTACTTCCTTTTCTTAATGATTTGCGATAAGCCATTAAAACATTTTCTCTTATTATGAATATTCGACTCAAACTTATTTTGAACAACTCGTTTTATCGACCTCCAAATGTTTTTATACAAGACGAGGATTCCAACTTTTGAAGTACGACAGTTTTCAAATTTCGCGTATGTTAGCTTATGTTACTTATACTATTTCTTTTCTCCCTCCTATATAAGTGATACTACATCTCCGTTTCCCTCAACCTAAAACATTCACCAATGAATCACTGTTTCACCTAACCAAGCTGTCTCCTTGTATACATCCTATCTGAACTCGTGCTTATCGACCCTTCCCTCGTCACGCTTTCGACCTCGACCCCCTCTATTGCTTAGGCTTAAGTGCCCGTCAATGTCTGTGTCAACTCTAAGTTGTTAGTAGGCCCTTGAACCTTATGACGTAGTCGTAGTGCACGTACCTAGGTTGTGTCCGTGGGTTGAATGAGGGTACTCCCCCAAAGTATATTGATGCTTGCCTATTGTGTACGTATATATATATATATATATATATATATATATATATATATATATATATATATATAGCAAAAAATGTACCTAAGAATGACCTCGGGTAGAGATACCTGAGCACACCCCCTCTGTTCGGGGGTTGTGAGTATTTTTTTTTGAAAATTTTTTTTGCAGTAGGTAGATATACTTGTTATGTAGCTCCCCAAAAAATTTCAGGTCAATCCGACACCGTTTGAGCCTCCGTTCATCGATTTCAAAAACGTTGCGCAAAACTGTCCAAAATTTGGACAGTTTTGCGCAACGTTTTTGAAATCGATGAACGGAGGCTCAAACGGTGTCGGATTGACCTGAAATTTTGTGGGGAGCTACATAACAAGTATATCTACCTACTGAAAAAATATTTTCAAAAAAAAATACTCACAAACCCCGAACAGCGGGGGTGTGCTCAGGTATCTCTACCCGAGGTCATTCTTAGGCACATTTCCCTCATATATATATATATATATATATATATATATATATATATATATATATATATATATATATATATATATATATATCTATTCTATAAAACATGAAGAATTTGAATTTTGTCCTACTGGGACAAGATGACTAGGACATGACTAGGACAAAGTTTGATGAGTACGCTTTTTTGATGACTAGGACAATGTTTAATGAGTAGGCTTTTTGTTGATTTGTTAAACATTTGGGTGTTAACATGAAGACTAGGACATGTTGGGAAAAACAAATTTGGTGGGAAAAACCAATGGGGGGAAACCCCCATCATTCAAAAATCCAACCTGCATTCAAAAAAATTGCTACATCTTGATTTGCTTCGGTTTTCTAAAGCTGGGGGAAAAAATTTGGGGGGAAATGAAAAACAAATTTTGGGGGGAAAACCAATGGGGAAAACCCCATCATTCAAAAAAACCTAACCTGCGTTCAAAAAACCCTTTGTTGATTTGCGTCAGTTTTCTAAATATGGGAGGAAGCAAATTTGGGTGGGGGGGGGAATTCAAAAACCCCGGTTATTCTCTCAAACCCCTTTTATTTGATGCCTTTTAGTTCTCTCAAAACCCCCACCAAGCTCAGTTATTCTCAAGGAAAAAAGCTCAAGAAGGTGAGCACATGGCAATTTTTCTTTTGAATGACATCATCGTCACCGTGCCTCTGGGATCAATACAGTGCCTCTGGGATCAACACATCAAGACAGCACGGCTTCAATGTAGCCTATGTCGTCTTCTCTCTCTCTGCTTTGATATCTTCATTTGGGTATTCCTTGGAAAAATTAATTTTTGTTCATGGGTTTGTTTTGGTTTTTATGCAGCTCTGGTGGTGGGGATAATTGGGTTGATCCTGGGCCGCTCTCCCTTTCATGTCTTCTGGAGTGTCTTCTCTTTGCTCAAGTTAGAGTTTCTTCTTTTTTTTCTTTTTTTTTCTTCTTTTTTCCCTATTTTAGTGACAGACATAGCATGGAGGAATGGCTAGCTTCATGCTTGCTTGGGACATTTATTTGTCATCTAATGGATCATCACACATTAACATTGTATTATGACTATTTGGATCAGTCCCAAGAGTATCACAACAACTGGGAGTCCCGTGAATTGTGATACGCACATCCTTCAATAATGTGAAAATTTGCCTATTTCCTTCATACACACATCCTTCATACATCAACTCCATATCAACTGTGAAAATTTGCCTATTTCCATATATACACACATCCTTTAATAATGTTCATAGCAAATTTGCAAACTGTGCATATCCTGCGAAAGTTGAACTTATATATGCTGTGAAAATTTGGTCTGATACACAGGATGTGTGTATGCAACTTTGGGTAACTTTTCACGAAATACGAAAATTTCAAAAACTTTTCAGGTATTCGAATTTTGACAGGATATGCAAATTTGCTGAGTTGAATATGGAAATTTGCATATCCTGTCAATTTGATGTGTTGAATATGGATATGGAAATATGCAAATATGATGTGTTGAATATGGAAATATGCGATTTTTTGAAATTTTGAAATTTTGACAGACGGGATATGCAAATTTGCTGAGTTGAATATGGAAATTTGCATATCCTGTCAATTTGATGTGTTGAATATGAATATGGAAATATGCAAATATGATGTGTTGAATATGGAAATATGCGATTTTTTGAAAATTTGAAATTTTGACAGTGAAAATGTTCATATCCTGTGAAAATGTTCATATGAACATTTTGCAACTTTTCAAAATTGATATGGAAATATGCACACATATCCTGTGAAAATTAGCATATATACACACATATTGGCCTATGCAAACTTTCAAAATAGCATATATATGTCAATGGGATCAGTATACTGTCATCAACTTCATACATCAACTTCATACATCAACTTTTCAAACTTTGCATATTAAAATCCTGTGAAAACTTCATACATCAACTTCATACATCAACTCCATATCAACTGTGAAAATTTGCATATTTCCATATATACACACATCCTTCAATAATGTTCATATCAAATTTGCAAAATGTGCATATCCTGCGAAAGTTGAACTTATATATGCTGTGAAAATTTGGTATGCTATGCAAATTTTCACAGGATGTGTGTATATATGCTAATATACCAAATAGCATATATATGAAGTTGATGTATGAATTGGTATGAAGTTGGTTCAACTTACATATCCTGTGAAAATTAGCATATATACACACATATTAGCATATGCAAACTTTCAACATAGCATATATATGTCAATGGGATCAGTATAATGTCATCAACTTCATACATCAACTTCATACATCAACTTTTCAAACTTTGCATATTAAAATCCTGTGAAAACTTCATACATGAACTTCATACATCAACTCCATGTCAATTGTGAAAATTTGCCTATTTCCATATATACACACATCCTTCAATAATGTTCATATCAAATTTGCAAAATGTGCATATCCTGTGAAAGTTGAACTGGTGACCAGGTGACCAGGTCTTCTACAACGCATCCGTCATCTGGGGGATCATCGGTACGCAACCATTTCACTGGCTTTATATATATGTGCAATTTACACTGGCTTTACTGATATGTGCAATGTATACTGGCTTTATGTATATGTCGAGCTTGACTAAACAACCCGTTGCTTAATTTGAAGTATCACCAGTTAAATAAATGAGTTGCAGATTACGACACTTCCAGTGTTTGATTGGGTGCACTTTGTTGTTTGCAGGTACGGTGTTGTTAAATTATGCATTATGCATAATACAGGATGTTAAAAGATGTGTTGTTAATTTATGTTTTTCTGAAACCTGCATTATTGTGAAGTTGCCGTGTTTCCTCAACCTCATACCTTATGCAAGTTAATTAATAAAAGCACAATTTTAACAAACTTTAACAGTTTTATGTATTATGCAAGTTAACTTTATGTGCATGTTCTGGGTGAATGAGAAAGACAATGAAAAAAATTTATGAGCATGTAATTTCTAATGAATGACAATGTGCCTAATGCATAATTTTTCATGTATTATTCATTATGCATACTTTTTATGTATAAATAAAATTTTTATGCTTCTTTGTTTTTTGCCGTGCATGTAATTTTTATATGCATGTTTATTTCAGTTCATAGTTATGTGCCTTTCTAAACATTTTTTTCATGAAAAAAGTATCGGAATGCAATTTTTTTATTAAAAAAGCCTTTCTAAATTATTCCAATACTTTCTAAATTTTGTGATGCCTTCTTTATTCTGTTCTACCCTATACACTTCTTTCATCATTGACTTCACCACCACACATTAAATTAGCTTCATAACTAAAGAGCAATTGCTAATGTTCTAGCATATGAGTGATTTAGTGTTTAATTCGTCAGGATAGTGCGGTTGGACTTCTCTTGGGGCTCAGTCCATGCAGCTTTTCATCTAAATCATACCAATACTTATGAGATTCAATATGCTCTGGTCCAGAGATTCATCAAACTGAACCATAACATGCGATATTCTTTATTTTTGAATTTGGCCCAATGTTGGCTGTTATTCTACCATGAAAAACTGATACCGATAGTTTAGTTCTTACCTTATTTTGCTGTAGGTATTTTCAGACCCTAGGATACTTGGATACTCCAAGGATGCTTTAAGTATGAATGCATCATAATTTTGTTGGCTCTTTGCTGTTTTGTACACAATATGCTCTCACTATGTTATATCAAATAAACATCTAAGTTATTTTGTGGAAACACTGACCAATAATTTTAGTAGGTTAGTCACTAATCATTATAGATTTGTCATGTACATATTTTCATGCATATAACAAAATATAGATGTGATCTCATATTCTTCGATGTTCAGAAGGTTCCGTTGTTGGACATTGCAGGTCACCTGGACAATTTGACACATGTTCCCCCTTTTCATGTAACACTTAGACACATGTGCCCCCTTTTCATGTAACACTGTTCTTAAAACAACATTGAATACGAAAGGTTAAAATGCATAGGTTTGGATATTATACTTCCATGCCAGTAGATTGGGTTTTATGATGCATATGGTTCATGTTTGACATGATATACCCCTATTTTCTGATCATGTTTGACATGACCTACCCCTAATTTCTGATCATGTTCCGACTTTCTATGTTTTTTGGACCTAGATCTAAATTTAAAGGATCTTGATAAAGAGGGGAGGCATGAGGTAATGCCTTGATCTTTGATTGAAATTCTTTAATCTTGCAGTTGTCAAGTTCTCAAAGCTAGCATTTTGATCAAAAAAGTGATTTTTCCCAGAGCAAAATTTGCATTGATGATACGATGGGAAATAGACTGTAATATAACTGGCCTTTAACGAAACTCTTAATTGATAATAAATGTAAACTGAGCACTGAGGATATGTATTCAGATCAAAGAACCTTATGGTGACTTCAATAAGATGTCAGTGTGGTTTGCTGTTCCTTGAGAGTCCAGGCTAAATGAAGCTTGATTTGCGACCTGGATGTATTTAAAAGTATTTAATTTGACACCCGAGCTCTACTGACGAGGTTAACTTAGCAGTTGGGCAGATTGGGTTCACAGAAAATGCTTGCAGTATCTCTCAACACAGTAGACAAATCACGTCCTGATGCTTTGCACAAGTATAAATTTAGAACAAAAAATGAATTCTGTTCACCATTTTCTTCTATGATCATATATGACTTTATCTCTTCATGTGGCATGTTTCTGTCATGGGACTACAAATTTAAAATTGGACAAATCTAATATTTTGCCCCTTTAGCTTGACTTGATTGAACATCATGTCTATTGAAACTGTAATGAATATCCACTTTGGGTATATATATCTATATCTATATATATATCAAAATAAATTGCTTTCTATGTATCTTTTACGATTATGCTCTCATCATATATACGTATCAGATAACATCGATCAATGATGACATATTAAGTTGGAAACTAAGCATTACTTCCTTCATGTAGGCCCTTTCTCTGCTCCCACCATACATAGGAAAATATACTATTGAGCTTGGGGTTGGTATTGTTCGATTTACTGCCAAACTGGTAAAAGAAGCTGGTCATGTTCTAGCCATGGATTTCATTGACAATGTCATTAAGAAAGTAAACCTATCTTCATCTCTTTGTCTAGGAAGACCCAATGAGTCCATCAAAATGGAAAGACCCAATTGAGTCCCAATGAGTCCATCAAAATGGAAAGATTAATGTCTAGGAAAGACCCAATAAGTCCCACCGAGTCATCATGGACCCCCAAAGATTAATGTCTGGGAAGACCCAATGAGTCAATTAAAATGGAAATAAGAGCAATTAAACATTTCATCATCTGTCAAATTTCAGAGTCATATGTATCAGAATTTGTGAAGTTGGAATTCTTCTTCCGTAAGAGCAAATTCAATATTACAAAACAATGGCATTATGAGCAAACATTTGTATGCATCAGCAATTTTTGCCTTTGCAATATATATGTGGATTTGAATATTTATGATTTTGGCAAGGTGGGCATGACTTTAATATGATTCTAATAAAATAATTAATCTAAACCATGAGCCACGACTTTTATATGAAACAAACAGAGTCAAAGGTTGTAATTTGTCTGATCATGCTTGAAGGTTAATTATATTTTTTGGTTCAAGTAGAAGTTAGTATTTGGATTCAAACCGACTCTATTATACATTCGTTGGATTCAAACATATGGACACTGATTCTATGTATTTCTGGAATAAAATGTGTTGGAATGAGAAAACCATTCACAGTTTAAATTGGATTGAGTTAATCATCAGTCATTATGACTAAATTAGAAATATTTTGTGGTTTTTAAAACAAATCCTAATTACCAGGTGTTTCCTAATTACAACTACTAGAAGCTCATGAAGCTCACATTCTTCTCTCAAGCAACTAAGGTGAGATGTTTTTAATTTTATTGCGATGCTCTTATTCTTCCTCTGTTTAATTCTTCATTTATTTAATTGGGCTTACATTAATTATTTCCTCTGTTTAATTTTCTACAGAGAGAAGAGGAGGAAGGGCTCACGTCTTACACGACTCATGGCTCACATCTTACTCGACTTGATATTTTCAAATGCATTGCCTTTGATTTGTGGAAAATATAATTACTAGAGGAATGACTAATGAATAAATGTTTATGATGATATGAGGTGCATCTGTTAATTTTAAACTTTTGCATGCTATAGATATTATGATTTTAGAATATGATATCATGTATCCTGACAATATTTATTCAGATTATCCAGTAACAATGTTTCAATTTTTGTACAAACCCACCCGAAAAGAGAATTGCAGACATTGCTAATAATGAATTGTATTTCAAAGCTTTTTGTTTGATGACATGAACCCATTATTGGCTACCATAAATAGCATCTAATGATGGCAAGGTTAACCCTATCGATTGACTCAAGTAAAACATGTTTTATCATCCTGATAATAAACTTTTAATAAGATGATTTATTGATATATGAGAATAGTTATTTTGCTAAGGAAATTGTTAGTACCATAATTTTGGCTACAGAATTTTTTTAGATGGCTCTTCAATTTTTAGTATTAGCCACTACTATCATTTGTTTTATAGTAGGCAATAACACTGGTGGTATCAAGATAAAGCTAAATGCTTGCTTAATTGAGAGTTTATTTTTTTCACATGAAGTATGTCAGTTTGGCTTCTAAAAAGGTTAAAAAAGCTAAACAACCTAAAGTTGATAAACTGAAGGCAGCCGTAGAGGATGATGAAGATGATTACAACGATGAAGATGATGAGGATGATTCTAAATAAGATTGACTCCATTGAGGTGTATACAACAAATATAAATGTCTCATATTACATGAATTTTTCTACTTCAGAACCTATGTGGTTTACGTTTCCCGGATTAACATAATATAAATGTCTCATATTCTAAATTCGTTCAGTGAGAGATTAACTAATACACGAATGATTATGAAGAAGATCAGTGCAGACAAGATCATATAACACAGTTTACGTTTCCTGGATTATGTGGTGTAAGAATAGTGTAGAAGATTTTGAGATGATAAGACTTAACATTTTAATTTTTCCTGGACTTGATATTTACAAATGCATTGCATTTGATATGTGAAAAATATGACTGCTTGAGGAGTGACGAATGAATAAATGTTTCTAATGATATATGGTGCACCTGTTAATTTTAATCTTTTGCATGCTATAGATATTTTGATTTTATAATATGATATCATGCATTCTTAAGATCTTTATTCAGATTATCAAATAACCATGTTACAATTTTTGTACAAACCCACACAAAAACAGCACTATAAACATTGCTCATAATGAATTGTATTTCAAAGCTTATTGTTTGATTACATGAACCCATTATTGGCTACCATAAATAGTATCTAAGGATGGTATGGTTAACATTGTCGATTGTAAGGGCTCACTTTGTGACTCATGTAAATCATGTTTTATCATCCCGACGATGAAATCTTAATTAGATGATATATTGATATATTAGAATTGGAATTTTGCTATTTACGTTGTGGAGGAAATTGTTAGTGCCATAATTTTGGATGAAACAGGTCTTGCGCACGATCACATCATCCCAATCGACTGCATTGGGTCAATGTCACCTACTATTTGCTATGATCTTCAGAATTCTATCGTTTGCGCCTACGATAGAGGAAAAAATCGATCGCACAATCACATCAACCCAATTGACTCAATTGGGAGAACATCCTCTACTATTTGCTACAGAATTCTATTGTTTGGTCCTATGATAGAGGGAAAATCGATCAGTTTCATTGTTTGTTTATGTTTAATTTGTTGTCTGTTTCACTTTAATGAGACTTATGTTGTTTCGTAGTATTTCACAGTAGAATTTTGTGTATGTTGATATTATCATTGTAATTATGTAATTAAAATTTGATTTCATAGTTTGAATAAGAAAATTTGTAAATTTGTAGTTTGAGCCTGTCGTTGTTTCTTTTAACATGATTTGATATTGTATTTATCTGTCTATTTGTGACGAGAGAATCTGATTGTGTCTGCCAATTAATCATAAATAAAAACAAATGATGTTGGGATTAAAATCATATTAATGGATTTGAACTAATATGTTTTTTCCATGTGTATAAGAGATCAAAAAAATTTGGTGTTCCGGACTCCCGCACCGCCTCACAAGTGGGGCGGTCAGGCACCAAACCGAGGGTATGTAGGCACCAAACCGAGGGTATGTAAGGCTGACTCACACCCGCATACCAGGTTAGTCGAAGGAATTAAGCGATGTAGCCATTGGTTCTTGATCACTCACCACTTGAGGGAGAGGAACGCACTTCCCACTTAGCAACCCTGCTCGGGGTCATAAATCAAAATTTATTGGTTGCACAGATTTTCTTAATGTTTTATTTTCATTTTATGGTCCAGTAAAAGTTCCCCTTTATAGTTTCTAAATTATACCAAGCTCTGAAAAATCATTGACATTTCCTCACCGAGATAATCGAAACTTAAACATGCCAAGAAGTGTACAAGAAGATCCAGCAAATAGTGGCAGAATTTCTTGATTTTGAGAATCAAGAAGGAATTAGAATGACTTGGAATGTATTTCATGGCAAAAAGCAAAAAGCACCAAACAGTGGCATTTCTGTTGCATCCATATATACTACGCGGAAGCCTGCCCTGATGTCCATGTCATCCCATATGCTTCTCTCCATTGTCGAATATGTCAGTCAATAGTCAATCCCTTCTCCATTGTCGATTACATTACGAAGATATGGGTTTGTCCATTTTTCTACCAGCGCAACCAATTTTTCGAACACTATACTTCCATCTTCGAAGATAAACTCCATGTCGAATTATACCATCAGTACACCACAATCATGTATGAATCTTCTTCAGATACTGGCCTTTCAGCCCCCACGTATCCCACCACAATCGAAATGGAATTTTAAGTAATCAATGGGCAAGGTGAGAGTTTGCAAAAATATTGGCGAAAACCCTAAAGTTTTGGGGAGAACTAAATCTGGAGTGAACTAAATTTTTGAGGGACTAAAATTTTTGGATGAAATTAAATTCTTGTGGGAAACTAAAATTTTTGGTTTGAATGAGGGATGTTTTGACTAGGACAAATAGATGGATAGAAAGACGGGGTTGATTGAATCTTAAGAAATCAATGGGTTGGAAACTAAAACTAAAGGGAACTAAATTTGGAAAACTAAATTCTCTCGGAGGGAACTTAATTTTGAGGGAACTAAAATTTTGGGGGAATTAAAAAACAATTAGTATGCTTTAATTATTTTTGTTCAAATTAAGAGATCCAAGATTTTGAGGGGTGAATATCTTAAACGAACAGTGCCCTTGGTTAAATTTGGATGGAACTAAATTTTGGTAGGACTAAATTTTTTTGAGAAACTAAATTTTCTGAGGAGAACTAAATATTGGAGGAACAAAATAATAGTTATTATGATTTAATTATTGATGTTCAATTAAAATTAATGAATCTAAGATTTTGACGACGAATATTTTAAATGACCCGTGCCCTTAGGGCACGGGTTATGACTATATATATATATATATATATATATATATATATATATATATATATATATATATATATATATATATATAACATTTGACAACGTTTTTTGATTTTTAGGGCTGACTAGGACAAGATAAAGAGTGACTGGGATTTGATCTTGGGAAATCAATGGTTGAGATTGGATTTTGTGAAAATTTTAGTGAGAAAACTTAAATTTTGGTGGAAAAATGTCTTTGAAACCAGAACTTTGAAATTAGAAGTGTCTTGGGAAAGATTGTGGAGATTAAATTTGGAGGGAAGTACCTTGGGAATATAAACATTGAAATTAGAAGTGCATTGGTAAAGATTATGGAGATCAAATTTGGGGGAAAAGTATCTTGGAAACCTAAACTTTGAAAGAAAAAGTGCATTTGGAAAGATTGTGGAGAAGCATGTTCCATTAAATTAAACAAAATAAAAAATTTAGCATAAACAATTTAGCGAAACAACAAATTAGCGTAAAAATACCCTGAGGTTTGTTGTCCCGCGTCGAAGGTGCCCGCGCCGAAGGTGCCCCGCTAAATTTTTTAACGCTAATTTGTTCGGCACGGGCGCCAAATTTGTTGTTCGACGTCGAATTTGTTGTTCTGCACCGAAGTTGCCTGCGCCGAATTTTCTATTTCGCGTCGAAGGTGCCCGTGCCGCTAACTATTTTTACGCTAATTTATTGTTTTGTTAAATTTTGGGTGTGGAAATAATTTTTCGGGGAACAAAGATTTCGCGGGGGAAATCTTAAATAAATCGTGCCCGCGGGCACGGGTTATGACTAGTATATATATATATATACGCGGAGTTACTCGTGATATTATGAAGTTGTTTGTGTGTTATTATTTATAGATTTGTATGTGGTTAGCTATACCATACTAGGGATGCCTGTGTATATAAGAGTTAGTGTTGGAATATCTAATGGAGTGTACGTAGTTAGAGATACTTGTAAAGGTTGAAATAAAATGATTGGTAAAGCTATGTGTATGCTAGGTGGGATAATAATAGGTGTACGTATAGTTAAGTGAGTAGGCCTATTATATGACCTGTATGTTAGTACGTGTGAGTATGTGCTCGTACGTGGATATGAAATGTGCTTATATGTAAGTAGTTACGTTTCATTGCATGAGTATATAGGTGATATACATATGGTAGTAGGATTATAATTTTGATTGGTATTGCTTGCTTTTACGGGATGTTGCATGCATGCTGTAACGACCACTTTTCGTCGTACGTTGTTCGTGCACGTGCTTTTGGCCGTGCACGTGTTTGTTTTAGACTTTATTTGTTTGTGAACACTTTCGTGTGATATGCCGTTGTGAACGTCTCTGAGAGTATTAAATAGTGGCACTATCTTGGAATGACATTTCTTGAGTCGTTTTCCCACAATTTAATCTTACTCGATGAGACGTGACGATTTTCACTTTTGACGGGAGACGTTTCTATTTTTAGTTTCGTCGTCCGACATCAAAATTGAGATCTGTCTTCTTAGTTAGCTCACATTCGTCATCACGATTACCCCGATATTTATTTTATAATTTTTGGAGTTTATTTGACCACTTTTATATTTTTAACAAGGTTTATAATATTTTTAATAATTTATTTTTAAATTAATTTCGGCCAAATAAAATTTATTTGAGTTTTAAACGTTTTAAAGAATTTTTGAGCCAATTTCCAGCTCATTTGGACCAGGTCAAATCCTTGGGTGAGTTGGAGAAGTTGAATTTCAAATTTTAAATTATTTTAAACTTCTAATCCTATTAGATTTAGCCCTAGACCAAGTCAACCCATCTACACTATATAAACAACCCCTAGGAAGACCTATTTTCGCAAGAAAATAACCCTAGCCTCTTCCAAACTCAAATTTGACGTTACGACGATTCGTCGCAACGTTGCGACGAACAGCTGCCGCACGACCGAGGAAAACTCCCCCGTTCCCCCGCTCCGATCGAAGGATCTCCCCGCACCGCAGCCGCTCCGCACGCTGCAGCAGCCGCCGCCCCGTTCCCCCGCTCTGACCGAGAGAGGCCCTCGGTCAGACCGAGAGCCCCAACCCGCACACCCGCTCCGCACCAACCCCCGCTTGTCGCCCCGCTCCGCACCGCGCCCGACCGGCCCCTATCTCCGCACCGACCGGCGTTGCAAGCGTTGCAACGTTGCAACATCGCAGCCCCCGCATCCAAGCGCCTGACCGAGCCCCTCTTCCGCACTGACCGAGAAAAGGCCCCGCACCAAGCACAACCCCGCACCGCTGCACACCCCCAAGCGCCGCAACCCCGCATTCTCTGTGCACGACCGACGGAGCTCCCCGCACCGAGGCTGTACGACCGAGAGCCAAACGTCGCAACCCCGCACCCGTCGCACCGCTTGCCACCGTGGGCCCCCCCAAGTTCTCCAGAGGTATTGTGGGTCCCCCAAAGGTCCCTAGGACTACTGTGGGCCCCACCTAGGTGCTTTCTCTCCGACGATTCGCCGTGCACGACGTTGCGACACGTCGTAGCCCGTCGTCGCACGTGCTAGCTTTGGAATCTGGAACCGTTGCTCCGGTTGATGCTCTGAACTTTCCAGCGAGGAAACTATATTGGAATCAGGACTTGGAGCGCGTTCTTTTATTTCAACCCCCGGCGTCGCTACCCGACGCCGGTGTAGCTTTCGCGTCGTGTTGAGGTAACGCTTTGCACCCTTAGGACCCCCAACCTATTGCATGCTAATCAAGACTAAAATCAGTATTTTTAAAGTATTTTTAAATGTTATAAATTCACTAATCAAGATTAATAATATGGACTTTAGGTCGGTGGACTTGTGCACGTAGGATAATTGTGATTTTTGGACTCATTGGACGGTGTGCTCAGACGTTGTACTTGCAGGCAAGTGAAACTTGCCAACTCTTGTGTAGGGCCATGTTTTAGGCCACTTCCTTGCTTTCAGCGTAAAAGAGACTAGTCAGTGAAATGATAGCTGGCTAGACGCCTACTTGATCTAGTTTGACAACGAAACTAGATCCGTCACCTAAATGGATCTAGCTTGACAACGAAGCCAGATCCAACTCTTTAAACTTGTTGTTCATGCATACTAAACTGCCACGTTTACTTTTCTTATCTATACACACTTTTAACTGCCATGCATTGCATCTTACATGTCATCCCAGTTGATTGTTGCATTCGTAGCACACGCTACAATACTTGTACTCCTTGAATACTACTTCCGGGGAAACGGGCCTCATGTGTTGGTCAAAAGCCAATGCCCGGTTTCCTGGTCCGGCTAGGTGCACCCCTATGCCATACTTGTTAAAAACACTTCCTGGCTCGTGATCCAGAAGCGAGCATTCCCGTTCGGGGGTAAGGCCCTGGCTCGATACACGTGGAGGGGTAGGGATAAACGGTCACTTGAGCTTAGGAGTTGGCCCGATCAGCCACTCTAGCCAAAAGACGGAATCTCTGTGCACGAGGTGCTTACTTTCCTTGTCTTGTACTTGTCTTGTAAATGATTCATGAAATATTTGTCATCCATGCCATGTTTAAATGCCATGCTCGTACTTTACTTTACTTTACTTTACCTGTTGCACTCATACTTTAACTGCCATGTCATCGCATTCATGCTAGAACTGCTAGGTTGCTTTACTTTTGCATACTTTCAGTTTCCTTGCACAAGTCTCTTGTAGACTTGCTGACATGTCCCCCTTGCTCTTTTGGGTGTCACATGTTAGACCCTGAGCCAGAGACCGTTGCTGTGTACGTGATGTGTTGCTGACGCTGAGCCTGAGTCCATGTCTGCCTAGGAGGAGTTTTGTGGACGTCAGTGATCTTTCTTGGTGACTTTGCTGAGCTTTCTTTTGTTATAGGGTTGTTGTTAGTTGTCGGTGCGTGTCACCTTTGTTTTGTGCGATGTACTTTTGTTGGCCATGTTTGGGCCTTTAGACTCTCTTTTATTTCAGCCTGGTGGCTTTTTCTGTGATGTTGAAACTTATTTTATGGATATTCTGAGATATCTCTTTTGTCTCATTTCATTATTATTATCTTGTTTCGTTCGCGTTGCAAGGACCTGCAGTTTTAAATTTGATTGACGCTTATCGGACTTGCAGCTTTGTAGCTTCAAGTCTGAGCGGACCTTCTCACGCTTCGCCTCCATATTTTTGGGAAGCGGGGCGTGACAGGTTTTGTTGGTGGCCCATGCAGGTCCAGTCTTGCAATCGCGAATTAACGAAACAACGATAATAACGGAATGTCCATTAAATAAATTGCAACACCCGAGTCATAAGCCCTGAGTCTAGTCGTTTTCTTACGACACTAGGTGGTAAGAAGACTTAGTTAGACGCCTGTGCTTGCTATTTAGAGGCCCCTGATTGATAGTTAGACCCCCTTCTAGCAATTGATTTAATCGTCGTAGGAGTTACCTTAGTGGTCCTTGTCTACCTCTGACCATATTAGACTTCTAGAATTTCCTTTAGTCGTTCGTTTGGGTTCATCGATTTCGGACCAAGCTGAACGTATTTCAATACCGTCTAGCTCCTTAGAAAGTCTTAGCGCTTAGTTCTTAGTCTTTAGTTGGTCGACCGTAGGAGTTTCCGTAGACTTTTCTGATTCATATCCTAGGCGTATGTATGCTTTGATCACCTGACCAATTTCCTTGCCTCGATGCACGAGATCGCCTCATGACGATCGTCGTCAATTTTCAAACCTTTCCGTTACAAATCTTGAATCTTCTGAAAGTATTTTTTTCGATTTCCTCTTTCCCTAAGTTTGATTTTGTTCAAAATTTTAATATACTTATACTTCATACTCCTTCATTGATTTAATTTTTTAAAACGTTTGTCGGAATTTTTGAGTGCTAGTTTATAGTATTTTCCCAGCCTATGTTTTTCATACTTATGTAAATACGCTGCCCCTTCATATATTAATTTTAATTCTGAACCGTACTTTTATATTGCCCAATTCGATTTACAATTTTTCCTTCCTGATTTATGCCATTCATAAACTTTTCAAGTCACTTGGGATTTCAGCTTCCCGCAAGTCAATGTTATGCTCATCGTTTTCTTTATTTCAGATTTTGTAAAATTACTATTTCATAACCATTTCCTAATCTGGACCTTCCCTAGTTTGGTTTTAAAGCTTTGCTATCGATTTCGATAATTCTACTACGAAGTTAATATTATTTTTCCGTGCACCATACATACTTTCAATTATTTTTATATAACTGTATCAGGTTCGTTGTGCTCATATGCTAAGGACCTTTTGTAAATCAGTTTTTCATTTTGGCAAACCCTGGTTCTCTAAAAGTAGTTTCAAAAATTAATTACTTTAAATTTTCCATAGCCTAAAAGTCTTGAATGCATTTAACATGAGTTTAAATTCTTCCGTTACTTGATTTCATTCTTTGACTTTCCAAAATTTTTGACAACATTATATTAAAATACTGACGTATAAAAAAAAATTTCTAAACCATGTCCTTAATATTCGTGTAAATGATTTTATTTCCTTTTTAAAATTTTTTTTAACCAATAGACCATTTTCTCTTATTATGAATATTCGACTCAAATTTATTTTGAACAACTCGTTTTATCGATCTCCAAATATTTCTTTTCAGACTGGGATTCCAACTTTTGAAGTACGTCAGTTTTCAAACTCCGCGTATTTTAGCTTATGCTATTTACCCTATTTCTTTTTCCCCTCCTATTTAAGCATCTCCACATCTCTTTTTCCCTCAACCTAAACATCACCATTGAGCTAATGTTTTTCCTAACCAAGCCGTCTCCTTGTATTCGTCCTATCTGAACTCGTGCTTATCGATCCTTCCCTCGTCACGCTCTCGACCTCTCTTTATTGCTTAGGCCTTAGGGTCCGTCAATGTCTGTGTCAACTCTTAATTGTTAGTAGGCCCTTGGACCTTGTGAGGTAGTCGTAGTGCACGTACCTAAGTTGTGTACGTGGGCTTGAATGAGTGTACCCCCATAGTATATTGATGCTTGCCTATTGTGTGGTATATATATATATATAAACTCGGAGTTATTCGTGATAGTACGAAGTTGTTGTGTGTTAGTAGTTATAGATTTGGGTGTAGTTAGCTATACTATACTAGGGATGCCTGTGTATATAAGAGTTAGTGTTGGAATATCTAATGGAGTGTATGTAGTTAGAGATACTTGTGATGGTTGAAATAAATGATTGGTAAAGCTATGTGTATGTTAGGAGTGATAATAATAGGTGTACGTATAGATAAGTAAGTAGGCCTATTGAGTGACCCGTATATTAGTATGTATGAGTATGTGCTCGTAAGTAGATATGTATTGTGCTTAGACGTAGTAGTTATGTTTTGTTGCCTGAGTATAAATGTGATATACATATGGTAGTAGGATTATAATTCTGATTGGTATTGCTTGCTTTTGCGGGATGTTGCATGCGTGCATACCGTGAGGTATACACGACTATTGCACATCTTAAATAAGTATGTAGAGGTGTTGGTATACTAATTATAGGTAGTAGGCTATGGTGTGAATACATATGTTACATGTGTGACTATACGATGAAGGTGTATGCATTAGGGAGTGTATTATAATTATACGTGTGCTGATGTCTGTATTATTATTATGGTATATAGAGTGATTGAACTATGTGAGTATTACCTGACTAAATATTAGGTGTGAATGACTTATGGTATGTATACGGTTGTATTGCTAGACATATATATATATATATATATTGGAATGGTATCGGTATATGTATAAATGTCGTGTTACGTATATAGAATATTCTGATATGTGTATTGAGTCTCACTCAAGCTTGAGTGGGTATACTCTAAGTATATTGAATGTATGTCTGAAGTTTGAATATAGCGATGTTTGATGTATGTATAGTGATAGGAGTGTTTGTGCCTGGTTGTGTTACGCACATGATTGTGGGTCGCTATACCAGTATATAGCTATAGGGTTGGTCTTGTGGTATAGTTATTTATTAGGGCTTGTTGTGTGAACATATGTGTACTAGCTAAACTAGATGAGTAGTTGTGCTAAGTATATAGTGGTGTGATTGGTATGAATGAAATGTTAGCGTGTATGGGTGTGCACCATGCACGGGTAAGTATGTGCTTAGTTATAGTTATTGGTGACTATGATATATGTGGCGTGTCGTGAATATAGTTATAGGACTGTATGCGATGAGAATATATGGTGAATTATTGCATGCATTTGTATGACTATATAATGAGTGAAATATGGTAGTAGTGAATATATATTAGATATAGTAAAATTTGACTTAATAATGGTATGGTGTGACTGCATGTGTTGATGTGTTTGGTGTTGGATGAATACTAGGAAATATTAGGGAGTAGTATACCCTAGATGTTTGTGCATATGTAGCTATCTATACGTAGAGCAATGATTGTATTTGCTAAGCGTAAGACTATCCTTATGTGAGTATCTGAACTATTGTTTTGTACTAGGCAAGTAGTAGTTATATAAGGGATGAATGCTTATATATATGATTGAAATACATGTATGAAATTGACTGACTATAATAGGTATAAGTATATGACGTATGTGAATGTATACATATACATGTTGGAGGTGATAATGTTTGACTACCTAGTGCATATATAAGCACTTGTAATGACTATACCTGGTTTGAAGTATAAAGTGACCTGATTGGGGTAGTTACTAGAGTGACTAGCTATATTAGAAAGTCCGAGGACGGACTTTATTCTAAGGTGGGGAGGATGTAACGACCACTTTTCGTCGTACGTTGTTGGTGCACGTGCTTTTGGCCGTGCACGTGTTTGTTTTAGACTTTATTTGTTTGTGAACACTTTCGTGTGATATGCCGTTGTGAACGTCTCTGAGAGTATTAAATAGTGGCACTATCTTGGAACGACATTTCTCGAGTCGTTTTCCCACAATTAAATCTTACTCGATGAGACGTGACGATTTTCACTTTTGACGGGAGACGTTTCTATTTTTAGTTTCATCGTCCGACATAGAAATTGAGATCTATCTTCTTAGTTAGCTCACATTCGTCATCACGATCACCCCGATATTTATTTTATAATTTTTGGAGTTTATTTGTCCACTTTTATATTTTAAAGAAGGTTTATAATATTTTTAATAATTTATTTTTAAATTAATTTCGGCCAAATAAAATTTATTTGAGTTTTAAACGTTTTAAAGAATTTTTGAGCCAATTTCCAGCTCATTTGGACCAGGTCCAATCCTTGGGTGAGTTGGAGAAGTTGAATTTCAAATTTTAAATTATTTTAAACTTCTAATCCTATTAGATTTAGCCCTAGACCAAGTCAACCCATCTACACTATATAAACAACCCCTAGGAAGACCTATTTTCGCAAGAAAATAACCCTAGCCTCTTCCAAACTCAAATTTGACGTTGCGACGATTCGTCGCAACGTTGCGACGAACAGCTGCCGCACGACCGAGGAAAACTCCCCCGTTCCCCCGCTCCGATCGAAGGATCTCCCCGCACCGCAGCCGCTCCGCACGCTACAGCAGCTGCCGCCCCATCCCCCGCTCTGACTGAGAGAGGCCCTCGGTCAGACCGAGAGCCCCAACCCGCACACCCGCTCCGCACCAACCCCCGCTTGTCGCCCCGCTCCGCACCGCGCCCGACCGGCCCCTATCTCCGCACCGACCAGCGTTGCAAGCGTTGCAACGTTGCAACATCGCAGCCCCCGCATCCAAGCGCCTGACCGAGCCCCTCTTCCGCACTGACCGAGAAAAGGCCCCGCACCAAGCACAACCCCGCACCGCTGCACACCCCCAAGCGCCGCAACCCCGCATTCTCTGTGCACGACCGAAGGATCTCCCCGCACCGAGGCTGTACGACCGAGAGCCATTCGTCGCAACCCCGCACCCGTCGCACCGCTTGCCACCGTGGGCCCCCCAAGTTCTCCAGAGGTATTGTGGGTCCCCCAAAGGTCCCTAGGACTACTGTGGGCCCCACCTAGGTGCGTGCTCTTCGACGATTTTCCGCGTACGACGTTGCGACACGTCGTAGCCCGTCGTCACACGTGCTAGCTTTGGAATCTGGAATCGGTGCTCCGGTTGATTGCTCTGAACTTTCCAGCGAGGAAACTAATTTGGAATCAGGACTTGGAGCGCGTTCTTTTATTTCAACCCCCGGCGTCGCTACCCGACGCCGGTGTAGCTTTCGCGTCGTGTTGAGGTAACGCTTTGCACCCCTAGGACCCCCAACCCAATGCATGCTAATCAAGACTAAAATCAGTATTTTTAAAGTATTTTTAAATGTTTTAAATTCACTAATCAAGATTAATAATATGGACTTTAGGCCGGTGGACTTGTGCACGTAGGATAATTGTGATTTTGGACTCTCATTGGACGGTGTGCTCAGACGTTGTACTTGCAGGCAAGTGAAACTTGCCAACTCTTATGTAGGGCCATGTTTTAGGCCACTTCCTTGCTTTCAGCGTAAAAGAGACTAGTCAGTGAAATGATAGCTGGCTAGACGCCTACTTGATCAAGTTTGACAACGAAACTAGATCCGTCACCTAAATGGATCTAGCTTGACAACGAAGCCAGATCCAACTCTTTAAACTTGTTGTTCATGCATACTAAACTGCCACGTTTACTTTTCTTATCTGTACGCACTTTTAACTGCCATGCATTGCATCTTACATGTCATCCCAGTTGATTGTTGCATTCGTAGCACACGCTACAATACTTGTACTCCTTGAATACTACTTCCGGGGAAACCGGCCTCATGTGTTGGTCAAAAGCCAATGCCCGGTTTCCTGGTCCGGCTAGGTGCACCCCTATGCCATACTTGTTAAAAACACTTCCTGGCTCGTGATCCAGAAGCGAGCATTCCCGTTCGGGGGTAAGGCCCTGGCTCGATACACGTGGAGGGGTAGGGATAAACGGTCACTTGAGCTTAGGAGTTGGCCCGATCAGCCACTCTAGCCAAAAGATGGAATCTCTGTGCACGAGATGCTTACTTTCCTTGTCTTGTACTTGTCTTGTGAATGATTCATGAAATATTTGTCATCCATGCCATGTTTAAATGCCATGCTCGTACTTTACTTTACTTTACTTTACCTGTTGCCCTCATACTTTAACTGCCATGTCATCGCATTCATGCTAGAACTGCTAGGTTGCTTTACTTTTGCATACTTTCAGTTTCCTTGCACAAGTCTCTTGTAGACTTGCTGACATGTGCCCCTTGCTCTTTTGGGTGTCATATGTTAGACCCTGAGCCAGAGACCGTTGCTGTGTACGTGATGTGTTGCTGACGCTGAGCCTGAGTCCATGTCTGCCTAGGAGGAGTTTTGTGGACGTCAGTGATCTTTCTTGGTGACTTTGCTGAGCTTTCTTTTGTTATAGGGTTGTTGTTAGTTGTCGGTGCGTGTCACCTTTGTTTTGTGCGATGTACTTTTGTTGGCCATGTTTGGGCATTTAGACTCTCTTTTATTTCAGCCTGGTGGCTTTTTCTGTGATGTTGAAACTTATTTTATGGATATTCTGAGATATCTCTTTTGTCTCATTTCATTATTATTATCTTGTTTCGTTCGCGTTGCAAGGACCTGCAGTTTTAAATTTGATTGACGCTTATCGGACTTGCAGCTTTGTAGCTTCAAGTCTGAGCAGACCTTCTCACGCTTCGCCTCCATATTTTTGGGAAGCGGGGCGTGACAGGTTTTGTTGGTGGCCCATGCAGGTCTAGTCTTGCAATCGCGAATTAACGAAACAACGATAATAACGGAATGTCCATTAAATAAATTGCAACATCCGAGTCATAAGCCCTGAGTCTAGTCGTTTTCTTACGACACTAGGTGGTAAGAAGACTTAGTTAGACTCCTGTGCTTGCTATTTAGAGGTCCCTGATTGATAGTTAGACCCCCTTCTAGCAATTGATTTAATCATCGTAGGAGTTACCTTAGTGGTCCTTGTCTACCTCTGACCATATTAGACTTCTAGAATTTCCTTTAGTCGTTCGTTTGGGTTCATCGATTTCGGACCAAGCTGAACGTATTTCAATACCGTCTAGCTCCTTAGAAAGTCTTAGCGCTTAGTTCTTAGTCTTTAGTTGGTCGACCGTAGGAGTTTCCGTAGACTTTTCTGATTCATATCCTAGGCGTATGTATGCTTTGATCAACTGACCAATTTCCTTGCCTCGATGCACGAGATCGCCTCATGACGATCGTCGTCAATTTTCAAACCTTTCCGTTACAAATCTTGAATCTTCTGAAAGTATTTTTTTCGATTTCCTCTTTCCCTAAGTTTGATTTTGTTCAAAATTTTAATATACTTATACTTCATACTCCTTCATTGATTTAATTTTTTAAAACGTTTGTCGGAATTTTTGAGTGCTAGTTTATAGTATTTTCCCAGCCTATGTTTTTCGTACTTATGTAAATACGCTGCCCCTTCATATATTAATTTTAATTCTGCTAGGTTGTCTTGCTTTACTTTCAGTTTCCTTGCACAAGTCTCTTGTAGACTTGCTGACATGTGCCCCTTGCTCTTTTGGGTGTCACATGTTAGACCCTGAGCCAGAGACCGTTGCTGAGTACGTGATGTTTTGCTGACACTGAGTCTGAGTCCATGTTTGCCCAGGAGGAGTTTTGTGGACACCGGAGACCAGTCTTAGTGACTGTTGAGTTTCTTTTGCTTTAGGTTGCTGTTCGTTGTCGGTGCTTGCACCATTACTTTGTTTTCGTACTTTGTACTTTTGTTGGCCATGCTGGGGCCTCTTTTTAGACTCTTTTATTTTTAGCCTGGTGGCTTTTCTGCGATGTTGAAATTTATTATGGATATTCTGAGATTTATTCTTTGTCTCTTTTCCTTATTATTATCCTTGTTTCGTTTCGCGTTGCAAGGACCTACAGTTTAAATTTGATTGACGCTTATCGGACTTACAGCTTTGTAGCTTCAAGTCTGAGCGGACCTCCTCACGCTTCGCCTCCACGTTTTTGGGAAGCGGGGCGTGACATTATCGATGGACTTCCTTCTAGTTGGGAGAAACGTATCTTCGCCATCGAGGAAGGTAATGATATGAAAACCTATACCGTTGTTCAACTAATGGGTACCTTGATGTCTTATGAGGTACGCAAGGATAGCAAGTTGAAGTTGCAGGAAAAGATGAAGTCCTACCTACAGCAAGACGAGCCAAAGAAGAAGGCTATTGCTTTCAAGGCCGCTCCATCTACTTCCACATCGACCGATGATGAAAACTCGGAAGACGAGTTGGACTTGGAGTCCATGGCACTCATGGCCAAGAAGTTCAACCGGTTCTTCCGGAAAGGTAACTTCAAAAACAAATCGAAGTTTAACTCTTCTAACGCCTCCTCTTCTTTGTGCTTTAAATGCAACAAGCCAGGACACATGAAAGCGGAGTGTCCTCTAAACAAGCAAAAGGAGAAGTGGAAGGCGCCGAAGTTCGACAAGTCCAAGAAGTACAAGAAAGGGAACAAAAAGGGGCTTGTCGGAACATTCACCGACTCCGATGATTCCTCTAGCAGAGAGTCGGATGATGAGCAAGTGGAGCAAGCACACATGTGCTTCATGGCTAGAGAGGAGCAAGATAAAGATGCCTCCTCCGATGATAGCGACAACGAAGGCGATGAGGTAACCATGGCTGACCTTAGGAATGCTAATTCTCAATTATGGTCTAAATACACTAAATTAGTAAATAGGTTTACTAAAGTAAAATATGATTTAGCTAGCATCCAAACCTCGCCTAAAACTATCATCACCAACAACGACACCGGTGTTGAAGGGTTGAAGAATGAGATTGTTAATCTCAAGACTCAACTTGAACATGTTAGCATTGAGGATCCGGAAGAACACAAGATAGCGGATTTGACTTCTCAAAACTCGACTTTGAGTATTGAGAATGAGAATCTTAAATCTCGTGTTTATGTGCTCACATCGCAAGTATCCACTTTGGATGCTTCTATGCGTTCTCTCACCGAGAAATATGAGAACATATTAGGCCGAATTAATAAATTCAATAAGGGTAAGGACCATTTGGATAAAATCTTAAGTGACTTACTTCCGGCCAATCACCACATTGGTTTGGGGTATACGATGGGAACTTCATCCAAAGCGGCCACTACTTTTGTTAGGCCAACTTTCGGTGACTCAACGAGTGGTAGCAAACACTCTATTGGTAGTTCATCTACTAATGGTGCTTCCACCTCGTTCACACCCTCTTTCGGAAAGAAACCCACTTTGGGTGGACCTCCAAAGAAGGGGCATGCTTATATGTACACGAATACCATGCCACGTAGGAACACACGTCATACTCCACCGGCTCACACATATGATGATTTCTATGCTACACGTTCACGGGCACGTGCACACCATGTGAGACACCCTCATGCACGTGTTCCTCCACATGCATATGTACACCCACATCATCGTATGAATAATTATCCACATGCGCCATTCCATCATGTTCCTTATGCCTATCCACGTCATGCATCACGTAGAAATCAACAACGCATGCATGCACCCAATAGGATGAGGGCTCCCAAAATATTCACAATTTAGAGCCCAAAGGACACAAGCATGGATGAAAAACAAGTTTACATGAATGATTATTTTATGAATGTAGTGGATAATAGTAATTATGTGGGGAAGTCTAAGTCCAATTGGACTTGGCTTCCAAAGGTCTAATCTTTTGGACCCAATGACCTTGGGTACCATGATACGATATTTTCTATCTTTAGGTACTCAAGGAAAAGAAAAAGAAACGGAGCAACAAATTTAAATTTAGCTCCAAGGGGAATTGGATACTCGATAGCGGGTGTTCAAAACACATGGCGGGTGACGCTCAATTGCTCTCCTTAGTGGTTCCCATTGCAAATGGAAACCGGGTAGTCTTTGGAGGCAACGAGAGCGGAACCATCATAGGTGTTGGTAAAGTGGGTAATCCTTCTAAACCCCTAATATGTGATGTTTACCTTGTTAAAGGATTAAACCACAATCTTATTTCAATAAGTCAACTTTGTGACAAAGGTTACAAAGTTAGCTTTGCGAAAGGAATGTGCTATATTTTAAGAAAAGATAATAATGAATTATTGTTTTCCGGCACACGCCATAAGGATATATACATCCTAGATCTTCCAAGATCACATGAACAATGTCTAGTTGCCAACACAAGTGAACAACACTTATGGCATCGACGTTTTGGTCATGTGAACTTTGGAACACTATTTACGCTTTCCAAGTTAAACTCTATTAGAGGCTTCCCTAAGTTTGTCTTTCAAAAGAAAAGCTTTTGTGACTCGTGTCAACGAGGCAAGCTTCCAAAATCGTCTTTTAAACCTAAGAAAAGCATTTCTTCTAAGCGGCCACTAGAGCTATTACATCTAGATTTATTTGGGCCAACTAGAGTTGCTTCATTAGGAAATGCACGATATGGACTTGTCATCGTTGATGACTTCTCTAGGTTTACTTGGGTATTTTTATTATGTAATAAAAATGATGCTTTTGAAAACTTCACAATTTTTGTTAAGAAAGTACAAAATCTCTTAGGAACCACCATTGTCACTATTCATAGTGATCATGGAGGAGAATTTGAGAATGAGTCTTTTGAGACATTTTGTGATGAAGTTGGTATTACACACACCTTTTCATTCCCTCGCGCACCTCCTCAAAATGGTGTTGTTGAGAGAAAGAATAGGACGCTAGTGGAGTGTGCTCGCACTATGCTTGATGATAGCCAACTTGGCCATCAATTTTGGGCGGAAGCGGTACACACCGCTTGCTATGTGTTTAATAGAATACTTTTGAGGCCCGGCACTAAACAAACTTGTTATGAATTGTTGTTTGGTAGGTTGCCTCAAGTTAAACATTTTCGTGTTTTTGGTTCAAAATGTTTTGTTAAGAACACGTATGGTAGTTTGGACAAATTCGATCCGAGATCCGATGAGGGGATTTTTGTTGGATATTCCTCACGTAGCAAAGCCTACCGGATATACAACAAACGAACCTCAACGATCGAGGAATCGCTTCATGTTTCATTCAATGAAGGATTTGTTCCAACTAGAATTACTAATGATGATGACTCCATGGATGTTTTATGTGATTCAATTGGTAATTCTAACTCTATTGATTCCATTGATTCTATTGATACTAACCCGACTAATGAAGTTGTTGAGAATGTTCCTAGTGATCAAGGAATTCCCAAACGACTTCATACCGTTCGTGACCATCCTCATGAGCAAGTCATTGGCAATATCCATGATAGTGTCAAGACGAGATCTCAAGTCAACCACTTCGCTCATTGTGCCTTTGCCTCCTCGATAGAGCCAAAGAATGTTAATGAAGCATGCGAAGATAGCGTTTGGATCCTTGCCATGGAAGAGGAACTCATTCAATTCGAGAGGAATGAGGTTTGGGAGCTTGTTCCATTGCCATCGAAGAACCACACCGTCATAGGGACAAAGTGGATCTTCAAGAACAAGACCGACGAAAACCAAGTCGTCGTCCGGAACAAAGCTCGGTTAGTAGCTCAAGGCTATCGGCAAGAGGAAGGTATCGATTTCGAAGAATCCGTTGCTCCGATAGCTAGATTAGAATCAATTAGATTATTGTTATCTTTTGCATGCCATAAGGATTTTAAATTATTTCAAATGGATATTAAAAGTGCGTTTTTAAACGGAGATGTTGTTGAGGAAGTTTATGTTTCTCAACCTCCGGGTTTTATAAATGAAAAATTTCCAAATCATGTTTTTAAACTTAAGAAAGCACTTTACGGTTTGAGACAAGCTCCTCGAGCTTGGTATGACCGTCTAAAGAATTTTCTTTTGGATTTAGGATTTAAAATGGGAGAAGTTGATTCCACATTATTTGTTAAGTATTCGAATAATGATATAATTTTAGTTCAAATTTATGTTGATGATATCATTTTCGGTGCTACTAACTTTGCTCTTTGCGAAGAGTTTTCTAATGTGATGAAGGATCAATTTGAGATGAGCCACATGGGTGAGCTCAAATATTTCTTAGGTCTCCAAATTCGCCAAATGAATGATGCAATCTTCATCCACCAAATGAAGTATACTGTGGAGTTGCTAAAGCGATTTGGAATTGAGAATGCCTCCGGGAAAAAGACACCGATGAGCACGACTACACATCTTGATAAAGATGCGGGCGAAAAAGATGTAGACATTCGTCTATATCGAGGTATGATAGGTAGTTTACTATATCTTACCGCAAGTAGGCCCGATATTATGTTTGCCGTATGTGTATGTGCTCGTTATCAGTCTCAACCTAAGGAGTCTCACTTAGTAGCGGTAAAGCGTATTTTCCGTTATTTAAGTTATACACTTGATTTTGGATTACTTTATCCAAAATCTAGCACGTACGAGTTAATCTCATATAGTGACGCAGATTATGCGGGATGCAAATCCGACAGGAAAAGTACTAGTGGCACTTGCCATTTTATAGGAAATTCTCTTGTCTCTTGGTTTTCCAAGAAGCAGAATTCCGTATCACTTTCAACCACCGAGGCGGAATATATTGCCGCCGGTGCCGCGTGTGCTCAAGTTCTTTGGATGAGAGACACACTTAAAGACTTTGGTATAAACTGTGATACTTGCTCTATCATGGTGGACAACCAAAGTGCAATTTGTCTCTCTAAGAACCCTGTACACCATTCCCGTTCGAAACACATAGATGTCCGACACCATTTCTTAGATGATCATGTTGCTAAAAAGGACATCATATTAGTGTACGTTGAAACCCAGAAGCAAATCGCCGATATTTTCACGAAACCCCTAAAGGAAGACTCCTTTGTGCGGTTACGTCGAGAATTGGGGATTATGGGTGAATCCGAGATTTAGGATTCATTTTTATTCAATAATCTTGCATGCTTTGAAATTTCATTAATTTTGCTCATGCTAGATTTATTGGAATTTTCTGGATTTTTTGTTGAATTTTCGGAATTTTCGCTCGATTTGTGCGTAATCGTCAAATTTCAGATTTTCGATGTTAATGGGGTAGTATAATGTTTAATGAGAGTATTTTGATGTTTCGTCCAAGTGTGATTAGGAGAGAAATCAAATTTCAAAATTTTTCGATTTTTGGACTCTCTTAGTCGGTCCAAGTTCATTGGCCGACCGACTAGATTCAGTTCTAGTCGGTCAGTGAATGAGCTTAGACCGACTAATTCTTGTCAGGAAATTTGGCTTCAGTTACTGTTTACAACTAGTCGGTTCAAGCTCATTGACCGACCGACTAGATCGTGATCTAGTCGGTCAGTGCTTGAACTGTGACCGACTAGTTGTGACGGGGACTGTCTTGTCTTTTCGCATTCCGTTCATTAAAAGCTCTCTCGACCGACTTAATTCACTTCTAGTCGATCGAAACTTTCCCTCCTCTAGCTCACAAATCCCCTCGTGCCGCTTGGTCTTCCCCTCTCCCACCGTCGATTCCGTTCATCTTTCCGGCCGTCGACCTCCTCCCTAGGGTAAATCCCTCTCTCTCCTATCCCTTTCTAGGGTTAGTTTCCTGTGCTTAGGGTTAGGGTCTCTTTGATTTCGGCTAGGGTTAGTTGTTTAGGGTTTCACTCGATTTCGGTTTCTAGGGTTTGATTTAGGGTTCTTGATCTCTATTTCTTGTGTTGATTGCGTCGTGTACTGTCGCGCTTATGGCAAGAACACGAATCCCGATCCGTCCTTCGAGCCCTTTGCCTATGACCATAGAACCATCCCCTACGGATCCCGATCAACCTACGCGAACCCCTCCTAGACGCCGATCGAAGCCTACCCAACCCTCTTCGTCTTCGCCTCCTCTTAAGCGTAAGAGGACGACGACAGCGAAGCCATGTGCCCAACCCAAGCCAAAACCCAAACCTACGAAGCAAATTGCGTCTCCCTCCTCTTTCCATACTCCTTCGGATTCCGACACGGAGTATAGACCCGAGACCGAGACCCATAGGGAACCCTCACCTCCTCCTAGGCAGCCTGAGTCTAGCTCTCGACCTCGTACCCGTCAGCCTAAGGGAAAGGCTCCGATGCCGGTGGGCGGTGTTGATATTTCGTTGTGTCGCGACGACCCGTTGTGTCTTGCGGCTTACAATCGTATCGAACACTGTACGCTGCTTCTGGAGCATTTCGTATAGTTTTCTGACTTCATAGGGCTACCTGACCTTCTGTCGTCTTCGGGTCTTATCGATTATCTTCGGTGTGACCCTAAGGCGAATCCTCACCCCTACCCTCACCAGGTGAACCTTTTCTATGCCAATAGGATCCGGGGTCAGTACAACGAGACCCACTCGATTGAGACTACTGTTTTGGGGACACCGATAGTCCTCACGGCAGATGTCTTAGGAGAGTTGATAGTTGTTCGTCGTCTGGTCTCCTCCCCTCTGATATTTCCGTTGATGATATCTCTTCACTTGATCAGGTTATCCTTTCTCAGATCTTCCATGAGATTCCTCCCGCCATGATTGGTGTCCCCTCCAAGTCATTCAAGCCTAATGGCTGGGTCCTGAACCTCATTTTGAAGTCGTGCTTACTTCCTAAGTACGGCTCCTCTTCTTTGCCATCTCAGCCATTTCTGAAGTTGATCTATGCCATCTTCATGGGTAGCGAGATTAACTGGGCTTGGATTATACTCGATAAGATGGATTCTTTCGAGTGTATTCGGAAGTCCACGAAGTCTGCGCATATCCCGTATCTGTGCTTGTTGACCCATGTTTTTCGCCACTTCCGTGTCACACTTCCTCCTGACGATGAGCGTCCACTTGGTCCCCCCTGAACGCGACGGCCGTCAAGAAGTCTCTTGCGGCGCTCCGTCACGTTCAGAGGATGACACCTTCAGCGTCTGCCTCTGCTTCTGCCTCAGCTGCTCCCTCTACCACTCTTGACGAGCTCGCACGTTCAGTGAGACGTGTGGAGTCTCGTTATGCTCGTACCGAGGAGATTCTATTTCGTATCGCTCGTCACCTTGGTATTGAGATCCCTCCGTCAGTCTCTGACGAGGAGGAGATGGATGAGGAGGAGATTGAGGAGCTGGTTCGTGCTTCTACTCGTGCCCCCGAGGGCACTCCTGGTGCTGCTGTTGCCACTTCTGGCGCTGCTGCTGCTGCTTCTGCTGGTGACCCCGAGAGTACTCCTGTTGCCACCACTCCTGCGGTGGATGCTCCAACTGGTGCTCCCGAGGCCACTACTGTTGCTGCTCCAGAGATTTCCACATCCGTCGCTCCCGTGGACACTACAGCTGATCCGGTGACCACCTCCACTCCTACAGAGCCTGCTGCTGTTGCAGATTCTGCCGCTTCCTCTTGAGCTTCTTTGAGGACTCTCCGATGCTCCTTGGATGATAGATCTAGTGTGAGAGAGTTTGGGTAGGATAGAGTGGGGTTCTGGATCATTTTGATGTATTTTGATGTATCCTCATGTATTTTGGATGGATGTCGGTATGTTTTGTGATACTCTTATATATGTGTGATATGATGTTGTATTTTTTTTGTGCTTCGATCGTTGGATCGCATTTTGTATGTCGGCGATGTATCATTTTGATGTACTCATGCTTTATATATATATATATATACATCGATGTTGACATTTGATTCTGTTGTGCACATTTAATATTTTATATGTCTCTGATGTTTTGAGTTCGTCGCTCGACGAAAATACTTGGTTAAATAGAATTCATTTTATGAAAATATAGAATTGTTTTCCATGCACTAAATTAACCAAGAATATTGATATTGGAGAGTATATTCCATAACTCAATTCGTAAAATTAATTTGAGTTTTGATGATTTTATTTATCGATTTTCGAATTTGGTCTCATTGACACGCCTTGATTTCACTCGTATTTTTTTAGGTGTCATTTGGACCGTGGTCGTATTCTACGACTCCCGTGCTTTTATTTGAAGCCATTGTTGTTGTCGTTGATCTCCTCCCACCCTTTTTGCTAATGCCAAAGGGGGAGAGATATAAATAATGACATGTGCTAGATGATAATTTAAGCATTTTTCCAAGAATCTAATTTGATATGTTAGATTCAGGGGGAATTAAGATATAAAAATTGGATTTCAAATCCGATATTTCAATAATTGATTCTCATTTTTATACGTTACTCGTTTGCTTGATGCGTATTATTATTATTCATTTTGGAATTAACGTGTCATCAATGCAGGGGGAGTAAGTAAATTACATTTGAATCATTATTTTTGATTATTATTTATGTTGGCTTGTCATCACCAAAAAGGGGGAGAATGTTGGATATTGGACTCCCCGGATTTGGTTTTGGATGATGAACAAACATAAATATATCATGAACTAACAATTTGTGAGCGCAGTTATGGAGATCGTCGCCAAATTCATATGAACATCCAAAGCGACGTCTCGAGACTTCTCAAAGCACGTGATCGTATGCCTAAAGCTTCGTTGAAGCTTTTGGACCATTTTAGAAGTCATGAAGATTCGGATCGAAGCTTTCGAAGACGGTTCGTTAAGTTTTATTTATAGTCTTTTAGCTTCGTTCCGTAGAATGTTAAGCCTTGAGTAGGTCTTATGTTTTAATCTTCATAACGCTCCTATCTTAGAGCTAGGAACTTGTAAGAAGTCGATAATAACTTTCTTGAAGCATCGCGCTTCGATTCGCGACTTCTTGTGCATATTAGTTGGTTCAAGAAGAAGAACCAACCGACTAGATGGTGATCTAGTCGGTCGGCAATCCTTCTTGGACCGACTAGTTTGCTTTCTCAAATCATAGCTCTTTACTGTTTACAGTTAGTCGGTCTATGTTGACTCACCGATCGACTAGTTTGTGAACTAGTCGGCCAGTGATCCTTCTTAGACCGACTAGTTGAGCTTCTACTGTACATGCCAAGTTACTGTTTGTCGTTAGTCGGTCCATGTACATTTGGCGACAGACTAGTTGATGAACTAGTCAGTCAACTTTTGTTCTTGGACCGACTAATTCTATTTGTTCTTAGACTATGTGTTTTATCTCTTAGTCGGTCTGAGTTGAGTCACCGACCGACTAGTTGTGAAACTAGTCGGTCAGCAACTCTTCTTTGACCGACTAGTTCCCTTCAGTTTGAACTTTGTCTTTTGGCTGTTCTACCATTAGTCGGTTCATGATGTTTGACCGACCGACTAGTTGGTGAACTAGTCGGTCAGTCAACCTTCTTTGACCGACTAGTTTGGTTCAGAATAGAGCCGTTGGAGCTTTAATTGAAACGTTTTTTTCTCTCTCTCTCTCTCCTCTAACCTATATATAATTGTTGAGCTGCATTCATTGCACTAAAGGCTGATATTAAGACAAGTTTAGAGTTCAAAGAGAAATCATTCCCTCTCATTAAAGCTCATTCGTTTCCAATCTTGAATCTCTTCTCACTCTTATTTCAAAAGAGAGATTCATTGATTGTGAGCCTTCCAAGCCAAGTGCTTGATCCTAGGTCACCATCAACCTCATAGCTCTCCATCGCTGATCTTCATCTTGGAGCTAGGGTTTGGTGCCTCTTCATCTTCCCCAAAATCCGTTTTGCCCTAAATCGTAAGTTTACTCAAGGCATAGGTATTTTGTGGTAAGAACTTTCATTTCAATTTACTTTGTTATTGTAAGTGTTTCACTCTCGGTTGTGAGAGTGTGTTTGTGATCCCGGGTTGTGGGAGTCACAATTTCATTTGTGTATGATTTGACTTGTGAAGGTTTTTCACAAGTATTTCATAGTGGAAATCTTGAGTTAGGGTTTCTAACTCAAGTATCCGGAAGTGATCCCGGTGGTTGGGACGTAGGATCACCGGGAATAAGTCGGTGAGACTTGGGTGGATCCGAACCCAGTAATATCGTTTGTTTGCGATTGTTTATTTGTTGTCGATTATTTCCTATTCCGCATTTCCGCATTTATTGGTAGAGTTTGCAAGGTAATTAGGAATAAGCCTCTTAATTATTTTAAAGTACTATTCACCCCCCTCTAGTACTTGCGCAGTAGCTTAGCAGGGCATTACAAATAGTGTTTTATAGAATTATAAGGAAATTACGCCAAATAAAACCCTACTTAACCAACAAATGCGGAATACAATAAGTGAACAACAACACAAGGAATAAAGCAATGCAAACAAGCAATCTACCCAGGTTCGGTGCCACCCAAGTCTCCCCGACTTGTTATCGGTGCCCTACTCCAGCAACACCTGGATCCCCTCTGGATACTCTAGCAAACCACTAGAGATTTCCTTTAGCCCACTTGTGGAAAACCTCCAACAAGTGCAATCGACCTACAATCGATGTCCGTGTATCCCACAACTCGGGAACACGCAAAGTCCTTAATCCCACAACCTGGGACTAAGCACACTCTCACAAACCGAGAGTAACACGAAATCTTGACTCCCACAACTTGGGATCAAGCCAATCCTCTCACCACCGTGAGTATACAACAAATATGAAGTATAAAGAATGAAATATAAAACTTCTTACCACAAAATCCTATGCCTTGAGAAATACTTACCATTTTGGGGCAAGAATGGATTTTGAGGAAGATGAGATCACCAAACCCTAGCTCCACCAAGATGAGCAGCAATAAATGGCTAGGGAGGAGTTGGTGACTTGGATTCAAGCTCTTAGCTTGAGAAGCTCACAAGGAATGAGAATCTCTCTTGAGGAATTAGGCTCAAAGAGTATTCTTGTGAGATGAGAGAGCTTGGAATTGGAGTTGAATGGCTCTTCTCAAAGGTGTGAAAATGTCTCTAATTTCAGCCTTGGATCCCTGGTTAGAAGCACTCAAGCTTATATAGGGAAGAGAGAAAACGGTCACAAAATTCGTGGCATTAAATGCCCCAACGGCTCTATTCTGAAGCTGCTTAATCGGTCTAAGAAGGATCACTGACCGATTAGTTTTGCAACTAGTCGGTCGGTGAACCTTCTTGGACCGACGAGATGGTTGACAAAGAAGATGGTGAAATCATGGGTAAGCACTAGCCGGTCTAAGAAGGATCATCAACCGACTAGATTGACAACTAGTCGATCAGTGAACCTTCTTGGACCGACTAGATTGGCTTTTAATCGATTAACCATCCTTCTTGAACCAACTAACTGGTCAACAGTACAAAGGTCGAATTTCACAAGGAAAACTAGTCGGTCTGAGAAGAAACACCAACCGACTAGATCCTCATTTAGTCGATCTGTGAGCCTTATTGGACCGACTAATTGGTCAACAAATTGTCTTCAATTGATTATGATAACTAGTCGGTCTGAGTAGGATTTCCAACCGACTAGATCGTCATCTAGTCGGTCGGTGAACCTTCTTGGACCGACTAATTGACCAACAGTGAATGTGCTGAATTTAACTAGGATGTCTAGTCGGTTCAAGAAGAATTTCCAACCGACTAGATCGTCATCTAGTCGGTTGGTTCTTCTACTTGAACCAACTAAGATGCATACGAAGCCGAGAAATGAAGCGATAAGCTATGTGAAAGTTTCTAATGGCTTCTAAGGCAATCCTAGAGATAAGATATGAAAGTTATGAAGATTTCTAGGCAAGTACCACTCAAGGCTTAACATTCTACTAAACCGAAGCTAGAAGACAATATAAATAACATGACGAACCGTCTTCGAAGCTTTTGACTCATCCATTCCCTTCTTCTCTTTGGATTGAATCTCCATTCATTTGTTGATGCCATTGGCTTGATGTTTGAAGTAGCCTTTGAATTCTTCAAGCCAATGCTTCACTTTTGTTGATCTACCAGAATCAACACGTGTAGTCACTTTTGATCTACTAGAATCTGATTGGTGACTTTATAGCTAACTGCAATCACAAGAGTTAGTCACAATGATTTGTGTTTGATCATCATCAAAATCAAGGCGGAGAGTCCAATACTCAACATTCTCCCCCTTTTTGATGATGACAAACCAAATATAAACAAAACAAATAATTGTGCATTAAATATACTTACTCCCCCCTGCAATGATGCCAATCAAGTTAATATCAATAATCAATAGCATCATTCAGCAGTTCATAGTGTGTGTATCACATGAGGTTGTGTATATATCGCATGAATGACCAGAAATAATATGCATACACAATACAAATCACATAGGTGATACACATC
Source organism: Scilla litardierei (assembly GCA_030789695.1). Lineage (NCBI taxonomy): Eukaryota > Viridiplantae > Streptophyta > Magnoliopsida > Asparagales > Asparagaceae > Scilla > Scilla litardierei. The sequence goes on along the minus strand of CM061137.1, from coordinate 112,483,760 downwards.
ATAAACATGAGCATGATTACCAATATATATATATATAATGTAATCAATATAAACCAAGGTAATCACCAATGCTCCCACTGAATCATATACATGAACGATCATACTTAAAGTCTATATAATTCAAGTTATTGTTTAACACTTAACAATTAATAAGCACATCTTGTTTATTTCTCTCCCCCTTTGTCATTAACAAAAAACCATGGGGGTATGGAAACAACAAATGCAACAATAGAGTGGAAAACAAAAAAGGTATATCAATTGTAAAGTTCTCTAATATAGAGTTACCAATTGAAAACAGGATATCAAAATAAAGATATCAATTGCAAGAGCATATATCCAACAACAACTCAACCTCTCTCAATTATCACCAAAAGATAAACAATAAGCATATGAGATAAAAGATTACAATAGATACTAATTGTAAAGAGTAGTGTGAGCAGAGTTAGAAAAGTGACAATGCAAAAATCATGACATCACTTGTGAAAGAAAAACAAGTGATCAAATAGTGTCAAATACCCAAACAAACTCAATTATCACAAAATTTATAACATTAAACATAATGTGATAGACTGTCCTGTGACACTAATTGTATACTTGGCAAGATATATTAAGCATAATTTAGTGCATGGAAAACAATTCTATGTTTACATACAAGCAAATCTATTTCATCAATAGAATCAATACCAATTGTAATCACCCTCAATTTAATCAATATGTTTTCATACGCATGGTTACCATAGAAATTCTTAACCATGTGTACAAAGTTATGTTATAATAACACACATTAAGTATAAAGGTATGAAAAACCAATAGTAGACATACCAATTCATCTCCCAAAGTATCTCCAGCTAAACTCCACAAAGCATCTCCAAAAGTAAGCATACCAAATATAAGTGAAGTGTGCGATGTGGGGTGTCAAGTTGATACAATGAAAATGAATATCCAATATCTATATCATGCAAAAGTGTTATGCCAAAATAGAGATAGAAACATCATAAAACGTATGGCATACACAATTCTAGTACACTTGGATACTAATTGAAACAATGTTCAAAAGAACCAAAGTACTAGCATGCATTCCAAAATAGATACTCACATAATGAGTCAAAGATAAAAATGGAATGCCATGAGCATGTAAAGCTGATATCCAATAACAATAGTCTAACAATTGTAAATACGATACCAAATGTAAATATGATATGTAGAGATGATACCAAATGTAGTCTAACAAAGTATGCAAAGCAGGCAAATAATGTCAAGATCATGATATCACTTGAGAGGGAAACCAAGTGAACAAATAGAGACAAGATCTCATCCTAGCTCAATTATCACAAAAGATTCAACATGATGCATAATGTGACAAAATATCTTTTGAGCAAAGGCATGAAGATAGTCTACGTTCAAAGTCATAAGGTAGTACATAAACGAATAAGTTTATCATGAACATTGCATGCATGCATACCAATTGTGCGAATAGACTAAAAAGACTTGTGAAAGCACAATATAATTGGAGGTAGCATCAAAGTAGTCATAATGCTTCAAGATATATTCATGCAAGAATATACTATGACAGAATATACATATCATCAAACACAATATAAAGCTTATATGATCGTGTATAGCACAAGTTATCTCTAACATCTCATAAAAATAGCATAAAATATGAGCATGAGATGAGAGATGACATAGTGAGAAATATAGCTTGAAGATCACTAATTAATATGAATGAATGTTATGTCACTTGTGAAAATATCATACATGAAAGATTTAGCTATAGGCATGAAAGATCTCTTGAATAAAATTATAGCTATACATCAGTCATGAAGTAATTAAAAATGACAAGTAACATACATTGATCACCGCAAATCATATCAATACATCTCATAAAGATAATCATACAAACTATAAGAAAAGTATGAGATGTGTGGTGATACAATGAACAAATATGCATAAAGATCCTAAATCATTAATCTTATTCATGGCATGAAAAAGATATGAACATCAATAAGCAACTAACCAATTCATTATATGAATGTTATAGCTAAATGGTACATGAGTCGTAATAAGACATAGATGACATACATGAACAAGGTAGTCACATAAACAAACAAGCTTCATGAGGGTGTGACAAGAATGACCTAATGAAGAAGTATGCTATATTACACAAATTGAATATATTAAAATACCAATTGTAAACATGGTAGTCACAACCAATATATTAAAATACCAATTGTACAAAACACATACTTACAACCATTTAGCTCTCCCTATATGTGTGCATCTCCAATGCACCATCCTTTCCTTTGAATTGATCCATCATTTGTAAATCAAGGAGTGTGTAGAGTAGGGATCTTGCACAACAATCTGACAATTCAACAATTGGTGGTATCTAAAAACTTTTTGGATCCAATGGGTTAAGGAACAAAATCAAGTAGTCCAATAACCAATCATTTACCAATTGTAAATACCACTCATCAATAGAAATGCATGACATGCATTAATATGAGTTATTATAAACACGAAAATTATACATATAAGGAATTAACAATTCTCAATCATTAGAAGTTAGATACACCTAGACTATGAATTCCTATGCATATGATTTAATCACAACATATTATACAAGCAATCATCATTATGAATACACATATCTAATACACTAGTGTGTGCTAGAAAGATATCACGTTCAATATGCTCATGTGCACAAAATAAACATTCACGGCATATACATAGTGATGGAAGGCATGAAAAGTAATACCACAAAGAGTGTACAAGACACGCATAAAGTATTAATTTTCATAACCAAATTTCCCTTTCCCTTTAGCATATTAACAAAATAGAAAATCACCAAGGGTTAAAGAAATCAACTAATCTATATGCACAACATAATATGAATGAAATGCAAAGACATATAGATGAACATAACATGATAGTAATCAAAACATGTCATACTCCCACAAAATCATACAAACTATGCAAACTTGGGAGTAGTGGACGAACTCACACACACACACACACACACACACACACACACACACACACACACACACACACACACACACACACACACACACATATGGGTACAAAAAGTAATCATACAAGCATGGTACCCAAGCATGAAGTGCAATATGAGTGAGTAAGAGAATATGTCATTCCTAATATACGATTCTATATGTGTGTTCACACCATGCCTAGAAACACTCTTAGGAATCCAAAAGATAGAGATTTGGGATTCTTAAGAGGTTGTAGAGGCATAAGTAGGAAGTTGGGATGCACGCTTGTGAAGTGGAACATAAAAATAAGCGTGTCCCGAGTGTGAAACATGCAAATGAGCATTATTTCTAACATGAAAATTTTTATGCCACATGTTATAAATAATCCTCGAATAAACATCTGAGTAAGGATTATGAATACACAATGCACATTAGTCAAGAATTTGACACACGTGAAACACATAGACATAAATGACATATAAGACACACAATATGCAAACATAAGATATGTATGAGATAGTCTCAAACACAAAGTGAAATTTACATGCATACAACACACATGGAAACCAAATGTAAGAATATACTTACAACATTAAGCTCCCCCTACTTTGGTGCATCACTTAAGCACCAACAACTCCATTTGAGTAAGAATCTTTGCTAATCAAGGAGTTGGTAGGGTTGGTATCCCAATGTGGATTGAACCTAGAAAACATCATTTTGGTATCCAAAAACCTTTTTGGATCCTATGGGTTAGTCAACAAATTTAAAATACTAAATTCAAATAATTGTAACCCATATCCTAATGTAATCATACACAATGTTTAAGAAACATGCAATCATGTTACAAGATAAATATTTAACCAAATACATGCATATACCAATTGTACCAAAAATAAGTATATATATATATATATATATATATATATATATATATATATATATATAGTATAATCCAAACGCATGTTAAGTATCACATGCAACAAACCATGAATATGATCTAACGCATGTGTTGCAAGAAGAAATATTAAATATTCTAAACATGAAAACCATAAACACAATGATTTACAAATAATCATGCAATGGAAATCAAATTCAATATGAATTTACGTTTCTAATCACACATGAGCATGCAAGACCAAAATGCAATTAAAAGATCAAATCAAATCTTAACACAAATGCATTGGTACCCATAAAATGACTATAAACATATGGTACCAAGCAATGAAGGGTCAACGGAAACTAACCATTCGGAAACCAAGTCCAAGAGGACCGTGATTTCCCAACATAATCATCATTCAAAATAATATTATGAATATAAGATTGCACATATATATCCTTAGCATGATTGCTAGTGTTCTTCGGACCCCAAATAGTGTATGATTTGGGAATCCTCTTCCTAGTGGTTGCATGCACAAAAGATTGATTTCTACGTGGTGCATGTGGCCTAGGAACATGAGATCTAGCTAGAGCATGAGGAACATTGTGTTGTGCTAAAGCATGATGATGAGCATATGATCCATGGTGTGGTGTTGCATACATTTGTGGATGAATATGAGGTGTGTATGCATGATGATGATCATGAGAATAAGCATGCATATGTGGATGTGATGTGTGATCATAAGCATGTGAAGGTGCATGAGCATGAGTACGTGCATGAGAGTGTCTCAAATGAGTGTTTGCACGTGCACGTGGGTGTGGAACATAAAAACCATCATTCATGTGAACATGTGGGGTAGGAGGTGTGTTCCTACGTGGCATAGTATTTGTGTACATGAATGCATGACCCTTCTTTGGAGCTCCACCCAAAGTGGGTTTCTTTCCAAAAGAGGGAGGAATAGGAGTGGTGGTTTCCTTAGTAGTAGAACTACACAAGTTGTTATAGACACCACTCGTGGATGCACCGGAGGATGGCCTCACAAAATCTATAGTTACTTCACTATAGGAGGTGCGTGCATTGGATGCACTTGCCTTAGAATAACCAAGGCCAACACGATGGTTTGTCGGTAGTTGATTCTTTAGCAAATCATCCAAATTGTCCTTTCCCTTGTTGAATCTCTCAACAATGGAGGACATGAGCTCATATTTCTTCGAAATTGAAGAAATAGTGGCATCCAAGGTGGATGCACGTGTGGTGAGCTCGTGCACTTGGGATTTGAGATCCTCATTCTCATTGCCCAAGCAAGTGTTTTGAGATTGAAGATTTTCAATCTCAAGATCGTTACTATCCACAATAGAAACACGATCAAGTTGAGATTTGAGGGACTCCACCTCATTTCTCAACATGCCATTTTGAGTGAGCAAATTTGCTTTCTCAATAGCGAGTGTCTCAACAATGGTGTCATTGTTAGAGGTGCTACATGAAGATGTGTTAGAGAGACTAGCAATCTTATTCTTAGCATCACAATATTTATGCGTAAGCTTTTGATATTTATCAAATAATTGCTTAAGTTCAATTTTAAGATCATCCGTTGTTACCTCTTCATCGTTGCTATCGCTTTCACTCGAGTCGCTTGATTCATCACTAGAGTCGTCCTCTCGTGCAATCAAGCCCATGAATGAATCTCTTTCATTATTGGAGGAAGAACACTCCGAGGTGGACTCTTCTTGCTCCGCTAGCATGTGCCATATTTAATATGCCGTTGTTGCTTTGGACACATGCATAAGAATGTCATAAGTTAAATAATCAATCAAGATATCCATTACCTCTTGATGTTTCCCCACCAATTCTTTTTGCTCATTTGTCCATTCATGTACGGAAGTGGTAGGTGTGCGAAAGGGCTTCTCCACAAGCTTCCAATAATCCTCATCGATGGATTGAATATGAGCCTTCATCTTCACACACCAAATTTGATAATTGGGCCCGAGGAGATATGGTGGAAGAGGGCATCGTGTGTTGTTGTTGTTGGTTGCCATAGCTATAACCTTGCTCTGATACCAATTGTAGTGACCCTGTGCTATGAGAAACAAACACTAGAGGGGGGTGAATATTTTTTATATAATTATAAGGAAATTACGCCAAATAAAACCCTACTTAACCAACAAATGCGGAATACAATAAGTGAACAACAACACGAGGAATAAAGCAATGTAAACAAGCAATCTACCCTGGTTCGGTGCCACCCAAGTCTCCCCGACTTGTTACCGGTGCCCTACTCCAGCAACACCCGGATCCCCTCCGGATACTCTAGCAAACCGCTAAAGATTTCCTTTAGCCCACTTGTGGAAAACCTCCAACAAGTGCAATCGACCTACAATCGATGTTCGTGTATCCAACAACCCGGGAACACGCAAAGTCCTTAATCCCACAACCTGGGACTAAGCACACTCTCACAAACCGAGAGTAAAACGAAATCTTGACTCCCACAACTTGGGATCAAGCCAAACCTCTCACCATCATGAGTATACAACAAATATGAAGTATAAAGAATGAAATATAAAACTTCTTACCACAAAATCCTATGCCTTGAGAAATACTTACCAATTTGGGGCAAGAATGGATTTTGAGGAAGATGAGATCACCAAACCCTAGCTCCACCAAGATGAGCAGCAATAAATGGCTAGGGAGGAGTTGGTGACTTGGATTCAAGCTCTTAGCTTGAGAAGCTCACAAGGAATGAGAATCTCTCTTGAGGAATTAGGCTCAAAGAGTAGAGGGAGAGATTCTTGTGAGATGAGAGAGCTTGGAATTGGAGTTGAATGGCTCTTCTCAAAGGTGTGAAAATGTCTCTAATTTCAGCCTTGGATCCCTGGTTAGAAGCACTCAAGCTTATATAGGGAAGAGAGAAAACGGTCACAAAATTCGTGGCATTAAATGCCCCAACGGCTCTATTCTGAAGCTGCTTAATCGGTCTAAGAAGGATCACTGACCGATTAGTTTTGCAACTAGTCGGTCGGTGAACCTTCTTGGACCGACGAGATGGTTGACAAAGAAGATGGTGAAATCATGGGTAAGCACTAGCCGGTCTAAGAAGGATCATCAACCGACTAGATTGACAACTAGTCGATCAGTGAACCTTCTTGGACCGACTAGATTGGCTTTTAATCGATTAACCATCCTTCTTGAACCAACTAACTGGTCAACAGTACAAAGGTCGAATTTCACAAGGAAAACTAGTCGGTCTGAGAAGAAACATCAACCGACTAGATCATCATTTAGTCGATCTGTGAGCCTTATTGGACCGACTAATTGGTCAACAAATTGTCTTCAATTGATTATGATAACTAGTCGGTCTGAGTAGGATTTCCAACCGACTAGATCGTCATCTAGTCGGTCGGTGAACCTTCTTGGACCGACTAATTGACCAACAGTGAATGTGCTGAATTTAACTAGGATGTCTAGTCGGTTCAAGAAGAATTTCCAACCGACTAGATCGTCATCTAGTCGGTTGGTTCTTCTACTTGAACCAACTAAGATGCATACGAAGCCGAGAAATGAAGCGATAAGCTACGTGAAAGTTTCTAATGGCTTCTAAGGCAATCCTAGAGATAAGATATGAAAGTTATGAAGATTTCTAGGCAAGTGCAACTCAAGGCTTAACATTCTACTAAACCGAAGCTAGAAGACAATATAAATAACATGACGAACCGTCTTCGAAGCTTTTGAATCATCCATTCCTTTCTTCTCTTTGGATTGAATCTCCATTCATTTTTTGATGCCATTGGCTTGATGTTTGAAGTAGCCTTTGAATTCTTCAAGCTAATGCTTCACTTTTGTTGATCTACCAGAATCAACACGTGTAGTCACTTTTGATCTACTAGAATCTGATTGGTGACTTTATAGCTAACTGCAATCACAAGAGTTAGTCACAATGATTTGTGTTTGATCATCATCAAAATCAAGGTGGAGAGTCCAATACTTAACAAGAGCAAGTGAAGAGGACCCGATGGATGCCAGTTATCGTACCAGAAAGAAGTGGTCGTACCATCCCTGACAATGCGCTTAATAAGTTTTTGAGAGAATTGTCGACAATTCAATAGGAATTTCCAGGACCCTGATTGTGTTGGCCTGGCTTTAGTACCGTAGAATCCAATAGAAATGTCTTCATAATGCTTACGCATATAATGAGCCCAAATCCCTTTATTGGAGAGAACTCTCCATGTTAATCTGATACCGAAAGCAACATTCAAATCAGATAATAATCTCAAGCCCACCCCACCTTCCTTCTTGGGGGTGCACATATCCTTCCAGGCCCAAATATTGAGCTAGCCCCAAATGAATTTCCTGCAAGCTGAGTTAATAGAACGAATAACAGAGCGGGTAATGCAATAAGCTTGCATCCAGAAGGCTACCATACCGTATATGACCGAGCGGACCAACTCAATTTTCCCCGAGACAGAAAGTGTCGATGCCGACCAACCCAGAAGCCTTTTTTTGCACTTATCCACCAGTCGATTAAATAAGGAAGGCTTTGGATATTTGGAGAAGAGGGGTAATCCCAGATAGGTAGTGAAGGAAGGTACCATTTTGATTCCGAGAATATCAGCGAGAGCACTAGCATTTCGAACACCCTTACTGAAAATTACCGAGCTCTTATCCCAATTAATATGAAGTCCGGACAAGAGGTTGAAATTTTGAAGTAATTCTTTTAGTCCATTTAGGGAAAGCGAATTTGCCCGACTGAATACTAAGAGGTCATCTGTAAAAAGAAGGTGAGATATAGCTCCAGATCTGTGCATAGGGTGAATAGCTCTTGAGGATTCAGCTCGTGACATGAGAAGAGAAAAAGCTTCCATTACTAGGACAAATAGATAGGGGGATAGTGGATCACCCTGCCGCAACCCTCTATTGGATGTGAAATAGCCCTCAGGCGATCCATTAACCAAGACAGAAAATGTAGGAGTGGAGATACATTCAGTTATCCAATTTATAAATCTGTGACTGAAGCCCATATGATGGAGAAGGAAGTAAATAAACTCTCGATTCACACTATCAAAAGATTTACAGAGGTCCAACTTAATGCAAGTTCTGGCTCCCATGGGGTTGCTAAAATCACGTATTTGTTCATGGGCAAGAAGAGTGCAATCGGCCAGCAACCTGTCTTGTAGGAAAGCAGCCTGGTTTGGAGAAATTAATTCAGAGATAATAGGCTTCAATCTGTTACATATGATTTTGCTAATAATTTTGTAGAGGACTTTACAGCATGCAATAGGTCTATAGTCGCCTATGCCAGAAGCATTTGCATTCTTTGGGACCAGAGTAAGGAAGGTATGATTAATATTTGATAGTATTTTACCAGAACTGAAAAAAGAGGCAATTCCAGAGATAACATCCTTACCAATAATATCCCATTCAGTTTGGAAAAGAAGGAGTTAAAGCCATCGGGCCTAGGAGCCTTGTCTTTACCAATTTGGAACATCACATTCTTAATTTCAATAGGGGAGACAGGCCGATCCAACCATCTAACAGCTTCCAGAGTGGGCTTCCGTTTCGGAATAACATTAGGGAATACATTCCAATAATCATGCTGTTGATATAAATTCTGAAAGTAGAGCATAGCCTCCTCACGAAGCATCTCAGTGTTGGTATTAGCTTTACCATCCGAAGAGATTAGGTGGCCAATATTGTTATGGGAATATCGAGCTTTTAAGGATGTGTAGAAGAATTTTGAATTCCTATCACCAAGAAGCAACCAGCTTTGACGGCTCTTTTGTCTCAAATCCTCCTCCTCCATATTCAAAGCCATTGTAAGCTTATTAAAGACTTTCCTCTCAAGATTCTGGATATTTACGTCGGAACGAAGCCTTGGATCCGAATGAATTAACTCCAACTCCTCCCGGCAACCATTAACATCCAGTTTCTTTCTATGGTTGGCCGACCAAAATTTCAGCACATGCTTCAATGATTTAAGATTACATACAAGATTATGCATAGGAGATCCATGGGTGTAGAAACTCCAGTGCTTCCTGATAAGCTTGTGGTATCCAAGCAATGATACCCATGAATTATAAAACTTGAATGGTATGGGATAAGAACTTACTTTCTGAAGAAGATAAACACACATAGCTGCATGGTCACTAGTAGTAGCTGTGAGATACTCGTAATATGAATGCGGCAATAGACCAAGCCAATTTGTGTTGCAGAGGATGCGGTCAAGGCGTGCTAGTATACGCGAGCTCCCAAGGCGCCTATTATTCCAACTGAATATCGAACCGATACTCTTCATATCAATAAGATGACAATTCCCGAGGCATGAATTAAAATCATCCATAGCCTTCACATCAACAGCTCGGCCGCCTAGCTTCTCTTTGGAGCTCCGAACACAATTAAAGTCTCCGCCGACAACCCAAGGAATATTGATATACATAGTGGAGCTAGTAATGAGATTAGTCCAAAGATCAGTTCTGGAACTAGAAACATTGAACCCATAAACGGCAGTGAGCCCCATTACAAAGCCTGTCGCATTTGAGAACATAGCTGATATATGCTGAGCAGAGGATGAAGTTAATAAGAGATTCCATGTAGCCGAATTATAAAGAACAACAATGCGCCCGCCTATGTGGGAATTTCTGTTATCAATGCTACCCAAGTCCTTAGGAAAGCAGTTCGCAATTCTATTAGCATTTATACCATCAACCTTAGTCTCAAGGAGGCACACAATAGTTGGGTTTAACTTCCGCCGAAAATGCTTCAGGTCAGCTCTACGAGCAGCATTATTAAGTCCCCGAGAGTTCCAAAAAAATATAGACATAATATTAAAATTGGTTTGAGGGAGAGCAGAACCTGCTCATGGCGCATGCCGAGAACTATGAAGGACTGTAGAGTGAAGGATTGGAACAAGCTTGGATTTACCCTGAACTTTTGCATTTCTCAGTGCTGAGTGATCCGCTTCCCATTCTGGGTTGGGAACGGTTAGCTTCTCAGGCAGGGAAGACTCCTCAGTATCGGGATCCATCTGCTCAGTACCCCTAGCATCAATGCCAGTATCAGGCCTACCACAATCAGAGGTAGAAAGAGAGCGTACACATCCATCAGCAGTGGATGTCACAAGGTCATATGCGGAATTTAATGCATTTGGATTCGATCGAATGGAGGAAGCAATAGGGTCATTTGTCTGCTGGAACTTACGAACAACATTGAAGATGTACACTACATGTAATAGCAAGTTGCCTAAACCCCCAGCTCCTTTTATAGGCTGGTCATTGGGAGAACCTATCTCCTTCTCCAAGCTTGCTGAATTGCTGCATTCCCGTGTAGCCTGCTTAGCATTTGCGGGATTGGTCAAATTGTCACCCCCATTGTTGGCAGCAGCAGATGTGCGGTCAGTTAGATTGGAGATTGGATCTTCATTAAGATCCTTCATGGGGCATTGGATATCAAGGTGGTCAAAGCAAGCACAAGCACCACTTCTTGGAGGTTCCCCCTCGTATTTAATGTCAATAGATATTGTAGACAAATTATCAAGCTCCACAGTGACAGTCCTCTTGAGCGCACTCTTAGCATTAACCTCAACTAAGCATCGTGAAATAGGAGATCCTATCAAGATTTGCAGTAGCCTTATCAAGACAAATCAGCTTTCCTACTACGCTAGCGATAGAGTTCAAAATACTCAACGTCCACATAGGCAGAGGGAGGTTATGAAGATGTACCCAAACTGGCACTGCAGAAAGAATGTCCCGATTGTGCTGTATTGAGGGAGACCAATTTTGTAGTACAACAAGCCTCCCATCAAAGAGCCAAGGCCCTCCATGAAGAATAAGGTCCCGATCATCCGCCTTCTCAAATTTGAAATAAAAGTATCCATTCTCCCGAGAAAAAATTCGAAGCCCTCCCTTAAGTCTCCATAGCCTCTCAGTCCAAGTCTTAATCTGCCCAAAATATGGGACATCACCAAGAACATAGCCTACAAGGGTGTTCTGCCAGTGAGCAGATCCTTCCAGAATTTCAGCCCCTCGTACTTTAGCCTTCTCAACTCAATCCACGCCGATGATGGGAGGGACATAACTCATCACCAAAGGATCAGCGTATTTCCTTCGAGATGCACAGATATCCACCCAGGAACGCTGGCCATCGGAAGGGATGATTCTGAATTGGGTGTTAGGTCTAACCGGGGCTTTCACAAATCCATTTCCATTGGCACTCTCACTTCGCCCAGCACTAGGGCGAACTTGATTATGAGAATCGCCTCCACTCCGATTGAAATCGCCCCTAGGGTGAATAGCTCCGCCACCCAGCTTATGACCCACGCGAGGGCGATTAGCGCCTGGAAAACGATTTAGCGATTTGGGTCTGTCGTTAAACCCCGAGGAAACCTTCCTCTTGCCGCGAATCACCCTCCCCATCATCGGATGGGTGAATCTTGCTGCCATCACCTTGATTGAAACCGCCATTAGGGTTTATCTGATCGCAAGAATCGCCTGCTCTGAAACCCATGCTCCGCCATTATATGTATGTGTGTATGTGTGTGTGTATATATATAAGTTTTAATGTTGAGTTTCTTCTCATTTCAGTAGTTCTGAAATTTGAAGAACCCGGTGGGCTAATCATATGGACTTAACTTTTGTGGGTACCAAGTGCTTAAGCTATTTTCTTTCATATGCTTGTGAAAGAAATGTGTGTCTTGGATAGTGGTTGTCCAAACACATGACCGAAAAATCCAAGCTACTTAGTTCAATTTAAATGAAGAATGGGAGACCGGGACATTTGGAGACAACAAGAGAGAAAAGATTATCAGAATCGACAACGTCAGTGACATATTTAACCCTCTCATTAAAATGTTAATTTAGTTGATGATTTACATCATAATTTAATTAGCATTAGTCAATTATGTGATAGAGGATATAAAGAAGTCTTTAATAAAGATATATGCTAAATTTATGATAGTTCATTGGAATATATTTTAATTAAATGTAGAAGAAAAAAAGATATCTACACTTTATCCATGGCTATATATGATTCAAAAGTATGTTTAGTAGTTTCTTCTAATGACCATCTTCTTTGGCATAGAAGATTTGGTCATGTGAATATTAAGAACATAAATAGGATTTATAGGAAAGACTTGGTAAATGATTTACCAAAATTGATTTTAAATTACAAAACCATTGTGATTATTGTCAATGTAGCAAGATGCATAAGAGCACTTTTTAGAGTATAGATGCTTTTAATACTCACATGCCATTAACACTTCTTCACATGAATTTGTTTGGACTTACTAGCATAGCATCTCTTAATGGTAGTAAATATGCATTTGTTATAATCGATGAATATTCACATTTTACATGGGTATTATTTTTAGTCAATAAAAATGATGCCCTAAATGATTTGAGAAGTTTTCCAAAAAAAATCACTTTCTTTAAAGAAAATCTCCATCAGAACAGACCATGGTGGAAAATTTGAAAATGAAGTTTTCAAAATTTTTGTGATACACACGGTTTCACACATAATTTTGCTTTTCCTTAGTTTCACACATAATTTTTCTTTTCCTTAAAGCTTCTCCACAGAATGGAGTGGTTGACAGTAAGAATAGAACTTTTCAAGAATGTGCACACAATATGCTTTGTGAAATAAAAACTTCCGAAATACTTTTGGGCAGAAGCAGTCTCTATTGCGTGTTATATTTAATAGGCTTCTTATATGATCACATTTAAACAAACCTCCATATGAAATAGTCTACCAACGAGTTCCTATTGTATCTTATTTTAGAGTCTTTGGTTGTAAATGCTATATCTTGAACACCAAAGATAACCGTGATAATATGATTCCAAATCTGATGAAGGGATATTTATCGGTTATTCCTTGAGAAATATAGTATATAGAGTTTACAATAAAATAACTCTTAATGTTGATGAAACTATGCATGTCACTTTTGATGGATCATTGGATAAAGTACCACATATCATCGAAGAAGAAGAGGTTTAATGTTGAATATTGAGTCACTTTAGACTTCTTGACATTGCTTGCTAAAATTTGATGTATTTTCACCCTTTTTGATAATGTCAAAGCGGGAGAGAAAGTAGAAACATAAAATATGTTGTTATATTGATTATTTATGACTAACACCACATGATATCTGAATGGTATTTTGATTCGGGGTGAAGAGTGTATATTTATACCCCCTAACTACCCCATTTTATGCTAAGAATTATACTTAAATTTGCTCTTTTTGGGTATATTTTCATTTCATGTCATTTTAGGGCTTACTCTCATTCTTGACACAAAATATGGATTTTATCGTCTTTATTGGCTTCTTGATATTTTTCATATGCTCCTGATACTATTGTGATCATATTGTCAATTTTTGAGAATTATTTGAGCAATAGGTTATTTTATATGATTATTGGAAGTCAATATTGTGTTTAATAGTCATTATATTAATTTTATCATCATATTGACTAATTTCTTCCTCTCCAATTTTTAGGTACTCTTAAGAGTCTTGGGGATTTTTCAGAATTTTCTGGGATTTTTTTGGGATTTTTGGGTATTTTTTGGGGAATTATTGGAGTAAGAGAAGCACAAAAAGAGTTTCTGGAATATCAGAAAATTAAAACAAAAAAATAAAAAAAAAGCCTTTGGGCCGACCCAGCGGCCTGCCCAACTTCCGCGGCCCGCTCTCAGCAGCGGGCCGCTGCCGCCGTTTCAATATTTAAAAAAATTATTTTAAAAAAAGCACAGCGGAGCGGACCGGCCCAGCGGCCGGACCGCTCCGAATTTACTTGCTGAGAGCGCGCGCAAGTGGGGGCGGGCAGCGGGCGCCCGCCCCCCAAGACCCGCAAGCCCATTCCCTTTGCGTTGTAATTGCCTGTGCGAAAATGGGGGAGTGGCCGTTGATTTTTTTGGAGCAGCTCTCGGCCAGAAGTGATTTTTTTGGGGTTCTCTTCTTCCCCACTAGGGCTAGGGCTAGGGCTTGGAGGCTGATGAAGCTTGGAGCTTAGAGGAGCCAGTTGGGAGTGGAAGGACTCATCTAGGAGTGACACTTGGGTGAAATCTCTCCATTCTCTTGTGTATTTTGATTTAGCTACTTATATTGAATTGGATGATAGATTTTGAGTAAAAACTTCTCCTTTTCATTATGAATCTCTGAATCTATCTTGTGTGGTTGTGTTGTGCTTGTTGTTGTTGTTGTTGGGTTGTGAATTGCATCTCTAGCACATTTCCATTTTCTAAATTGGTGGATGAAACCCTAAAACTTTGTTTATTGGAACCCTAAGGGGAAATCCAAGAAGAGGATTATCCTACCAGACCCTCTCTAATGTGCTTAATTGAGAATTACTCATGAGTTTCATTCATTACTTATTGCACCCCACTTGTTCGATGAAATGCCGTATTTTTCGATTGAGCTCCCTTAGCCGGGAGATCAATCGAGTTATATTTGGGATGAATTGCCACGCTCACGGCCTCATTCACACACACCACATGAGTCCTCCTCGTTGCTTGTCGATTCGGCTCTCCACCCCTAGTGCGTAGGTTAGAATTGTAATTTCTTCACACGTTTTTCCCACACTTTTCCGCCGTAGTTGAGGTGGTTGTTTCACGCTATTATTTTTCTTTATTGACCAAATTTGTGAATATAGAACGACTTGTCCCTATGATCCGACCCGGTACTCACCGGTTATTTATAAATATATTGCATTGATGCTCCTACGCTTGGGAGTGGAAGGCGTGCCCCGTGTGCATCCTTCCATCGTCAACTAAATTGGCGCCGTTGAATGGGAGGCCTACCCGACAAGCTGAATGGGAGGCCTACCATCAGGCTGAATGGGAGGCCTACCATCAGGCTGAATGGGAGGCCTACCATCAGGCTTGAAGGAGGTTCACTGATTTGGTGCTTACGTGCCCACACCAGAGCTTTCACGAGGATCATCTTCTGCAGATCTTCTACACAGGATTATCGCCATCTGGGCGATATTTGTGCAGATGAGTTGCGGTGGGGAGTTCTTTGATTATTCGACTGAGGATTCATGGTGTTACCTGAGGGACCTGACAGAGTATGAGGAGACAGTCCAGCAGGTCCAGGACTAGCCTGAGGAGACAGCTGAGGGCTCATTCCATTACGGCCCTACGGAGGAACAAGTAGAACATGATGATAGGGCGCAGTGGAGCCAAGTAGAGGAAGCTGAATGTCCATATTTTGAGGAGTCAGAGGAGACGGATGATGGAGTGCGTGTCGACCACGACGGTGACACGATGCATTCACTTTGAGGTTGAGGATGAAGCGGATGTGCATGATGGCCATGAGAAGTTTGAGGACATCATGGGGCCTGAGCCACAATCCACTTCAGAGTTAGCTTCACAGGTCGAGGCGGTTGAGTACTTAGGGAGGACGACTGAGATGAACTATTTCTGGGATGACGAGGATGAGGCGTGCTTGGATTTTCCCGAGACGAGTCTACCTCCAGTCCTGTCACAGATGTCACTTCCCTCACCTCAGGATGCACACTGGCCAGTCATCGAGGAGGTTTGTCAAGAGCAGTTACCAGTTGTGGGGAGTGCCGCAGAGATTGTTGATGTTGACGTCGAGGAAGAGGATAGTGACGGGTATTGCGACATGGTATATATTGAGCCCGAGCTCCCTCCTACTCCAGTTTTCTCTCTGTAGCCACTTTCACCTCCTCCTGAGGCAGCGTATCATGCCACACCTAGTGCCATTATTCAGGGAAGTTTCAACCATATCATGCCTTGCATTTCTGAATCCCAATTTGCACTTCCGCATATTTTGGATTCAGATTGTCGTCGTTTACATTAAAATTCTTTTTCTGACGACCCATTTTGGAATGCTTTTATTGCAGGGCATGAGGACATGACTTGGATTGATGCAGCTCGTCTCCCACATACCACATATTATCCAAAGGAGACGCTGGGGGTTGCATTGCTGTAATCCAAGGAGGCCGGTGGAGGCCTTGCTCCAAAGCAGCTGGCGGAGGAGCAAAAGGATATGATCGAGCAGTTGCCACCACCATTACACATTTTGAATCCGCCTTTTACTAAGGTGTATTGTTTCCTTTACGTAGTGTAAATAAATAAAATAAAAAGTTAGTTTGCTTTTGCGTGTTTGCTTTCGTATGCTTTTTTTTCTCTTTTCTAGGATCTTTTGCGAGATCTAATACTCTCCCAACATTGATGGCCAATGTTTACTTTAAGTTGGGGGGAGAGTGTTAGAATCTTTAGGATTGTTTGGATTTTGGTGTTAAAATTTTTTTAAGATACCTCCATCTTGCTCTCATCCAATGATTTTTATTGCATATCTTATTTGGCCTCCTTGTCCATACACCGCTTGCTTTGTGCTTAGTCCCTACATGCTTAATGCCATGTAATTTTTTCGGATTATTATTTCGGTATCAATTTCTTCGATGTTTGATTGGCACGTTTTAATTTCTTTTCCAATTTGGAGCCAAATGCTAATATGCCATGTAAGAAACTACTTTATACGTCGTGATATCTCTTTGAAATAATTTGAGAAAAGTTTGGTGTAAGTGATTGCACGAGTTGGGATGAATGATGTATTTTTTAATTGGATTGGATGTGGCCATATGGCGCATGCTTTGTTTTCCTCTTAAGGGGTGGGTGGATGAGTTGATAATTCATGTTGGAGAATGAAAAAGAAAGTTAGTATAAGTGAATGTTTCTTTCTAATCAATTGAGTAGCCAGTGCCCCACGAAACATTGGGGATGACGCCAAAAACGAGATTTAGGGGATCATTCCATCCATTTGCCTATATAGCGTTATCACGTGTATGCAAAGGTGGCGTGTTTGCATTTATGGCGTTATCGCGTGAATGCAAAACATAAACATCAAAAATAAAAAAAATATAAAAAAGAAAAGAAAATAAAAATGAATGAAAAAATGAAAGAATAAGCAACATGAGTGATGCAATTTCATCTCCCACCACTTAGATGAATTTCTTTTATTTTGGCCATTTCCATGAAAGTTAGAAATTTTGACATCGTGATATATCCCAACGAATGTGATACGGTGCTTGCTACCTCACTTTTCTTTGAATTGGATTGAGAGGAGTGTCATTTATTGTTTATTTTCATACATTTGGTATATTGGCTTTGAAATCAATTGGAAATACCATTTTGGGTGTGCCATGAGGATATCTTGAGTTGGTGCATGTTTTTCACTTTAATCTGAAATTATCGCATATTTTGCTAGGGACTAGCAAAAAGCTAGTTGGGGTGTGTGATTCGGGGTGAAAAGTCTATATTTATACCCCATAACTACCCCATTTTGTGCTAAGAATTATACTTAAATTTGCTCTTTTTGGGTATATTTTCATTTCATGTCATTTTAGGGCTTACTCTCATTCTTGGCACAAAATATGGATTTTATCATCTTTATTGGCTTCCTGATATTTTTCATATGCTCCTGGTATTATTGTGATCATATTGTCAATTTTTGAGAATTATTTGAGCTATAGGTTATTTTATATGATTATTGGAAGTCAATATTGTGTTTAATAGTCATTAAATTAATTTTATCATCATATGGACTAATTTCTTTCTCTCCTATTTTCAAGTACTCCTAGGAGTCTTGGGGATTTTCCAGAATTTTTCGGGATTTTTCTGGGATTTTGGGTATTTTTTGGGGAATTATTGGAGCAAGAGAAGCATAGAAATAATTTCTGGAATATCAGAAAATTAAAACAAAAAAAAATAAAAAAAGCCTATGGGCTGGCCCAGCGGCCGGCCCAACTTACGCGGCCCGCTCTCAGCAGCGGGCCGCTGTCGCCGTTTCGATATAAAAAAATTATTTAAAAAAAAGCACAGCGGAGCGGGCCGGCCCAGCGGCCGGCCCGCTCCGAATTTACTTGCTGAGAGCGCGCGCAAGCGGGGGCGGGCAGCGGGCGCCCCCCAAGACCCGCAAGCATGTTCCGTTTGCATTGTAATTGCCTGTGCGAAAATGGGGAGTGGCCGTTGATTTTTTTTGGAGCAGCTCTCGGCCAGAAGTGATTTTTTTGGGGGTTCTCTTCTTCCCCACTAGGGCTAGGGCTAGGGCTTAGAGGCTGATGAAGCTGGGAGCTTAGAGGAGCCATTTGTGAGTGGAAGGACTCATCTAGGAGTGACACTTGGGTGAAATCTCTCCATTATCTTGTGTATTTTGATTTAGCTACTTGTATTGAATTGGATGATAGACTTTGAGTAAAAACATCTCTTTTTCATTATGAATCTCTGCATCTATCTTGTGTGGTTGTGTTGTGCTTGTTGTTGTTGTTGTTGGGTTGTGAATTGCATCTCTAGCACATTTCCATTTTCTAAATTGGTGGATGAAACCCTAAAACTTTGTTTATTGGAACCCTAAGGGGAAATCCAAGAAGAGGATTATCCTAGCGGACCCTCTCTAATGTGCTTAATTGAGTATTACTCATGAGTTTCATTCATTACTTATTGCACCTCACTTGTTCGATGAAATGCCGTATTTTCTGACTGAGCTCCCTTAACCGGGAGATTAATTGAGTTATATTTGGGATGAATTCCCACGCTCACGGCCTCATTCACACACACCACATGAGTCCTCCTCGTTGCTTGCCGATTTGGTTCTCCACCGCTAGTGCGTAGGTTAGAATTGTAATTTCTTCACACGTTTTTCCCACACTTTTCCACCGTAGTTGAAGTGGTTGTTTCACGCTATTATTTTTCTTTATCGACCAAATTTATGAATATAGAACGACTTATCCCTGTGATTCGACCCGGTACTCACCGGTTATTTATAAATATATTGCATTGACGCTCCTACGCTTGGGAGTGGAAGGCGTGCCCAGTGCGCGTCCTTCTGTCGTCAACCATATTTGAACTCACATATGCCATACACTCACCATAGCACAAATGTGATACATATGATGCATGCAGTGAATGTGCTTATTTCTAACATGCATTAATGCAGTTGGAGCTTAAAAGTTATTTTTCTACCACAGTGCACTTATGCAGGTGGAGTAAGTATTTTAATTTCATATGTATTAATTGTTTACCATCATCAAAAGTGGGAGGAATGTTAGGATATTGAGTCATCCCATGTGTTTGTTGATAATAAGCAAATAATTATTTATGCTACTAAGGTTTATGAGTGTAGGTACACAAGATTAATCATAATGAGTTCAAGTCAAGATGAATGAAGTCAACAATGTCAATAAGAAAAAGAAATTCATTTTAGACAACAAAAGCCAAAGAAGATCAACCCAAATCAAAAGGATTTGAGTCAAGGAGAAGGAGCTGAATTATGAAGATAAAGAAGCTCGACCAAGATTCAAGAAGTACAAGAATTCAAGAGACAAGTTACAGAATAAAGGAACTACATCAAAAGTGTTACGCCCCGCTTCCCATTCTACTGGGAGCGAGAATGCGAATGGACCCGCGATGTGCTTAAAACAAAGAGGAGTACTATTTTTTTACTTTTTTTCTTTATATCTTTTACTTTCCTCTTTGGTTTAAACACAATGACGTGTCTGTGAATACGACGACAGATCCTTGCATGCTTAATCAAGAAATAGTACAGATGACATTATTAGAAACCAAAGTGTCTGGAAATCAAATACAACATAGGCCAAGAATGGCCGAATCAACATAGTGCACAAATAACATTATTCCAAATTTAAAAGTGCAGTTGAGAAGGTGATCGTCTAGTCTTTAGTAGGCATGTACTCCACGTAGTCTTTGAGCACTGGCTCGACTCTTGCAGCAGTATCTTTAGCGAACTCACTATCAAGACCCAACGGACATTTCATAAAACAACAAAATGAAATGCCCATCAGCAAGGTTTATTCGGCAAATAATCTCCATAACAGAAAGGTTAAGTAATTTACTTAAGCCAAGCTGAAATCAAAATATAAGCATAATCAATATTTGCATTGATGATAATTGGGATTCTAACATTGATCCACACAAACGGGTCGGTCGGGTTTGGTCAAGCAGACCACTATCCCCATATGGTGATCAAGACTTAGACACAAATGGTCCTAGCCGGCTCAGGGCCCAATATTAGGAACACCAATTATCAATCCCTGCTCTATTGATTCAGTTATAACTTTACAGACGAGCATGGTATGAGTACATAGAAGAATATAACAAGTTTAATTTGTAAGAGCTACATCAGTTAAAACATTTGATATTAATTTGTAACCCGTGAGGAAAAATATACATGATGTTAAAGCAATATTTGACAACCAACTATTCTAGTGCTAAGTCCATGTCCAAGAGTACGAAATATGACTAAAATGCGCTCCGTCACGGAAGCTATCCGTGACACTACTTACCGACCCCATAGGACGACGGTCAAGTTACTAACCTCCATAAGTGTTGGAGGTATTTGTCGGGTGGATCCAGTCACTCCGTATCACATGTGACCATAGACTACTCCAATCCCAAGGGACAAGTCAAGTGTCGGGTTAAGACGTGGACTATCTATTGATATTACTGGTATAACCATATGAGTACCATCAGTCGTTCAGTCATTTATGTTCAATTGCATCGTATCAGATGCGTACAACATGTCCATAGTGTCTCATGAGTCCATACTGTTGAGTATTGGACTTCTCCCTACTTGGTGTTAATGATGAGCAAACATAAATACTTGTGTCTAATCCCCTATTTTGCAGTTAATCCATTGCCTAAGCTTATTATGAAGATCAACTAGCAATGGATGACTCACACGTCATTGAAGGCAAATGATATGAATTGGATGATCGTAGATTGATGATTGAAGCTCCGTAAAGACTTCAAGCTCATACGATGGAAAGAAGAGATTATCCGTCAATGTAATTTTTCTTTTATCTCTTCTAGTATGTAGCTTAGAAGTAGAACTTAGATGGAGCACTCACACACATCTACATTCTGTCATAGGACATCTCTAGACCTTTGTCCTTTGATCTCAATTCAATTCTCTTTTGTTTGTACTAGGATTGTTCATAACAGCCGACTGCTTAACAGTTTACAGTCGCCTGTCTCAGAAACAGTCGACTGTGTTTTGTTCTATAGTCGCCTGTTATGCACAGACTATTACAATGTAGTTTTGGGCCTTCTCTGATTATTTTGCACAGGCTACTGTTGAACGATTCACATACGCCTGTCCTAGTGACAGTCGACTGTGTGTTGTAAATCAGTCACATGTCTCTCCTTGCCCAAACTCTGTTTGATCTGATTTCTACGGCCAGTCGACTTATGCTGTATATACAGTTGACTGTCTATTAGATCAGTCGACTGTCTATGCTGCAACAGTCGCCTGTCTGTAAGTCATTTCTTTGACTCAGCTCTCTGGAAATTTCTCTTGATTTTGACAGTCGTCTGTTCAAGGTTTTACAATCGCCTGTTTTGATTAACAGTCGACTGTGATCCTTGCATCAGTCGTCTGTCCTGTATCTTGTGAGATTTCCAGTATTTGTCTAACTTACTCTTCTCTCGGCCAGTCGCCTGTCGAAGAAATTACAGTCACATGTTGGTTTAACAGACAACTGTCTTTGCTTCATCAGTCGACTGTCCACGTGGTAAGTTACCGTTATGAATTCTCACCTACCCTTGCTGACTGTGCAACAGTCGACTGTGGATTGTTCAACAGTTGACTGTCGCGAGTTCAGATTATATCCGTTG
This sequence comes from Scilla litardierei, assembly GCA_030789695.1. Lineage (NCBI taxonomy): Eukaryota > Viridiplantae > Streptophyta > Magnoliopsida > Asparagales > Asparagaceae > Scilla > Scilla litardierei. The sequence goes on along the minus strand of CM061137.1, from coordinate 112,461,254 downwards.
AGATTTTTCTCACGGATTTCGATTGGGTTTTTGCCTAAAATGTTTTGTGGATTTGAGAAAGCTATAAATAGAGCTTCTACTGTTTCATAGGAAGGTTACTCATTCATTGCAAAATCCTTCAAGCTTTCATTTCCAAAGATCAAAGCTTTCAAATCCAAAGCCCTAAGTATGTCCAAATCTTGTTCTCTTGCTCTCCAACCTAGAACAAAAGATTGATCTTCTAGGCAATTGGTGCAGTCAAGAGAAAGGGCTTTCTCCTCTCTTCCAAGAGAGTTCTTCAACACACATCACACTTCTCCTTCAAGTTCTACTTCAAGGCATAGGTGATTGTAAGTGTTGCTTTCATATTTCATAACTTTCGTTATTTGATTTGTGCTCTCGGTTGTGAGAGTGGTTTTGCTTGCTCCCTGGTTATGGGAGTCAAGGACATCGATTGTATTCGATTGCACTTGTAGGGTTGCTAAAAGTGGGTTTTAAGGAAACCTCAAGTTAGGGTTCTAACTTGAGTATCCGGTGGTATCCGGGAGGTAGGGACGTAGGATTACCGGGAACAAGTCGGGAGTTGACTTGGGTAATCCGAACCCTTGAAACATATCTGCGTTTGCGTGTGTTTCTCTTTGGGTTGTTTTTCTATTCCGCACTATATGTTGGATTGCATTTTATTTGGCATAAATTCCTTTTAAATTTGCATAAACACTATTCAACCCCCCTTCTAGTGTTTTCCCCATAGACAGGGTCCTTACAATTGGTATCAGAGCGCAAGGTTTTATCTATGGCATCCAACAACAACAACGTTCCTCCGCCGGCTTCGTACAATAATCACGACCGTGATGGAGCATCCACACTTTTCGAAGGTCAATCTATGGTACGTCCTCCACGTTTCAATGGTACTAACTTTGGCTATTGGAAGTGTAGGATGGAGACATTCCTTAGGAGTGCTTCTCTTTGGAGAACTCTCCACAAGGAATACGTCGAGCCCGTCGAAGAGGACTTCGAGAAATGGACGACTTCCGAGAAGTCTGCCGAAGTCAACAACGCTAAAGCAATGAACGCTCTTCATTGTGCGTTGGACCCGAATGAGTTCAACAAGATATGCACATGTAAGAGTGCATATCAAAGTTGGAACCATCTCATCGTTACCAACGAGGGAACAAATAAGGTAAAGCTTTCAAAGTTATATGTTGCCGTGCAAAACTTTGACTTGTTTCACATGCAGGAAAATGAGAGCATTGCGTCGATGTACGGACGCTTTACCGACATCACAAACGAATTGGAAGCCCTTGGCCAAATTTACACCGAACCTGAAAAGGTAAGGAAGATCATCATGGGGATGACCTCCAAATGGGAAAGACGAGCAATCGCCATTGAGGAGGTCAATGACTTGAAGAACTACACCGTGGTGAATCTCATCGGGACTCTTATGTCTTACGAAGTAAGACATGATAACCGATTGAAGATTCAAGCCATGATGAATCCCTCGGAGGCCAAGAAGAAAGCTTTGGCGTTCAACGCCAATTCGTCATCCTCCGAAAGTGATGAATCCGAGAACGAGATGGATTTGGGTGAAATGGACCAAATGGCGAAGAAGTTCCAACGCTTCTTCCGCAAAGGTAAATTTCCCTCCAACAAACGTTTTGAGTCTACTAATGCTACTTCCTCTACTTGTTATAAGTGTAATAAGCCAGGGCACATTAAGAGGGATTGCCCAATGCTAAACAACAAAGAAAAGTGGAAGGCACCAAAGTACCACAAGTCCGACAAGAACAAGAGAGACAAGAAGAAAGGACTCGTCGGTACCTTTGATGACTCAAGTGATGACTCATCAAGTGATTCCGATGATGAGAAGGGTGAGAGCGCCCACATGTGCTTCATGGCACTTGAAGACCCACTCTCGGGTGAGAGTGATTCCGATACGGATAACACCGAGGTAACAATGGATGAACTTCGTATAGCTAATGAAGAACTATTTGCTAAATACCAATCTTTAATGCTTAGATACACTAGCTTAAAGAAATCAAAAGTTAGCAAGTCATCCATTCCATGCATTATCAACAATGACACCATTGTTGATACTTTAACCCTTGAGAAAGCAAACTTAGCTTCTCAAAATGTCACATTGAGAGATGAGGTGAACTCCCTCAAATCTCAACTAGATCAAACACATCCCATGGATAATAGTGATCTAGTTACACGTCACACACAATTGGGGTTAGAGAATGATTCTCTTAAAACCCAGTAAGGACCCTGTCTATAGGGAAAACACTAGAAGGGGGGTTGAATAGTGTTTATGCAAATTTAAAAGGAATTTACGCCAAATAAAATGCAATCCAAAAAATAGTGCGGAATAGAAAAACAACCCAAAGAGAAACACAAGCAAACGCAGAAATGTTTCTAGGGTTCGGATTACCCAAGTCAACTCCCGACTTGTTCCCGGTAATCCTACATCCCTACCACCCGGATACCCCGGATACTCAAGTTAGAACCCTAACGTGAGGTTTCCTTAAAACCCACTTTTAGCAACCCTACAAGTGCAATCGAATACAATCGATGTCCTTGACTCCCACAACCAGGGAGCAAGCAAAAACCACTCTCACAACCGAGAGCACAATTCAAATAAAGAAGTTATGAAATCTGAAAGCAACACTTACAATCACCTATGCCTTGAAGTAGAACTTGAAGGAGAAGTGTGATGTGTGTTGAAGAACTCTCTTGGAAGAGAGGAGAAAACCCTTTCTCTTGACTGCACCAATTGCCTAGAAGATCAATCTTTGGTTCTAGGTTGGAGAGCAAGAGAACAAGATTTGGAAATACTTAGGGCTTTGGATTTGAAGGCTTTGATCTTTGTAAATGAAAGCTTGAAGGATTTTGCAATGAATGAGTAACCTTCCAATGAAACAGTAGAAGAAGCTCTATTTATAGCTTTCTCAAATCCACAAAACAGTTTAGGCAAAAACCCAATCGAAATCCGTGAGAAAAATCTCAACGGATATAATCTGAACTCACGACAGTCGACTGTTGAACAATCCACAGTCGACTGTTGCACAGTCAGCAAGTGTAGGTGAGAATTCATAACGGTAACTTACAACGTGGACAGTCGACTGATGAAGCAAAGACACTCGTCTGTTAAACCAACATGCGACGGTAATTTCATCGACAGGCGACTGGCCGAGAGAAGAGTAAGTTAGACAAATACTGGAAATCCCACAAGATACAGGACAGACGACTGATGCAAGGAACACAGTCGACTGTTAATCAGAACAGGCGACTGTATAACCTTAAACAGGCGACTGTCAATATCAAGAGAAATTTCCAGAGAGCTGAGTCAAAGAAATGATTTACAGACAGGCGACTGTTGCAGCATAGACAGTCTACTGATCTAATAGACAGTCAACTGTATATACATCATAAGTCGACTGGCCGTAGAAATCAGATCAAAACAGAGTTTGGGCAAGGAGAGACATGCGACTGATTTACAATACACAGTTGACGGTCACTAGGACAGGCGCCTGTGAATCGATCAACAGTAGCCTGTGCGAAATAATCAGAGTAGGCCCAAAAACTACATTGTAATAGTCTGTGCATAACAGGCGACTGTAGAACAAAACACAGTCGACTGTTTTTGAGACAGGCGACTGTAAACTGTTAAGCAGTCGGCTGTTATGAACAATCCTAGCACAAACAAAAGAGAATTGAATTGGGATCAAAGGACAAAGATCTAGAGAAGTCCTATGACCGAATGAAGATGTGTGTGAGTGCTCCATCAATGTTCTCCTTCTAAGCTACATACTAGAAGAGATAAAAGAAAAATTACATTGACGAATAATCTCTTCTTTCCATCGTATGAGCTTGAAGTCTTTACGGAGCTTCAATCATCAATCTACGATCATCAAATTCATATCATTTGCCTTCAATTATGTTTGTAAGTCATCCATTGCTAGTAGATCTTCATAATAAGCTTAGGCAATGGATTAACTACAAAATAGGGGATTAGTCACAAGTATTTATGTTTGCTCATCATTAACACCAAGTAGGGAGAAGTCCAATACTCAACATTCTCCCCCTTTTTGATGATGACAAACAATCATAAACAAAAAGATAAATAATTGTGCGTAATGAAAACTTACTCCCCCTACATAGATGCCAATCAAGTTAGTCAACAAATATTAGAGCATCTACATAACAATTAAAGCAAATGAGTGGGATATGAATAAATTCATCTAGGAAATAAAATCCATATTCATTGTAATCTTACTCCCCCTGAATCTAAGGCAACGAAAATCTTAGATTCAAGCATTAGAACATACTTAGCACAGCCATTATGAATCTTGTATGTTTATTTCTCTCCCCCTATGGCATTATCCAAAAAGGTGGGAGCAAAAAACAACAACAATAATAGTGCTAAATACGAACTAACAACAATCAAGGAGTATAAAGATATATTGAATCAAAAACTCATAAAATCTCATCATATACACATGTGAGTAATGGAATTGAAATCCAATATCAACATTTTAGATATTCGAAATGAAAATAATTTTCCCAAATTCATCACATCAACGAAAGAGCATGAATTAACCAATATCAAATCCATATATAGTCTCAAAAGCACATCAAGGAAAGTGAAGCATACATGAAGACAACATATCAAATTCATCACACAGATAAGATATACAATATTGCATAGTGTGACACAAGAGAGGGTGCAACATCATATATATAGATATAAAGCAGCTGAGTACATCGACGGATGGTCATCGACATGGCCATCCCAAAAAGATACATCATGATCAACAAAAAATACATCATCATGACGAAATCAAAGTATATCACCATACATATATAAAAGTCACAGACAGCATCATCCATCATACAAAGACAAAACATATAGCATCACTCAAAATAACATCACTCAAACATCTATCTAAGGGTGAGCGTCTCCAGGGGCTGCAGACGAGGAGGCAGGCTCTGTAGCAGCAGGAGTATCCACTGGAGGAGGGTCAGAAGGAGCAACAGAAGCAGCAGCAGTAGCAGCCACATCCTGTGTAGAAGCAACACTAGGAGGCTCAACGACACCAGAAGGCTGAGGAGGCACATGAGGCTGGGGAACAAACTGTCTCAAATCCTCAGGGAAGGGAATTCCCTGATGGAGGAAAGAGAGAGAAAGCAATCTGTAGATACCAGAGACCATCGCCAAAAGAGTATCCTGAGATGATGGAGCAGATGAAGAAGGCAAATCAGCTGGAGGCACAGTGGATGAGGATGGAGCTGAAGTAGACTTCCTCTTCTTCGAAGCAGTCTGTAGAGCCGAAGAAGATTTCGACTTTGCAGAAGCGTCGAGGAGAGGACCAAAGGGCATGGGCTTGTAACGAGTCAAGTCAATACCAAAGTGGCGGAAGACATGAGTCAAAAGACCACAGTAAGGAATGTGAGACGAGGAGGACGTGAACTCAACCTTGTCCATCCTATCAAGGAGGACACCGGCCCAGTTCACGGGCATGCCAGAGAAAATAGCATACATACACTTTAGTATATCCTGAGACGGCTGGTCAGACGATCCATATCTCGGCAGGATGTTGGACTTCACCACTAGGTGAACATCCCAACCTCATGCAGAGAACATAGATGATCTGACACCCGAATCAAGAGCTAAAGGTACCTCTCGAAACATATCCCGGAGAACAGACTGGTCAATATCGTCAATCTCAGAGATGCACATATCAGTGGGAAGGGAACCGACAGAAGGAATCCTAAGAATAGTCCCTAAGAGAGAGGGAGTAATCTGAATGTGGGTTCCCTGAACGACAGTATCGAGGATCCCTGTAGACGAATACTCACCGCGAACGCGGTTCGCATAGAAGAGCTTCACCAGAAATGGATAGGCTCTGGGGGACTCATTCTGAGAGAAGCGAAAAAGATCGGCCAGGTGAGTAGCGGAAAGAATGTCAGATAGTCTCTCAGCTGTGAAGGCGGGGAAAGCAATGTACCGCTCCCTAAGTAGGTTGATCCCTAGGAGAGAGTGAAACTTTGCCAGACAAAGATCGTCTCGGCAAACGGGAACCAGGGGATCAGAGGGGGGTACAGCAAGAGTCTCTTCAGACGAACTGGATACAGAAGGAGACACATGAGGGTTCTCAGCAACAGGCTCACTGATGTGAACATCAGTAGGCTTGCACTGACGATGAATCAAAGGCTGAGCATCGCTAGAAGAAGCAGAAGGAGAGTAACCCGACGAAGATGAATGCACGGGTGACTGGGCATGCTTGGTTCGTGCTTTATAGGGTTTCTTTCTCTTGGCAATGAGTTTCTTGGGTGCCCTAGAACGTTTAGGAGCATCGATCTTCTCTTTTCCCTTAGTTTTAGGAGCCATGGAAACAAGAGAAGTAGACCAAGTGGAAGCAATGACGATCGCGGAGAAGGAGATCGATTGCAACGACAGAACATGAGCGACGACGACAAATAGGAGCAGTTCGACAGTTATGGAGACGAGATCGACCGTTTTCAGAGAGGAAAACGAGCAGGAAGTTGAACAGTCGAAGCGGAGTAGAGAGAAAGTCGACGTTGTTCGTGCACGTGCTTTTGGCCGTGCACGTGTTTATTTTAGACTTTATTTGTTTGAGAACACTTTTGTGTGATATGCCGTTGTGAACGTCTCTGAGGGTATTAAATAGTGGCACTAATTTGGAACAACGTTTGTCGAGTCGTTTTCCCAAAATTTAATCTTATTTGATGAGACGTTGCGATTTTCACTTTTGACGGGACACGTTTCTATTTTTAGTTTCGTCGTCCGACATCGAAATTGAGATCCGTCTTCTTAGTTAGCTCACTTTCGTCATCACGATCAGCACGATATTTATTTTATAATTTTTGTAGCTCATTTGACCACTTTTATATTTTTAACAAGGTTTATAATATTTTAATAATTAAGTTATAAATTATTTTCGGCCAAATAAAATTTATTTGAGTTTCAAACGTTTTGAATAATTTTTGAACCAAATCTTAGCCCCTATCTTGGCCGCACCCAATCCCTATGAGATTAGGAAGAGTAGATTTGAATTTTAAATTATTTTAAACTCCTAATCCCATTAGGATTAGCCCTAGACCAAGTCAACCTATCTACACTATATAAACAACCTTTAGGAAGACCTATTTGTTGAATATTGGACTCCCCGGATTTGGTTTTGGATGATGAGCAAACATAAATAATTCATGAACTAACAATTTGTGAGCGCAGTATTGGAGATCGTCGCAAAAATCACGAGAACATGCAAAGCGACATCTCAAGACTTCTAAAAGCTCGTATTCATGCCTAAAGATTCGTTGAAGCTCTTGCGCCGTTTTGGAAGTCATGAAGAATTAATCGAAGCTCTCGAAGACCGTTTATTAAGGTTTTATTTATAGTCTTTTAGCTTCGATATATAGAATGTTAAGCCTTGAGTATATCTTACGATTTTATCTTCATAACGCTCATATCGTAGCTCTAGGATCTTAGTACAAGTTCATTCTAACTTCCTCGAAGCGTCGCGCTTCGATTCGGACTTGTTTGTGCATGTTAGTTGGTACAAGAAGAAGTACTGACCGACTAGATGGTGATCTAGTCGGTCAGCAACTCTTCTTGGACTGACTAGTTTGCTTCCTTAATTTCTTGCACCTTACTGTTTACAGTTAGTCGGTCTACGTTGACTCACCGACCGACTAGTTTGTGAACTAGTCGGTCAGTGATGCTTCTTTGACCGACTAGTTGTGATTTACTGTACATGCTAAATTTCTCCTAAGCTACTGTTTATCGTTAGTCGGTCTAAGAACGTTTGGTGACCGACTAGTTGACAATCTAGTCGGTCAACTTTTGTTCTTGGACCGACTAAGTCAATTTGTATTCAGACTATTTCATTATGCCTCTTAGTCGGTCTACGTTCACTGACCGACCGACTAGTTGATGAACTAGTCGGTCAGAAAGTCTTCTTGGACCGACTAGATTTCTAGGTCTGAATTTCTATCTCTTCTCAGTTCCTCACTTAGTCGGTCCATGTTGTTTGACTGACTGACTAGTTGATGAACTAGTCGGTCAGTGGTTGTTCTTTGACCGACTAGTTTCCTCAGATTTCTATCCGTTGGGAATTGACCTAACTTGTTTTTATGGGACCCTATAAATACGAACCTAGGTCATTTCTCTCTAGGTTAGAGCTGCCATTAAGAGATTCATTGAGATAGAAAGAGATAGCCATTCTCACTCATTTCTAAAGCTCTCTTCCTCACAAGAAACCCATTCTCTCTCATTCTAGATCTAGAATCCATCTTGAGAGAAGTTTGTTCTTGGTGAGCCCTTCAAGCTCTAGCTTGATTCAAGTCTCCAAATCAATCCTAGGCACCTATTGCTGGTCATTTCCTTGGTGCTAGGTCTTGGTGACTTCATCTTCCTCAAATCCTTCCTTTCACCTATTTGGTAAGAAAAAACTCAAGGTATAGGATTTTGTGGTAAGATTGCTTATTTCAATATAAACTCTTTTATATTGCTTGTTGATTCTCTCGGTTGTGAGAGAAAGTTGTGATCCCGGGTTGTGGGATTCACTATTGTCATTGCATGTATGATTTGATCTTGTGAAGGTTTTTCACAAGATATTCATAGTGAAAATCTTGGGTTAGGGTTTCTAACCTAAGTATCCGGAGGGGATCCGGGTGGTTGGGACGTAGGATCACCGGGAACAAGTCGGGGAGACTTGGGTAGATCCGAACCCATTAACATCTCTTGTTAGCATTGTTAATTTTGTTGTTGTCATTCAATTTAAGCTTCCGTAAATTGTTTTGGTAGTTGTTTGCACTATAATTTGGAATTATACTCCTTGTTATTTTTAAAGTACTATTCACCCCCCTCTAGTACTTGTGCAGTAGCTTGTAGGGCATTACACTATTTTCGCAAGAAAATAACCCTAGCCGCTTCCAAAACTCAAATTTGACGTTGCGACGAATCGCCGCAACGTTGCGACGAACTTTCCCCGCATCGAACGAGGAAACCGAGCCCGTTCCCCTGCTCCGACTGCTAGCCGCCCCCGCATCCCCGCTCCGCACCGACCCGCTGCTGTCGCCCGCTCTGTTCGCCCGCTCCGACCGAGAGAAACTCTCGGTCAGACCGAGAGCACAGCCGCATCCCCGCTCCGCACCAACCCTCGCACCGACCCGCTCTGTCGCCCCGCCTCCACCCGTGTCTGACCGAGCGGATCACCCGCACCGACCGACGTTGCAACGTTGCAACATTGCAACCCCCGCATCCAAGGCGCCCGACCGACCGCTCCCTCCGAACCGACCGACAAATCTCTCTGCACCAAGCCCCCGCCCGCACCACTGCAGCACGCTGCGCTGCAAGCCTCGCACCAAAGCGTGCCCGACCGAGAGGATCCCCCGCACCGAGGCTGTACGACCGAGAGCCATTCGTCGCAACCCCGCACCCGTCGCACCACTTGCCACCGTGGGCCCCCCAAGTTCTCAAGAGGTATTGTGGGTCCCCCATAAGTCCCTAGGACTATTGTGGGCCCCACCTAGGTGATTTCTCTCCGAAGATTCGCCGTGTACGACGTTGCGACACGTCGTAGCCGTCGTCGCACGTGCTAGCTTTGGAATCTGGAATCATTGCTCCGGTTGATTGCTCTGAAATTTCCAGCGAGGAATCTAATTGGAGTCTGGACTTGGAGCGCGATATTATTATTCCAACCCCCGGCGTCGCTACCCGACGCCGGTGTAGCTTTCGCGTCGTGTTGAGGTAACGCTTTGCACCCCTAGGACCCCCAACCCAACACATGCTAATCAAGTCTAAAATCAGTATTTTTAAAGTATTTTAAATGTTTTAGAATTCACTAATCAAGATTAATAAAACGAATGTAGGCCGGTGGACTTGTGCACATAGGTTATTTGTGACTTGGACTCTCTTGGACGGTGTCTCTCAGACGTTGTACTTGCAGGCAAGTGAAACTTGCCAACTCTTGTGTAGGGCCATGTTTTTAGGCCACTTCCTTGTTCCTAGTGTAAAAGAGACTAGTCAATGAAATGATAGCTGGCTAGACGCCTGCTTGATCTAGTTTGACAACGAAACTAGATCCGTCACCTAAATAGATCTAGCTTGACAACGAATCTAGATCCAACTCTTTAAACTTGTTAATCATGCATACTAAACTGTCACGTTTACTTTCCTTATCTGTACGCACTTTTAACTGCCATGTATTGCATTCTACATGTCATCCAAGTTGATTGTTGCATTCGTAGCACACGCTACAATACTTGTACTTGTACTCCTTGAATACTACTTCCTGGGAACGGGCCTCATGTGTTGGTCAAAAGCCAATGCCCGGTTTCCTTGTCCGGCTAGGTGCACCCCTATGCCATACTTGTTAAAAACACTTCCTGGCTCGTGATCCAGAAGCGAGCATTACCGTTCGGGGGTAAGGCCCTGGCTCGATACACGTGGAGGGGTAGGGATAAACGATCACCTGAGCTTAGGAGTGGCCCGATCAGCCACTCTAGCCAGAAGGCGGAATCTCTGTGCACGAGGTGCTTACTTTACTTGTCTTGCACTAGTGAGTGTTATTTGTATAATTTGTCATCCATGCCATGTTTAAATGCCATGCTCGTACTTTACTTTACTTGTTGAACTCATACTTTAAACTGCCATGCCATTGCATTCATGCTAGAACTGCTAGGTTGCTTCACCTACTTTCAGTTTCCTTGCACAAGTCTCTTGTAGACTTGCTGACATGTGCCCCTTGCTCTTTTGGGTGTCACATGTTAGACCCTGAGCCAGAGACCGTTGCTGAGTACGTGGCGTTTTGCTGACACTGAGCCTGAGTCCATGTCTGCCCAGGAGGAGTTTTGTGGACATCGGTGACCATTCTTGGCGACTTTGCTGAGCTTTCTTTTGTTTTAGGTTTTGTTGTTAGTTGTCGGTGCGTGGCACCTTTGTTTTGTACGTTGTACTTTTGTTGGCCATGTTTGGGCCTTTAGACTCTTTTTCTTTTAGCCTGGTGGCTTTTTCTGTGATGTTGAAACTTATTTTATGGATATTCTGAGATATCTCTTTGTCTCATTTCATTATTATTATCTTTGTTTCGTTCGCATTGCAAGGACCTGCAGTTTTAAATTTGATTGACGCTTATCGGACTTGCAGCTTTGCAGCTTCAAGTCTGAGCGGACCTTCTCACGCTTCGCCTCCATATTTTTGGGAAGCTGGGCGTGACAGGTTATTGTTGGTGGCCCATGCAGGTCCAGTCTTGCAATTGCGAATTAACGGAACAACGATAATAATGGAATGTCCATTAAATAAATTGCAACATCCAAGTCATAAGCCTGGAGTCTAGTCGTTTTCTTAGGACACTAGGTGATAAGAAGACTTAGTTAGACGTCTGTGCTTGCTAGTTAGAGGCCTCTGATTGATAGTTAGACTCCATTCTAGCAATTGATTTAATCGTCGTAGGAGTTACCTTAGTGGTCCTTGTCTACCTCTGACCATATTAGACTTCTAGAATTTCCTTCAGTCGTTCGCTTGGGTCCATCGATTTCGGGCCAAGCTGAACGCATTTCATTACCGTCTAGCTCCTTAGAAAGTCCTAGCGCTTAGTTCTTAGTCTTTGGTTGGTCGACCGTAGGAGTTTCCCCGTAGATTCTCCCGATTCATTTCCTAGGCGTATGTATGTTTTGATCACCTGACCAATTTCCCTGCCTCGATTCACGAGATCGCTTCATGACGATCGTCGTCAATCTTCGAACCTCTCCATTACGAACCTTGAATCTTCTGAAAGTATTTTTCGACTCCCCCCTTTTCGAAGTTTAACCTTGTTCTAAATTTTAATGTATATATACTTATACTTCATCCTCCTTCGTTGATTTAAAATTTTAAAACTTTTGTCGGAATTTTTGAACACTAGCTTATAATATTTTTCCAGCCTATATTTTTCGTACTTATGTAAATGCGTTGTCCCTTCATATATTAATTTTATTCTGAACCGTACTTTTGCTTTGCCCAATTCGATTTATAATTTTCCTTCTTATTTGTGTTATACGAATGATACGTCGTGTTTACTTTAATATACTTTCAAGACACACGGAATTTCAGCTTTCAACAAGTTGGTTTTTGCTCGTCGTTTTCGCTACTTCAGATTTTTGCAAAATTACTATTTTCATAACCACTTCCTGCTTTAGACCCTCCATGATTTGATTTTAAAGATTTGCTATTCGATCTTGATAATTCTTATACTAAGTCATTATTATTTTCTTTCCGCTCACCATACATGCTTTTAGAAAAAAAAAATTTCTAAACCAAATTGAATTTCAATTATTTTTATACCCGTACCAGGCTCGTTGTGCTTGTACGCTAAGAGCTTAGTGTAACCAGTCTTATTTTTGACGAATCCTGATTTCTCTAAAAGAAGTTTCAATATTGATTTTCCATAGCCTAAAAGTTTTGAAAGCATTTAACATGAGTTTACATTCTTCCGTTACTTGATTTCATTCTTTGACTTTCAAAAACTTTTGACAACATTATATTAAATTACTGACGTATAAGATTTCTAAAACCTCGTCCTTAATATTCGTGTAAATGATTTTACTTCCTTTTACAATGATTTTATATAAACCAATAAACCATTTTCTCTTATCATGTACATCCGACTCAAACTTATTTTGAACAACTCGTTTTATCGACCTCCAAATATTTTTATACAAGACGAGGATTCCAACTTTTGAAGTACAACAGTTTTCAATATCGCATGTTTTAGCTTATGTTACTTCATTTCTCAATCCTATATAAGTATCACTACGTCTCCCTTCCTCTACCTAAGCATTCACAAATGAATCACTGTTTCACCTAACCAAGCTGTCTCCTTATAGTCATCCTATCTGAATTCGTGCTTATCGATCCTTCCCTCGTCACGCTCTCGACCTCTCTTTATTGCTTAGGCCTTAGGGTCCGTCAATGTCTGTGGCAACTCTTAGTTATTAGTAGGCCCTTGGACCTTGTGATGTTGTCGTAGTGCATGTACCTAAGTTGTGTATGTGGGCTTGAATGAGTGTACTCCCCCATAAGTGTATCAATGTTTGCCTATTTGCGTGATATATACATACTCGGAGTTATTCGTGATATTATGAAGTTGTTTGTGTGTTAGTATTCATAGATTTGTGTGTGGTTAGCTATAGCATACTAGGGATGCCTGTGTATGTAAGAGTTAGTGTTGGGATGTCTAATGGAGTGTATGTAGTTAGAGATACTTGTAATGGTTGAAATAAAATGGTTGGTAAAGCTATGTGTATGTTAGGTGTGATAATAATAAGTGTATGCATGGTTAAGTGAGTAGGCCTATTTTATGACCTATATACTAGTACGTGTGAGTATGTGCTCGTAGGTAGATATATATAGTGTTTAGACGTAAGTAGTTATATTTTGTTGCCTGAGTATAAATGTGATATACATATGGTAGTAGGATTATAATTTTGATTGGTATTGCTTGCTTTTTCGGAATGTTGCATGCGTGCATACCATGAGGGATACACGACTATTGCACATCTTAATTATGTATGCGTAGATGTGTTAGTATACTAATTATAGGTAGTAGGCTATGGTGTGAACATAAATGTTACATGTGTGTGACTATACGATGTATGCGTATGTATTAAGGAGTGTATTATAATTATACGTGTGCTGATGTCTGTATTATTATTATGGTATATAGAGTGATTGAACTATGTGAGTATTACCTGACTAAATATTAAGTGTGATTGACTTAAGGTATGTATATGGTTGTATTGGTAGATATATGTATATATATGGATGAAATGTTAGCGTGTATAGGTGTGCACCATGCACGGGTAAGTGTGTGCTTAGTTAAAGTATTGGTGACTATAGTATATGTGGCATGTCGAAAATACAGTTATAGGACCGTACGTAATGTGAATGTATGGTGAAATATTTGAATGCATTTGAATGACTATATATATTGTGAAATTATAGTAGAGGTGAATGTGTATTAGATATAGTAAAGCTTGATTAATAATGGTGTGGAGCGACCACATGAGCTGATGTGTTTTGTGTTGGATGTACACTAGGAAGTATTAGAGAGTAGTATACCCATATTGTTGGTGCATAGATAGCTATCCATACGTAGAGCAATGATTGTATTTGCTGGTATAAGACTAATCTTAGGTGAGTAGCTGGACTATTGTTTTGAGCTAGGTAAGTAGTAGCTATATAGGGGATGTACGTATATGTATATGATTGAAATAAATGTATGAAATTGACTGACTATAATAGGTATAAGTGAATGACGTACGTGTATATATATATACGTGTTGGTAGTGTTACGTTTGACTACCTAGTGCATATATAAGCACTTGTAATGACTATACTTGGTTTGAATTAAAATGTGACGTGATTGGGGTAATTACTAGAACGACTAGATATGTTAGAAAGTCTGAGGATGGATTTTATTCTAAGGTGGGGAGGATGTAACGACCACTTTTCGTTGTACGTTGTTCGTGCACGTGCTTTTGGCCGTGCACGTGTTTATTTTAGACTTTATTTGTTTGAGAACACTTTTGTGTGATATGCCGTTGTGAACGTCTCTGAGGGTATTAAATAGTGGCACTAATTTGGAACGACGTTTCTTGAGTCGTTTTCCCACAATTTAATCTTATTTGATGAGACGTTGCGATTTTCACTTTTGACGGGAGACGTTTCTATTTTTAGTTTCGTCGTCCGACGTCAAAATTGAGATCCGTCTTCTTAGTTAGCCCACTTTCGTCATCACGATCACCACGATATTTATTTTATAATTTTTGGAGCTCATTTGACCACTTTTATATTTTTAACAAGGTTTATAATATTTTTAATAATTAAGTTTTAAATTATTTTCGGTCAAATAAAATTTATTTGAGTTTCAAACGTTTTAAATAAATTTTGAGCCAAATCTTAGCCCCTATCTTGGCCGCACCCAATCCCTATGAGATTAGGAAGAGTAGATTTGAATTTTAAATTATTTTAAACTCCTAATCCCATTAGGATTAGCCCTAGACCAAGTCAACCCATCTACACTATATAAACAACCTTTAGGAAGACCTATTTTCGCAAGAAAATAACCCTAGCCGCTTCCAAAACTCAAATTTGACGTTGCGACGAATCGCCGCAACGTTGCGACGAACTTTCCCCGCACCGACCGAGGAAACCGAGCCCGTTCCCCCGCTCCAACCGCTAGCCGCCCCCGCATCCCCGCTCCGCACCGACCCGCTGCTGTCGACCGCTCTGTTCGCCCGCTCCGACCGAGAGAAGCTCTCGGTCAGACCGAGAGCACAGCCGCATCCCCGCTCCGCACCAACCCTCGCACCGACCCGCTCTGTCGCCCCGCCTCCGCCCGTGTCTGACCGAGCGGATCGCCCGCACCGACCGACGTTGCAACGTTGCAACGTTGCAACGTTGCAACCCCCGCATCCAAGGCGCCCGACCGACCGCTCCCTCCGAACCGACCGACAAATCTCTCCGCACCAAGCCCCCGCCCGCACCACTGCAGCACGCTGCGCTGCAAGCCTCGCACCAAAGCGTGCCCGACCGAGAGGATCCCCCACACCGAGGCTGTACGACCGAGAGCCATTCGTCGCAACCCCGCACCCGTCGCACCACTTGCCACCGTGGGCACCCCAAGTTCTCCAGAGGTATTGTGGGTCCCCCATAAGTCCCTAGGACTATTGTGGGGCCCACCTAGGTGCTTTCTCTCCGACGATTCGCCGCGTACGACGTTGTGACACGTCGTAGTCGTCGTCGCATGTGTTAGCTTTGGAATCTGGAATCGTTGCTCCGGTTGATTGCTCTGAAATTTCCAGCGAGGAATCTAATTGGAATCTGGACTTGGAGCGCGATATTATTATTCCAACCCCCGGCGTTGCTACCTGACGCCGGTGTAGCTTTCGCGTCGTGTTGAGGTAACGCTTTGCACCCCTAGGACCCCCAACCCAACGCATGCTAATCAAGTCAAAAATTAGTATTTTTAAAGTATTTTAAATGTTTTAGAATTCACTAATCAAGATTAATAAAACGAATGTAGGCCGGTGGACTTGTGCACGTAGGTTATTTGTGACTTGGACTCTCTTGGACGGTGTCTCTCAGACGTTGTACTTGTAGGCAAGTGAAACTTGCCAACTCTTGTGTAGAGTCATGTTTTTAGGCCACTTCCTTGTTCCTAGCGTAAAAGAGACTAGTCAGTGAAATGATAGCTGGCTAGACGCCTACTTGATCTAGTTTGACAACGAAACTAGATCCGTCACCTAAATGGATCTAGCTTGACAACGAAGCTAGATCCAACTCTTTAAACTTGTTAATCATGCATACTAAACTGTCACGTTTACTTTCCTTATCTGTACGCACTTTTAACTGCCATGCATTGCATTCTACATGTCATCCAAGTTGATTGTTGCATTCGTAGCACACGCTACAATACTTGTACTTGTACTCCTTGAATACTACTTCCTGGGAACGAGCCTCATGTGTTGGTCAAAAGCCAATGCCCGGTTTCCTTGTCCGGCTAGGTGCACCCATATGCCATACTTGTTAAAAACACTTCCTGGCTCATGATCCAGAAGCGAGCATTACCGTTCGGGGGTAAGGCCCTGGCTCGATACACGTGGAGGGGTAGGGATAAACGATCACCTGAGCTTAGGAGTGGCCCGATCAGCCACTCTAGCCAGAAGGCGGAATCTCTGTGCACGAGGTGCTTACTTTACTTGTCTTGCACTAGTGAGTGTTATTTGTATAATTTGTCATCCATGCCATTTTTAAATGCCATGCTCGTACTTTACTTTACTTGTTGAACTCATACTTTAAACTGCCATGCCATTCCATTCATGCTAGAACTGCTAGGTTGCGTCACCTACTTTCAGTTTCCTTGCACAAGTCTCTTGTAGACTTGCTGACATGTGCCCCTTGCTCTTTTGGGTGTCACATGTTAGACCCTGAGCCAGAGACCGTTGCTGAGTACGTGGCGTTTTGCTGACGCTGAGCCTGAGTCCATGTCTGCCCAGGAGGAGTTTTGTGAACATCGGTGACCATTCTTGGTGACTTTGCTGAGCTTTCTTTTGTTTTAGGTTTTGTTGTTAGTTGTCGGTGCGTGGCACCTTTGTTTTGTACGTTGTACTTTTGTTGGCCATGTTTGGGCCTTTAGACTCTTTTTCTTTTAGCCTGGTGGCTTTTTCTGTGATGTTGAAACTTATTTTATGGATATTCTGAGATATCTCTTTGTCTCATTTCATTATTATTATCTTTGTTTCGTTCGCATTGCAAGGACCTGCAGTTTTAAATTTGATTGACGCTTATCGGACTTGTAGCTTTGCAGCTTCAAGTCTGAGCGGACCTTCTCACGCTTCGCCTCCATATTTTTGGGAAGCGGGGCGTGACAGAAGGGAATTCCCTGATGGAGGAAAGAGAGAGAAAGCAATCTGTAGATACCAGAGACCATCGCCAAAAGAGTATCCTGAGATGATGGAGCATATGAAGAAGGCAAATCAGCTGGAGGCACAGTGGATGAGGATGGAGCTGAAGTAGACTTCCTCTTCTTCGAAGCAGTCTGCAGAGCCGAAGAAGATTTCGACTTTGCAGAAGCGTCGAGGAGAGGACCAAAGGGCATGGGCTTGTAACGAGTCAAGTCAATACCAAAGTGGCGAAAGACACGAGTCAAAAGACCACCGTAAGGAATGTGAGACGAGGAGGACGTGAACTCAACCTTGTCCATCCTATCAAGGAGGACACCGGCCCAGTTCACGGGCATGCCAGGGAAAATAGCATACATACACTTTAGTATATCCTGAGACGGCTGGTCAGACGATCCATATCTCGGCAGGATGTTGGACTTCACCACTAGGTGAACAACCCAACCTCGTGCAGAGAACATAGATGATCTGACACCCGAATCAAGAGCTAAAGGTACCTCTTGAAACATATCCCGGAGAACAGACTGGTCAAGATCGTCAATCTCAGAGATGCAGATATCAGTGGGAAGGGAACCGACAGAAGGAATCCTAAGAATAGTCCCTAAGAGAGAGGGAGTGATCTGAATGTGGGTTCCCTGAACGACAGTATCGAGGATCCCTGTAGACGAATACTCACCGCGAACGCGGTTCGCATAGAAGAGCTTCACCAGAAATGGATAGGCTCTGGGGGACTCGCTCTGAGAGAAGCGAAAAAGATCGGCCAGGTGAGTAGCGGAAAGAATGTCAGATAGTCTCTCAGCAGTGAAGGCGGGGAAAGCAATGTACCGCTCCCTAAGTAGGTTGATCCCTAGGAGAGAGTGAAACTTTGCCAGACAAAGATCGTCTCGGCAAACGGGAACCAGGGGATCAGAGGGGGGTACGGCAAGAGTCTCTTCAGACGAACTGGATACAGAAGGAGACACATGAGGGTTCTCAGCAACAGGCTCACTGATGTGAACATCAGTAGGCTTGCACTGACGATGAATCAAAGGCTGAGCATCGCTAGAAGAAGCAGAAGGAGAGTAACCCGACGAAGATGAATGCACGGGTGACTGGGCATGCTTGGTTCGTGCTTTATAGGGTTTCTTTCTCTTGGCAATGAGTTTCTTGGGTGCCCTAGAACGTTTAGGAGCATCGATCTTCTCTTTTCCCTTAGTTTTAGGAGCCATGGAAACAAGAGAAGTAGACCAAGTGGAAGCAATGACGATCGCGGAGAAGGAGATCGATTGCAACGACAGAACACGAGCGACGACGACAAATAGGAGCAGTTCGACAGTTATGGAGACGAGATCGACCGTTTTCAGAGAGGAAAACGAGCGGGAAGTTGAACAGTCGAAGCGGAGGAGAGAGAAATTCGACGTTGGGAAGTGTTCGCATAGACTGAATATAAAATTGGGGAAATCAATCTGAGCAGTTTTATCAAGGAATCGACGGCTCGGATCAAATCACATGAACCGACACAGCAAGAGACAGTCGACTGATGAACCAAAGTCAGTCGACTGGATGAAGTGATAAAATTAAAGCTCAGATAGATGTGCAGTCGACTGGCAAGTAATATGCAGTCGACTGTCCATTGGACAGTCGACTGATATATACTCAACAGTCGGCTGGCCGAGAATTAATACAGTTCAGAAAAAGAACAGAGAGCACTGTAAAAATTTGACAGAGAGTACCGTCGCCTGATAACTAAAATTCAGTCGCCTGTTAAGCTAACAGTCGACTGTAAAACAGTCATCAGTCGGCTGTGCAAAAGATATCAATTCTCAGACTGAGGAGATAGTGTAGGGTAGTCTACTGTCGAAGGAAAGACAGTCGTCTGTCCTGGTCCAAAAGAGCACAGTGAGATAGAATTCCAGAGAATAAGAACACTCACCCTAGGACCTATACTATAATCACAAATACATCGTAAAATCATTATGAAACCAATAAATCCATTGAAACACAAATTTCTCCAATCAATTTCAAAAGCTCATGAAATCAAATAAGTCACAATTGCCTTTCTTAATCTCATAAAACAATAAAGCACATGAAGAAAGACAATAAAAAAGATATAATCTCAATAAGGAGTTATAGCATGAAAATTGAGCTTCTAGATTTCAGATTCACCCATAATTCCCAATTCTCCACGCAACCTCACAAATGAATCTTCTTTAAGAGGTTTAGTGAAGATATCGGTAATTTGTTTTTGGGTTTCAATGTACTCTAAGATGATGTCCTTCTTAGCTACATGATCATTTATAAAATTGTGTCTCACGTCTATGTGTTTGGTACGGGAGTGGTGTACCGGATTCTTGGAAAGACAAATAGCACTTTGATTATCAACCATGATAGGGCAAGTAGCACAATTGACACCATAGTCACTAAGAGTGTGTCTCATCCAAAGAACTTGTGCACATGCAAGACCCGCGGCAATATATTCCGCTTCAGTCGTGGACAATGACACCGAATTCTGTTTCTTAGAAAACCAAGAAACTAAGGAATTTCCTAAGAAATGGCATGTGCCACTAGTACTTTTCCTGTCGGATTTGCATCCGGCAAAGTCGGCATCACTATATGAGATTAACTCATATGTGCTAGACTTAGGGTAAAGTAACCCATAATCTAGGGATTGATTGAGATAACGAAATATTCGTTTAACCGCAATCAAGTGTGACTCCTTAGGTCTTGCTTGATATCTAGCACAAATACATACGGAAACATGATATATGGCCTACTAGCGGTCAAGTAAAGTAAGTTACCGATCATACCTCGATATAGACGGACGTCTACATCTTTTCTGCTTTCATCCTTGTGTATGGGAGTCCTTTTGCTCGAAGACGATTCCATCCCGAATCGCTTAATAAGCTCCCCTGTGTACTTTGTCTGATGTATAAAAGTGCCATTCTCCATTTGACAAATTTGCAATCCAAGGAAATAGGTGAGCTCTCCCATGTGGCTCATCTCAAACTCATCCTTCATAGACTTGGAAAATTCTTCCTCTTGCCGGTAGCCTTGAGCTACTAACCTTGCTTTGTTCCGTGTGATTACCTCGTTTTCATCCGTCTTGTTCTTGAATATCCATTTGGTCCCAATAACTTGATGACCACTTGGAAGAGGTACAAGTTCCCAAACTTCGTTTCTCTCGAATTGCGCTAGTTCTTCTTCCATTGCCACTATCCAAGAGCTAGCCTCACAAGCTTCTTGAATGTTCTTTGGCTCAATGGTAGAGACGAATGCGCAATGGGAGAATTCTTCAATTCTTGATCTCGTTCAAACACCCACATCAATATCTCCAATAATTTGGTTATCGGGATGGTTGCGAATGGTTGGATAAGCTTTGGGTAAACCTGGATCACTAGGAACAACTTCAACAACTTCGTTAGAAGTGTTAGTCTCAACAATAGAATCATTAATCTTAACATTATTAAGAGAATCACAAAGAATATCTACATTATCATCATCAACATGAGGAAAATCAAAATCTTCATAAAAAGATACGTGAAGTGATTCCTCAATCGTTGAAGAAGTTTTGTTGTATATCCGGTAGGCTTTGCTACGTGTGGAATATCCAACAAAAATTCCTTCATCGGATCTTGGCTCAAATTTGCCTAAATTATCAAAGGTGTTCTTTATAAAACATTTCGAACCAAAGACACGAAAATATTTCACTTGAGGATTTTTATCATAAAACATCTCAAAACAAGTTTTGTTTGTTCGGGGTCTCACTAGGATCATATTGAGCACATAACATGCCGTGTGCACCGCTTCTGCCCAAAATTGTAGTCCTAAATGACTATCATGGAGCATAGTGCGAGCACACTTAATAAGAGTCCTATTCTTTCTTTCTACAACACCATTTTGTGGTGGTGCACAAGGAAAGGAAAAGCTATGAGTTATCCCGGAGTCATCACAAAACTTAGTAAAAGACTCATTCTCAAATTCTCCTCCATGATCACTACGAATAGTTATAATGGTGGATCCTAAAAGATTCTGAATCTTCTCTGCAAATTTGGTAAACTCTTCATGAGCTTCATTCTTATTAGTTAAGAAAGAAACCCATGTAAATCTAGAAAAGTCGTCAACGACAACTAGTCCATAATGAGCATTACCTAAAGAAGCGGTTCTAGTTGGCCCAAATAAATCTAGATGTAGAAGTTCTAGGGGCCTCTTAGAAGTAATCCCTTCTTTAAGCTTAAATAAAGATTTACTTAGTTTACCTCTTTGACATGAATCACAAAAGTTTTTCTTATTAAAAAAAATCTTAGAAAAACCTTTGACTAGATCATGCTTAGCTAACTTATATAAGTGCTTGAAGTGAACATGACCAAAACGGCGATGGCATAATAGTTGTTCACTTGTGTTAGCAACTAAGAAATGTTCTACGGTATTAGGCAAGCTCAAATAATAAATATTTTTACGCCTAATACCGGAAAATAAAACATTTGAATCACAATCAACAATAGTACACAATCCTTCTCCAAAGTTAACCTTGTAACCTTTTTCACAAAGTTGACTAATGGAAATGAGATTGTGACATAAACCACTAACAAGATAAACATTAGTAATTAGGGGTTTGGAAGGATTACCAACGATACCTAATCCAATGATGGTTCCCTTTTGATTACCTCCAAAAGTGACCGTTGCACCATCCTTGATGCTAATCACTTCGGAGAGCAATGAGGGATCTCCTGTCATGTGTTTGGAGCAACCGCTATCAAGAATCCATCCTTTCCCTTTAGAGCTAATGAGACTTTTATTGCTCTTCTTCTTTCTCTTGGGTACCTATATAATATACCATAAGCTTATGGTAGCCAATGTTTGTTGGGTCAAAGGGGATTAGCCCTTTGGAAGCCAAGTCCAAGTGGACTTCCGCTTCCCAACATAGTTACTATTTCTAATTACATCATGAAAGTAGGAATCAACATAAGCATTCCAAACATTTAGACTAGTGTTCTTAGGACCCCAAATAGTGTACATCTTGGGAGTCCTATTCCTAGTTGCATGCATATGTGTTGGATTTCTATGTGGTGCATGCTTCTTAGGAACATGATTTCTAGCATAGAGATGTGGTGGAGGATATGCATTGTACATTCTAGGATGATATGTATTCTTGGGAACATGAATATTATATGAAGCATGTTGATCATGCATGACATGTGGAGGATTAGCATACATGAAAGAATGATGCGTATGAGCATATGGGTGTGCGGGAGCACGTACATGAGTATTTCTCATGTGTGGTTATGTACGTGTCCGTGGGTGCGGAGCATAAAATGTGTCATGATTATCCACTTGTGAAGTAGGTTGTTTCATACGTGGATGAGTATTAGTGTACATATAAGCATGGCCTTGCTTTTGGTTTCCACCCTTAGTGGGTTTCTTGCCAAAAGGAAGAGAAGGTGATGTGGTGACATTCTTGGTAGGATTGCTACCTATAGTGTCTTTGACACCACTTGTGGATGCACTGGAGGAAGGCCTCACAAAATCTATAGTGACACCACTATAGGAGGTGCGAGCATTCGATGCATTTGCTTTTACAAATCCAAAGCCAACATGATGTGTAGCCGGAAATTGGTTTGCAAGCAAATCGTCCAATTGTCCTTGTCCCTTATTGAATCTCACAATACGGGAGGACATGAGCTCATATTTCTCCTTTAAAGAAGAAATGTTGGTATCCAAGGTGGACACCCGTGCTTTGAGCTCGTGCACTTGGGTTTTAAGAGAATCATTCTCTAACCCCAATTGTGTGTGACATGTAACTAGATCACTATTATCCATGGGATGTGTTTGATCTAGTTGAGATTTGAGGGAATTCACCTCATCTCTCAATGTGACATTTTGAGAAGCTAAGTTTGCTTTCTCAAGGGTTAAAGTATCAACAATGGTGTCATTGTTGATAATGTATGGAATGGATGACTTGCTACCTTTTGATTTCTTTAAGCTAGAGTATCTAAGCATTAAAGATTGGTATTTAGCAAATAGTTCTTCATTAGCTATATGAAGTTCATCTATTGTTACCTCGGTGTTATCCGTATCGGAATCACTCTCACCCGAGAGTGGGTCTTCATGTGCCATGAAGCACATGTGGGCGCTCTCACCCTTCTCATCATCGGAATCGCTTGATGAGTCATCACTTGAGTCATCAAAGATACCGACGAGTCCTTTCTTCTTGTCTCTCTTGTTCTTGTCGGACTTGTGGTACTTTGGTGCCTTCCATTTTTCTTTGTTGTTTAGCATTGGGCAATCCCTCTTGATGTGCCCTGGCTTATTACACTTATAACAAAGAGAGGAAGTAGCATTAGTAGACTCAAAACGTTTGTTGGAGGGAAATTTACCTTTGCGGAAGAAGCGTTGGAACTTCTTCGCCATTTGGGCCATTTCACTCAAATCCATCTCGTTCTTGGATTCATCACTTTCGGAGGATGACGAATTGGCGTTGAACGCCAAAGATTTCTTCTTGGCCTCCGAGGGATTCATCATGGCTCGAATCTTCAACCGGTTATCACGTCTTACTTCGTAAGACATAAGAGTCCCGATGAGATTCACCACGGTGTAGTTCTTCAAGTCATTGACCTCCTCAATGGCGATTGCTCGTCTTTCCCATTTGGAGGTCATCCCCATGATGATCTTCCTTACCTTTTTAGGTTCGGTGTAAATTTGGCCAAGGGCTTCCAATTCGTTTGTGATGTCGGTAAAGCGTCCGTACATCGACGCAATGCTCTCATTTTCCTACATGTGAAACAAGTCGAAGTTTTGCACGGCAACATATAACTTTGAAAGCTTTACCTTATTTGTTCCCTCGTGGGTAACGATGAGATGGTTTCAAATTTGATATGCACTCTTACATGTGCATATCTTGTTGAACTCATTCGGGTCCAACGCACAATGAAGAGCGTTCATTGCTTTAGCGTTGTTGACTTCGGCAGACTTCTCGGAAGTCGTCCATTTCTCGAAGTCCTCTTCGGCGGGCTCGACGTATTCCTTGTGGAGAGTTCTCCAAAGAGAAGCACTCCTAAGGAATGTCTCCATCCTACACTTCCAATAGCCAAAGTTAGTACCATTGAAACGTGGAGGACGTACCGTAGATTGACCTTCGAAAAGTGTGGACGCTCCATCACGGTCGTGATTGTTGTACGAAGCCGACGGAGGAACGTTGTTGTTGTTGGATGCCATAGATAAAACCTTGTGCTCTGATACCAATTATAAGGACCCTGTCTATGGGGAAAACACTAGAAGGGAGGTTGAATAGTGTTTATGCAAATTTAAAAGGAATTTACGCCAAATAAAATGCAATCCAACAAATAGTGCGGAATAGAAAAACAACCCAAAGAGAAACACAAGCAAACGCAGAAATGTTTCAAGGGTTCGGATTACCCAAGTCAACACCCGACTTGTTCCCGGTAATCCTACGTCCCTACCACCCGGATACCACCGGATACTCAAGTTAGAACCATAACTTGAGGTTTCCTTAAAACCCACTTGTAGCAACCCTACAAGTGCAATCGAATACAATCGTTGTCCTTGACTCCCACAGCTAGGGATTAAGCAAAAACCACTCTCACAACCGAGAGCACAATTCAAATAAAGAAGTTATGAAATCTGAAAGCAACACTTACAATCACCTATGCCTTGAAGTAGAACTTGAAGGAGAAGTGTGATGTGTGTTGAAGAGCTCTCTTGGAAGAGAGGAGAAAGCCCTTTCTCTTGACTGCACCAATTGCCTAGAAGATCAATCTTTGGTTCTAGGTTGGAGAGCAAGAGAACAAGATTTGGAAATACTTAGGGCTTTGGATTTGAAAGCTTTGATCTTTGGAAATGAAAGCTTGAAGGATTTTGCAATGAATGAGTAACCTTCCAATGAAACAGTAGAAGCTCTATTTATATCTTTCTCAAATCCACAAAACAGTTTAGGCAAAAACCCAATCAAAATCCGTGAGAAAATCTCAATGGATATAATCTGAACTCGCGACAGTCGACTGTTGAACAATCCACAGTCGACTGTTGCACAGTCAGCAAGGGTAGGTGAGAATTCATAATAGTAACTTACCACGTGGACAGTCGACTGATGAAGCAAAGACATTCGTCTGTTAAACCAACATGCGACTGTAATTTCACCGACAGGCACTGGCCGAGAGAAGAGTAAGTTAGACAAATACTGGAAATCCCCCAAGATACAGGACAGACGACTGATGCAAGGAACACAGTCGACTGTTAATCAGAACAGGCGACTGTATAACCTTAAACAGGCGACTGTCAATATCAAGAGAAATTTCCAGAGAGCTGAGTCAAAGAAATGATTTACAGACAGGCGACTATTGCAGCATAGATAGTCGACTGATCTAATAGACAGTCAACTGTATATACAGCATAAGTCGTCTGGCCGTAGAAATCAGATCAAAACAGAGTTTAGGCAAGGAGAGACAGGCGACTGATTTACAATACACAGTCGACGGTCACTAGGACAGGTGCCTGTGAATCGATCAACAGTAGCCTGTGCGAAATAATCAGAGTAGGCCCAAAAACTACATTGTAATAGTCTGTGCATAACAGGCGACTGTAGAACAAAACACAGTCGACTGTTTTTGAGACAAGCGACTGTAAACTGTTAAGCAGTCGGCTGTTATGAACAATCCTAGCACAAACAAAAGAGAATTGAATTGAGATCAAAGGACAAAGATCTAGAGAAGTCGTATGACCGAATGAAGATGTGTGTGAGTGCTCCGTCAAGGTTCTACTTCTAAGCTACATACTAGAAGAGATAAAAGAAAAATTACATTGACAGATAATCTCTTCTTTCCATCGTATGAGCTTGAAGTCTTTACGGAGCTTCAATCATCAATCTACGATCATCCAATTCATATCATTTGCCTTCAATTATGTTTGTAAGTCATCCATTGCTAGTAGATCTTCATAATAAGCTTAGGCAATGGATTAACTGCAAAATAGGGGATTAGTCACAAGTAATTATGTTTGCTCATCATTAACACCAAGTAGGGAGAAGTCCAATACTCAACAAACCCAAGTGCACGAGCTCAAAGCACGGGTGTCCACCTTGGATACCAACATTTCTTCTTTAAAGCAGAAATATGAGCTCATGTCCTCCCGTATTGTGAGATTCAATAAGGGACAAGGACAATTGGAGGATTTGCTTGCAAACCAATTTCCGGCCACACATCGTGCTGGCCTTGGATTTGTAAAAGCAAATGCATCTAATGCTCGCACCTCCTATAGTGGTGTCACTATAGATTTTGTGAGGCCTTCCTCCGGTGCATCCACAAGTGGTGTCAAAGACATTATATGTAGCAATCCTACCAAGAATGTCACCACATCACCTTCTCTTCCTTTTGGCAAGAAACCCACCAAGGGTGGAAACCAAAAGCAAGGCCATGCTTTTATATACACTAACACTCATCCACGTAGGAAACATCCTACTTCACAAGTGGATAATCATGACACATTTTATGCTTAGCACCCACGGACACGTACACAACCACACATGAGAAATACTCATGTACGTGCTCCCACACACCCATATGCTCATACGCATCATTCTTTCATGTATGCTAATCCTCCACATGTCATGCATGATCAATATGATTCATATAATATGCATGTTTCCAAGAATACATATCATCCTAGAATGTACAATACATATCCACCACCACATCTTTATGCTAGAAATCATGTTCCTAAGAAGCATGCACCACATAGAAATCCAACACATATGCATGCAACTAGGAATATGACTCCTAAGATGTACACTATTTGGGGTCCTAAGAACACTAGTCTAAATGTTAGGAATGCTTATGTTGATTCTTACTTTCATGATGTAATTAGAAAAAGTAACTATGTTAGGAAGCGGAAGTCCACTTGGATTTGGCTTCCAAAGGGCTAATCCCCTTGGACCCAACAAACATTGGGTACCATAAGCTTATGGTATATTATATAGGTACCCAAGAGAAAGAAGAAGAGCAATAAATGCCTTATTAGCTCTAAAGGGAAAGGATGGATTCTTGATAGCGGTTGCTCCAAACACATGACGGGAGATCCCTCATTGCTCTCCGAAGTGATTAGCATCAAGGATGGTGCAACGGTCACTTTTGGAGGCAATCAAAAGGGAACTATCATTGGAGTAGGTATCGTTGGTAATCCTTCCAAACCCCTAATTAGTAATGTTTATCTTGTTAGTGGTTTATGTCACAATCTCATTTCCATTAGTCAACTTTGTGACAAAGGTTACAAGGTTAACTTTGGAGAAGGATTGTGTACTATTGTTGATTGTGATTCAAATGTTTTATTTTCTGGTATTAGGCGCATAAATATTTATTATTTGAGCTTGCCTAAAACCGTAGAACATTGCTTAGTTGCTAACACAAGTGAACAACTATTATGGCATCGCCGTTTTGGTCATGTTCACTTCAAGCACTTATATAAGTTAGCTAAGCATGATCTAGTCAAAGGTTTTCCTAAGATTGTTTTTAATAAGAAAAACTTTTGTGATTCATGTCAAAGAGGTAAACTAAGTAAATCTTCATTTAAGCTTAAAGAAGGGATTACTTCTAAGAGGCCCCAAGAACTTCTACATCTAGATTTATTTGGGCCAACTAGAACCGCTTCTTTAGGTAATGCTCATTATGGACTAGTTGTTGTTGACGACTTTTCTAGATTTACTTGGGTTTCATTCTTAACTAATAAGAATGAAGCTCATGAAGAGTTTACCAAATTTGCAAAGAAGATTCAGAATCTTTTAGGATCCACCATTATCACTATTCGTAGTGATCATGGAGGAGAATTTGAGAATGAATCTTTTACTAAGTTTTGTGATGACTCTGGGATAACTCATAACTTTTCCTTTCCTCGTGCACCACCACAAAATGGTGTTGTAGAAAGAAAGAATAGGACTCTTATTGAGTGTGCTCGCACTATGCTCCTGTTGGATCCTGCCAAAACAGAGTTAGGATCGATAATATGAAGTTTAGACTTACGCTTGCGTATGCAGCACGGTAGTCTACGAACTTCGCCTTCGGATTCGCCACGACGGATCGAGTCTTCTCACGAACGGAGTAAGGCTACTAAATCCACAATCTAAATCTCTACTTTAGATTAAGAACTTGGATAAAGAAAGAGAGGAAGCATTTCGGCAGAGCTTCGCTAGGATGAAAATGCATGCAAGAATGCCATGCAAAAGGTGTTAGAAATGGCTTACCCTTGGGTCTTATTTATAGCCCCCAAGGTAGTTATTTTAGGGTAAGTTGTTCCTTTGGAACAACTTAATTAAGGTGTACTATGATACATGGCACATTATAAGCTTAAGTTGTACCAGATGCATGGTACAACATAAGCTTAAGATATTCCCCCTTTATTAGCCATATGTCGCATGCACTTATGCATATATAAAGCGACTTTCCTACTCATCCAGAGATCCTCTCCGTAAGGGAACAGATTCCCTTTGCACACGACTTCGTGTACGCGACGTTCGAGGTCCGTATTCCCTCGTACATCCCCCACAAGGGTGTACAAACGTCTTCCATATCCAACATCTCCCACTCACACTTGAGGGGATTGTAAGAGAACGTCTTTCCCTTAGTTCTTTCATCTATCATACCGAGAAATAGACCGTGCGACCGTCATGCGCGTAGAGTCTGTTGTTGTGCACTTGTTAGAGATACACAATGACCTCGAAGGTGCAAAGTTGAGTAGTTCAACGCATGCTTTACCCTAGATTATTTCTTCACATTTCTTGTACTTTATATTCAACAATTGAATCCCATCTGGATTACAATTGGCTGGCCAGCTTTGAATTATTAAAGTCCAAATGCGAATAAGAAATCAATCTTCCTCTTCTTGCGAACCTTCTGATCTTGACTTGATTCGCTTTTCTAACGTGCCCCGCCGAGCCGAATTATCATAGCCCATTAGCAACACGCTAAGATAGCGATCATCTTGTCAAATCTAAAGGAACCAATTGGAGTCCTTAAGGGTAAGAGTTAAGACCCGTATGGCCTTTGAGTCTCACATAATAGCAAACACTATTGCTACTAACTCAGTGGTCGAAATGCATACGTGGTATGAACACGTATTACAACATCACTCCTTTCCCAGGGAGAGTATGTCTTAATGATGTTGTACGGATGAAAAGATCAGACACCACAGTGCCTATCCTTTTGAGTCCCCTTACTACTCGTGAATTATTCACGGACTCTCATCCTGCATAAGACAGATCGGATTTAAAATCCTACGAGATCTCTTTCAAATATCCTTGTGATACAGATCTCAGATCTTTTGTAAGCATCCATATGATGCAGATCTTTCATTCGACTATCTTTGTTAAAGTCATGACTCTAAATCATTCGTCTAATGATTTTGACTTTAAACTAGTCTCATCTCTATCTTATCCATCTGATAAGATAAGGCGGTTGCTCATGTGAGAGAGCCAACCTTAATCTGTCCGACATACACACAATTCAGCTGAGATTTCAAAAATGTACACAAACATTTCTTAAGAAATTCATATGCAATGTTGGAAAAAGAACTTATTCTTTTATTAATTTTGATCATTTCTTAGACATGGGAATATATATTGGTACAACTCAGCTCATACGCAATCCTTGGGATGATAAGTGTTTATAAAACACATTTCTGGGGATCGCTTTCGTAAGCTGATCCTCTATCATCTTATGCGTAGATATGTACCTTATGTCTACCTTCTTGGTTTTATCATAGTCTTTTGCAAATTCGTATCGGATATCAATGTGTTTGATCTTACAAGACACATTATCCTCTTAACCGCTTTCCAGTGTACTTGCCCTGTATTGGATTGGTAACAGCTTACCATTTCCAACGGCAAAACAGATGTCCGGTCTCGTACACACCATAGCGTACATAAGACTATCAACTGCACTGGAATATGGAACTTTTTCCATAATTTCATTT
This sequence comes from Scilla litardierei, assembly GCA_030789695.1. Taxonomy (NCBI): domain Eukaryota; kingdom Viridiplantae; phylum Streptophyta; class Magnoliopsida; order Asparagales; family Asparagaceae; genus Scilla; species Scilla litardierei. The sequence goes on along the minus strand of CM061137.1, from coordinate 112,430,858 downwards.
TCCTTTTGGTTCTTTGGACACGATTCCAGATATAAATTATCGCATATGCTTATATGAATATCAATGGACTTGCAGTCCTGCATATTAAATCGTTCTAGAACCTTCTTTATATAAGTCTCCTGTGAAAGAGAAAGAAGTTTCTTCGAACGATTCCTTGAAATCTTAACTTCAAGGATATATGCGGCTTTTCCTATGCCTTTCATCTCAAATACTGATGAAAGCCAAGCCTTGATACTCATCACAAAAGCCCTTGTCATTTCTGGCTATTAAAATGTCATCTACATATAGAGACATGATAATATACTTGCTTTTAATCCTCTTGATATATACTCAGTCATCTTCATCAAGCATGGTAAAACCATTTGATAACTTTATGCAATCGTATATACCATTGCCTCGAGGATTGTTTAAGACCATATATGGACTTACGAAGCTTACAAACCTTATGTTTGTTTCCTTCTTTTACAAACCCTGTTGGTTATTCCATATATATCTCCTCGTCCAATTCTCCATTGAGAAAGGCAGTCTTTACATCCATCTGATGTAATTCGAGGTTTAAGCAAGCTACCATTGCCAGAATCAGGCGAATCGAGGTAAAACGCACAACAGGTGAGAAGGTCTCTTCGTAGTCTATCCCTTCCTGTTGCGTAAAACCTTTCGCGACAAGGCGAGCTTTATATCTGTCAATAGAGCCATCAGCCTTATGCTTGATCTTGAGAACCCATTTGTTCCCAATTGCTCTATGTCCTCTGGGTAAGTTAACTAAGTCCCAGACTTGGTTAACTTTCATGGATTTCAATTCCTCCTTCATCGCTTCCATCCATTTGTCTTTTGCAGGGCAAAATGACGGCCTGTTTGAAAGTAGCAGGCTCGTCATTTTCTTGTAGTAAAATCATAAAGGTTTGCGGAAATTTCAACCAACCTTGTATGATTACTACGTCGTATTTGAGATTCTTCAAGTCCTTGTTGACTCGAAGTTAGATCAATTCTAATATCACTCCCACTTGAAATGTCGTTAGAATTGCTCCCACTTGGATCATTATTCCCGTTTGGAATAGGATAATCGTCATTCGTATAATCCATTGGTGAAGGTTGAAACGTATTTTCATCTTCACCAAGAATTCTCCCACTCGAATGAGGTAATCCTTTTTGATCATAAATCTCAAACAGAGATAAGTCCTGACTTATCTCGCCCTGTCTTGGAAACTCGTTTTCCAAGAAAGTGACATCCCTCGACTCAAAACTCAATTAGCCCACCATTGTCTTCCTGACTAACATAAAACATAACCTTTGGAGTTTTTCTGAGTATCGTATAAAGATACATTTTCTTCCCCTTGGCCCAAGTTTGCCATACTTATGGGAGGAAATATGTGCGTAGGATGCACAACCCCAAGGTTTCAAAATGTTTAAGTCAGGAGACCTTTGGTTCCACAACTCATAAGGAGTGGAGCTAACTGATTTCGAGGGTACGCGGTTCAAAAATGAAAGCGGCCGTCAATAATGCATCACCCCAAAAAGGTGATTGGCAAGTTAGCTTGCGCCATCATTGAACGGACCATTTTTCATTAAAGTCCTATACCTCCTTTCTGCAACACCAATTTGTTGAGGAGTATAAGGCATAGTTACCTGATGTACTATGCCTTTTTCATCACAAAGTTCCTTTAAACTTGTTGATTGATATTCACCGCCCCTATCGGTTCGCACGACCTTAATCTTGCGATCTAATTGATTCTCCACTAAACTCATATAGTTTTTAAAGCAGGTTTAGTGCTTTCACTTTTGTGGGATATCAAATAGATATGACCGAATCGGGTGAAATCATCAATAAAAGTGATGAAATAGGACTTTCCGCGTCTTGTCTAGACATTAATCGGACCACATATGTCCGAATGGATAAGCTGTAATGGAACCTCGGCCCTTGTGCCGGTTCCAAAACGGCTTGCGACAAGATTTCCCCACAAGGCAATGCTCACAGGTCGACATTTTCAACCTTTGAAATATTGGATAGAAGGCCACGTTTGGTAAATCTATCCATACGCGTTGGTTCAATATGACCAAGCCTTGTGTGCCAACAAATTATATTAGACTCATTAGTCAAAGAATTTGTCACAAGGAAATGAGAAATCATACATTGTACTTATTACAATGAATCCTTTAAATACATAACCCAGAACCAATAAAGGAATTATTATTACAAAATAGGTCCATATTACAATCATGAAGGAACCAGCTATAACCAAGACCCATTAAATTGACCACAGTTATAATATTCCTTTGAATATATGGAATGAAGAGAACATCATGAAGTAGGAAAGTGCGGCCGTTGTCTAAGACTAGCTTGCGAGTCCCAACGCCTTTCACTTCAACACGTGTGTTGTTTCCTACATTGATCCACTTCATTCCTTGGGGTATCCGATGATACTCCATGAAGGACCGTCTGTCCTTTGCTATGTGGTCGGTGGCACCTCGTCATTTCCACTCGTACACGAACGAGCATAGTGACCGAGCTTGTTGCACTTGAAGCACTTGATCCTTTTCAAGTCTTTCTTCTTGTGCCATTTCTTGTGCCCACCCTTATGTTTGGGTTCCTTGGTAGACTCAGTTGCTTATTACGTTCATTAGAAGACTTCGAACGATCTTTACGTTTCTTTCCCCCGTGTGGGGAACTAGCAACCATGTGCACTTCTGCACTTGGCTTGGCAGCCGCAAGCCGCTCTTCCTCTAATTCGAGGTGCTTGGAAACATCGTTGAAGGTCTTGATGCTCTCATTATGAGTGAGATGCATCTTCATCTGATCCCACCCATTTGGTAGGGAACGTATGACTGCTTGGATTTGTTGCTCATTTGTGAGCACATGACCTGCATCCTTTAACTCCGAGATAAGGTTCGCCATATGTCGCAGATGTTTCCCCATGGAATGATCTGGACGTTTCTTATATGAATCGAACTTTATAGTTAAGGAGCGAAGTTTGGACACCGATGTGCCACCGAACTTCTCCTCTAGCTTGGACCATATGTCCATGGCTAGGTCATGTTCTCGGAAGATGCGCATTATGTCATCAGCCATACTGCTTAATAACGTAATGCGTGCTATCTTGTTCTTCCGAGACCAAGCATCAAAAGCTTCCTTGTCTCGTCGGTGTTGGGCCGTAGTGCCCAACTCGGGTTCAATCATAACGTTCTTTAGAGTTTCGAGCACTTCTTGCTCCTCTAGAACGTATTGTATCTTGATGGACCAAAGTTTGTACTTATCACCGTTGAGTTTTTCACCTTTGTTTAACTCAGCGACGATATTCTTTGAAGCGGAAGACATTTTACTTTTAAAATGCTGCAAAAGACACAAAAACGAAGGTTTGATCAAAACATTGCATAAAATTTCTTAAAATATAACTCCCACTTGAAATGATAATAGAATATCCCATTTGGATAGTTCTAAAAATTCAAATCCCACTTGGAATTATATTGTATTTGATAAGTTACTTTCGAAAAATATTGAAGATGTTGTTCTAGAATCGAAAAGGTCTCTATGATTCCAATCACCATCTAGAACAACCTTCAATATTCCCCCATCACTTATCAAACAATCATACTCTTATAGTACTTTGCAGCGGAAAATCAATTTTGAAAAACATATCTTTCAAAATGGAATAGGTGAGAGTTTGCGCAAAGAATTTTAATGCAACATTTGCCAAGCCACGAGACCTGTTCTACACACCCATGGGTTAGATAACCATGGCCGGATCGTGGTAGGACTTGGAATTCTAAATTGCGCTATCCCGATTTAAGGACGGGACATAACCTATTTGAAAACACCTTTTTCAAAAAATTTGAAAACACATTGGCTAATCTCCGTAGAGTAGAGCACAACGTTATAAGTTCATTGGCTAATCTCCATAGAGTAGAGCACAATGACATGGCTAATCTCGCATGAAGTAGAGCATTACGGCTAATCTTCAAGGAGTAGAGCACTACGGCTAATCTCGCATGAAGTAGAGCACTATGGCTAATCTTCAAGGAGTAGAGCCCAATGAAAAAACTTCATTAAAACGTTAGCCCCGTATGGGCTAGTCGGCGCTGTGGTTAGCCCCGTATGGGCTAATCGGCACATTCGAGTTTGGCCAAGGCCTTTTGTCACCCCGTATGGGTCAGTAGGCAAGTTTGCAATCGACCCAGACCTTCTGTCGGATTGGTCGACCAAAAACACCAAATTGATCGACCAATTTTTGGTCTGCAACATCTTCCCGGCCAGGGCCTCTGCCCTGGCCGGGGCTTGGCCAAGGGGGCCGGCCAGGGCCTCTGCCCTGGCCGGCCAGGGGCCCTGGCCCCTCGGCCAGGGCCGGCCATGCCCTGGCCGAGGCCAGGGATTTGGCCCTGGCCACTGCCAGGGCCGGCCAGGCCGGCCTGGCCTTGGCCGGCCACTGCCGGCCTGGCCATGGCCGGCCATGGCTTGGCCATGGCCGGTCATGGCCAATGCCATTTTGGGCATTGGCCGGCCATGGCCCCTTTGGCCATGGCCGGCCACCCCCTTGAATGGGGTTGCCGCACACATTCCTCCCCCTTGATGGGGTGGTCGCCGGTGGTTATTGGCCGTAGTCAACCCCCTCCACAAGTGGAGGGGGGTGCATGGCCTTCATAGCCCATTTGGCCATGGTGCACATGCACCAAATTTCAACTTACCTGATGAAAATAACTACCATCATCTTCCTCGATGAAGCACCCGTTCGTCGATGAAGCACCCGTTCGTCGAGAAATTAGTTATTTCCTAATGGCCGTGTGCCAAAAATGAATAACATACTACGTGAACGGTCGGTTCTTCCCGTCACGGAGAGTTCCTACCATATCCGTAATGATAGGAGACCCTAACGTGAAAAGAACAACCGCTGCGTTCTCTCCGTCACGAAGCGTTCCTACCATATCCGTAATGGTAGGAGACCCATTCGTGAAAAAGACAACGACTCGTTCATAGTTTCGACGGGACGACGGTTTGACCGGGGCGAACCCATATGGCTCCGATACCAATGTTGGATCCTGCCAAAACAGAGTTAGGATCGATAATATGAAGTTTAGACTTACGCTTGCGTATGCGGCATGGTAGTCTACGAACTTCGCCTTCGGATTCGCCACGACGGATCGAGTCTTCTCACGAACGGAGTAAGGCTACTAAATCCACAATCTAAATCTCTACTTTAGATTAAGAACTTGGATAAAGAAAGAGAGGAAGCATTTCGGCAGAGCTTCGCTAGGATGAAAATGCATGCAAGAATGCCATGCAAAAGGTGTTAGAAATGGCTTACCCTTGGGTCTTATTTATAGCCCCCAAGGTAGTTATTTTAGGGTAAGTTGTTCCTTTGGAACAACTTAATTAAGGTGTACCATGATACATGGCACATTATAAGCTTAAGTTGTACCAGATGCATGGTACAACATAAGCTTAAGATATTCCCCCTTTATTAGCCATATGTCGCATGCACTTATGCATATATAAAGCGACTTTCCTACTCATCCAGAGATCCTCTCCGCAAGGGAACAGATTCCCTTTGCACACGACTTCGTGTACGCGACGTTCGAGGTCCGTATTCCCTCGTACATCCCCCACAAGGGTGTACAAATGTCTTCCATATCCAACAGCTCCATGATAGTCATTTAGGACTACAATTTTAGGCAGAAGCGGTGCACACGACATGTTATGTGCTCAATAGGATCCTAGTGAGACCCCGAATAAACAAAACTTGTTTTGAGTTGTTTTATGATAAAAAGCCTCAAGTGAAATATTTTCGTGTTTTTGGTTCAAAATGTTTTATAAAGAACACCTTTGGTAATTTAGACAAATTCGAGCCAAGATCCGATGAAGGAATTTTTGTTGGATATTCCACACATAGCAAAGCCTACCGGATATACAACAAAACTTCTTCAACGATTGATGAATCACTTCATGTATCTTTTTATGAAGATTTTGATTTTCCTCATGTTGATGATGATAATGTAGATATTCTTTGTGATTCTCTTAATGTTAGGATTAATGATTCTATTGTTGTGACTAACACTTCTAACGAAGTTGTTGAAGTTGTTCCTAGTGATTAGGGTATACCCAGAGCTTATCCAACCGTTCGCAACCATCCCCATAACCAAATTATTGGAGATATTGGTGTGGGTGTTCGAACGAGATCAAGAATTGAAGAATTCTCTCTCTCTACTATTGAGCCACAGAACATTCAAGAACCTAGTGAGGATAGCTCTTGGATAGTGGGAATGGAAGAAGAACTAGCGCAATTCGAGAGAAACGAAGTTTGGGAACTTGTACCTCTTCCAAGTGGTCACCAAGTTATTGGGACCAAATGGATCTTCAAGAACAAGACGGATGAAAACGAGGTAATCACACGGAACAAAGCAAGGTTAGTAGCTCAAGGCTACCGGCAAGAGGAAGGTATTGATTTCGAAGTATCTTTTGCCCCCGTAGCTAGATTAGAAGCTATTAGGTTGCTTTTATCTTTTGCATCCCATACGAATTTTAAATTATTTCAAATGGATGTTAAAAGTACATTTTTAAATGGGTTTGTCAATGAAGAAGTCTATGTTTCTCAACCTCCCGGTTTTATTCATGAAAAATTTCCAAACCATATTTTCAAACTTAAGAAAGCGTTGTATGGATTGAGACAAGCTCCTAGAGATTGGTATGATCGTCTTAAGACCTTTATTTTGAATTTAGGTTTTAAAATGGGAGAAGTTGATTCTACACTTTTCATTAAAGATTATGAAAATGACATTCTTTTGATTCAAGTTTATGTAGACGATATTATTTTCGGTTCTACTAACTTTACTCTTTGTCAAGAATTTTCCAAGTCTATGAAGGATGAGTTTGAGATGAGCCACATGGGAGAGCTCACCTACTTCCTTGGATTGCAAATTCGACAAATGGAGAATGGCACTTTCATACATCAGACAAAGTACACAGGGGAGCTTATTAAGCGATTCGGGATGGAATCATCTTCGAGCAAAAGGACTCCCATGAGTACTACTACTCATCTACACAAGGATGAAAGCGGAAAAGATGTAGACGTTCGTCTATATCAAGGTATGATCGGTAGCTTACTTTACTTAACCGCTAGTAGGCCCGATATCATGTTTTCCGTATGTATTTGTGCTAGATATCAAGCAAGACCTAAGGAGTCACACTTGATTGCGGTTAAACGAATATTTTGTTATCTCAATCAATCCCTAGATTATGGGTTACTTTACCCTAATTCTAGCACATATGAGTTAATCTCATATAGTGATGCCGACTTTACCGGATGCAAGTCCGACAGGAAAAGTACTAGTGGCACATGCCATTTCTTAGGAAATTCCTTAGTTTCTTGGTTTTCTAAGAAACAGAATTCGGTGTCATTGTCCACGACTGAAGCGGAATATATTACCGCGGGTCTTGCATGTGCACAAGTTCTTTGGATGAGACACACTCTTAGTGACTATGGTGTTAATTGTGATACTTGCCCTATCATGGTTGATAATCAAAGTGCTATTTGTCTTTCCAAGAATCCGGTACACCACTCCCGTACCAAACACATAGACGTGAGACACCATTTTATAAATGATCATGTAGCTAAGAAGGACATCATCTTAGAGTACATTGAAACCCAAAAACAAATTGCCGATATCTTCATTAAGCCTCTTAAAGAAGATTCATTTGTGAGGTTGCGTGGAGAATTGGAAATTATGGGTGAATCTGAAATCTAGAAGCTCAATCTTTCTTGTTATAACTCCTTATTGATCTCATATCTTTTTGATTGTCTTTCTTCATGTACTTTATTGTTTTATGAGATTAAGAAAGGCAATTGTGACTTATTTGATTTCATGAGTTTTGAGTTTGATTGGAGAAATTTGTGTTTCAATGGATTTTTTTGTTTTCATAATGATTTTTACGATGTATTTGTGATTAGAGTATAGGTCCTAGGGTGAGTGTTCTTATTCTCTGGAATTCTATCTCACTGTGCTCTTTTGGACCTGGACAGACGACTGTCTTTCCTTCGACAGTCGACTGCCCTACTCTATCTCCTCAGTCTGAGAATTGGTATCCTTCGCACAGCCGATTGATGACTGTTTTACAGTCGACTGTTAATTTAACAGGTGACTGCCTTTTAGTCATCAGGCGACTATACTCTCTGTCGAATTTTTACAGTGTTCTCTGTTCTTTTTGTGAACTGTATTAATTCTCGGCCAGCCGACTGGTGAGTATATGTCAGTCGACTGTCCAATGGACAGGCGACTGCATGTTACTTGCCAGTCGACTGCCCATCTATCTGAGCTTTAATTTTATCACTTCATCCAGTCGACTGACATTTGTGCATCAGTCGACTGTCTTATGCTGTGTCGGTTCATGTGATATGATCCGAGCCGTCGATTCCTTGATCCAACGGCTCAGATTCTTTCCCCTAATTTTATATTCGAGTCTACGCGACCACTTCCCCACGTTGACTCTCTCTCCCCTCCACTTCGACTGTTCAACTTCCCGCTCGTTTTTCTCTACAAAAACGGTCGATTTCGCTTCTTAAACCGTCGAACTGCTCCTAATCGTCGTCGTCGATCACGTTCTGCCGTTGCCTTCGATCTTCTTCTCCGCGATCGTCTGTGCTTCCACACTTGGTTTGCTTCTCTCACTTGCTCTTCGTCGTTTCGTTTCTTTGCTTTAGTTTCTCCTTCTCTTGTTTCCAAGGCTCCTAAACCAAAGGGAAAAGAGAATATCGATGCTCCTAAACGTTCTAGGGCACCCAAGAAACTCATTGTCAAGAGAAAGAAACCCTATAAAGCCCGAACCTAGTATGCCGAGTCACCCGTGCGTTCGTCTTCACCGGTTTACTCACCTTCTGCTTCTTCTAGCGATGCTCAGCCTTTGATTCATCGTTAGCGCAAGCCTACTGGTGTTCACATCAGTGAGCCTGTTGCTGAGAACCCATATGTGTCTCCTTCTGTGTCCAGTTCTTCTGAAGAAACTCCTGTCGTACCCCCTCTGATCCCCTAGTTCCTGTTTACCGAGACGATCTTTGTCTGGAAAAATTTCACTCTCTCCTAGGGATCAACCTACTTAGGGAGCGGTACATTGCTTTCCCCGCCTTCACTGCTGAGAGACTATCTGACATTCTTTCCGCTACTCACCTGGCTGATCTTTTTTTCTTCTCTCAGAGCGAGTCCCCCAGAGCCTATCCATTTCTGGTGATGCTTTTCTATGCGAACCGCGTTCGCGGTGAGTATTCGTCTACCGGGATCCTCGATACTATCGTTCAGGAAACCCACATTCAGATTTACTCCCTCTCTCTTAAGGACTATTCTTAGGATTCCCTCTGTTGGTTCCCTTCCCACTGATATCTGCATCTATGAGATTGACGATCTTGACCAGTCTGTCCTCCGGGATATGTTTCGAGAGGTACCTTTAGCTCTTGATTCGTGTGTCAGATCATCTATGTTCTCTGCACAAGGTTTGGCTGTTCACCTATTGGTGAAGTCCAAATCCTGCCGAGATATGGATCTTCTGACCAGCCATCTCAGGATATTCTAAAGTGTATGTATGCTATTTTCTCTGGCATGCCCGTGAACTGGGCCGGTGTCCTCCTTGATAGGATGGACAAGGTTGAGTTCACATCCTCCTCGTCTCACATTCCTTATGGTGGTCTTTTGACTCGTGTCTTCCGTCACTTTGGTGTTGACTTGACTCGATACGAGCCCATGCCCTTTGGTCCTCTCCTCGACGATTCTGCAAAGTCAAAATCTTCTTCGGCTCTACAAACTGCCTCGAAGAAGAGGAAGTCTACTTCAGCTCCATCCTCATCCACTGTGCCTCCAGCTGATTTGCCTTCTTCATGTGCTCCACCATCTCAGGATACTCTTTTGGCGATGGTCTCTGGTATCTACAGATTGATGTCTCTCTCTTTCCTCCATCAGGGAATTCCCTTCCCTGAGGATTTGAGATAGTTTGTTCCCCAGCTTCATGTGCCTCCTCAGCCTACTGGTGTCGTTGAGCCTCCTGGTGTTGCTTCTTCTCAGGGTGTTGCTGCTGCTGCTTCTGTTGCTCCTTCTGACCCTCCTCCAGAGGATACTCCTGCTGCTACAGAGCCTGCTTCCTCGTCTGCATCCCCTGGAGACGCTCACTCTTAGATAGATGTTTGAGTGATGTTATTTTGAGTGATGATATATGTTTTTTTGTATGATGGATGATGCTGTCTGCGACTCTTTTATATATGTATGGTGTTATACTTTGATGTCGTCATGATGATGTATTTTTTTGTCTTGATCATGATGCATCTTTTTGGGATGGCCATGTAGATGACCATCCGTTGATGTACTCAGTTTCTATATAGCTATATATATGATGTTGCACCCTCTCTTGTGTCACTATGCTATATTATATATCTTATCTGTGTGATGAATGATATGTTGTCTTCAAGTATGCTTCACTCTCCTTGATGTGCTTTTGAGACAATATATGAATTTGATATGGGTTACTTCATGCTATCTTTGTTGTGATGAATTAGTGAAAATTATTTCCATTTCGTATATCTAAAATGTTGATACTGGATTTCAATTCCATTACTCACATGTGTATATGATGAGATTTTATGAGTTTTTGATTCACTATATCTTTATACTCTTTGATTGTTGTTAGTTCGTATTTAGCACTATTATTGTTGTTGTTATTTGCTCCCATCTTTTTGGATAATGCCATAGGGGGAGAGAAATAAACATACAAGATTCATAATGGATGTGCTAAGTATGTTCTAACGCTTGAATCTAAGATTTTCGTTGCCTTAGATTCAGGGGGAGTAAGATTACAATGAATAGGGATTTTATTTCCTAGATTTCTTGAATTGAATTCATTCATATCTCACTCACTTGCTTCAATTGTTATGTAGATGCTCTAATATTTATTGACTAACTTGATTGGCATCTATGTAGGGGGAGTAAGTTTTCATTATGCACAATTATTTATCTTTTTGTTTATGTTTGTTTGCCATCATCAAAAAGGGGGAGAATGTTGAGTATTTGACTTTTCCCTACTTGGTGTTAATGATGAGCAAACATAAATACTTGTGTCTAATCCCCTATTTTACAGTTAATCCATTGCCTAAGCTTATTATGAAGATCAACTAGCAATGGATGACTCACAAACGTCATTGAAGGCAAATGATATGAATTGGATGATCGTAGATTGATGATTGAAGCTCCGTAAAGACTTCAAGCTCATACGATGGAAAGAAGAGATTATCCGTCAATGTAATTTTTCTTTTATCTCTTCTAGTATGTAGATTAGAAGTAGAAATTTGATGGAGCACTCACACACATCTAAATTCTGTCATAGGACATCTCTAGACCTTTGTCCTTTGATTTCAATTCAATTCTCTTTTGTTTGTGCTAGGATTGTTCATAACAGCCGACTGCTTAACAGTTTACAGTCGCCTGTCTCAGAAACAGTCGACTGTGTTTTGTTCTACAGTCGCCTGTTATGCACAGACTATTGCAATGTAGTTTTGGGCCTTCTCTGATTATTTCGCACAGGCTACTATTAAACGATTCACAGGCGCCTGTCCTAGTGACAGTCGACTGTGTGTTGTAAATCAGTCGCCTGTCTCTCCTTGCCTAAACTCTGTTTGATCTGATTTCTACGGCCAGTCGACTTATGCTGTATATACAGTTGACTGTCTATTAGGTCAGTCGACTGTCTATGCTGCAACAGTCGCCTGTCTGTAAGTCATTTCTTTGACTCAGCTCTCTGGAAATTTCTTTTGATTTTGACAGTCGTCTGTTCAAGGTTTTACAATCGCCTGTTATGATTAACAGTCGACTGTGATCCTTGCATCAGTCGTCTGTCCTGTATCTTGTGAGATTTCCAGTATTTGTCTAACTTACTCTTCTCTCGGTCAGTCGCCTGTCGAAGAAATTACAGTCGCATATTGGTTTAACAGATAACTGTCTTTGCTTCATCAGTCGACTGTCTACGTGGTAAGTTACCGTTATGAATTCTCACCTACCCTTGCTGACTGTGCAACAGTCGACTGTGGATTGTTCAACAGTTGACTGTCGCGAGTTCAGATTATATCCATTGAGATTTTTCTCACGGATTTCGATTGGGTTTTTGCCTAAACTGTTTTGTGGATTTGAGAAAGCTATAAATAGAGCTTCTACTGTTTCATAGGAAGGTTACTCATTCATTGCAAAATCCTTCAAGCTTTCATTTCCAAAGATCAAAGCTTTCAAATCCAAAGCCCTAAGTATTTCCAAATCTTGTTCTCTTGCTCTCCAACCTAGAACAAAAGATTGATCTTCTAGGCAATTGGTGCAGTCAAGAGAAATGGCTTTCTCCTCTCTTCCAAGAGAGTTCTTCAACACACATCACACTTCTCCTTCAAGTTCTACTTCAAGGCATATGTGATTGTAAGTGTTTCTTTCATATTTCATAACTTTCGTTATTTGATTTGTGCTCTCGGTTGTGAGAGTGGTTTTGCTTGCTCCGTGGTTGTGGGAGTCAAGGACATCGATTGTATTCGATTGCACTTGTAGGGTTGCTACAAGTGGGCTTTAAGGAAACCTCAAGTTATGGTTCTAACTTGAGTATCCGGTGGTATCCGGGTGGTAGGGACGTAGGATTACCGGGAACAAGTCGGGAGTTGACTTGGGTAATCCGAACCCTTGAAACATATCTGCGTTTGCGTATGTTTCTCTTTGGGTTGTTTTTCTATTCCGCACTATTTGTTGGATTGCATTTTATTTGGCGTAAATTCCTTTTAAATTTGCATAAACACTATTCAACCCCCCCTTTAGTGTTTTCCCCATAGACAGGGTCCTTACACATACAAGCGTTTTACATAATTATACAATTTTACAATTACAATTTACAATTTTTCATTACATAAAAACATGCAATTAAGCTAAGAAATGTATGCAGAAATTTTTTTAACTAAGAAGATGAGTACATTTAAGCATAAAATATTTTTCTAAGGCTAACATGTATTTTTCAGAATTTTAAAATAATCATTAGGCATTTTTTAAATTTAAATAGCCAAAAATGAATTTTTAAATTACGAAAACGATTTTCTTATTATGTTCGACGATTTATTCAGAGCAAACTACACGTCGGAATTCTTTCAACAACGTGTCAAATGAGCGTCTCATCAAGTACAACAACATATAATTTTTTTGTACGTCAGAGTACGTGAAAAATTAATGATATCAATTTTTAAGTAAAATTAGTAAAATTATATTTTATCTTTAAAAAATAAATGCGAGAGATATACTTGCCTGATTGCAACAAAACTAGCGCCAATGTGTTCGTTGCGCCGCGCTGGTTTTCTGGCGCTTCTCGTGTATTTTTCTGATGCCTATATAATTTAATAAGAATTTAATACACTCTCTTCTTATAAAATACATACGTATATACGTATTAAAATACATATTTACTATGCACTCCTCACCCAAAACACGATTATTGTGCACACTGGGCGTTTTCTTCGTTCGACGAGTCGCTGACAGCGACTGGGGGCCTGCGGCGGTCGGCCATTGGTGCGATCGGGGGCGCGACAGTCCCTCAGGCGTCGGCGTCGGCGGCCAAGGGGTGGCGTAGCTCTGGAGAAAATGTCGTGGGGGTGCTGCGGGGCTATTGGCTTGCGTGGGAGTTGTTGGCGATTTGCGACGGCTCAGGGGGGCTCGTGACTGCGTGGAGGAGGGTGATGAAGGAGGAGCTTGTGGTGACGAGGGTAGAGGCTTTAACGGAGCAGGGAAGAGGAAGAGTGATAAAGGGACGTGGGTTTTGGTTGCAGCGAGGCTGTGTAGAAGAGAGGGGATTATTGATCATTATATAGTGTTAGTAAATATTATAATATTAAGATATTATTAATGTAGTAATTAAGAGGGGGTTGGGGAATGATGGCTTTGGGCTTAGGCATGCAACACATGGGCTGCCATGGGTATGGGTTACGTAAGTAATTAGGATAGGTAATTAAGGTAACTTAAAAAGGTAATTAGTAAATTGGTAAACTATAATTAGGGAATGTAATTAGTAAATTATTATTATAATAATATTAAGTTATCATTTATCACATATGACTACGAAAAATTCCAGAAAAATTTCACGGGTTTTTATCATCGCGAGGATCATAAAAGTGAAGTCCATTTCAGAGTTTGAGCTACGAAAATACGAGTTTCGGGCCAAAATGTTTGGTGTGTGGGTTTGCGGGTTCTAGGTCGATTTGACTACGTAAATATACTTAAAATTTATTTGGAATACTAAATGACCTTAGAATCATATTGTTAAAGTTTGAAATAGTTTTGATAATATTTACTTAGAAAAATAACTAAGAATGCTATTCTGGTGATATTTAAATAAAAAATATCATATAAACTAGTTAAAAATATTTGATGATACTCGAAATTACTAAACCATGATATAACTATTTTTACGTTACAAAATATTTTTTATAATTGATTTGAAACTATTTTTGATATTATACTCATGACAAACCATTTAAAAAATCACATAACTTATTTAAAAATATTATTGGAATTATTTATATTATAAAATAGGTATGGATGGATTCAGGCCGTTACAAAAAGCTCCAAGATTGTGCGAGTTGATGTAATTTTTTATGTACTTGTCTTTAGAATTGTTAAAGCCTTATATTGAAGCTTGCACTCACATAGGATAGATTTTAGAAACATAAAATATGTTAATATGTTGATATATTGATTATATATGATTAACATCACGTGGTATCTGAATGGTATTTGAACTAACATATGTCACATACGATAAATGCCTTGAGCGTACTTATTTCTAACATGTATTGATGCAGGTGGGGGCTTAAAAGTTATTTTCCTAACACCATGTATCAATGTAGAGGGAGTACGTGTTTTAATTTCATATTATATATATAAATTGTTTGTCATCATTAAAAAGAGAGGGAATATTAGGATATTGAGTCACTCCAAGTGTATTTTGAGGATGAGCAAACAATTAGTTGTGCTAGTAAGGTTTGTGAAGACTAATCATAATGAGTTCAAGTCAAAATGAATAAAGTCAACGATGTCAACAATGTCAACAATGTCAACAAGAAGAAGACATTCATTTTAGGCAACAAAAGCCAAAGAAGATGAATTTAAATCAAAAGAAGGTGAAGTTAAATCAAAAGGAGATGAGTTAAGGATAAGGAGCTCAGTTATGAAGATAAATAAGCTTGACAAAGACTCAAGAAGTATAAGAATTCAAGTAACATTATCGCTTAGAGCGATGTGAACCATAAGGAGCCCCCTTTATATCATTACAAGTTATTTATGGAATACCGATGGGCACACCTTAAGGGTGATATGGATCATAAAAGGACAATCCGTAAATGTGTTGGTAAATTCTGGGTCAACACTTAGCTTCATTATCCCTAAACTAGCCCCAAGTTTGGGTTTAAAAAGAGAAGATTCACAAAAGTTTGATGTGTGGGTAGTTAATGGAGATAAGATAAGTTGACTTTGGTATATGCAAAGAAGTCCAAATAAAGTGTCAATGGGTTATTATACATTTGGATTTATTAATACTACCATTGAGAGGAAATCAAATAGTATTTGGTGCTTAATGGCTAGGACAATTGGATGACAACAAGATGAACTTCAAAAAGCTACATATGAGGTTTCAATTCCAGTGCAAGAAATGTATTTGGGAAGGAATAACAAGACAAGACTCCTAAGTAATTGGAGAAAAGTAAATTTGTAAATACATCAAGAAACAAGGCAAAGGATATTCGAAACAATTAAAGACTGTCACGACCCGCTTCCCTAAAATGGAGGCGAGACGTGAGAAGGTCCGCACGAGAGTGGAGCCGTGAAGCCCCAAACCCGATAAGCGTCAAAAATACATAAGCAGGTCCCTGTAACCACAACGGAATAACAATAATAACACAAGGAGAGACTGAAATAAAATCTCACATCTCATAAATTGTCCAACAAGAAAATAAGTCCAACATCCAGAAAAGCCACCAGGCTAAAGGAAAAGAGTCTAAGGCCCAGAACAAGGCCAACAAAAGCAACAACGACAAAACAAGGTATAGGTGCTACGCACCGATAACAAAACAACTGTCTAACAAAAGTAAAACACAACGAAGACACTAGGACTGGTCCCCAGTGTCCACGTACTCCCCGTCAAACACAAGCTCGGGCTCGGCGTCAGCAAACACCTCGTCCTCAACAAGGTACTCAGGCTCATGATCTAACATGTGTCACCCAAAAGAGTAAAGGGGCACATGTCAGCAAGTCTAAAAGACTTGGGCAAGGAAACTGAAAGTAAGGCAACTAGAAACCTAGCAGTTTAGTATGCTTGACATGGCAGTTATAACATGAGTGCACAATCAAGACATGGCAAGACAATTTGTACAAGAGAACAATCATCGAGACAAGACAAGACAAGACAAGAGTAGCCACGCTACTATCAATCTCAATCGATTCACTATTCACGTTGTTTGTAGATGTTTACGCCTTACAGCTGAATGGTTTCACATTCGCTGATTGGCCGCTTAACAACTACCCCAAAACCCAGAGTTTACGCCTTACAACTGCAGTTGCTGATCGGGCAGACTCCCAGTTGATTGGTCGCTTAACTCTTACCCCCAATACCCACACGTAATGGAGCCAGGGTCCCCGCACATGGAGCTCAGCTAGTGAGCCTGGGGTTGCCCCGCACATGAGCTCGCATTCTTAAACATTTGGCGTAGGGGTGCACCTAGCCGGAAACAAGCAATTCGGGCATTGGCTATCAACCAACACATGGCCCGCTTCTGGAACACGAGCCAGGAACACAAGCATTTGTAGCAAAGCTACGCAATCACAGAAACACTTAAAGAATGCAATGACATGACAATTAATTTGCGTACCGTTAATGGAAAGTAAACATGACATGGTAATTGTGCAACATGCTAAATGTCGGAACTAGCTTCGTTGTCAAGCTAGTTCCCCAATTTGCGCCTAGGCGAGTATCATTTCGTCGCCTAGCCTCTTTTACGCCTACACAAGCAAATGGCCTAAAACATGGCCTAAACCCTAAGTGGCAAGTTTCACTTGCCTAGCACCGGGGATGACGACCACTTCGTCACACGGATGCCAATCTACGGGGAAATCGCTGTTTTGGGGAAACAATCATCAAACAACATGAAATTTTATTAGGGTTTCATAAAAATACCAATAGGCTATGAAAACATAGAGGAATCAATTTCTTACCGAGAGGAAGCGGAAGAAACACTCCGGAGAACCCTAGGATCAGATCTGGAAAAGATTGGAGAAGTTTGGGAGAATTAGGGTTTTGGGGGATTTGGGGATTTTGATGGATTTGGTGAGATTTTGGGGAAGATGAGAGGTAGATAGAGTGGATGGATGGTTTGGATGATGGATTTAGGGCTTGGAATGAAGGAATGAAGCTTGGAGGAAGATGGGGGCTCAAAGGGGAAGATTTTAGGGTTTTGGGTCGTGTTGAGGAAGAA
Organism: Scilla litardierei; assembly: GCA_030789695.1. Classification (NCBI taxonomy): domain Eukaryota; kingdom Viridiplantae; phylum Streptophyta; class Magnoliopsida; order Asparagales; family Asparagaceae; genus Scilla; species Scilla litardierei. The sequence goes on along the minus strand of CM061137.1, from coordinate 112,413,363 downwards.
GAAAACGTTTGGGTTGGGTTTAAATAGGATGGGCTGGCGGTTGCCGAGAAATTAAGGTTTCAACACTGGTTAGTCGGTCAAAGAGCAACCACTGACCGACTAGTTTGGCAACTAGTCGGTCGGTCGACCAACGCAGACCGACTAAGTGCAAACAGTAACTCAACTAAAATTAAGATGATGTGTTAGTCGGTTAAAGAAGCATTGCTGACCGACTAGTTTGCAACCTAGTCGGTCAACCAATGTTCTTAGACCGACTAACGATAAACAGTAACTCCTGAGAAATTTAGAAAGCCAACTAGTCGGTCCAAGAAGGATTGCCGACCGACTGGATCGTCATCTAGTCGGTCGGTGCCCCTTCTTATACCGGCTAATGAGCACAAAAAGTTCCGATACGGAGCGCGGAGCTCCAGGATCGATTCCTAAGACTCCTAGGCTTGATCTAATAGTTAGATACGACCGTTATGAAGTCCGTCACGAGTGACACACTTCGAAATCGACGATCCTAAGGAAGAAACGAGAAAATACGACGAATCGATCGAAAATGAAAGCTACGGAGACGAAAACCATACATGAGGAGGAAAATCCACCAAAACATATATTATATTATAATAAATCCAGATACATGAAAAGCAGTCGTTACAAAGACCATGATCATGCATGCAATGGAGTCTTTCGCAAGACAAGATCATCAACAAGAAAACCATAGATTCACGTTACACAAAATACTACAACAATATCAAGATCTTTTTTCAAAAACACAAAGATTACCCCTACAAGACATTGTGATAATCGGATTCCCATAAATTTGAAAGCTAAACCTATATGCTCATGGCTCTATAAGCATGCTTATTTTCTTAATAATGAGATAGCGAAGCAAATTATCGAAATGCTAAAAGCAGGAGTTATACTACAAAGCACTAGCACTTATGCTTCTATGGTGATGATGGTCAAGAAAAGCGATGGAAGCTGGAAAATGTGAGTGGATTATCATGCCATCAATCAACAACATATTAAAGATAAGTTTCCCATACATGTAATCGATAAACTGTTAGATGAGCTAAATGGTGCACAAATTTTACTAAACTTGATTTAAGATTTGGATATGATCAAGTAAGAGTCTTTGAATATGATATATTGACTGCTCCAAAGTGTTGTATTATTCCCAAGTATAGCAAGTCAGACAAGTAGAAGTTCTGGTGAGTTCAGGGTCATATGCCGCAGGGACAAATCTTGTTTACAAAATCATAATTTCAAACTTAAACTAGGAAATAATTCAGTGGAAACCAAACCACCTTTCGAAGGCAAAATGATTGTTGAAGAGTTAGAGCATCGAAACTAAACTAAACTTGCCGGGGAAGTGTGGGTGATGCAAGAAGAGAAGGGGGGGTGTGTGTCGTGAGATCATTAGTGGTATGCCCTAATATACATTCTAATCTCTCAGATACCTCAATGATGCGCATTTTGAGCAAACATCATGTCACGTCCCCATCTCTGGGATACACGACGAGAACTAAAACGTATCTGTAGGTCAACTACGCGCTGCTGGGAATAGTCAAGTAGAGCTCAACAAACAACCAACCGATCACACAGAACAACACAAAGCCACAGAAGCATACAGAAACCGAACACTGAACCGTTTCATGTTCAAGCATACGTATACTACATACATCAATCACATAGACACACACTAGCTTACATGGCACTAGGGCCATTACACATCATCAGATGATTCCATTGTAGGGTTAAGCACAATAATAACACAAATATTCATTAGATTAGCGAGTTCTATATCCTAATTGCTAGGTAATGCCTCACGGTATACCACACTAATCATTATTAGGGCCCATCGACAAGTCTTATGCATGTAGATAATGCCTCACCGCATCTCATTCTTGGATCCATTGACGGGTAATGCAAACAGACGTAGACAACGCCTAGCGATGCGTCATCCTCATCGAACCCCTTATGGGTAATTGTTCTCGATATGTTTTATATATTTGTAACCACAAGCACATGGTGAGGTTGTAACTGTTGGATCTAGATCTACGCTTGGGGGGTGAATAGGCTAATAAAAATATTCGTGCAACCCATGAATAATCACACGCATTTATAAGTACATGCTGAGTAAATAGTATGTAATCACAGAGTACACGCAGATTTATCCTGGTTCGATCGTCCCCACAAACTACTTCCATCCCCCAAAGCAGATACTAGATTAAGAATGTAACATGTATAACCTTAATAGCTAGAGAACTCACGTCTCTACAATCACCAGTCTCTCAGTACCCCACTCACTGTGTTCAACAAAATTAATCTAGTATAGGCTTTCTATTGGCTAGTCTCAACTAGCCAATTGCCTCTTGTCTAGTGATCACTACATATTTTACACTTTTTTGCATGTTTTCATGACGTTTTGATCACCATATTACGTTTTTACGATTATTTGACGATGTCACGATGCTTTTCACTATTTCTTGTTTTTGTCGTATTTCAGGAGATATGGAGCGATTTGGAGCGAAAATGAGATCAACGGATTTTCACGCACTTCGGAGTGTTACTCACGGCTTATTGGAGGACTTATCAGCGATAGAGGATGGGCGAAAGAAGAAGGAATTCCATAGGATCGACGAGGAGGCGAAAAGGAGAAGAAAGGAGCTCAGGAGCACCTCACTCGGCCGAGCAAGATTGCTCATTTGGCCGAGTGAAGGATCACCCTCGCCCGAGTGAAACGGATACGCACTGAAGATTTTTCATTTTCCTCGACCGAGTAAGGATGTTCACTCGGCCGAGTGAGAAAGCTCACTCGCCCGAGTGGTACAGAGAATTCGTCCAGAGAAGCTGCTAAGTTACTGGAATTTCAGAGGAAGCTCACTCGGCCGAATGAAGAAGACTACTCGGCCGAATGAAGAAGACTTCTCGGCCGAGTCACCCGAGAGACAGACCCCTGAAAACCCCAAAGTTACTGTTATTTTACAGGGTTTGTCACTCGGGCGAGTGACAAGGGTCACTCGGCCGAGTAACCCTCTCCGACTGCTGCTAGGGCTGCGGATTCTGGGCTGTGCAGGTGCAGTTTTGTCACGATTTTTTGGACGATTTTGGCTTGTATTTAAGCCTAGTTTTTACCCTAGTTTTAAGAGAGATTTGAATTATTTTTTAGAGACTTCTATTAGGTTTTAGACGGCTATTCTTTGTGAAATCTCAGCTGGAGATCATTGGCGACGTTATTGTTTTGTTCTTTCTTGTTAAAAAACTCATTTTTATGAATTGTTTCTTCTTTGCAATGAATTGTGCCATGATTATAATTGTTATTTCTGAGATTTCTATGATGATTAGTGAGTAGTTCCGTCGTTCTAGGGCATGGGGATGAACCTTATGGACCCAATCTTCGAATTGTGATGAATTTATAGATTTGTTGCTAGAATTGAAATTAGTTAGGTTGTGATGGATTTATTACGAGTAGCTAGGAATTCATATCGCTTGGGATTTGCAAGAGATTGGATCCCAATTGATAGGAAGGCCTAGATATTCGATTTAGATTGATAAATGAATTTATCTAGATTTGGTTTGCAAGAGATTGGGCCAAAGCTAGGATTTTTAATTATAAATCTATATTAATATTCGTTTGCAAGAGATTGGACGAATACGAACTATCATAACCTAGATCGTAGCTCGAGTTTGCACGAGAGTGGGCTCGAGATGCGATTGGACGATGATGTCAATCTTCACGCTAGCAGATTAGGGTAGGGTTTGCACGAGAGTGGGCTCTATTCTAGGTTTGCTATAGACCGGCAATAGCGCGAGAGCGTGAGCTTGGTTCTACATTAATTTGCGACTAGTTCACCTATATTCAAGTTTAGCAACAATGAAATTTATGATTCACGAGGATGAGAGACGGTCCGTAGTGGGGATTTCCTATCCCTAGACGCGTTTTATTATATTGATATTTCTTGCTATTTGAACGATTGTGACTATTACATCAAGACTATTCTTGTTCCCTTGATAGATAGGTAATCAAAGTAAGATACTGTCAACTGTCCTCCCTGTGTTCGATACCCGCTCGTCACTACACTGTGCACTTGCGATAAGACTACAAGTCGTTTTTCGGGTGTATATCCGGACGCGATAATCTAGCACCCACTAGACAAGACCCCAAAACATCACAATGGTAAAGTTTCCCATACAAAGATCGCTACTACTACACAAATATAATAATAAAGAGTTTAGAGAATCTCAGTTTGTGTAGCGGCAGTCGTCTCTGTCAATCAGCTCAGATCAGATTGCATCTGACAGGATGTCGTCGCCAATGTCACGTCCTCTCTTGAAACTTGCATCTTAAGTGCTCTCCCCACTTGAAAAGTTTTGGCCTTGAGTGTCTCTCTTGTGTGTTGCGCAAGTTTGTGAAGCCTCTCCCTTTGAATTTGCACAATGAAGATGGATGATGGACTTTGAGACTTGCGGCCAAGGCAATGGATGGAGGGCTCTTGGAGTTATGCAAGAAGGAGATGGAGAATCCTTGGAGAGGTTGAGGCAATGTAGATCTTGAAGGAGCTTTCTCAAGGAGAGGAAGGAGACGGAGCACTTGGCAATGACCTTTGGCAATGGGAGAGGAGGATGAAGTTTTGGCCTTGGTTTATACAATTTGCGCAATGTGTAATGGTGCTACGGAATTGCGCAAGTAGAGATGAAGAACTCCCTTGATGAAGTTTTGGCAATGGAGAGCTTGGGATTGAAAGTTGCAGCCAAGGAGGATGGCAATGGAGCTTGGAAATTTTGGCCTTGGTTGCTTGATGCAATGGAGGAAGGAGATGAAGTTTTTGGGCTTAAGTATGTTGCGCAATCTAGGGGCTTGTTGACATGAAAAATTGCAGCCTCCCCTTTCCTTGATGTTGACAGAAATTGCCTTGGTGTTTTGGTTGCCCTCTCTCTCTCTCTCAAAATCTCTCTCTTTGTATATGAGTTTATATAGGAGAGGATGTGATATGATAGAATCAATTAAAATCCCGATAATTGATGGAGATTGGAAGGAATCCTAACTTAATTAGGATTCGAATTAATCTTTTTGGTTATGGAGTTTGAATATGAATGGCTATGGAATTGAATTTGAGTAGATATATGATTTGAATTGGATCTCATTTAATCACCTTTGATTTACATGAGATTCTCCATATCTCTCCATCTTTGACCAAGTCTTCAATTTGCATGGCATTAAGATTTGAATGTTGCACCAATTGATTTGAATCAATTCAAATTTGGATTTGAATTGATTTCTACCTTATCTTCCCATCTTTGACTTAGTCCAATTTTTTGTAGCCAGTATCTCCATCTTTAACTTAGTCCACTTGGCTAATACATGACACATTCTCCATCACTCTTTTACTTAGTCTTTCTTTGAGTATTTGCGAGAGTACCATTCCTGAAAACACTTAGCACACACATTAAATTTTTCACACACGTTTGTTATCATCAAACACGAATTCATCGATCGTTGTATCCAACTATACATTGTATCCAACAATCTCCCCCTTTTGATGACGACAAACTAATATAAGATTTGAGCAATAACGATTCATAGAATATCATCGTGATGTGTGTGTGAAGTTGGAGGATGTATGTAATATGCAACAAGTGCAATAATGATGTGCAACATACAATCATGGAAACAATGATGTTCAAGCATTCAAACATTTATTCATGCTCCCCCTTTATTCATGCTCCCCCTTGAACCAATATTCATATATTCAATAAGCACATTTTCATTATTCATTAATGCTCACCCTTAAACCAATATTCATATATGAAACATATAAGCATTAATGCACACCAAATCTTCTCAATTCTTTCTCCCCCTTTGTTATCATCAAAAGTGTATATATGAATCAAGTTTCATACCTCATGCAAACTAAAGAGTATTATAAATTACAACTAGCACTTGCATGTTGACATTCATATAATTGTTATTTCTGAGATTTTCATGATGATTAGTGAGTAGTTCCGTCGTTCTAGGGTATGGGGATGAACCCTATGGACCCGATCTTCGAATTGTGATGAATTTATAGATTCGTTGCTAGAATTGAAATTAGTTAGGTTGTGATGGATTTATTACGAGTAGCTAGAAATTCATATCGCTTGGGATTTGCAAGAGATTGGATCCCAATTGATAGGAAGGCCTAGATATTCGATTTAGATTGATAATTGATATTCTCTAGATTTGGTTTGTAAGAGATTAGGCCAAAGCTAGGATTTTTAATTATAAATCTATATTAATATTCGTTTGCAAGAGATTGGACGAATACGAACTATCATAACCTAGATCGTAGCTCGAGTTTGCACGAGAGTGGGCTCGAGATGCGATTGGACGATGATGTCAATCTTCACGCTAGCGGATTAGGGTAGGGTTTGCATGAGAGTGGGATCTATTCTAGGTTTGCGATAGACCGGCAATAGCGAGAGAGCGTGAGATTGGTTCTACATCAAGTTGCGACTAGTTCACCTATATTCAAGTTTAGCAACAATGAAATTTATGATTCACGAGGATGAGAGACGGTCCGTAGTGGGGATTTCCTATCCCTAGACGCGTTTTATTATATTGATATTTCTTGATATTTGAACGATTTTGACTATTACATCAAGACTATTTTTATTCTCTTGATAGCTAGGTAATCAAAGTAAGATATTGTCAATTGTCCTCCCTGTGTTCGATACCCGCTCGCCACTACACGTGCGCTTGCTGTAAGACTACAAGTCGTATTTCGGGTGTATATCCGGACGCGATCAAGTTTTTTTCCTGTCGCCAAGGAGGCGACGGTATTTTATTTTCTTACTTAGTTATTTATTTTTATTTTATTATTTTTATCTTTTTATTCCTATATCGTGCTAACAATTCTATCGAAGCTCTATTTTTCTGTGCATGTACACGAGATTGACGGAGCATCAAGAAGATCTATTATTTGACCCGAAGATCGAGCGTACCGAAAGGAGGCTTAGAGCGGAGAGAAGACTTGCTATAGAGGATGATTGTATGAACCGACGGAGACACCGGAGAAATTAGCGGCACACATGGCTAGGCTAATATCTATCAGAGATAGGCTTCGGCCTAAGACTACTTCTACTACTTCATCCATTGCGATGTCGGAGTTGGCTGCGGACAAGAATTTCGAGCTCAAAATGGGACTAGTGGTTCTAATGCAACAGGACCCATTTCATGGGAACGCCCATGAGAATCCACACTACCATCTTCAATTATTCTTGTCCAAGTGCGCCACCTTTCAGATACCCGGTGTACCGGTCGATGCAATCCGATTGCGCCTCTTCCCATTCACTCTCAGAGACAAAGCTTTATATTGGTTAAGGACGCAAGCGGAGGGGATCTTTACTATATGAGATGAGTTGACGAGTGCTTTTGTGAACAAATTCTACCTCCATCCAAAACCGTCAAGATAAGGAGTGCGCTCATGTCCTTCAAGCAAGGACCATATGAGACTCTATTTGAGGCATGGGAGCACTGTAAAGATCTCCAACACCAATGCCCCCAACATAGCATTGAAGCATGGTAGCTAGTACATAGCTTTTACAATGGACTCCAACCGGGCACCAAGCAAATCATCGATGCAATCGCTAATGGAGCCATTTTATCCAAGACACCGGATGAAGCTACGGCCCTACTAGAGGAGATGGCCTCTAACAACCAACAATGGGATGACGAGAGAGGACATTATTCATCCTCCTTGAAGCCAACAAGCATTTATGAGGCCAAGGCCGTAGCGGAGCTTTCTATGAAGTTTGACTCTCTCCACAAGGTCATGGAGAGATTGGAGAAGTTGATCACCGAGCCGCATGGAACTCCCACCACATCTACTTTGGGAGGCAATATGAGCGATTGGCAAGACCAATCTCAAGCTATGTTCGTTGGAGGAGAGCAAGGAGAGGGTGCTATTGGACAAGTCCAATATGTTGCGGGGAACACTAGTTATTGGGCCAACCCGGCCATGAGGAATCATCCGGGCTTCTCATATGCTAATAATGATGGAGCTTTAAACCCACCACCGCAACAACCTCAAGCTAGGCCTCCACCTCCACAACCTCAATATCAACCAAGAGGGCCACCACAACAAAGCTACCCACCTAGGCAACAAGCGGGACCATATAGGCCACCGGGTTATAATCAAGGGTGGAGAGCTCCAAACCCACCACAAGTGCCACTGAGGTCGGAACATGAAGCTAGGGTGGAAGAATTTATGGTGGAGCAAAAGAAGATAAATGCTAGATTGACGGCTCAACAAGACTCTCTCAATACCGTCGTGGCACAACTAGCGGAGCAACTTGCGTTGCAAAACAAAAACACTCAATAATTGCCGGCTCAACCGGAGCCAAACCCACGGAAAAATACCGGCCACATCAATGCGGTGGTGGCGGTCACTACTAGGGGCGGGAAGGACACTACTCCCGCCATGGTTCAAATCAAGGAGCCCGTGGAAGAAACTTTGGATGACAAGGAGCCGGCGATTGAGGAGGAGTGCCCGAAAGAGCCGCAAGAAGGTAAAAATTCTAAAATTGTGAAGCCACGCAAGGAGCGAACCTACATGCCATCGATACCCTTTCCACAACGGTTGGCAAGAGCTAAGATTGAGAAGCGGCTCGCTAAATTCCTTGAGTACTTGCGGGGAGTAAGCCTCAATATACCTTTCTTGGACGCTATTGTAGAGATCCCGTCATATGCCAAGTTCTTGAAAGACTTAATTTCAGGAAGGAAGAGAAAGGAGAAGATAATGCTCGCCAAGCAAGGTACATGGTTCACCCGGAAGGAGAAGGAGCCCACAAAATTCAAAGACCCGGAAGCTTCCGCATTCCATCATACTTGGAGGAGTCCCGCTACAAAAGGCTTTGGTAGATTGGGAGCAAGTGGGAGCCTAATGCCCCTAAGTATGTATAAGAAATTGAATACGGGGACCGACTTGAAGCCGACGGATATGAGGATACAACTAGCAGACGGTCGGGTCGCTAGGCCGGAGGGAATTGCAGAGAACATACCGCTCCAAGTACCGAGAGGAATTTGCTTGCCGTGTGACTTTGTAGTTATGGACATCAAGTAGGAGGGCGATACTTCACTAATCCTTGGACGCCCCTTCTTAGCCACCGCCGGCGTGATAGTTAATGTGAGGGATGACACCTTGTCTTTAAATGTCGGAAACGTCGAGGTAGAGCTCCATATCCCTAAAGCAATGAAGCATATGCCCTACCAAGAGGAAGTGGATTATGTGGACCTCGTCGATGAGGTGATCGATGAAGCGATACCATATTCTATTGGTGCCTTGCACGATGACGGCCTTGAAGAAGGCCAATTTTCAAGTGATGGAGAAAAGTTGGAGGACCCGCCGGACCATTCCACGGTTGATGAGAAAGACACCGCTGATGTCGCAAGAATTAGGGAGCTATGCAAGCTCTCTACGGCCAACAATTTGAAGAAAGCTCCGCCAGACAAGAAAGTATCATCACCGGTGAAGAAAAAGAATTGTACAAGCTCAAGCTTGGGGGACTTATCCCCCAATAATACCCATGATGAGGGGAAGCCGAGGAAAGCCCACGAGCATCAACAATTAAATCCAAGTGTGCTTCCCGGTAAGTTTGATGGGTGCATCTCACATGCGCAAAATATCACGCACTAAACGAATATCCTAAGGGGTCGAGCTCAAGACCTTAAACGAGCGCTTGTCAGGAGGCAAACCGCCGGTTTTGCATTACTTTTAGTTGAATCGGATTTTTGTTTTAGATTTTTCTTAGTGTTTAAAGTCTAGAGTCAATAAAAATCGTGACAATTGTTTTTCATGACAGGAGATGAAGAATGAGAAATCATCCATATGGAGGATGACCATGGCAAAGGAGAGCGCTCCAGGAACGCGCCCAGGCCCCAGGAGGAGGAAGAAACTGAAAGGGACGAGAAAAATAGAAAATGGCGCGAAATCAGAGAGTAGGCGCAGAAAAGAGCTAGCCACTCGGCCGAACGAACTTTTCATTCGACCGAGTGAAGACTCTACTCGGCCGAGTAGGGTACTGATCAGGGAAGACCCTACAGACCCACTCTTTGTAATTTTCTGAAGTTTACAGTATTTATTTGCCATTTGGCCGAGTGACTATGTCACTCGGTCGAGTGAATCTGATACCCTACACGCTTTAAAATCTCTGAGTGGCCTTGCTACTCGGCCGAGTGGAACTTGTCCATTCAGCCGAATGGAAAAAGCTGCTCGGTCGAGTTGTAAGTATAAGGAGAATTCGAAAAATATTTTAAATGCTGAGCCATTCGGCCGAGTGAACGCTTCACTCGGTCGAGTGACCCAACTTTATAAAGCCCAACGGGCGCTGCACGAATCCCGAAGCACCCAAATTTCCCAATTTCGCTCCCGCAGCTCCCGAGCTTCTTTGACTCCCCTCGCCTGAGGTCGCCGACGATGGTCCGCTGCCTGCACCCATTGGCGCGGCCTCTCCGGCTGCCGCAAACCCCCCATTTCACCCCAAAACTCCTATTTCTTCTCCATTCTCCCAATCCGTAAGCCCACTGCGCCCAAAATTCAAATTAATTCTTCTCATATATATCTGTTATCCCTAATCTTCCCCATGTTTATTGATTATTCATCTCTGATTTGATTATTTGTTTTTTAGGCTAGCTTGGGGGAGCTTGGGGGAGATTCAGGACGCCTTAGAGCTTCGCGGAGGAGGTGATTCTTCGCACACTTCACTTTTTGCTCTCGCGTCATGCTCAGATATACTCATTCCATTTTTAGCACTTCACATTTCATTTGGGTGGGCACGCCTCACGGGCTACATGCCCCCACGTCTTAGGCCACGTGCTCGGGAGCCCGCTTCCAAGCGGAAGAGGTCAGGCGACCCTGGCTCCTCTTCCGCTAGGGCAGACTCACCTCCACCTAGCCCACCACCACCTACACAGCCGCCTCTTGCCACACCCATTCCACCACCGGCACCGCCCGCCCCCGCTATCGATGCGATGGGGATCACGTTCAGAGATGACGCTCAGCGGGCCAGATTTGAGCGTATCTCCCATCACTCGATCGTACCCACTAGGTTCATGCACCTCGCTGACTTTGAGCGCCTAGGGGTATTAGAGGGGCTACTCCAGTTGTATGACAATGTGGGGGTGGCATGATTTCTTGTTGGTGTCGGCGGACACTTACATCCGCCCGACACTAGAGGCCTTAGTTCTATTGACAGGACCCCAGGAGGATGCTCCTTTCGTCTGATGGATCGAGAGTGCGAGGTCACTCTCGACATGCTCCGAGCATTCTTCCAGTGGCCCGTCGTCCCGGACCCAGACCGTGCCAACATTCCCACGCACATCCCACCCCCGTCATTCGACACGCACGCTTTTTGGACTCGTATCACGGGTTCTCCCCTTGCCTTTGACCCTAGTCGGGCCAAGGCCTCTGGAATCCTCCACCCATGCCTCCGCATTGCACAGCGCCTTATGGCGACCACTTTTCTTGCGAGGTATGAGCCGGGGACGATGTCGACACCAGAGCTCTACATGCTCTATGCGATGACGCGATCGTGAGCCTTCGACCGAGGAGGAGACGTTTTGGTCCCCGCCGCCGAGATTGATATTTCTAGTTGGTACATCGACCGCATCATTATTTCTGTCAGCGCTAGGACGCTTATCTGCTGCGGCGGTCTGATTACCCTCTTGGCCCTTTTGTGCGGAGTTGACCTCCCAGCTGGGTTGTTGAGACCACTGGGCCCCACTTCTCTTTCCATATATGTTATGGCCCGGATGAGGATGCTTTGTCCTCATGGTCAGTACCACTGGGTGTGGCTGTACAGTCCCCACAGCGCCGATTATATGATTCTGCCGAGCCCTGCTCGGACGCATATTGGAGACGCTGGCGGAGAGTGGATTCCAGCGATGGATCTCCTCATCCCTGCCACATACGTGCTTGAGCATGAGGGTACTCAGCAGGAGCCCCTCCTTCCTCCCCTTGACCCCGTGATACCTCAGCCTGCGCCTGACCTGTCTGCACCTCTCGACACCTCTGTCCACACGTCTATTAGTGTCGGAAGCACTTTAGCTGAGTCCACCCACACCACCATCACCACTGTGCCCATTTCCATAGATCCCATTTCTATGGCTAGCCCCGAGCGTCCCCCCACCATAGTTGAGTGCGGCGAGCCTTCTTTTGCCTCCGCCGAGGAGACCCTTTCCTCTTTCTTATTTTCGACTCCTGGGGAGTCAATTCCTTCACACTTCACGACCTCCCCAGTCGTCGACCTTACTGTCTCTACTGCCGCCTTATTCTCTGAGAGTGTTGTGATGTCTGTCCCCACGTCTATGTCACTGACCTCTCTGCCCGCCTCGTCGCTTGCCACCACTTCTGCTTCTGCTACTGTTCCATCCTCTTCGACCTTACCTACGTCTCGGCCTCCCACAGAGGCTGAGCGTCACTTAGTGAGCACAACACCACCGCACCACCCCACAGTCGCACTTATCCTTTACGTTAGCTGTGCGAGACATCCCCGATCTTCACATGTTCGACCCTTTGCTCCTCCTCCCACCAACGCCCTAGTTCAGCACCTCCGTGCTCTAGAGGGGGGCAGTGAGTGGACTTAGAACAGATTTTCGGGCTTTCTCCACTACTGTTAGTGCTGTCCAGACCCACGTCGCGTTACTTCATGGTATTCAGGCTTGCCTGAACCAGATTCTTGAGCGACTGCCTCAGCCACCCACCCCCACCCAGCAGCCTCCGCGACCACCACCTCTGCCACATGACGGTGCTGGTGCCCCACCACCCACCTAGGCACACTCTGGATGCCTTTCATATTTCTGCTGCTGTTACTCTGGATATTTTCTGCCTGTTGATTTTGCACCTCTCCTCCACACACTTTTTGATCACTTTTTTGGTCCATATCTGTCTGAGAGGGAGTATTTTTGGGGACACTTACATGGTACTATTTTGATCTCTGCATGCATCATTTGCATACGCATCTCATTTTTATTTTATTTTCATCATGCATGCATCCTCACCCACCCCACCCACCCCACCCATTTCTTGTCTCTCGGTGTGCCACACTTTGAACATTGAGGACACTGTGCACTTTTGACGTGCGTCTATATTTCATATATTCACGCACGTTTTCTTTTGTGTTTCTCCGTGTTTTCCGCCGTCTCTTATTCGTTTTCGTATGTTTTCCCGTTTTCTTTCACTTTTCTTTGTTTGTCCATGATTGCAGGAGTTCGACCACGTAGGGGACCTTTTACGATGATATCCCAAGTCCCCGGAGCAACGGGAAAAGTCACGCGTGATCCAGGGGGTCAAACGGCGAAGTATTCATCTTTCTGCCCCTCACCCGGTCGGTTGGTCATCTCCAACCGATCGGGTGATGCACGCGTGCACCAACCGGTCGCTATCGCAGCTCACGAAGAAGTCACCCGACCGGTTCACAGACCGGTTCTGCGGGCGGCTGTTCTCTGTCTTTTCGAGCAGAATTCCAACCGATCGGGTGACTCTCACCCGATTGGTTCATCTGTAGCTGAGAAAAAGAGCTGAAGACACGGGCGTCGAACTGACCGGTTCGCCCGACTGCTCCAAGATCCAACCGGTCGCTCAAGAACTCACCCGATCGGTTCGTGAGATCGGGTGAAAACTCGCCGTTTTCTGTGATTTATCTGTAACGGATCAACCGATCGGTTGACTTGTCACCCGATCGGTTGATCCGAAAATCTATATATAGGACCCCTAGGGTTCCAGAAACGGGAGAGTTGTATTTTTTTACTGTTTTATTTCCCTGTGACGGCTGTAATTGTTACTCTTAAGTAAGTTTTCAGATCTTTCTAATTTTTTAGTATTGTCTTTACTACTCCTTTACTTCCGCATTGCAATTGTCGGATTATGATTCTAACGGTTAAATTTCATTTAGATTGCTTTTTCATGAATTTTTGTGAGTAGTTCCCAAATCTGGGATTTTGGTGGAAGCCCCTTCGGGGGCTCTTCCCGATGCGTCCATAGGGTTAGGGAATCGATAGGGAGTAGGAATCTAACGGTTACGCGGGGCGTTTCATTGTCATCGACGGGAAAAAGACCGCCTTTGACCGTCGGGCCAAGGGGGAATAAACTTGGCGGTTGACTCCCTAGCCAAAGCTCACGCCTTTAGCGTAGACGCCGAATCCTAGCACGCGGGAGCGACAGGATGAGACGTCGGGAGATATCGTTGCGGACTTAGTGCTCCCGGGATCGATCAGTGTTTATGGACACGGGAGTGCCCACTGATCGAATCCGGGAAGTCCGGTGTATTATCCTGGGCACCGACCGGAATATCGGGCCCATGGGACGCCGGTACGACTTTCAGAGGCAACGTCTCACCATTAGACCCTAATCCCGATCGCTATCCATACCCGTAGGCCGTAGCGGCGAGAGCCTCTCGTCGGGTCGGAAACCAAAGTCCCGGGTTTACTTTCTTTTTGTTCATACGCTTTCATTTCCTTTCGTGACAACCAACCACCGATTCGGGCTAGCTTGCCCCTCGGGGTGATTTAGGTCCTACCTGACCCAAGCACAACATCGCCTCCCTGAGTTCGATATTCCCGCACCCTACACTAACCGTGAAACTTGCGGTAAACGACACCGCGCCGCCGCGACGCAAGCGGGGCGCCGGTCAAGTTTATGGCGCCGTTGCCGGGGAGGCAACGTGCTTGATATTTTAGGATCTCTTGAACCCTCGTGTCTAGCTCACATCCCTACCTCGCGATAATTTTCGCATTCTTCTTTTTCTTTTTCTCATTTGTTTTCTCATTTTTTTTCCTTATTTTACCTGTTTCTTTCCCACTTGTCGCTTCACGGGTGTCTGTTGTTTTTCATGCGCAGGAGTTCAAGGAGTCTTGACGACTTGATTCCCCTCGATCCAGAGATTAATGCCACCCTTAGGCGTTTGGCCGCCGAAAAGCGAAGAAGGGAAGATCCCGAATCCATGGAGGAGAACACCCCACCTCACAAGTCTCTGCTGGAGTACTCGATGCCCTCCATCGAGTCAACTTCCGCCATCCGATCTCCAGCTATTGCGGCCCAAAGCTTTGAGCTGAAGCCGTCTCTAGTGACATGGATCCAGCAGGACCAGTTTACGGGTGCGCCCATGGAGAGCCCGATAGAGCACATGGACTCCTTCTTGGAGAAGTGTGACACCTTCCGAATTAACGGTGTCACTACAGAGGCTATCCGTCTGAAGCTGTTCCCTTTCTCTTTGCGGGACAAGGCCAAGCAGTGGTTAAGGGGGAAGGACCCCAATACTTTCAACACCTGGGAGAAGCTCTCCAACGCTTTTCTGACGAAGTTCTTTCCTCCGGGGAAGACCATGAAGCTGAGGAGTGAGATCTCCTCCTTCTCCCAGGCCAGCCACGAGTCCTTGCATGAGGCTTGGACGAGATATAAAGAGATGCAAAGAAGATGCCCTCATCATGAGCTTCTGAAGTGGCAGATTATCAATCTGTTCTACAATGGGCTGAGGGATGACCTTAAATCTTCTATGGACGTCGCGGCTGGGGGTTCCTTCATGTCCCGAAGCGAGGAAGATGCCGGGAATATTCTGGAAAACATGGCATCCAACAATGAGCGGTGGTGTGACGAGAGAGCCACACCAAGAACTGGGGGTATACACAGAGTCGAGGACGTCGACAAACTTTCGAGCAAGTTTGACTTGCTTTCGACCCAGATCTCCGCACTGATGGTTGGAGCCGGTGGGGCCGGTACACAGCAAGTTTCTGCGGTGGAGTCCGAATTCCTTGGGGAATTCGACGGTGGTGACATCTCACCACCGTTGGATCAGGCGAGCGCACTATTTTACAACCCCACGGGGAATGCGCCATATCCGCCAATGACAAATTCCAACCCGGCCTACTCTCCCAACAACCGGAACCATCCGAATTTCAGTTACCGGCCACCATTTCAGCCCTCGCCGCCGCAGCAGCCGCAGCAACAAATCTATCAGCCGGCTAGACCACCGCAGAATCAGGGTCAGCTGCAACCATTTCAGCAGCAACCTCAGCAACAAACGTACGCTCCCAGGAATCAGCAGCCGTTCCAGCAGCAGCAGTATGGCCAACAGAGGGCCGTCTCTCCGGTTGAGTCTCTCTTGACTCAATATATTACCAACCAGGAGAGGATCAACCAAAAGCTGCAAATGGGCCAGCGGACCCTCACGGACCAAGTAACCCAGCTGGGGTTACAGGTGGCGAACCTCGCAAGGTCACAAAACCAATTGCCGCCACAACCGGAGGTGAACCCTCGAGGAGCAACACAAACATCGGCACTCGTGCACGAGCACACGAATGTGTCCGCTATCATTCTGAGAAGCGGGACACAAATTCCTACTAGAGTGCCCCCTAGCAACCCGGAAGCACCATTGGTCGTTGAGAGACCGACTGAAAAATTAAACGACACCGGTGCTTCGTCATCAAATCCCATGACTCAGGAGAGAGTATCTGAAGAAGAGAAGAAGAAGGAGGAAGAGAGCCCAAGAGTGTATAAACCCGTTGTGCCATTTCCACAACGGTTGGCTCAGGCGAAAATTGATGAGAAATATGGGAAATTCTTCGCCATGGTCAAGGACCTAAGCCTGCAAATCCCCTTCTTGGAGGTAATTGAGACAATCCCCTCCTATGCAAAATTCTTAAAAGATTTGGTGACCAAAGGTTCGAGAAAAGAGAAAGTGGTGCTGACGACAGAATGTAGCGCTCTTATCCAGAGGGATAACCCGCCAAAGCTCAAGGACCCGGGGAGCTTCTCTATCCCTTGCACGATCGGGGCTGTGAAGATTAATCGTGCACTCGTCGATCTAGGAGCGAGTGTTAGCTTGATGCCCTTGTCGATGTACAGAAGGATAGGAATGGGTGATTTGGAACCCACCGGGATGACCCTACAACTAGCTGACCGGTCGGTCAAATATCCGGTGGGAATTGTTGATGATCTCCCCGTGAATGTGAGAGGGGTGCATGTGCCTGTGGACTTTGTAGTCATGGACATGCCCGAAGACGCACACACCCCCATTATCCTGGGACGGCCTTTCATGGCCACTGCTGGCGTTCTTATAGATGTGAAGAACGGAAAACTCTCCTTGAACGTCAGTGGAGAGAAAGTTGAGTTTGACCTGGGACTATCTATGAAGCACCCCGACCCTCCTGATGACCTCCGGTGTAATCTGCTTGAGATAGAAGAAGAAAAGGGTGTGGAGGAGAGCTCCTGGGAGATTCTCCTGAGAAACCCCCCCTGATGAATTGGGGAATTCTGAAGATGAAGAAGGCCCCGAAAACGAAGAAGCTGCTGGAAGACCGAGTGCAGCGAGAACGACCCCTCCCGGGTTCACCAAGTTTCCTCCTGTGAAGAGAACGGGGAAAGAGCTCACGGACCTCACTAAAGACGAGGTCCGAATCCTGAAAAAGATGGCGGGAAGCGCCAACACCAAGGAAAAGCCCCCGGATCTCAAGAACAAAGGGAGGGTGGTCGAGCAAGTATTTTTCCAGCCGCTGACTACCCCGAGCGCCTTCAGCTCCAACAAGGAAGAGATGCCTAAGATTGGGCATCACCCGTATCAGCCACCATGAGCATCTCTTGCGGGCGTCGAGCCAACGACGTTAAACAAGTGCGCTTCATGGGAGGCAACCCATGTTCTAAACTTTTTCTCTAATTTTTAGCGTTATTTTTTACTTTATTTTATCTATTTCTATAAATAAAGTCAGCAGCGAGAACATCCGTTAGGGGACTTAATCAAATTTCTTGGTTTTTGCAGGAAACAAGCCCCAACCGATCGGGTGATAACTCACCCGATCGGTTGGGATGTATCAGATACATGCCGAGATCTGTCCCCGAATGAACCGATCGGTTGAATAATGAAGAGACCGGGTGGCAGACCGGGTGAGCTGGGGAGAACTCTCGGAAAATTTTGAGGAATATCAACCGATCGGTTGAGTTTGAGCGCGATCGGTTGACCTGACCGGGTGAGAAGCCCTAAGTTCTCGGGAAATTTAGTGGAGCGGCCAACCGATCGGTTGACAAGTCAACCGATCGGTTCGCCTGTAGCATTTCTTCGGCAAAATTTTCGACCTAACCGTCAACCGACCGGGTGACAAGTCACCCGATCGGTTCGACTTAAAACCCTATAAATACCCCCCGACGCCCGCTCGTTTCCGCCCTCGCCCGATCGCAAATCTCGTCGTCGTTTCGTCTTCCCCTCTTCTCCAACAACCGATCCCCACTCCCCCACGTCCCCTACACCTCCATTACTCCCACTCTCCACCTCCTTCATCAACCCCTCCATCATCTACACCCTCTCTCTCCTCCCATTCCGAGATTTTTGACCTAATTTTCCCAAATCCACCTCCATTTCGAAAATTTTTGCCGAATGAGTTCGCCGCGGCTCCAAGCTTCTCTCGCTGAACAGTGAGGGGACATCAACGAGCAAGCTCCACCACTGCAATTGGGTAAACTCGCTCCTAAGCCTATTTTATACTTTTGCCCTACTTATTGTGCTTGCTCGTTTGTTTGTGTTAGTGTGCATCCACGATTTTTGCACTAATTCTTGCTCACACTCACACACATGGCTAAAGATAAGGATAAGGGAAAGGGTATCATGCGGGAAGAGGAGCCGTCTCGAAAAAGACGAAAACAAACACGCCCCCCTTCCCATACACGAGCACTTACACTTGGCCCTCCCCCGCCTGTTGTCCCCCCTGTGGACCCAATGTTGGGCCCGCACGGGTATATTTTTCGGAACCAGGAGCACAAAGATTTTTATCGTAGGCTTGATGCTCGAGGGCATCTATCCACTAAATTCCCGCATGCACAAACACTTCTCGATCTCGGTGTCTTCACCGAGATCGAATATCTTTTCGGCAACTTAGGATGGTTAGCCTTCCTTAATGCATCTGCCACTTCCCACCCGGCACTCACACTCGAATTCCTCTCCACACTTGTTTTAGAGTCCGGGTCGATCGTTAGATTCCGGGTGCGTAACCGTAGTGTCACCACAACCCTGAACACGATTAATGATATATTTGGTTTCACCAATCTCGGGGATAATTCTATCAGACACCATGGGTACACACCCGAATTTAGCGTCGATCAATTCTGGTTCCGCCTCACATTGATCGGCGACTACCCCCGAGGTCGGGCCAAGGCCTCCTCCATCATTCATCCCGTGTTTCGCCTTGCCCACAGGATCATCTCTTCCACATTCTTTCCTAGGGACGAGTCAGGCACTGTGACTATCCCCGATCTTTTTATCCTTTGGGCCATGACTTTTCCTTATGTCCGGGATGATGATGGAGTTAGCTTCAGGGCCCCTACCGTCCCCATTCATGGCGGCGATTGGCTTGTTCACAAGCTACTTGAGATTAGCCGGGATGGTAAGGGAAAGTTTTGTTGCGGGGGCATCATCACTATCATATGCTCTTACCCCCAATTCAATATCCCCCTCCCCAACAATCTTCCTGTTGCCGCAGGACCATCACGTCTTGATATTGACGTCCTGCGGCACATTCACATGATTAGACCCTACTCAGCTGGCCGCTACATCTTCAACTATGGCCACCCCCCCAGCCCCTTACACCATTCTGCCCAACCCCGCTCGCATGCCCATTGCTCTCGTGGGAGATTGGACTTTCCCTCCTGATCCCGACTTCTTTGCGGGGTTGAATCTTCCTTTTCTCCCCGCAGGCGCCCGCAGATCACCGTCCCCTGCCGCCCACTTAGGCGAGCAGGATATCCCTGCGTCTGGGGGAGACTTAGGGGCTGGCCCAAGTCGTCCCGTTTCTGCTCCGGGACCGATCACGTCTGAGCACCTCCTTGCGGCCATTTCTGGCCTTGTCTCCTGTGCTGGCATGACCACTGCCGCCAGCACCTCTTCGACCTTACCTGGCGGCACCACCGCTGCCTCGCGCCAGTCTACGTCTTTTGGTCGCCGTCAGGTATCTGCCCGTCTAGGACTTGAGAGGGAGGTCGCCGCCCTTCGTGAGCTCGCCATGTCCTCTGTTTCCTCGGACCCATCACCATCCTCCTTTCTTACTCACCCACGTTTCCTCGCACTTGATAGGAACGTGGCCGCCATTCTCCGCCTTCTTACTCATATCCACGGACCACCTCCAACTTCACCACCTCCACCTTCACCACCCAGGCGATCTTCTCCTCCACCCACCCACACTTCTCCACATCCATCACCCCCCTCACCACATTCTTCTCCTCCCTCTTCACATCCCATCCCGGCATCCACTTCACCCCTCCCGAACACTTCCACCGCACTCACGCTACCTCCTTCCTCCTCCGTCACTCCATACGTGCGCCGGAGGAAATTACCGGTACGCTCCAGATCCCTCCCACCACCCCCCACTACCGTCACCACCGCACCTACTTCCTCCACTTCTATTCCTCTCACTACCGCCTTGATCGCCTTCCTACCAACACCACCCATCACCACCGACACTTGTCCCATTGTTCACACCACCACTGCCCCTACTACTTCGCCTCTTCCCCCACTTCTCAGCACACCCCCAGCCTCCCCCGACCACCCATCCACACCCTCTTCCGAGGAGGACGAGGACTCAGCTCCTCTTGCTTTCTAGATTCACCCCTTTTGTTTTTGACTCCCCCTTGCACATATCTAGATTTCATTGATCATATCATTTCGCTAGCACTTTCTGGTCTAGCTTGGGGGACGTCTGTTTTGGTGTGCTGTCGTGTTTTGTTTGTTTTTCTCATTTTTGTGTGTGTGTTTGTTTTTCACTTTTTGAGTGTCGTGTCGTGTGATTTTATTCTATTTTTATTTTCGTATTGTTTGATTTTGATCTTGTTTTTTTATTTCTTTTTCAGTTTTATCTATGTGTTTTCCTCGTTTTCATTTCTTTTCGTGTCTGTGCGTATTCCCCCCCATTTTCATTGCCCTCCCGTACTCACTCTTATTGCATTGAGGGCAATGCAAGTTTCAGCTTGGGGGAGTCGCACTTCGTGCGTCATTTGTGTTGTTTTTCTACGTTATTTGAGTCGTTTTCCATCGTGTTTTTCTTTTTTTTTTCTTTTTCCTTCTTTCTTTAGCTCTTTCTCCTAGAAATGAATCCTATGATGAATCGCCACAAAGTCACACACACCTAGCATTGCATCGATAATCACACTCACTAACCCTAGGATTTCGAGTCCTCTTGCATTTCACGCATCGTGGGTCCACTTAGCTTTTTTGTGAGTCGTGTGTCGTGACTAGCATTTGGTGTGCTTCTGCTTTGTGATTTTACTTTATATACCTGTCCAGGAATGACCCCTAGATTATCATGCTTCGATATTGAATACGCGGTATTTGCTTCTAATGTCTGCTTCTATATGCATGCTATTTATATCGTATACTTCAATTCGCATGCGTCGGGATTCCACAACTAAGGACTAGGATACCCCATTTAGCCAAAGCTCTATTTAGCAACAATAGTCCCCTTTGCCCGAGTGTTTAGATTTCGACTTCTTTTTTGTTTTACTTGGTGCAAATCCCCTCGTCGTGTACCGTTCCCCCACTTGGGAGAGTACACAAGTGTATAGCCAAAAAAACCAAAAAGCCAAAAAAATGGGAGAAAAGAAATGAAAAACCCAAAAAGAAAAGAAAAGAAAAAGATTGTATAGCCAAAAAAGCCAAAAAAAAATATATATGCAAATACCCAAAACCCAAAAAAATTCCCGTGTGAATATTTTCATACTTGCCAAGAATAAAGGGAAGGCGAGAATTTGCACCGAGTGTTCTTCTCCACATCATCTCAACCCCCGTCGTTATCAAAGACACTTGGCTTGGGAGCTATTTAGCTAGTATCTAGGCTATAGTGGCGTGATTTCCTTAACCCTAGTTGTGGAGTCCCCGATGCATGATACGCTCCTATTCTCTCTATTCTCATGCATGCTCGAACTTATATTCGCCGCTTAATTCAATTCGATTCGATATTTGGGTCATATCTTGGATTTGTGTATATCGAGCCTCGTAGCACATCGTAGAAAGCATCACCATTTGCTAGCACACGACCACGCTCACTCGCGCTTCACTGCGTGGACCCACGACACTTATTTGGACTCGCTTTCCTAGGTTTAGTGGTGTGATTTGGCGTTTGCTTGCTGGGTGTGTCGTTTTTGATTTTGATGGCTCTGATGGACGATCTAGGGCTTAGAGTTTTCTTTTTCTTTCTTCCTCTCTATTTTTCCCTTCCGAGCTCCCACTCTCACTCGTCTTCCTCGAGGACGAGGAAGAGTTCAGCTTGGGGGATTTTGACGTGCGTCTATATTTCATATATTCACGCACGTTTTCTTTTGTGTTTCTCCGTGTTTTCCGCCGTCTCTTATTCGTTTTCGTATGTTTTCTCGTTTTCTTTCACTTTTCTTTGTTTGTCCATGATTGCAGGAGTTCGACCACGTAGGGGACCTTTTACGATGATATCCCAAGTCCCCGGAGCAACGGGAAAAGTCACGCGTGATCCAGGGGGTCAAACGGCGAAGTATTCATCTTTCTGCCCCTCACCCGGTCGGTTGGTCATCTCCAACCGATCGGGTGATGCACGCGTGCACCAACCGGTCGCTACCGCAGCTCACGAAGAAGTCACCCGACCGGTTCACAGACCGGTTCTGCGGGCGGCTGTTCTCTGTCTTTTCGAGCAGAATTCCAACCGATCGGGTGAATCTCACCCGATCGGTTCATCTGTAGCTGAGAAAAAGAGCTGAAGACACGGGCGTCGAACCGACCGGTTCGCCCGACTGCTCCAAGATCCAACCGGTCGCTCAAGAACTCACCCGATCGGTTCGTGAGATCGGGTGAAAACTCGCCTTTTTCTGTGATTTATCTGTAACGGATCAACCGATCGGTTGACTTGTTACCCGATCGGTTGATCCGAAAATCTATATATAGGACCCCTAGGGTTCCAGAAACGGGAGAGTTGTATTTTTTTACTGTTTTATTTCCCTGTGACGGCTGTAATTGTTACTCTTAAGTAAGTTTTCAGATCTTTCTAATTTTTTAGTATTGTCTTTAATACTCCTTTACTTCCGCATTGCAATTGTCGGATTATGATTCTAACGGTTAAATTTCATTTAGATTGCTTTTTCATGAATTTTTGTGAGTAGTTCCCAAATCTGGGATTTTGGTGGAAGCCCCTTCGGGGGCTCTTCCCGATGCGTCCATAGGGTTAGGGAATCGATAGGGAGTAGGAATCTAACGGTTACGCGGGGCGTTTCATTGTCATCGGCGGGAAAAAGACCGCCTTTGACCGTCGGGCCAAGGGGGAATAAACTTGGCGGTTGACTCCCTAGCCAAAGCTCACGCCTTTAGCGTAGACGCCGAATCCTAGCACGCGGGAGCGGCAGGATGAGACGTCGGGAGATATCGTTGTGGACTTAGTGCTCCCGGGATCGATCAGTGTTTATGGACACGGGAGTGCCCACTGATCGAATCCGGGAAGTCCGGTGTATCATCCTGGGCACCGACCGGAATATCGGGCCCATGGGACGCCGGTACCACTTTCAGAGGCAACGTCTCACCATTAGACCCTAATCCCGATCGCTATCCATACCCGTAGGCCGTAGCGGCGAGAGCCTCTCGTCGGGTCGGAAACCAAAGTCCCGGGTTTACTTTCTTTTTGTTCATACGCTTTCATTTCCTTTCGTGACAACCAACCACCGATTCGGGCTAGCTCGCCCCTCGGGGTGATTTAGGTCCTACCTGACCCAAGCACAACCTCGCCTCCCTGAGTTCGATATTCCCGCACCCTACACTAACCGTGAAACTTGCGGTAAACGACACCGCGCCGCCGCGACGCAAGCGGGGCGCCGGTCAACTTTAGCTTGGGGGAGTGAGTTCTCACACATTTTTTATTTTTGTCG
The DNA here is from genome assembly GCA_030789695.1 of Scilla litardierei. Taxonomy (NCBI): domain Eukaryota; kingdom Viridiplantae; phylum Streptophyta; class Magnoliopsida; order Asparagales; family Asparagaceae; genus Scilla; species Scilla litardierei. The sequence goes on along the minus strand of CM061137.1, from coordinate 112,389,487 downwards.
CCTTTTATTTTTATTTTACTCGCATTTCTTTGTTTTACACTTATTTTCACCCACTTTTTCATTTTTTTCCATGCATCACGTTTTTCTTACTTTTTGAGTGTGCTGCATTGTACAATAGTTTTTCTTTTATCCTTATTTCTTTTATCCTTTTTTGCTAGAGATGAATTTTCTGTGATGATGATGACATGGTATTAGCTTATCTCTATATGTATATATCTTGTCATGCCATAGTTTTTATTTCAGATATCATATGCTATGTCTTGCTATGCATTTGAGATAGTAACCCGCACTTTCACGTATGAATGTGGATGAAATTCTTTTATTAGCTGAGTCTGATAATTTTTACTGTATACTCTCCATAGAAAACACACCAAACTTCACGCATTGATTGCTTATATCTGGAGTACTGCTTTCTTTACCTATATCACTTCTTATTGCATGAAAATTGTACGCTTCACTTTCAGGTTGATTGAATGTATGCTAGGTTAATATAACTGGATTACTTTACTTTCTGAGATTAAACTTAGTAGATTACATTACTCTGTTGAAAGTTGTCGTGCACAATCTATAGAGTGAACTGAGTGTTACAAATATTTCTTTCTCCAGATATCTTGAGCATCATTTCTATACTTAAAATCATTGGTGAATCTCCCTTTAGCGATTCTTATATTGGCCTTTTCCCCTGCTACAAAAATTTATGCTCCAATAACCCAAAATCAAAAAGTAAAAAAATATATACTTGTGTATCTTTCTATCTTTTGATTTGGGATCATAGTTGTGTATATATGAAAAAAAGGGAAAAAAGAAAAAAAAGAGAAGAGCAAAGAAGTTCATACATGATCCCATTTCATACTCTTTCTCTCTTTCTCCCCTCTTTTATTTTATTTTTTTGGAGCTTCAAAAATGGGGAATAAGCTTATTGATTTATCTTATGCCACCACGCTTAGAGATAAGCTTGGGGGAGGGGATCCAATGATGTGTGAGAGAGTGACTACTTGATTGTGCATGACAACCTAAGCTAGGTAATTTTCTATAATCGGCGAGATTACTAAAGGTTTTACGAAATCCAGGTATTGAAACTTAGCATGCATCTCATGAAAACCACTCCTTTCTATTCTTATTGCTTCATATTGTGTGATATCTCTTATACTCCAAATAGAAAGCATTCAATTGAAAAGTGTGTAGTCTATGATTATGTATACCGCTTTAGATGCTTCAGACGATGTTAATCCTAGAATGATTCCATACTTTATACTATTTTGATATTCTTGGGTTCCTACTTTGAATGCATCCTTATATTATGATATCGAGATAAAAATCTCTGGCATGTGTTTTATATTCATCGTGTGTTATATGAGTAAGCAAAAACCACGTCCTGAGGAAATGATCTAGCGCCTCCCTCCTTGTTTTCTTTCATATCTTCTATTTCTTTTTCCTTTCCTTATTTTTTATCCACCGACTCATCTTCCTCGAGGACGAGTAAGAGGTAAGCTTGGGGGATTTTGATCACTCCATATTTTACACTTTTTTTGAATGTTTTCATGACGTTTTGATCGCCCATATTGCGTTTTTCACGATTATTCGACGATGTCGCGATGCTTTTCACTCTTTCTTGTTTTTTTTCGTATTTCAGGAGATATGGAGCGATTCGGAGCGAAAATAAGATCAAAGGATTTTCACGCACTTCGGAGTGTCATCCACGACTTATTGGAGGACTTATCAGCGATAAAGGATGAGCGGAAGAAGAAGGAATTCCATAGGACCGACGAGGAGGCGAAAAGGAGAAGAAAGGAGCTCAGGAGCACCTCACTCGGTCGAGCAAGACTGCTCATTAGGCCGAGTGAAGGATCACCCTCGCCCGAGTGAAACAGATATGCACTGAAGATTTTTCATGTTTCCTCGACCGAGTAAGGATGTTCACTCGGCCGAGTGAGAAAGCTCACTCGCCCGAGTGGTACAGAGAATTCGTCCAGAGAAGCTGCTAAGTTACTGGAATTTCAGAGGAAGCTCACTCAGCCGAATGAAGAAGACTACTCGGCCGAATGAAGAAGACTGCTCGGCCGAGTCACCCGAGAGACAGACCCCAGAAAATCCCGAAGTTACTGTTATTTTACAGGGTTTGTCACTCGGGCGAGTGACAAGGGTCACTCGGCCGAGTGACCCTCTCCGACTGCTGCTAGGGCTGCAGATTCTGGGTTGCACAGGGGTAGTTTTGTCATGATTTTTTGGACGATTTTGGCTTGTATTTAAGCGTAGTTTTTACCCTAGTTTTAAGAGAGATTTGAATTATTTTTTAGAGACTTCTATTAGGTTTTAGACGCCTATTCTTTGTGAAATCTCAGCTGGAGATCATTGACGACGTTATTGGTTTGTTCTTTCATGTTAAAAAACTCATTTTTATGAATTGTTTCTTCTTTGCAATGAATTGTGCCATGATTATAATTGTTATTTCTTTTCATGATGATTAGTGAGTAGTTCCGTCGTTCTAGGGCATGGGGATGAACCATATGGACCCGATCTTCGAATTGTGATGAATTTATAGATTTGTTGCTAGAATTGAAATTAGTTAGGTTGTGATGGATTTATTACGAGTAGCTAGGAATTCATATCGCTTGGGATTTGCAAGAGATTGGATCCCAATTGATAGGAAGGCCTAGATATTCGATTTAGATTGATAAATGAATTTCTCTAGATTTGGTTGGCAAGAGATTGGGCCAAAGCTAGGATTTTTAATTATAAATCTATATTAATATTCGTTTGCAAGAAATTGGACGAATACGAACTATCATAACCTAGATCGTAGCTCGAGTTTGCACGAGAGTGGGCTCAAGATGCGATTGGACGGTGATGTCAATCTTCACGCTAGCGGATTAGGGTAGGGTTTGCACGAGAGTGGGATCTATTCTAGGTTTGCTATAGACCGGCAATAGTGCGAGAGCATAAGCTTGGTTCTACATTAAGTTGCGACTAGTTCACCTATATTCAAGTTTAGCAACAATGAAATTTATGATTCACGAGGATGAGAGACGGTCCGTAGTGTGGATTTCCTATCCCTAGACGCGTTTTATTATATTGATATTTATTACTATTTGAACGATTGTGACTATTACATCAAGACTATTCTTATTCCCTTGATAGCTAGGTAATCAAAGTAAGATACTGTCAATTGTCCTCCCTGTGTTCGATACCCGCTCGCCACTACACCGTGCGCTTGCGATAAGACTACAAGTCATTTTTCGGGTGTATATCCGGACGCGATCATCTAGCACCCAATAGACAAGACCCCAAAAAATCACAATGGTAAAGTTTCCCATACAAAGATCGCTACTACTACACAAATATAATAATAAAGAGTTTAGAGAATCTCAGTTTGTGTAGCGGTAGTCGTCTCTGTCAATCAGCTCAGGTCAGATTGCATCTGACAGGATGTAGTCTCCAACGTCACGTCCTCTCTTGAAACTTTCATCCTAAGTGCTCTCCCCACTTGAAATTTTTTGGCCATGAGTGTCTCTCTTGTGTGTTGCGCAAGTTTGTGAAGCCTCTCCCTTTGAAGTTGCGCAATGAAGATGGATGATGGACTTTGAGACTTGCGTTCAAGGCAATGGATGGAGGGCTCTTGGAGTTATGCAAGAAGGAGATGGAGAATCCTTGGAGAGGTTGAGGCAATGTAGATCTTGAAGGAGCTTTCGCAAGGAGAGGAAGGAGACGGAGCTCTTGGCAATGACCTTTGGCAATGGGAGAGGAGGATTAAGTTTTGGTCTTGGTTTATACAATTTGCGCAATGTGTAACGGTGCTATGGAATTGCGCAAGTAGAGATGAAGAACTCCCTTGATGAAGTTTTGGCAATGGAGATCTTGGGATTGAAAGTTGCAGCCAAGGAGGATGGCAATGGAGCTTGGAAATTTTGGCCTTGGTTGCTTGATGCAATAGAGGAAGGAGATGAAGTTTTTGGCCTTGATTATGTTGCACAATCTAGGGGCTTGTTGACATGAAAAATTGCGGCCTCCCCTTTCCTTGATGTTGACAGAAATTCCCTTGGTGTTTTGGTTGCCCCCCCTCTCTCAAAATCTCTCTCTTTGAATATGAGTTTATATAGAAGAGGATCTGATATGATAGAATCAATTAAAACCCGATAATTGATGGAGATTGGAAGGAATCCTAACTTAATTATGATTCGAATTAATATTTTTGGATATGGAGTTTGAATATGAATGGATACGGAATTGAATTTGAGTAGATATATGATTTGAATTGGATCTCATTTAATCATCTTTGATTTACATGAGATTCTCCATATCTCTCCTTCTTTGACCAAGTCTTCAATTTGCATGACATTAAGATTTGAATGTTGCACCAATTGATTTGAATCAATTCAAATTCGGATTTGAATTGATTTCTACTTTATCTTTCCATCTTTGACTTAGACCAATTTTTTGTAGCCATTATCTCCATCTTTAACTTAGTCCACTTGGCTAATGCATGACACATTCTCCATCACTCTTTTACTTAGTCTCTCTTTGAGTATTTGGAGTACCATTCCTGAAAACACTTAGCATACACATTAAATCATTCACACACGTTTATTATCATCAAACACGAATTCATCGATCGTTGTATCCAACTATACATTGTATCCAACAATCTCCTCATTTTGATGACGACAAACCAATATAAGATTTGAGCAATAACGATTCATCGAATATCATCGTGAGGTGTGTGTGAAGTTGGAGGATGTATGTAATATGCAACAAGTGCAATAATGCTGTGCAACATACAAGCATGCAAACAATGATGTTCAAGCATTCAAACATTTATTCATGCTCCCCCTTTATTCATCCTCCCCCTTGGACCAATATTCATATATTCTATAAGCACATTTTCATTATTCATTAATGCTCACCCTTAAACCAATATTCATATATGAAACATATAAGCATTAATGCACACCAAATCTTCTCAATTCTTTCTCCCCCTTTTGTTATCATCAAAAGTGTATATATGAATCAAGTTTCATACCTCATGCAAACTAAAGAGTATTATAAATTACAACTAGCACTTGCATGTTGACATTCATATAATTAGCACTTCAAATTCAATGAAAATTATAACATAGACTTCAATACCTTCGTGTAAGTGTGATGAAACATTGAAGCACATAAGGAGAACTTTTAAGAAATTCAACCGAAACCAATCCACATTTTCCATTAAACATGAAATCCCCTAAGATTGATTTTCCCCATCTCATTAAAAATGAGTTCAAGATACCACATCCCAAAAACATAGCCTATAAGGACTCTTAGATGTGGGGGTGACATTGCTTGACGAGTATAACACCAATGCTAAAGATTACCTGTAAACCATATGTTGGATACTTGTGGGTAGTGTACTTGCTAAGGATTGTATCCATTTTTTCATACGGAGCTATTTTCATTTTTTTTCATATTCAATTCTTTTGAGCTCAATTTTTATCCATGGCAAGACACATCATATACCTTAGATTTTTAGTTATTTTCATCCTACATTAACTTTCCAATATTTCATAAAAGATGTCTTCAAATGTACAACAATATTTAATATTCGTGGAAGTGAAAGTGTAGGTGTAGAAATCAAATTATTCTAATCATCATGGCTATTTATAAAATCAAACATGCACATGTAGCCATAACTATAATACATCAATTTCTACATGGAAATGATTATCATTCATTAATATCACTTGAATGAGTCAAAAGAAAGAAAAGATATACATTAAGCTCATTTTTTTGCTTTTTGTCTTTTTTATTTTTTTCTTTATAAAGCACTAAACAAGCTAGAAAGCAAACAAACTAGCACACAAAATAAAAATCAAATCAAGCACACAAAACAAAAAAAAATGCTATGAAGGTATGCATTAAGTGCAAAGTAGAAAAATATACATTCGCGACGTCGTTTGGCTAAGGAGCTAAATAATGAAACGTCCAATCCATAGCTCCTCGCCGAGTCTCCATCTTACCTACACGGTAGATGTTATGTGTGACCTTGGAATCCAATAATGTCCACTGATGTTAGTCATCAAAGATTTAGGAACCCATATTTGCTTGAATTTCATATTCGTGTTCCTAAACTTACAATAATATGATGTATGACCAACACTATCACAAGTAAAGCACTTTGCATAAAGATTTCCAACCTTTGTTGTTTCAATGTGAACTTTTCTATATCTTGTCTTTTCAACATTTTAAAAACCATATCCTAGTCCTCGTCTATTATTGACATAAAGTTGATTTCCAAGAATAATATCCAATGATTGTTTTCCAATTGAAAATTTATTTAATGACAATTCTAGACTAGTGACTTTGGATTTCAATAAAGTATTTTCATTCACAAGCAAAGTGCATTTACTTATAAAAGCCTTCTTATTGTCCTCTTCATTCATTTTCATGCGTTTAAGCTCATTATTTAGCATGCTTATCTTTTCATTAAGCTCTCTAATCATATATTCACTTTCAGTTTCAGGCTTAACTAAATCTTGTTTATACATGCTATTTTCTTTTAGCAAGGTAGGACAAATAAGACATTCAGTTTTTTCATGCAACCTAGAATTCTCTTTTTCCAACAAAGCAATGGTAGAATCACATGCAACAATTTTTCCTTTTAGTTCCTTAATTTCTAATGACATGTTATAAGTGTCTTGTTGCATTTCATCGTTGGAATTTCTATACTCTTCTAATGTGGATTCTAGCTCTACAATTTCATCTTGCATGGCTTTACAAATAGTTAGAAGTTCAGCTTTACTACTAGATTTTACCTCATCATCTTTTGCCATCAAGCAGAGGGAAGTGTGGGCTTCATACTCCTTATTCTCATCTTCACTGTCCATGTCCCATGTTCGCACCACATCTTTTCGTTTCTTCTCTGCAACATTAGCTATTTCTTGTGGGCAATCCTTCATAATGTGTCCTGCTTTTTACATTTAAAACATTTAACCTTATTAATAGCAGTCTGTTTAGATGAATTTCTAGAAGGATTATATTGGTTAGTATGATTAAACCTTTGTTGCATGTCAGCTCTTCCATGAGGAGTCTTGATGTATCTTCTGAAGCCTTTGACCATCAATGATATCTCCTCCTTCTCCTCATCACCTTTGCTAGCTTAAAGAGCTAGTGGTTTTGGAGCTTTTTTCATTCGCCTCTGGTTTCTCTCTAGCCTCTATATTCTGCAGCTCAAGTTAGTTCGTGGGACATTAAGTTGCCTATGAAGTCATGCACTCTTATCTGTGATAGATCCGTCGCTTCTTGAATGGCAGTGACTTTAGGCCTGAACGAGCTTGGCAGCGCCCTTAAGATTTTCCTCACCTGCTCAAGGCTAGAGTATGGCTTACGGAGGGAGCTAGACTTGTAGACGATGTTTGTGAACCTTGCAAACATCTCTGATATGGATTCTGATGGAAGCATGCAAAAGCTCTCGTACTCTGTGCTCAGTAAGGTAAGTCTAGACTCCTTCACCTGTGACGTTCCCTCATGCGTCACCTCCAGTGTATGTCATATTTCCTGTGCAGTTTGACAATGTGAGATACGATTAAATTCAGACTTATTTAAAGAGCATATAAGAGCATTCATAGATTTTCCATTTAAATAATAAAGTCTCCAAACAGCATGATGTGCGTTTATATTTTATATATTCACGAACGTCTTCTTCGTGATTTTCTGTTGTTTTCCAGTGTTTTGTATCCATTCGTTTGTGATTTTTAGTTTTCTTTCACTCTCTTTGTGTTTTTGTGCCGTTGCAGGAGATTGCCAGCGCTGGGGACATATAAAGCAGATATCATGAGTCCCCGGAGCAACGAGAGGCGTCGTGCGAGAACCTGAAGGCCAAACGTCAAAGAATACCATATATCAACCCTCAACCAATCGGGTAGACAGACCCAACCGATTGGTTCGTGCACGCGTATCCGACCCGATCTGGAGCAGTAGTGAAGAAGACCCCACCCGGTCGGTTCATCTGTAGCCAAAGTTCCCCCAGTTCACGACCCGACGACTCACCCGATTGATTCAGCGATCAGTGATGTATCTCAAAAGCTGAAGACCAAGTCAACCGTCGACTCACCCGATCGGTTGATGCTTCAACCGACCGGGTGGACGCTTATCTATATATATTGCCCTAGGTTTTTCCCAGAAACAGATCCCCTTTTCTTAAACTGTCTTTTTGGGATTTTGGCCGCTGCGAATTTATTTTGTTTTGTAAGTTCTCTGATTGTCTCGATACTTTGACATTGCGTTCTTAATACTATTTGCTCCATTATTCTATTACTTGATCTTGATTTTAATGGCTATAATTTGTTGTGTTGCTCTTTTTGCAATGAATTGTGAGTAGTTTCCTAATCTGGGACATTGGTGGAAGCCCCTTCGTGGGTTCTCCCTAGAAAGGCCATATGATTAGGGTTTCGATAGGATATAGGAATTTAGATGGTTACGTGAGGCATTTCATTGTCATTGGTAGGAGAAGGACTGCCTCTGACCGTCGGGCCAAGGGAAAATAAAACTGGCGTTTGATCCCTTAGCCACAGCTCACACCCCTAGCGTAGACATTGAATCCTAGCACGTGGGAATTGCAGGATGAAATGTCGGGAGTAATCGTTGCGAGCTTAGTGCTCTCGGAGTCGGTCGGTGTTAATCGACATGAGAATTCCCATCGTCCAAACCCGGGTAGACCTAGCATATCATCCTGTGCATCGACCAGAATACAGGTCCATGGGATGCTAGGTATCACTTTTGGAGGCAACGTCTCACCACTAAACCCTAGAATCCGATCGTTCTCCTATCCTTCGGTCGTAATAGAGAGGGCACATGATAGGGTGGAAACCAAAGTCCTAGGTTACCTTTTTATATCTTACATCTTTCGTAGTTCAATTTTGTGACAAACCACCGAGCGGTAGGGCTAGCTCACCCCCCGGGTGATCCGGTTCCTGTTTGACAACAAGTACACCACACGCCTCCCCTTGTTCGACCCCCAAGCCACACTACAACGCCGTGTGCTTGCGGTTATAAATATTTAAATCTGGTATCCCCGTTCCGACTACACATTGCCAAATCTAGGGGACGTCAAGCTTTATGGCGCCGTTACTGGGGAGGCAACATACTTGTTTCATTTAGGACACTGTGAACCCCTGAGACTAGTTCACATCCTTACCTTGTGAAAATTTTCGCATTCTACAATTTTATTTTTATTTTTTTATTCTTTACTATTTGTTTATATCTGGCGTTATACCATACGTGCTTCACGAGCGTTTCTTGATTTTTCATGCACAAGAACTTAAGAAGTCTTGACGACTTAGTTCCTCTAGAGCCAGAGGTAAACGCCACCGTGAGGCGTTTGAATGCCGAGAGAAGAAGAAGGGAAGAGATTGCCGCCAACATGGGAGAAAATGTGACTCCCCAGAAGTCCTTGCTTGAGTACTCGATGCCGTCCATCGGGTCCACATCCAGCATCCAACCTCCGGCCATTACGACCGGAAATTTCGAGCTGAAGCCGTCGTTGGTGACTTGGATCCAACAGGACCACTTTTTAGGAACTCCTATGGAGAGCCCAATCGAGCACCTGGACTCATTTCTGGAGAAGTGCGACACTTTCAGGATCAATGGCGTGTCAACTGAAGCCATCCGGATGAGATTATTCCCCTTCTCTCTGCGGGACAAGGTAAAACAATGGCTGAAGGGGAAGGACCCCAATACATTTACAACTTGGGAGAAGCTATCAAATGCATTCCTGAACAAGTTCTTTCCACCGGAGAAGACAATGAAGCTGAGGAGCGAGATCTCCTCCTTCTCCCAAGCCAGCCACGAATCCTTGCATGCGGCATGGATGAGGTTTAAAGAGATGCAAAGAACATGCCTTCACCATGAGCTCCCCAGATGGCAAATTATCAACTTGTTCTACAATGGGCTGAGGGACGACCTAAAGTCCTCAATGGATGCCGCAGCTGGAGGGTCCTTCATGTCAAGGAATGAAGTAGATGCCGGTGACATTCTGAAAAAAATGGCATCAAACAATGAAAGATGGAGCAATGAACGCGCCATGCCAAAATCTGGAGGAATGCATCGGGTGGAGGAAGTAGATAAACTGTCTAACAAATTTGATTTACTTTCCACCCAGATCTCAGCTTTCATGGTAGGGGCCGGTGGCGCCAATGCTCAGCAAGTGGCAGTAGTGGAAGCTGAAGTCTTGGGATACTTTGATGGTGGAGATATCTCAGCACCAGTAGATCAAGCGAGTGCTCTTTTCTACAACCCCATGGGTAATGCACCTTATCCACCGAGGACAAGCTCGAATTCGGCATATTCTCCTAACAACCGGAACCATCCCAACTTCAGCTATATGGCACTATATCAGCATCCCCAACAACCTCAGCAGCAGTTATATCAACAACCTCGGCAGCATCAATAGTTATACCAGCAGCCCCAACAACTTCAGCAGCAGATATATCAGCAGTACCCTCCTAGGAATCAGCAGCCCCTGCCACAGCAGTAACAATATAATCAACAACGGGTAGTCTCTCCTGTCGAGAATCTCTTGACTCAATATATATCAAATCAGGAGAAGATCAACTTACAGCTGCAGATTGTGCAAAAGACTTTGGCCGATCAGGTGACCGAGCTGGAGTTGCAAGTGGCCAATCTTCAGAGAGCACAAGTGCAACTACCGGGCCAACCAGAGGTCAACCCAAGGAGACCCAACCAGACATTAGCCTTGACGCATGGTCAAGCAAATGTGTCCGTGATAGTCTTGAGAAGTGGTATGCAGATTCCGGCGAGAGAGGCCATGAAAGAACCCGAAGCACCATTGGTTGATGAGAGACCAAATCTGAAGGCAAATGACGATGGAGCTTCGGCGTCGAACCCCATAACTCTGGAGGGAGTTTTTGAAGAGAAGAAGAAAAATGAGGAGGAAAACTCGAGGGTCTTCAAGCCTACAGTGCCATTCCCACAAAGGCTTACAAAGCAAAAATCGATGATAAGTAGGCTAGGTTTTCGAGATGGTGAAGGACTTGAGTCTACAAATCCCATTTCTGGAGGCGATAGAGACCATCCGCTCATATGCAAAATTTCTGAAGGACTTAGTTACAAAGAGGACGAGGAAAGAAAAGGTTGTCCTCACGGCAGAGTGCAGCACTCTAATTCAACTAGCGAATCCCCCAAAACTGAAGGACCCCGGGAGTTTTTCTATCCCGTGCTCAATAGAGGATGTGTCTATCAATCGAGCGCTTGTTGACTTGGGTGCGAGTGTAAGTCTGATGCCTCTATCATTATACAAGAGGATAAATATGGGTGACTTAGAACCCACTGGGATGACTCTGCAGCTGGCAGACAGATCCGTTAAGTACCTGGTAGGGATAGTGGATGACTTGCCCATCAACATCAGCGGTGAGCATGTGCCAGTTGATTTCGTAGTTATGGACATGCCTGAGGATAATCATACCCCAATCATCCTCGGGAGGCCCTTCTTGGCAACCGCGGGCATACTCATTGACGTGAAGAAGGGGAAGCTATCCCTTAATGTCGGAGATCGGAAAGTAGAGTTTGATCTGGCATTGTCAATGAAGTCTCCATAGGAGGAACATAGATGCAATCTGCTGGAGGAGGAGGTAGAGGAAGAGAGAGTTATTGAAACAGGATCTTGGGAAGGTCTTTCAAGGAAGCCCCACGATGGCTTGGAAGGCCTTGTGGAGCACATTGGATTGGAAGAAGAAGAAGTAGCTGACGAAGTATGTGTCTCCCAGACGACTCCCCCCGGATTTGGGAAAGCTGCTGAGGCAAAGAACAAAGGAACAGAGCCTCTGGAGCTCACAGCTGATGAAGTCCGAATCCTAAGAAGAGTGGCGATTGACACCAACATGAGAAAAAAGCCCCCGGACATCACCAGCAGGAGAGTCGTCGAGACAGTTCGCTGTCAACAACAAGAGCCCCTACCCCACCACTAGAGATGACGCCAATCGTTGGGCATTACCCGAACAAACCCCCATGAACATCATATATCGGGAGTCGAGCAAACGACTTTAAACAACATCGCTTCATGGGAGGCAACCCATGTTCTGAACTTTTGTCGTTATTTATAGGAATAGTTTGCTAGTTCTAGTGAATAAATTCTGCCATGGGGATCTTCGTTGGTAGACTTAGATAATTTTTGTATTTGTGCAGGAAATTGCCCCCACCCGATCAGTTCATGCATCAACCGATCGGGTGGCTAGTATGAGAAGATGGCCAGTATCAGCACATAAGCCAACCGATCGGGTGACACATGCGGCGATCGGGTGGCAGATCGGGTGATGACGACAGAGCTCTCGGGAATTTTGGTGAAAAACCAACCGATCGGGTAATAGAAGTTGCGATCGGGTGGCAGACCGGGTGGAGACGACAGAGCCCTCGGGAAATTTGTGAAGCGGTTAACTGATCGGGTGAAATCTCACCCGATCGGTTCACCTGTAGCTGCTTTCCAACAAGAAAATTTCGAAATCGACCCAACCGATCGGGTGAAATCTCACCCGATTGGTTTGCCTAACCCTATAAATACCCCCTCACCCGACTCCATTCGACCGACTTCCAGAAATTCCACTTCGAACGGTTGATTTCGCTTTCCTCTCAATTGATCTCCCTCGTCACTCCCACTACTCCTAATCGCCTTTCCCCATTTATTCCCATACTTCCCCACCATCAAAACCCTCCCATCGACCACATTCACCCGCAAATCACCCAAACCCAAACCCTAGCCCCCAATTTTCGAAATCTCATTTCTTGTCGGATTAGCGAGCGGCGGCTCCCCAAATCACTCCATCATACAGCGTGGGATCTCTCGGGAGCTTGGACTTGCATCATTGTTGGGTAACCTATTTCCAATCTTTATGTTTCTTTTCTTATGTGCAATGTCTTGACTTTGTGTTTACCTACTTCATCTGCTTTATCATCATCGTAGACACCCTCCCCCACGTTATTTTTCTTCCCCTACATCATTACCATGTCTAGGAAGGGAAAAGAGACTGCATCATCATCACGCAGACACTCACTACACGGCCCTTTTCCACCCTCATTCATGGGCATTAATCCATCTTCTAAAGAACAGTCTGCACGTTTGCACGCCCTGCTTACTCGCCCCATGCGACCTACCCTTTTCGCTGATCCCCCATGTTCGAATCTCTCGGACTTTTTAGGGGCGTCAACAAACTTTTCAACTGCATTGGGTGCGATTTCCTACCCCATGCTCATGCCTACACACATAGGAATCTCACACTCGAGTTCCTTTCTTCACTCGTAGTGTACAATTGGGGATTCGCTTTCTGCGCTTTCAACCTCGACTTTACAATGACGTTTGCCGAGCTTAACAATTCGCTAAGTTTCTCTCACCCCGATCGTTATGTTGAATGCTCAACTCATGATCGGTCTAACATTATTCTTACTTCCAGGGCGATGGTGTTTAGCAACGATTCACCCGGTATCCAGCCTTTCCCTCGGGGCGCTTGTCTCCTACATCATACACCCATGTTACCGCTTCGCCCACTGCCACTTTGCCAACACCATTTTCTCCTGCATGGATGTTTCCACGGTGTCTAGGGATGAGCTGTTCTTTCTTTATGCCGTGTCTCATGACAGGATCCGTGGACATGACCCATTGCCCATTAACACCGCCCATTGGATCATTCACGAGATTTTATCTGTTAGCCGTGCAACTTCTGGACCTATCTGTTGTGGTGGGATGATCACTCTTATTGTCAGTCATGTTTTGAGGCTGTCGTCTGACCTCCAAATTTTACCGGGACGCACCTGTATCGATCGCGATTACTTGATCGATATCGGTATGATCACTCCTTTTGGTCACGAACGCGCGTCTAACTTTATAGTCCTGACAATACTCCATTTGCCGTCCTCACACCATCATCTCTTGAGCGAATCCCCATTCACACTTCTCATTTATCGTGGGAATTCTATCCGGATCCTTGTTATTCTTCACTAGTACATTTTCCACCCTTGGATCCTCCCGATTGGCACCCGTATGCCGGTTCACCTGGTGCCATCATTATCCACCACGATCTACCGATAAATTTCGATGCACCTGAGATCCAACTCGTTGCCCCTCCTTCTTTTGTCGGCACACCTTCTCCATCATCATCACAATCTTCTTTCATCCACTATTCCGCACCCACCTCACCATGTCCCTACAATTCTTCTGATAGCAGCTCAGATTGATTTTCCCCTAGCCATTTATTCTGCATCACCCTGATCACATATTTTTGCTAGCACTGTCATGATCAGCTTGGGGGAAATCAATTTTTTGTGCCTGTTGTTGTGTCATGTCGTTGGTGTGTGCTTGTTTATAGGTGTTCGTGTGTATGTGTTTTTGGTATATTGGGTCTGAGTGTAATTTTCTTTATTTTTCTATTTTCGTCTTGTATGTGTTTCATGTTTTTCACTTTTATTTGTTGGTGCGTACTTCCCTCCCATTTTCTTTGCCCTCCCATATTTACTATTATTGCATTGAGGGCAATGCAAGATTCAGCTTGGGGGAGTCGCACTTTGTGCGTCAGTTGCGTCTTTTTCACCTTTTTGAGTCGTTTTCATCGTGTTTTTCTTTTTCTTCTCATCCTTTTGTTCTCCCTCTCCTAGAGATGACCCCACATGATGAACCGCCACGGAACCACACACACACACACACACAGCTTAGATACGATAATCACTTTCAGTAACCCTAGGAAGCCGAGTCCTATTGCATTTCATGCTTTGTGGGTTCACTTTGCTTTTGTGTGAGTTGTTTGTCATGGCTAGCTAGTTGGTGTGCTTCTACTTTGTGATTTTTTATATACCTGTCCTTGGTTGACCCCTAGACTATCATGCTTCAACTTCGAAGATGCGGTATTTTGCATCCACTGTCTGCTTCTCTATGCATGAATTATATATATATATATATATATATATATATATATATATATATATATATATATATATATATATATATATACACTACGCTTCAATTTGCATGTATCGGGACTCTACCAATAGGACTAGGATAACCCATTTTGCTTATGCTCTGATTCGCGAGAAAACTTTTCTTTTGCCCAAGTGTTTAGAATTTGATTTCTTTTTTTGTTTTATTTGGTGCAAATCCCCTCGTCGTGTACCGTTCTCCCACTTGGGAGAGTACACAAATATATAGCCCAAAATCCAAAAATCCAAAAAAAAAGGGAGAAGAAAAAAATTCAAAAAGAAAAGAAAGAAAAAAATATGTATAGCCAAAAATCCAAAAAAATACAAATACCCAAAACCCAAAAAATTCCCGTTGTGAATATCATTCCTATCCACCGTGAATAAAGGGAAGGCGAGAATTTGCACCAAGTGTTCTACTCCACACCTTCTCAACCTCTTTCGTTTTCGAACACACTTGGCATAGGAATTTTCTAGCGATTATCTAGGCAATAGTGCAGTGATCTTCTAGTTCCTAGCAGTGGAGTCCCCGACACATGATACACTTCAATTCTTATTCTATTCTCATGCATGCTTGAGCTATTATTCACCGCTAATTCGAATTGAATCGATATTTGGGTCATTCCTTGGGTATGTGTATATGAAGCTTTATTGCATAATTTAGATAGTAACACCGTCTGCTAGCTCATGACCTCACTCACTCGCGCTTCACCACGTGGACCCACGACACTTGTATGGACTCATATTCCTGGGTTTAGTGATGTGTTTATCGCATGCTTGCTTAGTGTGGTAAGTTAGTTTTTGTTGGCCCTGACGGGTGATCTAGGACTTTGCTTTCTTTTGCTGTTTCTTTCTTTCTATTGTTCCCTCTGAGCTCCTACTCTCACTCATCTTCCTCGAGGACAAGGAAGGGTTCAGCTTGGGGGATTTTGATGTGCGTTTATATTTTATATATTCACGCACGTCTTCTCCGTGATTTTCCGTTGTTTTCCGGTGTTTTGTATCCATTATTTTGTGATTTTTAGTTTTCTTTCACTCTCTTTGTGTTTTTGTGCCGTTACAGGAGATTGCCAGCGATGGGGACATATAAAGCAGATATCATTAGTACCCGGAGCAACGTGATGCGTCGCGTGAGAACCTGAGGGCCCAACGTCAAAGAATACCATATATCAGCCCTCAACCGATCGGGTGGATAGACCCACCCGATCGGTTCGTGCACACGTATCTGACCTGATCTGGAGCAGCAGTGAAGAAGACCCCACCCGATCGGTTCAGTGATCGGGTGGATGCCTCAGTCTTCTCTGTCTTTTGGAGCTGAATTCCAACTGACCGGGTGAAATCTCACCCGATCGGTTCATCTGTAGCCGAAGTTCCCCCAGCTCACGACCCGACGACTTACCCGATCGGTTCATCGATCGGGTGATGTATCTCAAAAGCTGAAGACCAAGTCAACCGTTGACTCACCCGATCGATTGATGCTTCAACCGATCGGGTGGACGCTTATATATATATATTGCCCTAGGTTTTTCCCAGAAACAGATCCCCTTTTCTTAAACGGTCTTTTTGGGATTTTGGCGGCTGCGAATTTATTTTGTTTTATAAGTTCTCTGATTATCTCGATACTTTGCATTGCGTTCTTAATACTATTTGCTCCATTATTTTATTGCTTGATCTTGGTTGTAATGGCTATAATTTGTTGTGTTGCTCTTTTTGCAATGAATTGTGAGTAGTTTCCTAATCTGGGACATTGGTGGAAGCCCCTTCGTGGGTTCTCCTTAGAACGACCATAGGATTAAGGTTTCGATAAGATATAGGAATTTAGATGGTTACGCGGGGCGTTTCAATGTCATTGGTGGGAGAAAGACCGCCTCTGACCGTCAGGCCAAGGGAAAATAAAACCGGCGTTCGATCCCCTTGCCACCGCTCACACTCCTAGCGTAGACATTGAATCCTAGCGCGTGGGAACGGCAGGATGAAATGTTGGGAGAAATCGTTGCGAGCTTAGTGCTCCCGAAGTCGGTCGGTGTTAATGGACATGGGAATGCCCACCGTCCGAACCCGGGTAGACCTAGCGTATCATCCTGGGCATTGACCGGAATATCGGGTCCATGGGACGTTAGGTATCACTTTTAGATGCAACGTCTCACCACTAAATCCTAGAATCCGATCGTTCTCCTATCCGTTGGTCATAATAGAGAGGGCACATGATAGGGTGGAAACCAAAGTCCTAGGTTACCTTTTTATATCTTACATCTTTCGTAGTTCAATTTCGTGACAAAGCACCGAGCGATAGGGCTAGCTCACCCACCGGGTGATCCGGTTCCTGTTTAACAACACGTACACCACACGTCTCCCCGTGTTCGACCCCCAAGCCACACTACAATATCGTGCACTTGCGGTTATAAATATTTAAATCTGGTATCCCCGTTCCAACTTCACATTGCCAAATCTAGGGGACGTCACATCATCATCCCACTTGTCTTCAGGTTAAGGATTTCAATGTTATCAACTTTAATAACAAGTGGCTTATAACCTTTTTCAACTATGTGCCAAACTTTATAATCAACAGATATTAAGTAGATTCTCATCCTAGATTTCTAATAAGCATAATCTACTCCATTAAATTTAGGGGGTCGTGATATGGACTGACCTTCAGCAAAAGCAGAATCAATAGAATTCATGGTCAAGTCTAGCCTAGATCCTCTAACCTACTTTGATACCACTTGTTGGATCTGGATCTAAGCCTGGGGGGTTGAATATTCTAATAAAAAGATTCGTGCAACCCACAAACAATCACACACGGTTATAAGCACATGCAGAGTAAATAGTATGCAATCACAGAGTACGCGTAGATTTACCCTGGATCGGTCGTCCCTACTACCTACGTCCAGCCCCCAAATCAGTTACTAGATTAATAATGTAACATGTACAACCTTAATAGCTAAGAAGCCACGTCTCTACACTCACTAGGCTCTCAGTACCACACTCATCGTGTTCAACAAAATTAATCATAGTATAAGCTTTACATTTGCTAGTCCCAACTAGCCAAGTCCCTCTTGTCTAGTACCCACTAGACAAGACCCCAAAACATCACAATGGTAAAGTTTTCCCTACAAAGATCGCTACTACTACACAAATATAATAATAAACAGTTTATAGAATCTCAGTTTGTGTAGTGGCAGTCGTCTCTGTCAATCAGCTCAGGTCAGATCGCATCTGACAGGATGTAGTCGCCAACGTCACGTCCTCCCTTGAAACTTGCATCCTAGGTGCTCTCTCCACTTGAAAAGTTGCGGCCTTGAGTATCTCTCTGTGTGTGTTGTGCAAGTTTGTGAAGCCTCTCCCTTTGAAGTTATGCAATGAAGATGGATGATAGACTTTGAGACTTGCGGCCAAGGCAATGGATGGAGTGCTCTTGAAGTTGTGCAAGGAGGAGATGAAGAATCCTTGGAGAGGTTGAGGAAATGTAGATCTTGAAGGAGCTTGCACAAGGAGAGGAAGGAGATGGAGCTCTTGGCAATGACCTTTGGCAATGGGAGAGGAGGATGAAGTTTTGGCCTTGGTTTATACAACTTTTGCAATGTATAATGGTGCTATGGAGTTGCACAAGTAGAGATGAAGAAATCCTTTGTTGATGTTTTGGCAATGCAGAGCTTGGGATTGAAAGTTGTGGCCAAGGAGGATGGCAATGGAGCTTGGAAATTTTGGCCTTGGTTGCTTGATGCAATGGAGGAAGGAGATGAAGTTTTTGGCCTTGAGTATGTTGCGCAATCTAGGGGCTTGTTGACATGAAAAATTGCGGCCTCCCTTTCCTTGATGTTGGCCGAAATTCCCTTGGTGTTTTGGTTGCACTCTCTCTCACTCTCTCACTCAAAATATCTCTCTTTAAATATGAGTTTATATAGGAGAGGATGTGATATGATACAATCAATTAAAATCCCATAATTGATGGAGATTGGAAGGAATCCTAACTTGATTAGGATTTGAATTAATCTTTTTGGATATGGAGTTTGAATATGGATGGCTATGGAATTGAATTTGAGTAGCTATAGGATTTGAATTTAATCTCATTTAATCACCGTTGATTTGCATGAGATTCTCCATATCTCTCCATCTTTGACCAAGTCTTCAATTTGCATGGTATTAGGATTTGAATGTTGCACCAATTGATTTGAATCAATTGAAATTTGGATTTGAATTGATTTCTTCATTATCTTCCCATTTTTGACTTAGTCCAATTTTTGTAGCCATTATCTCCATCTTTGATTTAATCCACTTGGCTAATGCATGGCACATTCTCCATCACTTTTACTTAGTCTCTCTTTGAGTATTTGCGAGAGTGCCATTCTTGAAAACACTTAGCACACACATTAAATCGTTCACACACGTATGTTATCATCAAACATGAATTCATCGATCTTTGTATCCAACTAACCTTGTATCCAACAGTAGCTCTAACGGGTCGTCCTCTGGGAGGCAGTGGTTGAATACTAATTTCTCTCTAAGTTCATTATCTATGCGGTCAATATGGGGCTATGGTGAATAATAAAAGTAAATATCAATAAAGGAAGGCTCCAGGACATAGGTATCCTCACCATTGGATTGGGGTTGCAATTGAGTCGAATTAACCAACTGTTGGATTCATGTGATTCGTGAGAGGTCGTCTAACCTAAGGGCATTCTCCTACTCCCCACTCTCGTGGTGCATAATAGGATATTCCCTTTTATTCTCCTTACCCCCCACTCTCGTGATGCTATAATAAGACTACCCAACCTATATCGATGCCAACTCTTGTTGGTGCATCAGTATATGTTAGGTGCATTAAGTCTGACAAGTGTCCTTGATCTTCCTCCACGCCACTTCTGTTAGGTATTGCTGTTATAGACCAATATTATTTTGATGATGATCACAACATTATGTTGTTGCTAATGACTCTCATGTTTTAGTCTCATGTTTATCAAATGAAGAATAGCATGATTTGGAGACTAATAGCTTGGTGCAAGGATGCTCATCAAGTGGTGCCAAATCTTGACAGAGGATGTGGAGCATCAAGGCATCTAGAGCTTGAAGATTAGACTCTAAAGGAAGCAATGTAATCCATGTAATATCTTTTATTACCTGCATTTCTCTTTTTGAGTCTCGGTTTAATGTAATGCCTTGATTGACGGTCCTTACAATTGGTATCAGAGTGAGGTTGAAGCATACAACAATGATGGAATTTAACCCATCATCCGCGTCTCATGAAGAAGGTCTATCAACCGTTCGACCCCTGCTCTTCAACGGAACAAATTATCCAAGTTGGAAGATTAAGATGATGATCTACTTGGAGGGTTAAGACCTATGGGACATCACGGAGTCGCCATTTGAGAAGCCTACTACATCCACAGCTTCAAGGACAAAGGTGGAGAAGGACTCGATCAAATACAATACGAGGGCTATGAACGCATTCCATTGTGCCCTCACTCACAATGAGTTCAACCGCATCTCCATGTGCAAAACACCAACGAAATTTGGCATACTTTGGAGATTTGTCATGAAGGGACGACAAAGGTAAAGAAATATAAACAACACATATTTCGATCTAGATATGAGTTGTTTAAGTTACAGGAAGGTGAAAGCATCTCGGATATGTTCACAAGGTCTACTGAAATCATGAATGCTTTGGAAGGACTTGGAAAGGTGATTTTCCAAGAGGATCGAGTGGAGAAGATCCTTGACTCACTTACATCTCAATGGGAGTCAAAGGCCAATGGGATTTTGAGTCAAATGACATGTCCAAATACACCGTTGAGGAGTGTATTGGGAATCTCATGGCGAAGTCAAGCTTCAACACAAGAAGGAGATTCAACCATCCAAGACCGAGAAGCCAGAAAAGCAAAAGGGGGTTGCATTCCATGCCGAGAAGGAGCCAATCGAGTGGAGAAAGAAATTCCATCGAGAAGCTTCTAGTGAAGAAGATGAGGGTAGTGATGATGATTTATTAGAGCTCGCTAAGCAATTCAAAGCATTCCTCAAGGGCAAGCAAGGTAATTCTTTGTTAAAGGTTGCTTCCAAGTCTAACAATTCTATTTGTTTCAATTGTAAAGGAAAAGGTCATCTTTCTACCGAATGACCTTTCAAACCATACAAAGAGTCTTACAAAGGGAAAGGGAAGAAGCATTGGAAAGGCAAGTCCAAATTCAAGAACCAAAAGAAAGGTCTTGTCAGGACATTTGATGATTTGGATGAGGACTCATCAAGTGACGAAGAGGAAGATGACAAAGAGCAAGCCTACATGTGCTTCACAATATTGGAAGATCTTTCTTCTAGATCTTGCAATGAAGAGGTGGAGGCTTGGCTCAAGACCAATGAAGAAGTGTGCTTCATGGCAAAAGGGGAAGAGTCTTCATCCAGCTCTAGCAAGGAGGAAAGTGATGATGAAGAGAAGGTGGAGCCAAAGCTATCCTATGAGGAGCTTGAATACCGATACAATATGGCCTTCCAACACGGCAAGTAAGTGCATTGACTCATATGCTAAATTGAAAGCAAAATTTAAGAATGCTATGAGTAGGGTGCATTGCTGAGTGTTTATTGTATATAGTTTTTCCCTCTTTTTTCAAGCACGTTTTACATCGTTTCATTCTCCATTCCTCCTCGTTTTCCCCGTTTTGTCTCCTCTTTTGCTTTTGTAGTCCGTCATGTGATTTGCATGAAATATGTGCCAGTTAGGGACCATATGACGAGATTCTAGCGCAAATAGGCGAAAGGAGCGAAGCCGGGGGCCAATTTGTGCAAGCGAAGAGGTTTTGTGAATAACTGAGACCCATGCGGCTGCGTCAGCATGCAACGCATGGCCACGTCAAACTATGTTGGAGAAGACATTTACCAGGACGCGTCAAAGACAACCAAACGACCGCGTCAGAGAAGATATAGATTGAAGATCTGAAGCCTAAGCAGTTCGCATGGACGAAGACGACACGGCCGTGATTCTTCAAAGACTGAAGTAGATCAATGCAGCCACGTCAAAGATAACACGACCGGGTAGCCATTTTCAACGCGGCCACATCTCTAATGACGTGGCCGCGTCGCTGAAGCCCTATTTGCCCATTTCATATGAGGGATCGATGCGACCGCGTTATTTCCGATGCAGTCGTGTCAGACTGATTTTCTAAGGCAGCTAGGGCAAAATGTGGGGGTTATTTTGGTCTTTTGGGCACGTGTATAAGCGCCCCTTCTTCCTCTTGCGAGAGGATCCTCTTTTAGCTATTTTCTGTTATTTTCTAGGGTTTAGGAAGTTTTGTAAGAATTCTAAATTCATTTACTTTATTATTTTTATTGTTCTTATTGCTTATTAGTGTAATAGCTTAGCTTTTCTCAATAGAAATTCTCTCTCTTTGTTACCACTGCTGTGTTTTATCATTTATTGCATATTAAATCCAAATCCATGGCTTCAGATGCTTGCCCATTGCTAGAAATCCCTTCTATTGTAATGGGTAGTGAGTAGTCTCCTTCTAGTGCAATGGGATGAACCCCATTGGATTTGGGCTATGGGTTAGATGCTTTGATTAACCTAATTACTGGGCTAATTGAGATTAGGGGTACATTGGGATGATTATTGTCGTCGTAGATTCAACCCCTCCCTTTGGGGCGATTGGATTGGCTGCCGACCAAAAGGCAGGTCCAAACCGGGGATTCGATCCCTACAACGATCCATACTATCTGTGTAACTAACCACTAATGGGCACCGATTAAGATCTCTCCCAATGTAGGTCTAATCCCTGAACGCCACTATAGGCAGGAGGAAGATTGAAGATATTAGTCGAGCGTAATGCGCCCAACGTACACCGATGCATCAGAGACCACTGATATTAGTGTAGGTTGGGTTGGCCATTATTGCATCGCGACAGCGGGGGGGGGATGACATAAGGGAATAACTGTTGGGAAATCTAGTCCCACCCTAAAGTGGTTTTGATGATGATTACACAAATGTTGTTAATATACTAATCATACTACTTAAGTGAGTAGGGTGTGCAAATAAGCTAAGTGAAGCTCAAAGCATACTCCGAGAAGAAGAACTTCAACCACACTCATAGAAGATGAAGATGAATTTATCTCGTTATTCAACGTTTACATTCTAAAGCTTCAGTTCAAGCACAAGAGGAGCTCAAAGATGAAGCTCAAAGAATGTGCTCAAGCTCAAGCTAAAGAGGAGCTCAAATTCATGTGAAGCTCATGCTACTACATCAAGTTCAACCATGGGTTCAAAGTCTTCATAGTGTCTAGTGTGTGCGTTGACTTTTTTTCTTAGGACTACGTTAAAGCCAAGAAGAATATGCACACACACAAAATGATCTTCGAAGATAGTTTTAAACTTGTTTTAAACTTATTTGAGAGCTTATTTTTTAGGAGCTCAGTTTCAAAACTTGTAGTCAACCAGGAGTTGATTACATATCAACTTGTAGCTCAGTTTCACCGCCAAACACTCAGGAGTTGATTACATATCATATAGCAGAGTTTTCTCTTAAAACTGCTCTGGGAGTCGACTACCAAAGGAGGGAGTCGACTACCTACTGTAGCAGAGTTTTCTATGAAAACTCTCTGGGAGTCGACTACCTCCTCTGGGAGTCGACTACCAGCTGTGCGACCTGACTTCCTTGACGTCCTCTCCCATTTATTCCTAGCTTGATTCTGGGCTAAAGTCAAACCTCACTTTGAAATAATTCAAATCTTCTCTTAGCTCTATAAATGGAGAACCCTTGAGATCTTTTTCCTCATTAATTGCATTCTTAATCAAAGCTATAATTCTCTCAAAAGGTCTCAAAGTTCCCATCGCTCTCAAAGTTCTTCATAGCCAAATAGTTTTTCAAATCTATGATCTTTATTCCGTATTTTCTTTCTAAATCTTTTTAAGATAATTATTTTTGGCTATTGTAAATTGGTTTATTTCAAAATCCTCTACTCTCACTTTTATATTCTTAAGGATTTTTAGAAAACAACAAAGTTCTTGATCACATTGATTTATTTCATATTCTTTGTATGATCAAACACACATTTTATTCTTTAGCCACATTGAGCACATATTGCAAATTCATCTTGGCTATAGAATTGTTAGGTGTAAACCAATCTCCACTAATTTATTGTGGTGTATTGGATTTGATTTTTACTTGTAGTCCCTTGGTGATAAGGGTGTTGTAAATCCTAGTTAGGACTAGGTGGTTGAAAATCCTGGTGGTGATACTAGGTCGTTGGAAATACAGCAAGTGAAGCTAGGTAATTGTATTGCTAAGGCAATAGTGGATTAAATCTCGATCTGTGACGGTCGGGGACTAGACGTATCTAGGTTATGGGGAACCATTGTCTCTCTGTGTGATTTTCTGTGATTGTCTCGTTATTATTATTTGCTTTGTACTAACTTGTTCATTATTCAAGTAAATGTCATTTGTAATCATTTGTTAATAATATTGTTATTGCAAAGATTGTTTATATTCTGGTGTGAGATCTATTTTGTTGCAATTACTCTTTTTGATCTGTATTGTTTATATTTTGAGATCATCGTGTGGATTAAGGAACAATCGTAGATCACTCTACTTGGTTCCTTAGGCAACATTGGAAGGGAAGTTAGTCTTGTATTGATTATTGTCGAAAAATTTTTATTCATACAACACTATTCAACCACCCTTTATAGTGTTGTTTACCATTCATAGGATCCAACACTTTGTATTAAAGCTGGTTAAGGCGATGGCATCAACAACGTTCTTTCCTCCTGGATGTAGCATTCATACTCCACCAACCTTTGACGACACCTTCTATTCTCAATGGAAAAGAAGGATGGAGTTCTTTTTGGAGGTACTAGATCTAAAGTACACACGATTTGTTAGAGAACCATATGAAATTCCAACCACTCCTCAAACTCAATGGAATCCAGATCAAGAGGAATCCTACTTCAGAAACATAAAGGTAATGCATCTACTTTATAATGGTTTAACTAATGAAATGCTAGATTTTGTAGACGAGGCAGACACTGCACATCAAATACTTAATATATTGGAAGAAAGATTCAGATCAAGTTCAAATGCAATCCAAACACCTATGGAGACAACCCAAACAAACGATGATAGCCTTGGGAAAGAAATATGCATGACACCCATTTGACCATCTCAACACCTTTTTGGAAAAGATGGACACGCTGAAGATAAATGGCATCACCAATGCCGCCATCAGGCTGAGATTATTCCCTTTCTCACTTAGGGATAAAGCCAAAAATTGGCTTAGGAGTCACAGTCCCAATATGTTCACTACATGGGACAACTTATCTATTGTGTTTCTAACGAAATATTTTCCTCTAGGAAAAACTGCTAAGTTACGCAATGAGATCACCAATTTCAAGCAGTCGGAGCAAGAATCTCTATATGAAGCTTGAGAGAAGTTTAAGGACCTCCAAATAATCTGCCCCCACCATGGCGTGCCAGATGGTTGCTTATTCAAGCCTTCTACAATGGGTTAACGTGGTCGGTGAGGATGTCTATCGATGCCGCCGGTAATGGTGCTATAATGAGCAAGACCCCAACTGAAGCTAAGAGACTGCTGGAAGCCATGGCAGAAGACATCGACTCCTGGAGAAATGAGAGAAGCACCTTCGCGAGGGGAGGTAAGTATGATGTTGATGAGGTATCCTTACTTTCAGTAAAATTTGATGCCTTGACTAAATATCTTTCTCTCATTGGACTCGGTGCTGCTAAGCCGCCTACGACGGCAGTTTGTGAAATTTATGGTGTGCAGGGGCACCAGGACACTGAATGCTTTTCACCCATGGTCGCGCCTTCGGATATGACCATTGAGCAAGCAAACGCCATATACGGAAGCAATCCGAGGCCGCCGAACAATCTGTACTCTGGGACTTACAATCAGGGGTGGAGGAACTACCCAAACTTCTCTTAACAGACTCCAGGTTTGTAAGCCCCTCTGTCCCTCCGCTGTACCCTCAACAGCCCCAAGAGTTTCAGACTCCGCCTCCTCAGGGACAGTTTCAAAATTTCAACCAGAGACCCCCTATGAATGCACCCCCCGTCCAGAAATCAAATTTAGAAGTGCTAATCGAGGGCCATATTTGGACCCAGAGCCAACAGAACGACTACTTCCAGAGCTCGATCCAGCAATTGATGACAACGACATAGCAACTCACATCCACCACAGAGCAGCTGGCGTCAGACCAGAAATCTATGGAAACCACCATGGTGCAAATGGCGCAGCAGCTCTCCCAACTCTTTAAGGCACGAGGGAAGCTACTAGGGCAAGCTGAAGAGAACCCCCGCGGGCACATCAACACCATCACATTAAGGAGCAAGAGGAAATTTGATGGCCCCACCATGCCCATCATAGATAAAGAATCTGAGGTGGAAGGAGAAGCTCAGTTGAGCTTGGATCTGAAAATGACAAGGAAGATGAACGAGGGGTAGAGCCTCTGGAGAAGGAAGTAGAAAAGGAGCATCCTGAACCCTCCAAGGAGAAGGAAGTAGAAAAGGAGCACGAGAAGCCCGTTGACGAGCCTCCCAAGACTTATATGCCAAGGATCCCATTCCCATCATGACTAGCAAAGACCTGAAGTCATTTGTACAAACCTGTAAGTGAACGGTGTAGCTTAGACCTATGATCTAGCTTCGAGGCTAGGCCTGCTGAAAGATCTTAGGTTGAGCTGCACCCGAAGCTCTCGAGGCGAGTAGATGACTAAGATGGGATTTGTCACTTCCGTTAAAGGGAAGTTAGTTTTACAGGCTCAGTACGGTCTTTATGTTAATCCTCGACTGGGGTGCGTTGTAAGAAGTACAATGTATATACAATAAAGACCGCCGTATACTGACCAATGTTGTCTGATAGGGTTGACAGTAATCCATACCCTAGGCCAACATAAACACAGTCTTGACGAAGGGACTACGGCTAACGAAGTTCATCACTGATACAGCCAATGTAAACCCAATGATGCTTTTGTCTAAAGGGTCGATCACGTTATGATGATTCTGAAACATGGACGACAGCTACTGCTCGTAGTGACCGTCGTCTAGGGGTTCCGAGCCCCAACCTGTAGTAAGGTCAGGCTGTAGGGTCTCACACCGAGTAGTGTTCGTGTCTTAGTAATAGGAAGATAAAATAGAGAGAGATATCATTTGATGATATTCACAAAGCTTGTTGTGAAAGTTAGTAACAATAGCAATAGGGACAAACGTTGCATTTGATGCAATCTATGATTAAACGTGTCGTAAAATGGTTAAGACAAATTTAGTAGGAACAAACATGTTGGAAAGGGTTACCTGGATGACGGGATCGTCCTGGTCTAATCATATGTTCAAACCGTGTCCAAATCGGAGCTCAAACGAGCCCGGAAACGCGAAAACAGTCCAAGGAGAAGTGGGTTAGACCCACTGGGCTAAAAAGCCCATAGGCAAGGCAAACGGGCGCAACCTGCTGGCTGCAGCGGGCGCGGCCCGCTGCACAGCGGGCGCGGCCCGCTGCACAGCGGGCGGGCACCCGTGTTGCAGCGGGTGCGGCCCGCTGCGGCAACGGGCGTACGACCGCTGCCCAGCGCGCGTGCGGCCCGCCTTTGCCCCCTTGGGCGGGCGCGCCCGCTAAGCTTAGCAGGCGCGCCCGCAACTTAAGTCGATTTAGGGTTTTTTGAAACCCCAAATGACGGCTACGAATTTTGATAATTTGCTTAACTTTGAGCAATTGTTTGAGGGGTCAAACGAAGTCGAAATTCGTCACCGTCGGTTCCTACGCGTTCACCATTCCAAGCCCTTCAGATTGATAGCTTGTTTGGTGTCTAAAGTTTAATGTGTAAAGAGAATTAATTAGTTAAAGTTTGCTTTTATGAAAAGCTCACTTTAACTTGAAATTAAGCCAAAATTGGCTTAATTGATTTTTCTCTCTTTTGCGGAATGTCCCACATTGCTCGTAACGAGGGAGTGAGTGCCGACTCCCTATATAAATAGGGGTGCACTCTCTTCGTTGAAACACACACCAAGCCATCGATCGAGTAGCTCCAGATTTTTAGAGCAAGCTCGATCGGAGACTAAATTATTCTCTCTCTCTTCCTGTTCTCCGGAGTAGTCCTAGCAAGGCTACGAAGGGGGTTTGGATTTTGATCAAGACGTCTAAGACATGAGTTCTTCTCAAGTGAAACTTTCTACCGCGTGTGATCGGCTCGGAGGCGAAAGTCGGCTCGGGCGGATCGGTGCAAGGGTGCGAGGCGGCTCAGGCGGTTTGAGTCAAAGCGGCTCAGCTACGAGGAGCTTCTGAAGACGGTGCGGTACATCTTGCCTGCTCCAGGGCCAAGATTCTGGGTATGTGGTTAAGTAGTTTTTAGTGTAGATTTATTTAGTCGCTTTAGAGTAGATCCCTCTTGGGGTGGTCAGATCCACCTCAAGTTGGCATAGATCGGGCTAGGTTCTGGTTCCCCAGAGCCTAGCTAAATAGTTTAGCTAGAGTAGAAATTTTTGAATTTCTGTTTTCCGCTGCGCTTTTGTGCCCCTGTGGTCCGTCCGACTTAGGACGGACACAGATCCGAGCTCTGGGGGTCCGCCAAAACCCCAACATTATATACCAAGGATCCCGTTCCCGTCAAGACTAGCAAAAGCCAAATTGGACAAGAAGTATGGGAAGTTCTTTGAGCTCCTGAAGCAGCTGAACATTTCCATCCCCTTCCTCGACGCAATTTCGTAGATACCCACCTACGTCAAGTTTCTGAAGGAGATAATCACTAAGGGTGGTAGGCGAGAGAAAGTGGTGCTATCCAAAGAGTGCAACGTCATTATTCAAAGGAAGTCGGTGGAAAAATTGGAGGATCACGCCATAAGAGATTTGAAGATCACAAGCGCTCTATGGGGGGCAAGCGTTAGCTTGATGCCTATTGGGATTTACGAGAAGCTTAATCTAGGGGAGCTCCAGCCTACGAACATGTCGCTCCAACTGGTAGATCGCTGGGTGAAGTATCCCCTCGGAGTGGTCGAAGACGTACCGGTACAAATTGGAAGGATAATAGTTCCATGTGACTTCGTCATCATGGATATGCCCGAAGATGCACACATTCCGATCATCCGTTGGGTGACCATTCCTAGCCATGGCAGGAGTCCTCATTGATGTGAAGGAAGGGATACTCTCCCTCAATGTCAGAAAAGATAAGGTCGAGTTCGACCTCAAAAAGCCGATGAGGAGCTTCACGAAAGTCGATCGCATGGATCAAGTGGATCTCCTTGAGGAAGCCATCGAGGAGATTAACTTGGAGGAGCTCTTCATTAGCGACAACACGGAACCCCCATGGGGCGAGATGCCAAGCTGGAAGAGATTGCGACAAAGGAGGAGCACGAGGAAGCCTTAAAGGGGAATCTTAAGGAGAAGCCACTGCGATCACACCCATTTGACCTTGAGGAGAAGAAGAAGCGAGGAGAGAACCATCATGAGCTAAACAAGAAGAAGGAACATGGAGATGACTGCATCCGGGACTTCTCCACCCTCAAACCTCCCATGACGACACCAATAGAGGGAGTCTAGCTCACGACTTAAAACGAGCGCTTCTTCGGAGGCAACCCAAGTGTTTTTGACTTAGATTTTTCATTTAAATTTTCATCTTCATTTTAGACTAGGTTAGTCTAGATTTTTGTTCTTGAATAAGCCCCCAAACCGAAGGATTTAACTAAGATAGTTGATTGTAGGAGGAAGAAGAAGGAACAAGGAGGAGAAGCACCCACGCGGTCCGCGTTGAGCTACCGCAAATGGTCGCATGGAAGACAAAGGAGAGGCAATCAATGCGCCCGCATGAAGATATCACAGCCGGCCACGTCATGTAGGGTACTTCTAACCCTAAAATTTTACATTCCACACGGCCGCGTTGTTAAGTCCACGCGGCCACGTAACATACTATAAATCAAGCTTACAACCCACTTTCTCAGAAGGTTTTTGCGACCGCGTCATTTCATTCGATGCGATCGCAAAAATTCTCATTTTAACCTAATCGACGCGGCCGTTTAAACCATTCACAAACGGGCCGCGTAACTTAATGAAAATTTGAGCCCAAATTCCAAATTCTCAGAGGATTTTCGTAACCACGTTGCATTACATGACGCGGCCGTGTCAATCTCCCTTTTTGGACGAATTGACGCGGCCGTGTTAATTTAATCCACGCGACCGCGAAACTTTCTGTATTCCAAGGCCAAAAATTTTCAAAACACAAAGGAGTTTTTGCAGTCGCATCGTTAAGTCGACGCGATTGCATCAACCCCACTTTCAGAACCATTCCATGCGACCGTTTCATTTATCCACGCGGCCCACACCAAATGCCTATATAATGCCCCCCACCACTCCAAACGGCCCGACCAAACTCATTTCGCTCGAAACGGTTCGCATTCAAGGGTTTCCCTCCGATTTTAGAGGGTTTCCCTCTAAAATCCTCCCAAACCCCCTCCAACCCCTCCAATCACCTTCAAAGGCCCCCCTCTCCATCAGCCCCCTACTCCACCACCCTTCTCCACTCCTCAGCCTCTTCGAACAAACCCTAGAACGGGTGATTTTTAGGTTTTGGGCAACCCAATTGATGCGGCCAGCAAGGGATCATGTGCTTGGCTTGGAACAGCTTGGGGGAGTCATCTACTTTGGGGACATCGATCTCAGCAAGGAGCTCCATTTTGGATAACTTCACTCCATTTCTCGTTAAGTTTCAATTATTTATCGTTGAATTCGCTAAATCTTCGCGTGAGTCTGCATACACCTCATTGCATACACCTTGCATTACTCACTTCTTCATATGATGTCTCCTAGAGAGCGCAAGAAGAAAGCCACCACCGCTGGCCCCTCCTAAGGCAAGGGCAAACGTCAAAGGAGAAGGCTTTTCAAGCCGATCTTGTCTGTGCCCATGCCATTAGTGAGAGGGGGGACCACTTCCTGCTCCTCAGTTAGACACTTTAGGCATCAACTTCATGAGTGAGGATGAGCGCACGAAATTCATATCACTCAACTGCCGTGCGATAGTGCATACCAAATTCTTTAGCGTCATCGCTCTTTCAGCACTAGGCCTCCTCGACATTTTGAGCACCCTCCTCCGAAACCTCGGATGGGAGGAGTTCCTAGAATGTGAGGCTAGGACCTATAAGAGGCTCACCCTAGAGTTTCTCTCCACTTTCAGAGTTTATCCTATGGGGTTTTCATTCCGTATCGTGAACAAGGATCACGGTCTATCCAAAGACTCCTTGAACCCGCTCTTCAATCCACAACAACCATCCTTACCCCCTCAGTTTGATGCATAGAGATCACTAATCTCGATGTCTTCCCAAAGACTCGAGTGAAGGCATCTATTATCATTCACCTTGGCCTCCGCATTATCCATCGCATCATTGTGAATACTTTATTCTACCGATATGAGACATGCCAGGTCTCTCAGGACGAGCTTTTATTTTTGTGGTGTGCCTCACAGAGTCGTGTCCTTCGTGAGGGTAGCAACACTGTCCCCCACTATATCATCCACGCCGGGTCTTGGCTTATGCAGAGATTCCTTCATATCATAGTCGTCCCCAGATCTACTATCTGTTGTGGGCCTCATCACTGTCATTACCTCCCTCCATCCGGTCTCTCTCATGATCCCAGACTCTATGACCCCAGTTCTTGGCCCTACTTCTCTCAATCTCTCGGTGCTTACTAACATGCGCATGATTCAAGCAATGACCAAGAGAGATATTTCTGGCTATATGGCCCTGCCTCCACTCCCTACACCAGGCTACCCAACCCCGGACATTTTGGACCTGGTACCACTTTGAGGTGGGTTTTCTCAACCGACACCGACCTAGCTTCAGGTGTCCATGCACCAGACCAGCAACCTGACCCACGCCAGCCCCAGCCCCAGGACCATGTTGATCCATCTGATGCTTCCACATCAGCTGACCATGTAGTCACCCCAGCCCTCCGTCAGTAAAGGAGATCTCCACACCAGGTCAAGGGTACCAGCCGTGCTCCTCCTCCATTACATTCCCATACCGAGCACCTAGCTCGCTTGGAGGAGGAGTTTAGGACTTTTAGAGACTCCACAGTCAGCACCCTGATCGAGGTCAGAGATACTCTCTCTGATTTCAGGACTTTATTTAATGGCATCGCTCTTGCTATTGTGACTTTCCAGTCCCAGTTTTACCAAGTCTATCAGCATCATTATAGTCAGGGCCATTATCTTGCTGCTGCACTCATCTTGAAGGATCCTGCCAAAACAGAGTTAGGATCGATAATTAAAGTGGAGACTTACGCTAGCGTATGCGGAGCGGTAGTCTCGGAACTTTGCCTTCGGATTCGCCACGACGGATCGAGTCTTCTCACGAACGGAGTAAGGCTACTAATCCACAATCTAAATCTCTATTTTAGATTAAGAACTTGGATGGAGGGAGAGGAAATATTTCTGCAGAGCTTCGCTATGAAGAAGATGCATGCATGAATTTCATGCAAATGGTGTTAAATATGGCTTACCCTTGGGTCTTATTTATAGCCCCCAAGGTAGTTATTTTAGGGTAAGTTGTTCCTTTGGAACAACTTAATTAAGGTGTACCATGATACATGGCACATTATAAGCTTAAGTTGTACCATATGCATGGTACAACATAAGCTTAAGATATTCCCCCTTTATAAGCCATATGTCGCATGCACTTATGCATATATAATGCGACTTTCCCACTCATCCAGAGATCCTCTCCGCAAGGGAACAGATTCCCTTTGTACACGACTTCGTGTACGCGACGTTCGAGGTCCGTATTCCCTCATACATCCCCCACAAGGGTGTACAAACGTCTTCCATATCCAACATCTCCCACTCACACTTGAGGGGATTGTAAGAGAACGTCTTTCCCTTAGTTCTTTCATCTATCATACCGAGAAATAGACCGTGCGACCGTCATGCGCGTAGAGTCTGTTGTTGTGCACTTGTTAGAGATACACAACGACCTCGAAGGTGCAAAGTTGAGTAGTTCAACGCATGCTTTACCCTAGATTATTTCTTCGCATTTCTTGTACTTTATATTCAACAATTGAATCCCATCTGGATTACAATTGGCTGGCCAGCTTTGAATCATTAAAGTCCAAATGCGAATATGAAATCAATCTTCCTCTTCTTGCGAACCTTCTGATCTTGACTTGATTCGCTTTTCTAACGTGCCCCACCGAGCCGAATTACCATAGCCCATTAGTAACACGCTAAGATAGCGATCATCTCGTCAAATCTAAAGGAACCAATTGGAGTCCTTGAGGGTAAGAGTTAAGACCCGTATGGCCTTTGAGTCTCACATAATAGCAAACACTATTGCTACTAACTCAGTGGTCGAAATGCATACGTGGTATGAACACGTATTACAACATCACTCCTTTCCCATGGAGAGTATGTCTTAATGATGTTGTACGGATGAAAGATCAGACACCACAGTGCCTATCTTTTGAGTCCCCTTACTACTCCGGAAATATTCCCGGACTCTCATCCTGCATAAGACAGATAGGATTATAAAATCCAATGAGATCTTTTTATCCTTGTGATACAGATCTCAGATCTTTTGTAAGCATCCATATGATGCAGATCTTTCATTCGACTAACTTTGTTAAAGTCATGACTCTAAATCATTCGTCTAATGATTTTGACTTTAAACTAGTCTCATCTCTATCTTATCCATCTGATAAGATAAGGCGGTTGCTCATGTGAGAGAGCCAACCTTAATCTGTCCGACATACACACAATTCAGCTGAGATTTCAAAAAATGTACACAAACATTTCTTTAAGAAATTCATATGCAATGCTTGAAAAAGAACTTATTCTTTTATTAAATTTGATCTTTCTTAGACATGGGAATATATATTTGTACAACTCAGCTCATACGCAATCCTTGGGATGATAAGTGTTCATAAAACACATTTCTGGGGATCGCTTTCGTAAGCTGATCCTCTATCATCTCATGCGTAGATATGTACCTTATGTCTACCTTCTTGGTTTTATCAGTCTTTTGCAAATCTGCAGTTCCTTTAAGATACTGCATTATTCTCTTAACCGCTTTCCAGTGTTCTTGCCCTAGGTTGGATTGGTAACAGCTTACCATTTCCAACTGCAAAACAGATGTCCGGTCTCGTACACACCATAGCGTACATAAGACTATCAACTGCACTGGAATATGGAACTTTTTCCATAATTTCTTTTTCCTTTTGGTTCTTTGGACACGATTCCAGATATAAATTATCGCATATGCTTATATGAATATCAATGGACTTGCAGTCCTGCATATTAAATCGTTCTAGAACCTTCTTTATATAAGTCTCCTGTGAAAGAGAAAGAAGTTTCTTCGAACGATTCCTTGAAACTTTAACTTCAAGGATATATGCGGCTTTTCCTATGCCTTTCATCTCAAATACTGATGAAAGCCAAGCCTTGATACTCATCACAAAGCCCTTGTCATTTCTGGCTATTAAAATGTCATCTACATATAGAGACATGATAATATACTTGCTTTTAATCCTCTTGATATATACTCAGTTATCTTCATCAAGCATGGAAAAAACCATTTGATAAGACAACTTCTTGAAATTGTATATACTATTGCCTCGAGGATTTACTTAAGATCATATATGGATTTACGAAGTTCACAAACCTTATGTTCGTTTCCTTCTTTTACAAACCCTGTTGGTTGTTCCATATAGATCTCCTCATCCAATTCTCCATTGAGAAAGGCAGTCTTTACATCCATCTGATGTAATTCGAGGTATAAGCAAGCTACCATTGCCAGAAACATGCGAATCAAGGTAAAATGCACAACAGGTGAGAAGGTCTCTTCGTAGTCTATCCCTTCCTGTTGCGTAAAACCTTTCGCGACAAGGCGAGCTTTATATCTGTCAAATAGAGCCATCAGCCTTATGCTTGATTTTGAGAACCCATTTGTTCCCAATTGCTCTATGTCCTCTGGGTAAGTTAACTAAGTCCCAGACTTGGTTAACTTTCATGGATTTCAATTCCTCCTTCATCGCTTTCATCCATTTGTCTTTCGCAGGGCATGATGCGGCATATTTGAGATTCTTCAAGTCCTTGTTGACTCGAATTAAGATCAATTCTAATATCACTCCCACTTGAAATGTTGTTAGAATTGCTCCCACTTGGATCATTATTCCCGTATGGAATAGGATAATCGTCATTCGTATAATCCATTGGTGAAGGTTGAAACGTATTTTCATTTTCACCAAGAATTCTCCCACTCGAATGAGGTAATCCTTCTTGATCATAAATCTCAAATAAAGATAAGTCCTGACTTATCTCGCCCTGTCTTGGAAACTCGTTTTCCAAGAAAGTGACATCCCTCGACTCAAACTTAATTAGCCTACCATTGTCTTCCTGACTAACAAAAACATAACCTTTGGAGTTTTCTGCGTATCGTATAAAGATACATTTCCTTCCCCTTGGCCCAAGTTTGCCATGCTTATGGGAGGAAATATGTGCGTTGAATGCACAAACTCAAGGTAAAAATGTTTAAGTCAGGAGACCTTTGGTTCCACAACTCATAAGGAGTGGAGCTAACTGATTTCGAGGGTACGCAGTTTAAAATGAAAACGGTTGTCAATAATGCATCACCCCAAAAGGTGATTGGCAAGTTAGCTTGCGCCATCATTGAACGGACCATTTTTCATTAAAGTCCTATACCTCCTTTCTGCAACACCAATTTGTTGAGGAGTATAAGGCATAGTTACCTGATGTACTATGCCTTTTTCATCACAAATTTCCTTTAAACTTGTTGATTGATATTCACCGCCCCTATCGGTTCGCACGACCTTAATCTTGCGATCTAATTGATTCTCCACTAAACTCATATAGTTTTTAAAGCAGGTTTAGTGCTTTCACTTTTGTGGGATATCAAATAGATATGACCGAATTGGGTGAAATCATCAATTAAAAGTGATGAAATAAGACTTCCCGCGTCTTGTCTTGACATTCATCGGACCATATATGTCCGAATGGATAAGCTGTAATGGAACCTTGGCCCTTGTGCCGGTTCCAAACGGCTTGCGACAAGATTTCCCTACAAGGCAATGTTCGCAGGTCGACATTTCAACCTTTGAAACATTGGATAGAAGGCCACGTTTGGCAAGTCTATCCATACGCGTTGGTCCAATATGACCAAGCCTTGTGTGCCAACAAATTATATTAGACTCATTAGTCAAAGAATTTGTCACAAGGAAATTTTCATTACATGAGGAATTATATATTGTACTTATTACAATAAATCCTTTGAAATACAAACCCCAGTACCAATAAAGGAATTATTACAAAATAGGTCCATATTACAATCATGAAGGAACCATCTATAACCAAGACCCATTAAATTGACCACAGTATTAATATTCCTTTATATGGAATGAAGAGAACATCATAAAGTAGGAGAGTGTGGCCGTTGTCCAAGTCTAGCTTGCAATTCCCAACGCCTTTCTCTACAACACGTGAGTTGTTTCCTACATCGATCCACTTCATTCCATGGTGTATCCGGTGATACTCCACGAAGGACCATCTGTCCTTTGCTATGTGGTCGGTGGTACCTGAATCAATTATCCCATAATGGATTAGATTCCACAAGAAATATTGAACTAGAAACACATATGTAACTAGTATTACATGTTACCTCGTCACTTCCACTCGTACACGAACGAGCATAGTGACCGAGTTTGTTGCACTTGAAGCACTTGATCCTTTTCAAGTCTTTCTTCTTGTGCCATTTCTTGTGCCCACCCTTATGTTTGGGTTCCTTGGTAGACTCAGGTTGCTTATTACGTTCATTAGAAGACTTCGAACGATCTTTACGTTTCTTTCCCCCGTGTGAGGAACTAGCAACCATGTGCACTTCTGCACTTGGCTTGGCAGCCGCAAGCCGCTCTTCCTCTAATTCGAGGTGCTTGGAAACGTCGTTGAAGGTCTTGATGCTCTCATTATGAGTGAGATGCATCTTCATCTGATCCCACCCATTTGGCAGGGAACGTATGACTGCTTGGATTTGTTGCTCATCAGTGAGCACATGACCTGCGTCCTTTAACTCCGAGATAAGGTTCGCCATATGTCGCAGATGTTTCCCCATGGTATGATCTGGATGTTTCTTATATGTATCGAACCTTATAGTTAAGGCGCGAAGTTTGGACACCGATGTGCCACCGAACTTCTCCTCTAGTTTGGACCATATGTCCATGGCTAGGTCATATTCTCGAAAGATGCGCATTATGTCATCAGCCATACTGCTTAATAACGTAATGCGCGCTATCTTATTCTTCCGAGACCAAGCATCAAAAGCTTCCTTGTCTCGTCTGTGTTGGGCCGTAGTGCCAAACTCGGGTTCAATCATTACGTTCTTTAGAGTTTCGAGCACTTCTTGCTCCTCTAAAACGTATTGTATCTTAATGGACCAAAGTTTGTAATTATCGCCGTTGAGTTTTTCACCTTTGTTTAACTCAGCGACGATATCTTTTGATGCGGAAGACATTTTACTTTTAAAATGCTGCAAAAGACACAAAACCGAAGGTTCGATCAAAACATTGCATAAAAATTCTTAAAATATAACTCCCACTTGAAATGATAATAGAATATCCCATTTGGATAGTTCTAAAATTCAAAAATCCACTTGGAATTATATTATATTTGATAAGTTACTTTCGAAAAATATTGAAGATGTTGTTCTAGAATCGAAAAGGTCTCTGTGATTCCAATCACCATCTAGAACAACCTTCAATATTCCCCCATCACTTATCAAACAATAGTACTCTTATAGTACTAGCAGCGGAAAACGAGTATTTGATAAGTTACTTTCGAAAAATATTGAAGATGTTATTCTAGAATCGGAAAGGTCACTATGTTTCCAATCACCATCTAGAGTAACTTTCAATATTTCTCCCTCACTTTATCAAATGTTAGTACTCTTATAGTACTTTGCAGCGGAAAAGCGTTTTTGAAAACGTATTTTTCAAAAACGAATTTAAAATACATTGGCTAATCTCCGTAGAGTAGAGCACAACGTCATAAGTTCATTGGCTAATCTCCGTGGAGTAGAGCACAATGACATGGCTAATCTCGCATGAAGTAGAGCATTACGGCTAATCTTCAAGGAGTAGAGCACAATTTAAAAAACTTCATTAAAATGTTAGTCCCGTATGAACTAGTCGGCACTGTGGTTAGCCCCGTATGGGCTAATCGACACATTCGAGTTTGACCAATGCCCTTTGTCACCCCGTATGGGTCAGTTGACAAATTTGCAGCCGACTCAGACCTTCTGCCAGATTGGTCGACCAAAAACACAAAATTGGTCGACCAATTTTCGAAATGCAAATTCTCCCGACCAGGGCCTCTGCCCTGGCCGGGGCGTGGCCAAGGGCCGGCCAGGGCCTCTGCCCTGGCCAGCCAAGGGCCCTGGCCCCCTCGGCCAGGGCCGGCCAGGCCCTGGCCTCTGCCAGGGCCGGCCGGCCAGGCCACTGGCCGGGGCCAGGGCTCCTGCCCTGGCCTCTGCCAGGGCGGCCTGGCCGCTGGCCGGGGCCAGGGCTCCTGCCCTGGCCTCGGCCAGGCCCTGGCCTGAGGCCAGGGCGCAGGCCCTGGCCTCTGCCAGGGCCGGCAGGCCGCTGGCCGGGGCCAGGGCTCCTGCCCTGGCCTCGGCCAGGCCCTGGCCTGAGGCCAGGGCACCGGCCCTGGCCTCTGCCAGGGCAGGCCTGGCCGGCAGGGCTTGGCCAAGGCCGGCCACTGCCGGCCTGGCCATGGCCGGCCACTGCCGGCCTGGCCATGGCCGGCCATGGCTTGGCCATGGCCGGTCATGGCCAAGGCCATTCGGCGTTGGCCGGCCATGGCCCCTTTGGCCATGGCCGGCCACCCCCTTTAAATGGGGTTGCCGCACTCATTCCTCCCCCTTGATGGGGTGGTCGCCGGTGGTTATTGGCCATAGCCAACCCCCTCCGCATGGGGAGAGGGGGTGCATGGCCTTCATAGCCCATTTGGCCATGGTGCACATGCACCAAATTTTCCTCTTACCCGATGGAAATAACTTCCATCATCTTCCTCGATGAAGCACCCGTTCGTCGATGAAGCACCCGTTCGTCGAGAAATTAGTTATTTCCTAATGGCCGTGTGCCAAAAATGAATAACGTACTACGTGAACGGTCGGTTCTTCCCGTCACGGAGAGTTCCTACCATATCCGTAATGATAGGAGACCCTAACGTGAAAAGAACAACCGCTGCGTTCTCTCCGTCACGAAGCGTTCCTACTATATCCGTAATAGTAGGAGACCCATTCGTGAAAAAGACAACGACTCGTTCGTAGTTTCGACAGGGCGGTGGATTGACCGGGGCGAACCCATATGGCTCTGATACCAATGAAGGATCCTGCCAAAACAGAGTTAGGATCGATAATTAAAGTGGAGACTTACGCTAGCGTATGCGGAGCGGTAGTCTCGGAACTTTGCCTTCGGATTCGCCACGACGGATCGAGTCTTCTCACGAACGGAGTAAGGCTACTAATCCACAATCTAAATCTCTATTTTAGATTAAGAACTTGGATGGAGGGAGAGGAAATATTTTTGCAGAGCTTCGCTATGAAGAAGATGCATGCATGAATTTCATGCAAATGGTGTTAAATATGGCTTACCCTTGGGTCTTATTTATAGCCCCCAAGGTAGTTATTTTAGGGTAAGTTGTTCCTTTGGAACAACTTAATTAAGGTGTACCATGATACATGGCACATTATAAGCTTAAGTTGTACCATATGCATGGTACAACATAAGCTTAAGATATTCCCCCTTTATAAGCCATATGTCGCATGCACTTATGCATATATAATGCGACTTTCCCACTCATCCAGAGATCCTCTCCGCAAGGGAACAGATTCCCTTTGTACACGACTTCGTGTACGCGACGTTCGAGGTCCGTATTCCCTCGTACATCCCCCACAAGGGTGTACAAACGTCTTCCATATCCAACACATCTCCTACCTGTTCGTATCAACCCCACCCATCCCAGCCCCCTCAGACTGCTCGGACACTAGCTTCCACTTCCATTCCCACCACTCTTGTAGATATCCCTTCCACCTCACTACATGTTTCCATCCCATCCCAGCTGTCTCAGGTGCCCAAGGACACCACTATCATCACATCCTGCATCATCACTACACCACCATCTTCCGCACAGCTTGATCATGAGATTGGACACATTTCTACCCCTCCACCATCACCCCACCCTGACCCCTTGATTCCACACACTTCTCTACCACCCATCACGGAGTCCGTTCCCATTCCATCCCCTTCACATACCCCCTCACCTCCTCCCACTTCCCCACCACATGGCGGCACCATCATCCTTCTCTCCTCATCATCAGAGGATGATTGGACCATCCCATCTCCACATCTACCTCCACCAATAAAGTCTGAGCTTATCCACACCACTCCATCCCCACCACACGTTGACACAGTAGCTGAGCATTCAGCTGATTCCGTTGTCCCATCCACTCCACCCACTCCACCCACCCAGCCACCACCTGATGGTGGCTCAGCTTGATTGGTGCACCACATTTTATTTTGGCACCCCTCATCATTTAGCCCATGCATCTCACACTTGCATTATTTTCGGGCACAGTTTTATATATCTTAGGGGAGAAGCACATGGGCCTCGTTCCCCCTCATTTTATTTGTCCTCACGACGATTTTCTGTGTGTTCTTTGCGTTGAGGACAATGCTTCGTTTAGCTTGGGGGAGGAGCTCTTTCGCACGCTATCTTTCTATTTTCCCTCTTATTTTTCTATTTTATCGCTATTTTCGTTTTCATTTCACTTTTTCTTTCTTATTTTTCCATCTTTCTTTCTTTTTCATATGCATCATGTTTAACTTCAATATATGCATTCAAAAGCCAAAAAATGAAAAAAAAATCAAAAACTCCAAAAATATTTGCATTCACATCATGCATCTCGCACCTTCATGCATACATTTGTATATACTTGCATTCGCCTCGAGAATTTATCGAAAACAAGTTTTTATGTGCAATGAATCCTGAATTGAAATTCGTTCTCCGAACTTTTATGCCTGATCTCCGTAATCCTGAATTGAAATTCGTTCTCCGAACTTTTATGATTGATCTCCGTGATGTCAATTTGAATATGTGAATAGTTCGTAACCTTAGCTTAAATCCTTTGTAATAACCTAGCTTTGGCCGTCCTCACAACCCCTAAGATAGGAGTACTTGAAACAGACCTAGTTTGACACCTAGAAACCCACTCTATACATGGAATATAGACACGATAGTTGTATTTAATGGGTTATAATCCCTCGAGACTTGGATAACCACACTTCCCCTAGTACCGATGATTGAATCTACCTAGTTTACTCCATGCTTTTAAAAAAAATCAAAAAGAAAAGAAAAGAAAATTTGTGAATAAAAAAATAATATGCACCGTTCCTCCAGTGAAGCTGAGTAACTGGATCCCCACGATAGTAACCATCGGGGCCTCGTGTAAAAAGGCCTAGCTTGGAAAGTGCGTATGAATAAGGATTTCATTTGGGTTGAGTTAGTAGGTCCGAGGGGTCCTTCTTGGCCCGGTGCCCTAAGGTCGTCTGATCTGGGAGTCACCGACCCAACACTCCTTACATAACCCAATTGCAAATCCAAAAAAAAACAAAAAACAAAAAATGTGCATATAAAAAATTTGTATATACATGTGTATATATGAAATCATGATTAAACTTGGCAATTTCTTGAATCAAGGAACCGTATCGTGTCGTGTGCGCCACTTCCTCGATCGACCAATTTCCCATTATCCCATACTTATCCCCTCTTCGACCAGTGTATAGCTTAGGTTCCTACACTTTCGATCTAAGGTCGGGTTAGAGGAAATATCTTAGAATGTGAGTATATCCATCATCTAGTGTATTGCTTGGCAATTTGAGTAGTGATGACGTTCTAGAAACATATTCTCGTAGACGGAAAGATTTCCGAGGATTTAAGTTTCTCAAATTCAAGTTTTCAGTTCACTCACGTATATATTCTCGATTTTTGAAAATTCTCGAAGTTTCATCGCATCATTTTCATGTTGACTGCATTTCTCCAATCTACTCTCTCTCTTGTCTTCCTTGAGGACAAGGGAGAGTTTAGCTTGGGGGATTTTGATGAGTGTTTATTGTATATAGTTTTCCCTCTTTTTCATGCATGTTTTACATCGTTTCATTCTCTATTCCTCCAAGTTTCCCCCGGTTTGTCTCCTTTTTTGCTTTTGTGGTCCCTCATGTGCTTTGTAGGAAATATGTGCCGGTTAGGGACCATATGGCGAGATTCTAGCACAGAGAGGCGAAAGGAGTGAAGCAGGGGGGGGGTCAATTGGTGCAAGAGAAGAGGTTTTGTGAATAACTGAGACCCACACAGCCGCGTTAGCATGCAACGTACGGCTACGTCAAACTGCATTGGAGAAAACATCTACACAGCTGCGTCAAAGACCACAAAACTGTCGCATCAGAGAAGATAACGATTGAAGATTTAAAGCCTACGCGGTCAGCACGAACGAAGACAATGCTGCCACGATTCTTCGAAGACTGAAGCAGATCGACGCGGTCGCGGCAAAGATAACGTGGCCGCGTAGCCGTTTTCGACCCGACCGCGTCTCTAATGATGTGACCACGTCGCTGAAGCCTTATTTGCCATTTTTACGTGAGGGATTGACGCGACCAGTCATTTTCGACGCGGTCGCATCAGACTGATTTTTTGAGGTGGCTAAGGTGAAATCTGGGGGTTATTTTGGTCTTTTGGACGTGCGTATATGAGTGCCACTTCTTCCTCCTTCTAGAGTATCCTCTTTTTCAGCTATTTTCTGTTATTTTCTAGGATTTGGGAAGATTTGTAAGAATTCTAAACTCATTTACTTTGTTATTTTTATTGTTCTTATTGCTTATTAGTGTAATAGCTTAGCTTTTCTCAATAGAAATTCTCTCTCTTTGTTACCACTACTGTGTTTTATCATCTATTGCCTATTAAATCCAAATCCATGGCTTTAGATGCTTGCCCATTGCTAGAAATCCCTTCTATTGTACTGGGTAGTGAGTATTTTCCTTCTAAGGCAATGGGATGAACCCCATTGGATTAGGGCTATGGGTTAGATTCTTTGATTAACCTAATTGCTGGGCTAATTGAGATTATGGGTACATTGGGATGATTATTATCGTCGTATATTTGACCCCCCTTCGGGAAGATCGGATTGGCCACCGACCAAAAGTCGGGACCAAACCGGGGATTCGATCCCTACAATGATCCATACCATCGGTGTGACCGACCACCAACATGCACCTATTAAGAGCTCTCCCAATGTAGGTCTAATCACCCAATGACACTGTAGGCGGGAGGAAGATTGAAGATATTCATCGAGCGTAATGCGCCCAACGTACACCGATGCATCAGAGACCACTGACATTAGTGTAGATTGGGTTGGCCTATCATTGCATCGTGACAACGGGAGGTATGACGTGACATAAGGAAATAACCTATCATGCATCACGACAGTAGGGGAAATGCGAATGCCCTTAGGTCACACGACCTCTCCCGAGTCCCAATGAGTCCCCTGCAATCGGTTGATAACTAGTCTAACCCTAACCTTAGTCCAATGGCGGGGATTCCCCATGCCCTAGAGCTTATATTCCTTGATTCACACTTTTCTATTTTTACCGACCAATCACCGATTTTATTGCGTAGCTTCACTCGAAGACTTACAAACTGATACTCACTGACTGCCTCCTCGTATTCGACTTGTTAGCGACTACACACGACCGGTGCACTGTGGTTTTATTAGCATCGTCGTTTTGGGTGACGATCATGCATGAATTAGAATCTACTAGTATAAATAATAATGATGCTTTGCATGTTTGTGACACTAGTGAGAGAGACACACTTCTCTATCAAGTTAAGGATTTGAGCATGATTAATGAAAAATTGGTAGCTCAAAACCTTAGCTTAGAATCTCGTATTCAACAACTCACGTTGAAATATGAAGAGGAATCCCAAAAGCTCATAAGCTTTGTACATGTTAGGGATTCATGCCACGATTTGTTGGAAAAACAACATCCGTCAAATCATAGAGGAGGT
This sequence comes from Scilla litardierei, assembly GCA_030789695.1. Taxonomy (NCBI): domain Eukaryota; kingdom Viridiplantae; phylum Streptophyta; class Magnoliopsida; order Asparagales; family Asparagaceae; genus Scilla; species Scilla litardierei. The sequence continues at coordinate 112,345,449 of CM061137.1, read as the reverse complement.
TTGGGTTATATTCAAAATATGGTGTACCCACACACACATCTAATTCTTCTTTTGGTGCAAATTCAAGAAATATTGCTACAGCACCTAAGAAGAATCACCATGCTTTCTTGTATAACAATAACACCAACAAAAAGCATGTAAATGACAAGGTGGCGAGGAATAATGAAAATCCTTCATTTTTTGCTAAGAATCGAAATCCTCATTCTATACATGCCAAGAAATTTATTTCTGCACCTAAGCATGCCACATCCACCCCTTTTGCAAAGGCAAAACCCTTGCCTAGGAAATCCTTAAGTCTTTGGATTCCCACTAAGTGTAGTGTGCAAGAGAGGAATAGATACATCAACTCTTTAGTTAGGGATGTGATCACCTCATGTGATTACATTAGGAAATCAAACTCTTCTTGGGTTTGGTTTCCTAATGTTTACGTCTCTCACACATGTGCATATTACATGGGTATTATGCTTAATGTTTATTCTTAGCATACACATTGATTGTGTGTGGTTTTTTATGATTTTGAAAACTTTTTCAAATTATGTTTTTCATGAAAATGGGGACCTTAGGGACTACATTGGCATACATGCATTTGTTGAGCCATATCTATGTTAATGTGGGAGTTAATATGTTAAGTATGTTTAAAATTATTTTAAATCATAGTTTAACTCTCATTCTGTGTCATGATTGAGATCATTATTTACAATTGGTTATTATAGTCTTGATCTTAACCCATTGATGTTGCCAACTAGTTTGATGGTATATTCTCTTTTGGAAATATCATTTGTATCATGCTGCATGATTTATTTATATCAATGCTTTGATACATTTAGGCCCATGGCTCAAATTATGTTTTACAATTGATAAAGATTTTTATCTTTTTCTTTACAATTGGTATTGATCCTAGAAGTAATCAATTTGACCATTTCTATAATCTAGGGGGAGCATGTGATAGTGATTGATACCCAATAAATTTTACATTTGGTATCATACATCTCTTAATCTCTTAATTTGTCATTTTTTAATAATTGGTATCAATGACAAGCGTCACTTCTTGTATGTTTGATGTCCACCTTTTTGACAATGACAAGAAGGATAAGATTATGTAACTCATATCTCCTATGGGGAGAGATATACATATATGGGGAGAGATATGTGAGATAATGTAAACCATTCATGTGGAGAATGTTATTGATTTTATTTCAATTGGTTTATGTAATCCATGCCTATTAAACGTCACCATGGTTCATTATCTCAGTTTACTTTCAATTGGTATAATGAGTATTTACAATTGTTTATCTATCATTTTACAATTAGTGCATATAAGTAGGGGAGCTCATTAGCAGCGTGCTTTATTTCTTTATATGTTTACATAATGTGTGTCATCATCAAAAAGGAGGAGATTGTTAGGTATTGGTTTTTTAGACTAATATTATTTTGATCATGATCACAACATTATGTTGTTTCTAATGACTCTCATGTTTAGTCTCATGTTTATCAAATGAAGAATAACATGATTTGGAGACTAATAGCTTGGTGCAAGTATGCTCATCAAGTGGTGCCAATGCTTGATGAGCATCGTGTGTATTATGATTCCTTCCAATTCAACCGGGACATCGTGCAACATCCTAATGGGGTATTTGATGGATCGATCGGCTAGTTGAAGCGTGATCATTGTTGGTTCTAGCTCTCCCATCTCCAATTTCATACAAATAGATTTGGGCATTAAACTAACGCTAGAGCCTAAGTCGCATAAAGCACGATGAATAGGAATGTCCTTGATCAAGCAAGGGATAGAGAAACTCCCTGGGTCATCTAATTTAATCGACAGCTTGTTCTGCAAGATCGTGCTGCACTCCTCAGAGAGGGCCACCGTAGACGCCTTCCTCTTCTTCAATAAATCCTTGATGAACTGGCCAAAAGAAGGAATGTCCTTCAAGTCGTCCAGAAATTGGATGTTCAGGCTCAATTGCTTTAATACCTCAGAAAACTTCCCAAACTTCTCCTCCAGTTTTGCTTTAGCCAAACTTGATGGGAATGGCACCAGTGGCACATACACATGGGTCGGCTCCACGATCACTTCTTTATACTTGGGCTCTCCAGTAATGACATCCTTCTCGGGGATGTGGTGCTCGCTTTGGGGACCCGTGTTGATAGATGGTCCCGCTAGCTTCCTCCCACTCCTAAGCATAATAGCATTCATAGTTCTGGGTTTTTGTTCGGGTTGTGTCAGGAGTCTTCCTTGGTTAGTCTCCATGGTGCGGACTTACTATGCCAATTGAGCCACTTGAGTCTCTAACATCTTATTGGAGGCGATGAGCGCGTCCATCCTTAAGTTGGTCTGCATAATAGCATTTTGGAAGCTATCATTTCTTTGGGCCTGCTGGGCCATGAAGTTCTCTATGGTGGTCTCTAGTCGAGACTTCAGTAGGGGTGGTGGAGCGTTCCATACCGGCCTCTGCTGCTGGAACCCATTTTGCTGAGGGGGCGGTGCTTAAAAATTCCCACGTCGGTACGAAAAATTCCGGTGGTTTTGCCACCCTTGGGTGTAGGTCTGCGAGTATCGGTTCCCATGTGGCCTTTGGTTATATAGAACGTTTGCCTACTCCACTGACCTCCCTTGGGTCTGAGCCATCCCAAATTGACACTCAAGAGCTTGGTGTCCCTGAATTCTGTATACTTCGCAGCTAGCTACCATAGCGGAGGAGGAATAGGCTCCTTTAGTTTCGGATCTGATTTGGAAAATCCACTATGCTAAACTGTCAAACTTGCTCTCGAAGAGCATTATTACGTCCACCTCTAGCTTGTTGTCCTTCTTGGCAGAATCTCTCTCGTTCCCCCCCAATGTTAATTATTGGAAGCCATTTCTTCCAACAATGCCTTGTCTGCTTATGGGGTCTTAGTCATAATGGCGCATCATGTTGCTGCATCAATGGATATCTTTGTCTGGTGCTAAATCCCGTTATAAAAAGTCTGTCTTAGTAGCCATTATGGGATCCCGTGGTGAGGGCACTTTCTCTGGAGCTCCTGGTAATGCTCCTATGCCTCAAATAAGCTCTCCCTATCGAATTGTCCAAAGGATGTAATCTCGTTCCGGAGCTTCACCATTTTTCTCGATGGAAAGAACTTGTTTAGGAAGTCCCTTGCTACAGAATCCATGTGGTGAAGGCGTCTGCCTCATTACTTTTCAGCCACTCTTTAGCCTTGTTTCGTAGTGAGAACGTGAATAGCCTTAGCCTGATAGCACCCTCTGAGACGTTGTTCAGCTTAATGGTGTTACACTTTTCCAAGAAGTTGGTAAACTGCTCATTAGTGCTCTCGGTGTGGTGGCCACCAAACTGATCCTGCTGAATGAACTGAATCAAACCTGGCTTAAGCTCAAAATATGTTGCATGAACTGCACAATGCCTGATGCTCGAGATCGGATTGCTAGAAGGCATGAAAAAGTCCATGAGGGACTTCAAGGGCTCTTGCCCTTCAGCCATTTTGTCTTGTAGTGCCTATGATGCCGCTCTCCATTCAACCTTCTGAATGTAGCTTCTATTTTAGGGTCGAGCAACACTAAATTTCCCAAGCTAAGACTTCACCTGTGCAAACGAGAGACAAAATCTAAGGCAAATGTCAGTAGTATGGTTAGTATCCAAAGAAAATAAAAATGTGAAAAGAGAAAAACACGGTCTACTTAAACAATTTACCAATGCAAAGTCAAGCCATTTGCATCCTTGATGACGGTGCCAAAAGCTTATTATATACTTTAATATATGTTCGCAAGCGCATGGTGTCGTGTGTAGCGGGTGTCGAACATGAGGAGGCGATGGATTGAATCTAGGATTGGTGTCAGGTGATGAGTGTTTATTGTATATAGTTTTTCTCTCTTTTTCATGCATGTTTTACATCATTTTCTTCACCATTCCTCGCCGTTTCCCCCGTTTTGTTTCCTCTTTTGCTTCTATGGCCCCTCCAATGCTCTACAGGAAATATATGCTGATTAGGGACCATACAACGATAATTTAACGCAAAGAGGCGAAAGAAGCGAAGCCGGGGGATCAAAGTGTTCAAGGGAGAGAAGTTTGTGAAGAGCTGAGATCCACATGGCAGCATGATTTTGATACAAACAATGGCGTCAAAGAGCCCCAGAACCAAGTTCCATGCAGCCATGTCAAGTTTACCCAAACGGCCACGTCGTTGAGGAGAAATATTGAAGACATGCATTCGACGCGGCCTGCGCAACATAAGGTGATGCGGCTGTGTTACTAAAGACCAAATGGCTGCTTGACGCGGCTTTTTTGAAGCTGACGTGACCGTCGAAGCCCCATTCGATGCGGCCGTGTCCCTATCGATGTGACCGTGTTGCTGAAGCTTTCACGCCCTAACTTTACGCAAGGAAACGACGCGACCACGTCGTTTTCGACGCAGCCGCGTCGAGTGTATTTCTACTGCCAGCTGGGAGAGATCTGGGAGTAGTTGGGGGGGGGGGCTGTTTTGGTCATTTTCATGTATAAAAGCCCTTCTTCCTCCTCCTATGAACCCCTCTCTTATTATCTGCTATTTTAGCTATTTTAGGGTTTTTGAAGGTTTTGTAAGAGATTCTAAACTCTTTTATTATGCATTCTTAGTAGTTTTAATTGGTTCCTTTTGTAATAGATTAGTTTTATCTAATAGAAATCTTCTCCTTTGCTATTTTTACTGTGTTTTTTATCATCTATTGCTTATTGAACCATCATCCATGACTTTCATTTCTTACTCAATGCTTGAAATCTCTTCTAGCTTAATGGATAGTGAGTAGTTTTCATCTAGGGTAATGGGTTGCACCCCATTGGATTAAGGCTATGGGTTGGATGATTTGATTAACTTAATTGCTGGCTTAATAGAGATTAGGAATAAATTAGGATGATTATTATCGTCGTAGATTCAACCCCCTCCCTTTGGAGCGATCGGATTGGCAGCCTACGAGAGTTGGGACCAATCCGGGGATCTGATCCCTACGATGATCCATGCTATCGGTGTGGCCGACGAGAGTCGGGCACTGATTAGAGCCCTCCTAATGTAGGTCTAATCCCTGAACGCCACTGTGGTTGGGAGGAAGATTGGGGATGATCCCCGAACATACACCGATGCATCGATAAGAGTTAACATCGGTGTAGGTTGGGTAGGCTTATCATTGCATCGCTAGAGCGGGGGGGGGGGGGGGAGGAGACGACGCAAGGAAATATCCTATCATGCACAACGAGAGTGGGGGTAATGGAATTCTCTTAGGTCACACGACCTCTTTTGAGTCTCGATGAGTCCAACAACCGGTTACTTATTAATTTGACCCTAGCCTTAGTCCAATGGTGGGGATTCCCCGCTCCTTAGAGTCTTGATTTCCCCGATTTTCTATTTCATCAACCAATCACCGATATGATTATTGTCATGCCCCACTTCCCATTCTACTAGGGAGCGATGAAGCGAGCGGGTTTATGAAGTGCTTAAAACAAGGCGGAGTACTTTTTTTCTTTTCTTTCTCCCTCCTTGGCTTAAACACACTAAGCGTCTGTGTAAAAACTGCAGGTCTGTGCATGCCGATTTAAGAAACAGCTCAAATGACATTATTACATATCAAGCGTACAAAAATTAAGATACATCTTGGGCCTAGCATGGCCAATACATCAAGATTACAACAAATTATATTATTCATATAGAAGTGCTGATGCGAAGGCAAATGAAATAGTCCTAGTCTTCTGTGGGCTAGAACTCTACGTGATCATCGAGCTCTGGCTCGACCTCTATAGTATGATCCTCTGTAAACTCACTCTCAAGTCCTGACGAACATTTCATACGACAACAAAATGAAATTCCCGTCAGCGAGGGTTACTCGGCAAGTATATTCCCATCATAAATAAAAAGGTAAAAACATAAGTATAAGATTGCATGGGTTAAAGCATATCTTGAGTATGCGCATGGTATGTTAAACCATGATAGGAAATGTTATACTAACATGGCATAGTAATTAAGAGCATGGTATAAGTATCGCATGAACAGTTAACGAGTTTAGTTCGTAAAAACTACATCATATGAAAGTGACGTAAGAACAAGCATGGTGAGATATATAAGGTCTGAAACAATATTAGCTAGTAATTAGATCATTCAATATTATTAGCAATATGAAATGAAAAGAGTGATTTACAATATGTAGCAGTTTAACGATTTATAACAATTTACAACCAGTAAGGAAAAGACTGTATAATGCTATGAAGTGGATACTTACTAACATTTGTTCTAGTGTAAAGCCCAGTGCCCGAGGAAGGATGTAACTAAGATGCACCAGACCATCGAGAGCTACCCGTAGTTCTCTACTTAACGACTCCATCCGGACGACGGTCAAGATATATCAGTCGGGTGGATCTAATCAATCAGCAACCTATACTACAGTGGACTACCCCATCCCACAGGTCAAGTCAAACGTCGGGTCAAAATACAGGCACATCAGTCGTTCAGTCTGTTCTGTTCATTTGCATATTATCAAATGCGTACATTTGATTCATGGTGTCTCAATAGTCCATATGATAGTTTCACAAAATTTCACAACATTACGACTCAACTTAACAATTAAACGAAATGTGGAAACATGCAATAGTATTAAGAAATGAGCACAGAAATGATTTCAACTGAGCAAATGAGTTTAATTAAGCTAAAAATATTGTTCTAAATAAGCATGTATTTTTCAATAATTAACAGATATTTTTCTTAATTTAAAAAGGTCAAAAACTAATTTTTAAACTAAGAAAATGATTTTCACAATATATTCGAAGATTTATTCGGGGCAAACCATATGTCGGAATTTCTCCAACAAGGGGTCAAAGTGACCGTCTCGTTTAGTACAATAACATATATTTTTCTCGTACGTCAGTGTACGTGAAATTTAACGATATACATCTTTAAGTGGTAATCCCTTAATTGGGTTTTATCTTCAAAAATTTATTGTGGGAAATATACTTGCCTTTTGGCCATGAAACTAGTGCCAATGCGTCCATTTCGTCGAACTCGATTTTTTTGGCTCTTCCCTTGTATATTTCTGAGGCATATACAATTTATTATCAATTTAAAACGAATCAGCCTTAAATATAATATGTAAATACGCGTATATATGTATAAAAATACGTGTTTACTGTGCATTCCTATCGTATTTTATCGCATTACTGTGCTAATGCGATGCGTGCGGGCTTCTCGCGTTCGACGGTGGTGACTACGGTGGCGGTGGGGGCGGCGGTCGGTCGCGGTCGGTCGCAGTCGGTCAGCGCCGCAGCGGGGGATGCGACGGCATCGGTGGAGCGGTGGCACGGCGGCTAGAGCTACGGCAGAATGTGGGAGAAATACGAGTGAAGCCAAGCTGTAGGATTCGATAGCTTGACTGCCGTTACTCGATGGCAGGCCGTGCAGCGAGCTGAGGAGGAGGAGAGGGGCGACGACGGAGCTCGGCAGCATGAGTTGGCCATGGCAGCGTAGCTTGTGGCAAAGAGGAGGCCTTGGTATGGGGATGCTATTGTGGGGTCATGAGTTGAGTTGCGGGGTTCGTCGTGGCGTCGGTGGCTGCGGTGAGCTAGCGATGGCAACATCGTCGTACGAAGGAGGAGTGGGCAGCGGCGGTCGACGACATCGGGGGCGGCGACGACCGTAGGGGGTGGCTCAGGTGGGTTCTCGTCACCGTGGAGAGGAGAGGGAGAGGGAGAGCAGTTCGGGGGGGGGTTGTGTGTGTGTATGTTTGCGATGGCAGGGTTTGAAGGGGGCTGGGCCACGATGGCCGTAGGGGCGACGGCGTGGGTGGCACACTGCAGTGGCACCGGTGGTGGGCGTCGGAGATGGGAGTAGAAGGGGAGAAGGGGATGGGTCAGGGCTGCGTAAGTATGAAGGAGGAGGGGTAGTTTATATAGGATTTAAGAAAATTAATAATAAAATGTATATAAATAAATTAAACATTTAAAATAATAATAAATGTAGCATTACCCATATCAGATCTGAACCACTAAAATGGTGGATTAATGGGGGTGGTTGGGGGTTAAAGTAAATAGGTAATAGTAAAAACGTAATTAGGGAATGTAATTAGTGAAAACGATATAACCATATTATTTTAATATTAAAGTATCATTTCTCGCATACGACTCCGAAAAATTTCCAAACAATCACCACGGGTTCGTATCATCCCAAGGATCATGAATACAAAGTCTATTTCAGAGTGTGAGCTATGGAGATACGAGTTTTGGGCCAAAACATTTGGGGTGTGGGTTTGCGGGTTATAGGTCGGTTTGACTCTAGAAAAATCCGAAAATAATATGGGGAGTACTAATCGACCATAGAATCATGCTGTAGAAGTTTGAAATCGTTTTGATAGCGTTTATATAGAAAATTAATTAATACGGCTATATCAATAACAAATGAATATAAATTATTATATAAATTATTAAAGGTATTTGATGATACTCGAACTTACTAAAATATACCATAACTATTTTGATGATTCAAAATATTTTTTATAAAGAATTTTGAAACCATTTTTGATATAAAACTCTTGACAAACCATTTTTAAATACTTTTAAAATATAAAAATACGTAGATTACATGTACTGATGGATACGTGTCATCACTATTGCGTAGCTTTCAAACAAAGAATTAAAACCGATACTTATTTACCGCCTCCCTGTGTTCGACCCGTAGCTACACATGACCCGTGTGCTACGGTAAATTTATATTAGTTTCGAGTGAGCGAACAATGTAACGACCGGTTTTTATCGTTACGTTATATCCATATTTCGCTCGTGTATTATTTTTCTCATATTCGTTGTTAGACATTTTCATACCCGTACCTATACCCATTTCCTTTTTTTCTTCATACTTATTATTATTCTTCCTAATAAATATTTTAAAAATATCTCTTCTTAAAACTAGTTTAACTTTTCTGATTCAAAATTCAAAATTTCAAATTCCAAGCCTTCAAATTCAAATTTCAGATCCATTTAAAACGTTTTAATGTTTGAAAAACCTGCCTAATAAATCCCATTTAAACATATTTATTTCCCTTATTAATCCTATTAATAATTATTCAAATCCTTTCCTAATTTTGAACCCTATCCACTTTTGTAACCGTAGGCCGCACCCAACACCTGACACTCACGCACACTAATTTACTCAAAAAGAAAACTATAGAATCCCTAAGGCTAAACATAAATCAAAAGTCTATTCTCTAGATGTACAAAAACTCTACTACATTTTTTATATAAAAAAAACCCTAGTACCTTAGCTCCTTCACCCTCACGTGCTCCTGCCCCCTTCCTCCTTTATTTAAACCTTAGGGTTTTTTTATTATCTCTCCCTACACAAACTGCAACCGCCCCATTCTCTCTCTACCTTCTCTCTCTCTCCACCCTCAACGTCAGCCGTCTATAGCCCTACCCTTCTTCTCCCCACCATCACACGGCAACCTCACCCGCACCCTCCTACTTCGCCAGACTTCTCCCCGCGACGGCGCATGCGACCCACTTCCTCCCTCTGTCATCCGCCCCCGAGCCTCCAACGGGGCCAGAGCCAGGCCTCTCCGAACACCCGCAGCCCCGCCTGCCCTTCCTCCTCCCCCTCACCCTCTCATCAGTGCCCCACCGATGGTGCCTCCACCGTCTGTGACTACCCCTCGCTCCCGGAGCGGCCACAGTCCGATCCCCACGTCAACACATGCCCAACGCCCTTCCGCCTCGTCCAACATCGCCCCGTGTCTCCCAAACTCGTCGGGTCTCCTCGAAGCTCAGGCGACTTCCTCACACCGCCGGCCATCACCTCCAGACGTCATCGCCGATTATCACCTTTTAACCCGCCGTGGCTTCTGCAAGCGACGAGAACGAAGCAAAAGAATCACGTAAGTGTTATATTAAGATATTAGTTTATTATTGGGGTGAACAGTTTACTATGAATAATTCTTATGAGGAGTTAGTAGCAGTACTTCCCATGTATGCATAGTACGCATTGTTGAAGGAGTTGTACCCTATGGCAGTAATAGAACTTATATCCTAATAATGACAATACATATTATTTGTAGATAAGTAAAGTTCAATAATAGTTAGTGAATTATTTATATGGCATATGTTAGTATAAGACTATTAGTATCGTATCTACTATATTGTTTGTTAATCAATGGTTAGCTAGTATATAACCTATTCAGACAGTGTACATGGTTAACTTATAGGTTATATAAGCTATATCTTTGTATACGTATTAATGTGGATATGCTATTATACACATGGTAGTTTTTTATAGTAATATGACTAGTTAAATTCTTCAGCTTATGTTTTATAAATCTTATGACGCAGAGATGGTCACGCCTTCCGTACAACCACGCCGGAGTTCTTAAGGCTGTGACAGTAAACCCCGAGGCACGTGTCGCCCCTTGGGGATGTACACGTCGTCGCTACTCACATTCATCACGTCAACGGTTAGTACCCCCATCGTCATCCTACAACCCACATCGTAGTATAGGAAATTTAATTAAAATTGGCAAATTAATCATTAAATTTACTCTTTGCTCCTTTAAAACGATGTGGAACCGTAGATCGACGATCGGATTGGTCTGACTGTGCACATAGGATAGAATCGTCGGATAGGCTAAACAGACATCTAGACGTATAACTGTTAGGGTAGCCATGTTTAATCTAGAAATGAACCTTAATAGGATTGCTGATAAGCGTGACCTAACACTGTCACTTGGCTCGTTTCAGACGACCCATAACCGATGCTCTGTCTCGACGAGACGCTCCCGACGGACGTACCGCTCACCACCGCAGGCAAGTGTGTTCATTTGCGCAGTTTTGGCCACATTTAGGCTATTGTTTCCCTTAAACTATAAAAATTAATAACAAGAGAACTAGACGTGAAATGATAGCGTCTGGGACACCCCACGACAGCCTGGACTTGACGACGAAGTCCGGGCACAACAACAACAACTGACACTATAGGTTTTATCTGTGTGTGCATGTGTGGACCTCCTAGAATCAACAACAACAACTGCTACTATAGGTTTTGTCTGTGTGTGCGTGCGTGTGGACCCCCTAGAATGAACAACTCTCATCCATACTCATCTTGTCATGTCATGTCATGTATTGCATAAGCCTGCGGACGAATAGGGCACTCTCCAACCTAGGGAGAGTGATCCCTTGTCACGATTGGAAACAGATAAGCCCGCGGGCTAATAGGGCACTCTCCAACCTGGAGAGAGTGATCCCTTTTCATGATTGGTAATACATAAGCCTGCAGGCGAATAGGGCACTCTCCAAGCTAGCAGAGTGAACCCTTGTCACGTTACATAAGCCTGCGGGCGAATAGGGCACTCACCGAGTAAGTGAGTGATCCCTTGTCATGTCTTGTCTTGTGCACTTGGGGTGGGGTATGGTTGAGCGTGCGCACAATGATAGGGTCTGATCCCCCTCGAACCGTAAGACGTGAACCATTTGTAACACACTCACTTGTCTTGTCTTGTCTTGTCCCGTCTAGTCTAGTCTTGTAGCTAGTAGCACACGCTATGGCTATTTCCTGTCACGTTTACTTTTCAACGTTGTCTTTACTTTCTTGCACATATACATATCTGCCATGCTGTTGCATCATCATCATGTAAACAACTTTTAAAATGTCAACCTTAAAATGTTATACACCTTGCAGTGGAGTCTTCTCACGTTTACTTGCAGACTTCGCCTGACGTACAACCACTTTCTCTTGGTATTTGTACGTCATGTACCAAGACAGGGTTAGTAGATCCGGAGCCGGTACCAAAGGACTTGGAGCAGAAGTGCGTTGCCGATCAGGAGTACGACTCGAGTGGGGACCAGTCTTAGAGGTTCCTCTGTTGCTGACTTTGGAGGTTCAGTCACTTTCTAGTTTGGGTGCGTAACACCATTTTGCTTTTTGTTTTAGGTTGGGTGCGTAGCACCATTAATTTTCTTTTTCTGCGTTGTAGCCATGCTGGGCTCCTTTTTAGACTTTTGTACTCTCTGGATGTTATTTATTATTAATGAATGCAACCTCCTTTCTGTACTATCTGTTGTTCCGAATTTTATCAATGCAAGAACCTGAAAATTTTGAAATGGTACCCCTACAGACGCTTATTGAGTCTGAGCTTCACAGCTCCGGCCCAAGCGGGCCTTAGTCACGTTTCGCTTCCGTCGTTTTGGGAAGCGGGGCGTGAAAAACAAACTTTTTGGCGCCCTTACCGGGGATGCACAATTTGATATTGGTTTTAGACTTTGTCGAGAGACTACGTGTTTTTGTTTATTTTTGTTCATACCTCTCTTTCTGTTGTTGATTATTGGTGCTTTTGATGTTTTTCTTTGGTGTAACTCTTTTGCATGCACAGGAGATCTCAAGGCATCACGAATTTGCATCTGCTAGACCCGGAGAATGAAGCCACTGTAAGAAAACTTAACGCCGCTAGGAGAAGGAGACTAGCCCTTGAATCAATGGCAGAGATACACAACCCTGAGAATGGTCCTGAACCACCACCTCCACCGCCCCCTAGATCGCTCTTGGACTACTCCATGCCCATCAATGGGTCAACATCTAGCATCCAGAGGACACCGGTGGAGCCCAACAACTTTGAGCTCAAGCCATCCTTGGTGGATTTCATACAGAGGGACCAATTCTCAGGATCCCCCATGGAAAACCCGAACGAACATCTTAGTAATTTTCTAGTGAAGATGGACACCCTGAAGATGAATCACGTCACCAATGACGCCATTAGGCTAAGATTATTCCCTTTTTCTCTTAGGGATAAGGCAAAAGATTGGCTCAGAAGCCATAGTCCTAACACATTCACCACATGAGACAGTTTATCTCTCGCATTTCTAACCAAATATTTTCCTCCAGGAAAAACAGCAAAGATGCACAATGAGATAACAAATTCAAGCAATAGGACTGGGAGTCCTTGTATGAGGCCTGGGAAAGGTGTAAGGACCTTCAAATATTTGCCTGCACCACGGCATACCCGATTGGTTGCTTATCCAGGCCTTCTACAACGAGTTGACACCACTAGTGAGGAAGTCAATTGATGTGGCCGCTAATGGCGCCATCATGAGCAAGACCATGGCTGAGGTGAAGAAATTGTTGGAAGATATGACGACCAACAATGATTCCTGGAGTAATGAGAGGAGCACCTCTACGAGGGGAGGTAAGTATGATGTTGTCGAGGTATCATTACTCTCTGCTAAATTTGATGCCTTAGCTAAAAAAACTCTCTCTTATTGGGCTTATTGCTGCTAATCCACATACATCGAAAATTTATGAAGCTTGTGGTGTGCAGGGGTACCAGGGGATTGAATGTCCTACATCCATGGTGGTGCCTCCGGATATGAGTATCGAACAAGCCAATGCCCTATATGGAAGAAACCCGAGGGCACCGAACAACCTGTATGCCGGTACATACAATCAGGGGTGGAAGAATCACCTGAACGTACCAGACTCCGGGTCTGCAAGCTGCCCCAATGTACCCTCATCAGCCACAAGAGTTTTAGCCTCCATCTCCTCAGGGACAATTTCAGAACTTCAACCAGAGGCCTCCCATGAATGCCCCCGTCCAAAAATATACCCTGAAGATGTCGATCGAGAGTCACATTCGGACTCAAGGGCAGAGAAATGACTACTTCCAACACTCGATCCAACAACTCATGACGACGACACAACAAATTGTGTCTACCACACAAACTTGCGTTGGGGCAGAAGTCTATGGGGACTACTATGGCATAGATGGCGCAACAGCTCTCCCAGCTATCTAAGGCACAAGGAAAGTTGCCAGGGCAAACAGAGGAGAACCCCCGTGGGCACATGAATGTGATCATATTAAGGAGTGAGAAGAAATTTGAAGGCCCTGACATGCCCGTCATAGAGAAGGAAGTTGGAGTAGAAGAAGAAGCTCGTGTTGAGCTTGAATCTGGGAATGAGAAGGAAGCTGAGCGTAAGGTAGAGCCTCCGCAATCTGGAACCTCCAATGAGAAGCAAGTAGAGAAGGAGCAAGGGAAGCCTGCTGAAGAGCATCCAAGAACCTATATGCCAAGAATTCCTTTCCTGTCGAGATTGGCGAAGGACAAGTTGGATGAGAAGTATGGAAAGTTCGTCGAGCTCCTGAAGCTGCTGAACATTTCCATCCCCTTCCTCAACGCAATTACAGAAATACCCACCTACGTTAAGTTCTTGAAGGAAATAATCACCAAGGGTAGAAGGCAGGAGAAAGTGGTGCTCTCCGCGAAATGCAACACCATTATTCAAAAGAAGGCAGTAGAAAAGCTCGATGATCTAGGGAGCTTCTCCATTCCTTGTGCTAATGGAAACTTGGAGATTAAGAGCGGACTATACTATTTGGGGGCGAGCATCAGCTTAATGCCCATCGGGATATGCAAGAAGCTGAATCTAGGAGAGCTCCAACCGATAAACACATTGCTCCAATTAGCGAACCGTTCAGTGAAGTACCCCTGGGAGTGGTAGAGGACGTGCCGATGAAGATATGGAAAATTTTGGTTCCTTGTGACTTCGTCATAATGGACATGCCGAAAGACACGCGCATCCCGATCATCCTCCGTCGACCTTTCCTAGCCATGACGGGTATGGTTCATAAATGTTGGACAAGAGAAGGCTGAGTTTAACCTTAAGAAGTCAATGAATAATTTCTCGGAGAATAATCATATGGATCAAGTGGATCTCTTTGAGGAAGCAATCGAGAGAACCGACTTGGAAGACATATTTCAGAGTGACAATGTGGAGCCCCCCTATCGGGAGAGAGGCCAAACTGAAGGAAGTGACGATGAGGGAGGTGTAAGAGAAAGCCTCCAAGGGAAAGCTCCAAGAGAAGCCGCCACGATCACACCTACTATACCCAAGGAAGGTGAGGAATCGAGGAGAGAGCCATCCGGAGCTGAATGTGCAGAACAACCATGGAGACAAGCATATCTGGGACTCCTCCACCCTCAAACCGCCATAATGACATCAACTTAGGGAGTCGAGCTCAAGAATTAAAACATGCACTTCTTGGGAGGCAACCCAAGCGTTTTAATTAAGTTTTCACATTTAGATTTTGATCTTTGTTTTAGTCTAGGTTAACCTCTATTTTCATTTTTGGAATACGCCCCAAAACCCAAAGAAATTAACTAAGTGTTTGAATGTAGGGGGAAGAAGAAGAGATTGAGGAAGGAGCTCTTAAACGGCCGCGTGGTCCCAAACCACATGGCAGCATGGAGGACAAAAGAAAAAAAGGAAGATGGTTAGGAAGTAAACGATGTGCCCACGTGGAATACGCACGAACGAACGCATCGATAGAGGGGTAATCCTTAATTCAATCTTTCAATTCGACACGACCGCATAGACTAAACAACGCGCAGCCGCGTATCTTTCTGTAAATTCAAACCCAAAATTCACTTCCTGCAGAGCTTTCGCGACCTCATCGTTGCAATCGGTGCAGCCGTGTCAATCCCCATCTTTAACCCAATTTTTGCGACTGTGTCATTTCACACGACGTGAACGTGTCGATCTCCATTTTGGACCAAACGACGCGGCCGTTTTAATCTAATTGACGCAACCCACAAATATCTCTATTTCCCAAGGCAAAAAATCCCAATTTTTGCATGGCTTTCACGGCCGCGTCGTTTCAGACGACACGACCTCGTCGATCCTTTTTTCCTGACCTCATTGACCCGACCGTTTTGTTTCATTTTACACGGCCCGCGTCGCCTGCCTATTTATACCATCAAACCCCAAACGGCCCGACTTGAGCTTATTTTTATCGAAACGGTTCGTATTCTCTTCTATCTCCGACTCGATCTCCATCAAACCCACTTCAAATCCTTCCCAAACCCCCCAAATGCTCCACTAACTCTCCTCCTCCACCTGAAACCCCCCTCTGCCCCCTCTTCTACTCGACCTGACCGATCGAAAAAGAAACCATATCAGCTTGTTTTAGGGTTTTGCGGCTAAAAATCCTTGCGGGTGGCACGACTATAGTTCCTAGCACTAGCACGGCTTGGGGAGTCTTCAATTGGCAGTGGTGAGATCGATTTCAGCACAGGGCTTCAGCTTTGGTAAGTTCGTTCCACAACTGATCAACTTTCGCAAAATTTGTTGCTGAAATTGCTAGGAACTTGCATAAGTTTTTACACACTCCACACCATTCATTTGCATTAGCTCATTCTTCACACAATGCCTACAAGAGAGCACAAGGAGAAGGCTACCACTACTGGCCCCACCCAAGGCAAGGGAAAACGTCGTAAGACGAATGCCTTTCAAGCCAAAGTTTCCCGAGCCCAAGCCATTTCTGAAGGGGGAGGTGCACCTCTTCCTGCCCCTCAAGTTGACACTCTAGGAATTAACTTCATGAGTGAGGACGAGCGCACCAAATTTCTATCACTTAGCTCCAGACCTATCGTGCCTACCAAATTCCCGAGCGTCACCGCTCTCTCTGCACTAGGTCTCCTAGATGTGGTCAGCACCCTCCTCCGAAACATCGAGTGAGAGAAATTCCTAAAGTGTGAGGCTAGCACCTATATGAGGCTCATATTGGAGTTCTTTTCACATTCAGATTGCATCATTCAGGATTTTCTTTCCACATCATGAACAAGGAGTACGGTCTGTCTAATGACTCTCTGAACCTAACCTTCAAGTGGCCTATAGCTGTAGAACCAGAGGCACGCCACTACAACTACCCCTACCCCTGAGTATGATGCAAATGATATCTGGTTTAGGATCACCAAGCTTCGACCCTTCCCCAAAACATGGACGAAAGGCGTCCAGCATCATACACCCTGGCCTCCGAATAGTCCATGGCATTATTGCGAATTCATTATTTTTTCGGTATGAAATGGGCCAGGTCTCTCATTATTGCGAATTCATTATTTTTCTTGTGGTGTGCCATCCTCCATAAGGGCAACACCCCTGTCCCTCATTGGATCCTCCACACCAGATCATGGCTTCTGCAAAGATTCTTCCATACCCTGGCTAGCCCCAGATCGAGTATTTATTGTGGGGGCTTCATCACGATCATTACCATGCACCCCCCATCTCCTACAAGATCCCCGACTCATTGAATCCAGTTCCTGACCCCACTTCCATTGACCACTCAGTGATCACCAACATACACATGATTAGAGCATTTGACCGAGAGAGATATTTTTGGCTCTATGGCCCCGCTTCCACTCCCTACACTAGGCTCCCCAATCTTGGACTCTTTGGGCTTGGCACCACCATGAGGTGTCTCTTCTCACCTGACTCTGACCTAGCTTCAGCAGTTCAGGCACCCCTTCCACATCCGACCCTCCCTAGACACATGCCCATGGTATCCAGGACCTCGATGATCCCTCTGCTTCCACTTCTGCTTGCCTCGTCGTCACCCCCATCCTTCGTCAGTATAGGAGACCTCGGGTCGACCGTACCATCAGCACCACTCCTCCCTCACTTTTCACAGCTCAAGCATACGGCTTGCTTGGAGGAGGGGTTTAGGCAGTTTAGATCCTCCACTGTCACCACCCTGACTAAGCTAAGAGACACCATCTCTGAGTTTGAGAAGTCATTAGACCAGCTCACCACTGCTGTTGTGACCATGCAGTTATAATTTGATCAGGTTTATCAGTACCACACGGTCAGGGACACTATCATACTGCTGCACCACACCTCTGCCTATTCATATCCCACCTCATCCATCTTAGGCCCCTCAGACTTCTCAGCCTCCAGTGGTTACACCCATTCCCACCCCTCATGTAGATGTCGCTACCTCCTCATTGCACATTTCCATCCCATCCCAGCCATCTCAGGTGCCCGAGGACACCACCGTTGTCACACCCCGCGTCATCACTACCCCACCACCTTCTCCACAGCCTGACCCTGAGGCTGTGCACATTCCTACCCCTCCACCATTGCTCCCCATCCACACACTTCCACACCACATGCCACGGAGGCCGTTAACATTCCTCTCTCTCTGGAGAACCGTCTTCTCCCGCCCCATCCACACACACTCCATCCCCTACACGCACTTCCACACCTCCTCGCACATTTGCATGACCTGAGGACACAATCATCATCACCTTCTCATCCCCAGAGGACAAGTGGTCATGGCCATCTCCATCTCTACCTCCTCCACTAAAGTCTGAGTTGATTCATTCCACCCCATCTCCACCGCACGTTGACACGACATCTGAGCCTTCTACTGATCCTATTGTTCCATCCACTCCACCCACTCCACCCACCCAGCCACTGCCTGATGATGGCTCAACATGACTGGATCACTTCCCTTTGCACTCCCTCACCATTTAGCCCATGCATCACACACTTGCATTATTCTTGGGCACAATTTTATATAGCTTGGGGGAGATGCACCTAGATCTCCTTCCCTTTATTTTATTTTTCCTCACTTCGATTTTCTGTGTTTTCTTTGCGTTGAGGACAACGCTTGGTTTAGCTTGGGGGAAGAGCTCTTTCACACTAACTTTCTATTTTCCTTCTTACATTTCTATTTTAATCGTTATTTTCATTTTCATTTCATTTTTTCTTTCCTATTTCTTCCATTTTTCTTTCTTTTTCATATGCATCATGTTTATATTCTGTATATGCATTCAAAAACAAAAAAATTAAAAAAAATTCAAAAATCCAAAAATATCAGCATTCGCATCATGCATCTTACATCTTCATGCATACATGTGTATATATCTGCATTCTCCTCAAGAATTTTTCGAAAACGAGTTTTTATATGCGTAGAATCTCGAATTGAAATTTGTTTCCGTGATGTCGACTTGGATATGTGAATAGTACATAACCCTAGCTTAAATCACTGGTAATACCCTAGCTTTGGTCGTCCTCATGGTTCCTAAGATAGGAGTACTTGAAACCGACCTAGATTGATACCTAGGAACCCACTCTGTGCATGGACCGTATAGCCGATAGTTGTGTATAATGGTATATAATCCCTCGAGACTTGGATAACGATACATCACATAGTACTAAGGACTGAATCTGCCTATTATACCCCATGTTTTTCAAAAAAAGGAAAAAAAACTGTGAATAGAAAATTTTTTATGCACCGTTCCCCCGGCAAAGCTGAGTAACCGGATCCCCACAATAGTGACCGTCGGGGCCTTGCGTCAAAAGGTCTAGCTTGGAGGAGTGCATATGAATAAGGATTTCACATGGGTTGGGTTAGTAGGTCCAAGGAGTCCTTCTTGGCCCAGTGCCCTAAGGCTGTCTGATCTGGGAGTCACCAACCCAACGCTCCTTAAACGACCCAATTGTGAATCCCAAAGAAAGAAAGAAAGAAAGAAAAAGAAAAAAAGAATCGTATATAGAAAAATTTGTATATACATGTGTATATATACGAAAGCATGAATAAAACTTGGCGATTTCTTGAATCAAGGAATAGTGTTTTGTCGTGAGCGCCACTTTCTCGATCGATCAATATCCCATTATCCCATACTTATCCCTTCTTCGACCACTGTATAGCTTAGGTTTCTATTCCTTCAATCTAAGGACGGGTTAGAGGAAATGTCTTAGGATGTGAGTGTGGTCATTGTCTAGTGTATTGCTTGGCAATTTGAGTGGGGATGATGTCCTAGGAACATATTCTCGTCGACGAAAAGATTTCGAAGCATTTGAGTTTCTCGAATTCGAATTTTCAGTTCGCCCACGTATATAATCTCGATTTTTGAAAATTCTCGAAGTTTCATTGCATCATCTGCATGCTGATTGCATTCCTCCAATATGCTCTCTCTTGTGTCGTCCTTGAGGATAAGGAAGAGTTTAGCTTGTGGGATTTTGATGAGTGTTTATTGTATATAGTTTTTCCCTCTTTTTCATGCACGTTTTACATCGTTTTCTTCACCATTCGTCCCAGTTTTTTCCGTTTTGTTTTCTCTTTTTCTTTTATGGTCCCTCCTATACTTTGCAGGAAATATGTGTTGATTAGGGACCATACGACGAGAATTTAGCGCAAAGAGGCGAAATAAGCGATGCCTGGGGATTAAAGTGTTCAAGGGAGAGAAGTTTGTAAAGAACTGAGGTCCACACAACCACATGATTCTGATACAAACGGCCGTGTCAAAGAGCCCTAGAACCCAGTTACATGTGGCCGTGTCAAGTTTACCCAAACGATCGCGTCGTTGAGGGGAATGATTGAAAACATGCATTTGACACGGCTCGCACAACATAAGATGATGCAGCTGCGTTATTGAAGACCAAACAACTTCTTGATGCGGCTGTTTTGAAGCTGACGTGACCGCTGAAGCCCTATTCGATGCGGCCGTGTCCCTAGCGATACGACCGTGTTGCTGAAGCTTCCGCGCCCCAACTTTATGCAAGGAAACGATGCGACCGCGTTGTTTTCGATGCGGCCGTGCCGACTGGATTTCTATTGCAAGCTGGGCGTGATCTGGGAGCAGTTAGGGGGCTGTTTTGGTCATTTTGGCGCTTGTATAAAAGCCCTTCCTCCTCCTCCTGGGAACCCATCTCTTGTTATCTGCTGTTTTAGCTATTTTTAGGGGTTTGGAAGGTTTTGTAAGAGATTCTAAACTCTTTTATTCTGTATTATTAGTAGTTTTAATTAGTTTCTCTTGTAATAGATTAGTTTTATCTAATATAAATCTTCTCCTTTGCTATTGTTACTGTGTTTTATCATCTATTGCTTATTGAATCATCATCCGTGACTTTCATTGCTTTCCCAATGCTTGAAATCTCTTCTAGCTTAATGGGTAGTGAGTATTTTTCATCTAGGACAATGGGTTGAACCCCATTAGATTATGGCTATGGGTTGGATGATTTGATTACCTTAATTTCTGGGCTAATTAAGATTAGAGATACATTAGGATGATTATTATCGTCGTAAATTCGACCCCCTCCCTTCGAGGCGATCGGATTGGCCGCCGACGAGAGTTGGGACAAATCCAGGGATCTGTTCCTTACAATGATCCATGCTATCGGTGTGACCGAAGAGAGTCGGGTGCTGATTAAAGCCCTCCTAATGTAGGTCTAATCTTTGAACTCCACTATGGTCGGGAGGAATATTGGGGATGTTTGTCGGGCGTAATGTGCCTGACGTACACCGATGCATCGACGAGGGTTGACATCGGTGTAGGTTGGGTATGCCTATCATTGCATCACGAGAGAGGGGGGTAGGAGATGACGTAAGGGAATACCCTATCATGCACCACGAGAGTTGGGGGGGGGGGTAAGGGAATGCCCTTAGGCCACACGACCTCTCCCGAGTCCCGATGAGTCCAACAACCGGTTAATTATTAATCTGACTCTAGCCTTAGTCCAATGGCGGGGATTTTCCGTGCCCTAGAGCCTTTATCTCTTGATTCACCCTCTTTTCTATTTCATTAACCAATCACTGATACAATTGCATAGCTTTCAAATATAGAATTATAAACCGAATACTCATTGATGGCCTCCCTGTGTTCAACCCGTAACTACACGACCCGTGCACTGCGGTAAATTTATATTAGCTTCGCGTGAACAAACATCAAGTTTTCTGTAGCCGTGGGAATGTGTGTGACGAGGGAGAAGAGCAGTCAACTAGAAGGGAAATCAATTAGAGAACGAGCTAGGGCTGGCATATCACCACCATTGTAAGGGTTGATCTGGATGGATCTAACTTCTCAACACAAGGATAATATTCACCGATGAGGGCCGAGCCTCAATCCTCGTCCCCTTGGCATCTAACCACAAGAGAGTGGACTCGGAGATTAGGTTGGATCCTTATCATAGCCCCGATGGTTAGGCGGTCGCTATGATATATGTGGTTCTAGTGAGTGTGCCCGATTGGTCGTTGGTGCTGGGCACTAGATAGTCAAACCATCCGTTAAGGGCGTCAAATCATAACCCCAAGGGTTAGTTATCAGTTAGGATTTTATAGCACCATAACGGGATGGGTTGAATTCGGTTCATCATCCAAACTTACTCCTAGACTAGCATCTTAATTTAGGTTGATATTTTCGGCGATCCATCACGATCAACCCTACAATGGGGCTCTACATGACCCTAGCTTATGGAACTACTTATTAATCATAGTGATGCTAACTGAGATTAACATAATTGGGCTCATGATTAACAAATAGAAATTAAGCTAAAGTGACAATCAATATAATGCAATCACAATGCAATAAGGAAATGAGATGGAATAGCTAAATAAAGCAAGGATCAAAGATTCTTACAATTGAGGCAGCAAATTATAATAATAGAAAACCTAGAAAATTTTCCCCAAAAACACACAAACAAAATTTGTTGATGATAAAAAGCTAATGGAGTTCTTTACATTGATTTCCTTAAAAATAAAACCTTGCGCAAGGTCGTGTCGAAAAGCAGCACGTCCGTGTCAAGGTTAAAAACCTAGGTCTAGTGTGCACCGCCACCGATCTACACGGTCGTGCCGCTAATCGGCACGACCGTGTCATCCAACTACTACATCCAGTTGCCCCAATCTGTCATAGCCGTGCGAGACGTTCATGCAACTTTCCACCATACTGGAATAATTACAGCACGGTAATGTTGCATGGCCGTGCCAACCTTTTGCAGCTCTTCTTGGCATATGGTTCACTGACACGACCGTGCAAATGCATGCACGACTGTGTCATGTCTTCTTTTCCTCATCCAGGCCTCCGAGCTCAACCACGACAACTCTTTTACATTGGCTTCCCTCCTTGGGCCTCAATATCACCTAGAATGCATCATTTTGGGTTCGATCACATGCAATATTGAAAGAAACAACCCCGGGCATAAAAGTGGTAAAAGATAATAAAAAGCGGCAAAAACAAAAGATACAGAGTAAAATAAAGCGGCAAAAACACGGGAAATGGGTGGAAAATGGGTGTAAAATACGCCTAACAGCTAACATTAAGGTGGGCTGACTCGGACGCCTCTAATGAGGTGGATCCTTGTCAACTATTGGGTAGGACCCGCGATGGATGAAACCTGGGTCGTGTAAAGTGGGGATTGAGCTACTGAGCTGGAGCTCGACCTATCTCTAGGTCGTAGATGACGACCCTTTGAACTTCTCACTGAGTCATGGCTCGAACGACCTGCAACTCAGACACTCGTTGGGGGGGTCAGATCTGGGTTTAGACACAAATCCCCTCCGATGCTTAAGTTAGTGTCGACTTAAGTTGGCTCGAGGCCATCGACCTAAGGGAGATCGTCTTGATCTAGTCATGCCAAGCTTTTGGAGGAAGAAATATTAAAGTGGAAAGATAGAGTGTTTGTCAGAGTACCTAGTATTCAGTGCCTATGGAATGTGAACCCTTTCTTCATTGTCATCTTCTTTATTTATAGGTGATGATTTCCTTTGCCAGTGAGTAATGGCTCCTCATTCATGAGGGCAAGATCTTCTCCGGGAATGGAGATAACATAATCCCATTTACTCCTCCATTACTAAGCAACTCCGTGCAGTTATCAGGACCCGATAGGCAAGTGATTTGGCTCTCTGACTGGGTAAGAATTCGCTTTCCTCAGTAGGCCTCAGGGCTATCGGGCCAAGGATTACCACTTCAAGTGGGCTTCTCTTTCCATAAAGAATATATCTTCCCGTTTTGTGGGCTGGGCCCATGCATCAACAATGGACCCCATCACTTAGTTTTAAGCAAGGTGTTGATTGAGACTGTGTGGCTGTCGCAGCAGGAACGATTGATTTCGACCACCAAAACTCCCACGTCCTTGCTTTGGTTGCTGCGTCGGTTCGATGTTCGAAACATCGATGGCACCAGATGTGCACATGTGCATCCTTTTGGATGGCCAAGCTAGGTCTGGAGGTTAATTCTCCAGTATAAATAGAGATAGGGAAGTTAAGCGGCAAACTCTTTTGACTTCATCTTTGAGAAATCTTTCTTTTGCTTTAGCTTCTTCCACTCGTTATCAATCATTGCTAAGGTAGCCTTTCAGCCCTCATATTCTCTTTTGCCATTACTCTATTCACCTCCCCTCTAGAGTGTTTGTTGTTAGTATTGCAAGGTACATACGGTCCTTACAGAAGAGAGGAGAAAGGGAAGGAAGAGAGGAGAAAGGGAAAGAACAGACGAAGGAGAAAGAAAGAGTTGAAAAAGCAACTCACTTAATCGAGTGGAGTGAACCATTGTACCAAGTGAGGCTGACACCAACCCAGCCCAAGCAACGAAGTGTATCAAAGTCACTCCACCGAGTGAACAAACTCACTCGATCGAGTGAGACAGTCGGCCAAATCCTGAGACAGTAGGCCAAATCCACCCTCTCCCAGAGCAGCTGACTCGGTCGAGTAACACTTTCACTCGAGTGATTCCGAGTGAATCGGTCACTCGATCGAGTGAAGAGAAGAAACAGAACACTGATTTTTGAGAGCTGCTGCAGTAATCCCTACTCGACCGAGTAGGAAATCTCACTCGACCGAGTAGGAAATCTCACTCGACCGAGTGAGATTGCAGCCAGATTTTGGAAAGTTAGTTATAACTCGGGTTTTGGGTATTAAGGTTGACTTTTTCTTAGGTTTTTGGACTTGTATAAATAGAAAATAAGGTAGCCGTCGCTGAGAGGGAGGTGAGACGGCTAGGGAAAGAAAAAATATGTGATTTTTATTTCTTTGCTTGGGAGATTATTGATTGGAGAAGCCATAGTTCTTAATTTTCTCTTGTTATTTTTGAAGCTTTGGAGAACATCGGGTTGTCTAGACTTTTGATCTATTTGGTTTAATGAATATTTCTTGTTTAGATCTCTTTGCAATGATGAATACTATTGTTTCTATGAATCTTATTGCTATGATCATGTTTACTAGTGAGTAGTCTCTTTGCTCTAGGGCAACGGAATGAACCCTATAGATCTAGGGTTTGATATATGAAATTGATTGAAACCCTTGTTGCTAAACTTGTTTTAGGGTTAGATTATGGTCGATTAACTACAAATAGCTAGGGAATTCTACTTAGACCTTGTGAGCTTGAGAGAAGATCTTGATTTATAGGAAGCTCTAGATATTTGATTTAGACCTATAATTCGGATATCCAAGATTTGGTGCACGAGAGTAACCAAAGCTAGCATCTTTATTATATTTCTATGATTATATTCATCTAAATGACGGTAAGATGAATACAAACTATCTTAATCTAGATTTGAACTCACGTCACACGACAGTGGACTTGAGCGAGAATTGAATTATATTATCGATCTTAATGCTAATGATTCAACTAGGCTTACGAGAGAGTGAGGCTCTAGCTTGAGTTAATTTAGACTTGTGTAGCGCGAGAGCATGCACCGGTTCACAACATAGTTGAGACAATTTCACCCTAAACTAAGAGTCTGTAATTAGGAGTTCATATTCATATTGAAACTCGAAAATCTATAGTGGGGATTTCCTAGTCCTAGACATCTTTATTAATTGAATTACAACTGACATCTTTACAAATCCGTGACACACTTCCTACACCATTATTCATAATCTTTGCTACATCTGGAGAACTGAGATAATGCCAACAGCCTCCCCGTGATTCGGTAACCACTCACCACTTAACCGTGCACTTGTGGTAAAACTAAATTTTTTTCTGAGTACATCCGGACATGATCAAGTTTTTGGTGCCGTTGTCGGGGAGGCGGCTGTTTTATTTTGGTTACTAATGATACTTTCCAGACTGTTTTATTTAATTTGATCCGGTTATTCTGGGAGCCGCGCTCGACCGCGCCGCCCCCTTGCGCCGCCGTCGACCACCCTTCTCCTATACTCTCCGACCATCCTACCCCTCCATCAAGCCATACGCTCCATCTTATCTCTTCTTCTACCCTCGTAAGCCCTAAATTAAACCCCAAATCCCAATTAACCTTCTAAATCTACATATTTACTCGATTTTCCCCAATTAATCTAAATTTTCATCACTAATTCATATTTTTTGTGCAACAGGCAAGCTTGGGGGAGATCCGTTGCGACGATTGAGGAGATATCGCTTGGAGAATCCCCTTACACTTTGGGCAGCGCTTAGGAGTCGTATCGATCCCTTGGTACACTCGTTCCATCTCATTATTTGCGATCGTCTATATATATTTTGTGTGGAGTGCTTGATTGTCACGACATTACACTATGCCTCTACAGACACGATATGGAGGCAGGCAGCCCACTGCTAAGAGGAAGAAGACCGATGACCCCAGCGCTTCTTCTTCTACGGCAGCACCACCACCAGCACATAGTGACCCTATCCCTGCACTCCCTGCACCACCAGCATAGCCACAACCCCCTATTGAGAAGTTTGGGATCGCCTTCAGAGATGACGCACAACGTGCCAAATTTGAGAGGATCTCTAGACGTAAGATCATACCCACTAGGTTTGCTCACATTCCCATACTAGAGCGCCTAAGGGTACACCAGGGTTTGCACCAGTTATACGATAATGTTAGTTGGGGTGATTTTCTGTCGGCATCAATGAACACCTATGTTCAACCGACACTAGAGGTCTTGAGTTCTATACGTAGGACTCCTAGGGGTTATTCATTCAGGGTTATGAAGTGTGATTGTGAGATTACTCATGACATGGTCCGTGCTTACTTTCACTGGCCCCTAGTTCTAGACTGTGACAGGGCATACATCCTTAGTCATCACCTTCCCCCCACCTTTTGTGTTAATGCATTCTGGAAGAAGATCACAGGCATCCCAGCCTTCGAACCTAGTCGGTCAAAAGATTCATCGATAGTCCACCCCTGCCTACGCCTCGCACAATGCCTTTTGGAGACTACTTTATTTGGTAGGCCATAGGTCAGGACTATCTCCACACCTGAGCTTTTCATCTTGTGGGCTATGACACGGGAGAGAGCGTTCGAGGCTGGTGGGGATGTTCTAGTTCCTGTCGTGTCCATCGATGTCACTAGTTGGTTCTTCGATCGCATTCTTATTTCGATTGCCTCCACCAAGGTGATAAGTTGTGGTGGTTTGATTACCCTTCTTGCCCCCATTTTCGATATCCAGTTTCCAGCTCAGTTGGCCGATGCTATGGGACATACATCTCTTACCGACCACGTCTTGTCCTGTATGCATATGATCCGATCACATGGCAAGGGCCATTGTGTTTGGCTCCATGGTCCCTTCAACATAGATTATATCGTGCTTTCGAATCCTGATCGAACTTACGCATGACTATCAGATGTTGAGTGGAGGTTCCCTATGGAACTCTACATTCCACCTGTTTATATGCTAGAGCCTGATGATGATCAGTAGCCTCCCGTCGAGCCACACCCAGCTGAGATTCCTGTAGTCCAGCCTGTTTCACAGCGTTTGCATGTACCCATCACATCTGTTTCCACATCTAATAGTGCTGAGGGTTCCACATCCGCCTCTATCCATGAGAGTTCCACTTCTTT
This sequence comes from Scilla litardierei, assembly GCA_030789695.1. NCBI lineage: Eukaryota > Viridiplantae > Streptophyta > Magnoliopsida > Asparagales > Asparagaceae > Scilla > Scilla litardierei. The sequence goes on along the minus strand of CM061137.1, from coordinate 112,318,128 downwards.
GTCTGGTGTCATTCCTGCTATTCCTGAGAGTGCTGAGCCGTCCATTCCTTTGTCCATTTAGATTCCTGCATCTCTTGAGAGTTTGACGTCGGGTGTGATACTACCTTCTGCATTCACATCCACCCCACCCGTTGATGTTCCTATCTCCACTGCCGCCTTATTCTTTGAGAGTGTCATGGTGTTTGTCACCACATCTGTTGCCACGACCACTGTTCCCACATCTGCTTCTGCCGAGACTCCTGTCATTTCATCTGCTGCACCTGTGTCTGAGAGCGTACATGTGTCTCAGCCTCATCTGGAGGCTGAGCATCCTCCTGTGAGCCATGCTCCTTCCACGCACCCTATCGTAGCTCCACACATTTTTAGAGGCCGAGGGAGTTCTATCTGTGCACGTCCCTCTTCTACTACTACTGATGACACTTCTTCACGCTTCCGTGCGGTCGAGTCCACAGTAGCTAGGATTAGAGGAGATTTTCGATCCCTTGCTCAGACTGTTACTGCCATGCAGCCCGATATTACTGTCATTCCTGGTATTCAACAGACGTTGAACCAGATCCTGGGCCTTTTGCAGCAGCAGCAGCAATGCACCACCACCACCACCACCACCACCACAGGGAGATGATGGTTTTGAATCTGCGTAGGCGTCCAATTCTGATGCATGTTGTATTTTGCTCCCATCTCTCCCCATACTTTTGTACGCCCCGCTGTCTTCACCTTTTAAGGGCACCATATATTCCAGCTTAGGGGAGAGTATCTTTTGACCATTTTTACCTACATATCATCATTTTGCATGTTTGACTTGCATTTAGTTATTATCTTTCATATAGATGCATAAGGATTTTATTTTATTATCTTTCTTTCATTTTGCATCATTTTAGCATCCACACCCACCCACCCATACCTTATATGTCCATGTGCCACACTTTGCACATTAAGGACAATGTGATGTTTAGCTTGGGGGAGTGAGTGTACTCACACACTTTTATTTTTTACTTTTAGTTTATGTTTCTTTATTTGTCACTTATTTTTACATATTTTTCACTTTTAATTTTCTTTTTACCATGCATAATATTTTCTTTACTTTTAGAGTGCTTGCATGTGTATATAGTTAGTTTTTCATTTATCCTTATTTCTTTTACTTTCTTTACTAGAAGTGAATTAGCTATGATGAATTAAATCACTTTACCTGTGCACAAATCCTTTCACCACTATGTTGTCTTTGTTTCTACTGTCATTTATGATATATTTGTGTGCACTTCAGAGAAAGGACTTCCAATGTGATATTGAGTATTTATGAATGAACTTTAACGTTGACATGTCTAGGAAGTACTTTATTGTGTGCTATTTATAGAAAACACACCAAGACTCATGCATTGACTGCCATTTATCTGGAGTGTTGCTTTCATATCTATATCACTTCTTATTTGCATGAAATGTGTGTGAAATCTTCGAGTTGAAAGAAATAAATGCCATTTGATATGAGTAGGTTAGTCTGCTTTTAGAAATTAAACTGAGGAGAAGACATTACCCTATCGAAGCAGTTATGCACATACAAAGAGTGAACCGAATGATATCATTTATTCTTTTTGCACATATCTTGAAAATATTTCTATACATACAATCATTGGAAATTCTCTCCAAGAGTGATTCTTATTTCATCATCTTTCCCAATTCACGAAAAAGCCAAAAATCTCCAAAATCCCAAAAAACCAAAAAAAAAATTTGCAAAGCAAAGAGTCTTGTGTATATATGGACTAGTCATAACCTGTGCCCGTGGGCACGGTTCATTTAAGATTTTCCACCGCGAAATGTTTGTTCCCAAAAAAATTCTTTCCACAGCAAAAATTGGACGGAATAAAAAATTAGCGTAAAAATATTGAGCAGCATGGGTGTTTTCGGCGCGGAACAACAAATTCGGCGCGGGCGTTTTCGGCGCGAAACAACAAAGTAGCGTAAAAAATTTTACCGAGCGCCTTCAATGCATGAAATTATTCTCATCTTGTTGCCATATGCATCGAATAGATGGTGGGCCCCGCGTTGAGGGAGAGATCATTCGATCTGCAGCATCATTTGATCTACATCATCATTCGATCTGCAGCATTAAGTGCAATTTAAAGTTTTTGCCCCAAATGCATTAATTGTGTGTACTATGCTATTCACCAGAAACTTTTATTCCACAAAAAGTTTCATTTTCCCAGAAACGTTCATTTCCCTAGAAATGGTTTTCCATCCAAAACATTTCACAAAATCTCATCTCAAGCATTCATTCATCAAGATTAAATCCAAGCCGTCTTTCTGTCAACCTGTTTGTCCTAGTCTGCTTGTCCTAATCAGCCCTGGTATTCAAAAAGGTTGCCAAATGTAATATAGATAGTCATAACCCGTGTCCACGGGCACGGTTCATTTAAGATTTCCTCCCGCGAAATATTTGTTCCCCAAAAAATTATTTCCACAGCCAAAATTAAAAAGAACAACAAATTAGCGTAAAATTATTTAGCGGTACAGGCACATTCGACGTGGACGCCTTCAACGCGGAACAACAAATATGGCACGGGCGCCTTTGTCGTGGAACAAAAAATTCGGCACGAGCGCCTTCGACGTGGAATAACAAATTCGACACGGAACAACAAATTCGGGGCGGGCGCCTTCGGTGTGAAACAACAAATTCGGTGCGGCCGCCTTTGGTGCGGAACAACACACGGGCACCTTCGGTGTGGAACAATAAATACGGCGCAGAACAACAAATTCGGCGTGGGGGCCTTCGGCACGGAACAACAAATTCGGCGCAGACGCCTCCGGTGTGGAACACCGCACGAGCGCCTCCGGCACGGAACAACAAATTTGGGTCCCTTCGGCGCAGCGTAAAAAAATTGTGCGGGCGCCTTCGGCGCAGAACAACAAATACCAGGGTATTTTTGGGTGACGGTATTAACTTAAAATTTTTTACACTAATATTTTTTACTTTGTTTAATTTAATGGATCATGTTTTTCCTCAATCTTTCCCAAGACATTTTTAATTTCAAAGTTTTGGTTCCCAAGACACTTTTCGCCCCAAAATTTAATTTTCACAATCTTTCCTAAGACACTTTCAATTTCAAAGTTTTGGTTCCCAAGACACTTTTTTCCCCAAAATTTAATCTCCACAATCTTTTCCAATACACTTTTAATTTCAAAGTTTTGGTTTCCAAGACACTTCCTCCCCCCAATTAAGTTTTCCCACTAAAATTTTCACAAAATCCAATCGCAACCATTGATTTACCAAGATCAAATCTCAGCCACTTTTTATCTTGTTCTAGTCAGCCCTAGAATTCAAAAAGGTTGTCAAATGTATAATAAACTCGTCATAACCCGTGCCAGCCGGCACGGTTCATTTAAGATTTCCCCCGCGAAATCTTTGTTTCCCAAAAAATTATTTCCACATCCAAAATTTAAAAGAAGAACAAATTAGCGTAAAAATATTTAGCGGCATGGACACCTTCGGCGCGGACCAACAAATACGGTGTGGGTGCCTTCGGCGTGGAATAACAAATTCGACGCAAAACAAAAAATTCGGCGCGGGCGCCTTTGGTGTGGAACAATGCACGAGTGCCTTCGACGTGGAACAACAAATTCGGCGTCGAACACCGAATTCGGCGCAGGCGCCTTCGGCACGGAACAAAAAATTAGCATAAAAAATTTAGCACCTGCCTCGGTGCGGAACAACAAACCTTATGGTATTTTTACGCTAATTTGTTGTTCCACTAAAATTTTTTTACGCTAAATTTTTACTTTTACGCTAATTTATTGTTCCACTAAAATTGTTTTACGCATAATTTTTAACTTTGTTTTATTTAATGGATCATGCTTCTCCACAATCTTTCCCAAGACACTTTTAATTTCAAATTTTTGGTTCTCACGGCACTTTTCCCCCCAAAATTTAATCTTTACAATCTTTTCCAAGACAATTTTAATTTCAAAGTTTTGGTTCTCAAGACACTTTCCCCCCAAAAATTAAGTTTTCCCACTAAAATTTTCACAAAATCCAATCTCAACCATTGATTTACCAAGATTAAATCTCAGCCAATCTTTATCTTGTCCTAATCAGCCGTAGAATTCAAAAAAGTTTGTTAAATATATAATAGATTAGAAAAAATTTTGTCGGAAGATTGACAACGAGTTCATGGACAGTCTGAAGGAATCCTCGCCCAAAGAGTGCCTCCGCATCGACACATGCGAGGCGCCCAAAGAGGAACGTAAGGAGAAGTCTATAAAGGGAGGATCTTCTATCCCGTTCTTTGAAGAGCCCTCTTTTTTAGTCTTATGTTTGCCTACTCACTCGTTTCCTAACCCTTCCCTCGCATACATGAAATTTTCAATACAAGCAAAGGGAAGCGCCCGGTCGCCACAACAAAACCCGCCTCAAGAAAGAAGTTGAGAACCAAGGATGACACCGAGAAAGCTATGAAGATGAAGAATCCCCAACGCGAATCCTCTGCCCTACTAGCGAGGCCCCAGAGAGCTAGAGATTGTCACGGTCGCTTTTCGACCGTATGATTTTCGTGTGCGTGCCTTCTTGTTCGTACGCGTATTTTTAGTTGCATCTTCTTGTATCCCAAACATGCGATGTGATATGTCGTTGTGACCCTATGATCTTTTTATTTTTAGTCCCATTTTCCGTTACCCTAGCTCATGACCGATCATCTTAGTCTAAATCCTCTCATCGATACGGTCGTCCCGATATTTTTCTTGTATTCAACGAACATCGTTTGACCAACCTATCGACCTAATCACTTTCAACCTGTAATTAGTTTAGACTAATTCAATCCCTAATCAAATAATTAAATCAATCCCAAGGTTATGATACGTTTCATGTTGAAATTTTCCCTAGCTATTGACACCCTAATTCTACCCCCCTCACACGCACACTCTCTCCAATCAAGCTAAGTGTACCCCCTTTTCAACCCCTATTTAGCAACAAACCCACATTGCTTTAACCTAGCTGCAACATCACCTGGGGTTTATTCCAAAACAAACACAGCCTCCCCTTGCTCGAACTGCTGGCCTTCATCCCCCTCACCAGCCTGCATCGTGATCGCGCCCGGGCGTACACCCTAAAGAGCGACCGTGTAGTCTTACCGCAAGCGCACGGTGTAGTGGCGAGCGGGTATCGAACACAGGGAGGACGTATGATAGTGCCTTCTCCGAACAACCTGGCTATGGTGACAGAAAAGTAGGAAATTGCCTTTCGGCGATGTTGTCTCAATCGTCAAACAATGTAAAAAGAGATATAAAATCAAATAAAGACGCATAGGGAATATGGAATCCCCACTACTCACTGTATCTCGTCATTGTGATTCATCGGTTTCACAATTGCTAGGGTAGAATGTCAGGTGAACTAGTTGCAACTGAATGTAAAACCTAGCTCACGCTCTCGCGCTGTTGCCGGTCTATAGCAAACCTAGGCTCGGGTCCAATCTCTTGCAAACCCTAGCCTAGGCAAGCTAGCATTAGGATCAACGTCATCGTTCAATCGCATCCCGAGCCCACTCTCGTGCAAACTCGGGCTACGACCAAGGTTGGGATAGTTCTTACCCGTCCAATCTCTTACAAAAGGGTATCGGTATAGGATTGCAACCGAGAATCCTAGTATCGGTCCAATCTCTTGCAAACCGATACTAAGGAAACTCAATTTCAACCCAATTTGGATTTCTAGGGTTTCCTATCGAATTGGGATCCAATCTCTTGCAAATCCCAATCGATATGAACACCTAGATATCCGTATTATATCAATCCCAAACTAACCCTAATCAATCCTAGCAATAGTTCTACCAAATCGTCACAAATCGGAGATTGGGCTCGTAGGGTTCATCCCCATGCCCTAAGATGTTAAAACTACTCACAAATCATATTGCTAATGGAAGAATAATCAATAGAAACAACAATGGAATTCATAGCAATATTCAAAATAGCAATAAAAATAGGATTTTTAATAGAGAGGGAGACAAACCAATGTAGCTTTCCAAGAATCCAACAAAATAACACTTTTCTCTCCTCTCCAATCACAAGAATTAAACTCTAAAAAATCTAATCTAAAAAGGCTGCCAAAAGTAATAGAAAAAGCTCCCTAAACTAGGTTAGAATCTGGGGTTAAATACCCCCCAAAACTGCCCAAAAATTCGTGACCAAACTGCCCCTGCACAGCTCCAAAATCGTGATTTCCGCTACAGGCAGCGCTGCTTACTCGGCCGAGTGACAAAGGTCACTCGGCCGAGTGAGGGACCCTGACGGATTCCAGTAACTCTGGGGTCTTGGGGGTCGTCACATCGGGTGTCACTCGGCTGAGTGAATTTTCGTCACTCGGCCGATGGGCTTATCTTCACTGGGGCGGACGGCAATTGCCACTCGGCCGAGTCGGGCTTCTGCTGCTCAGACTGACGGATTACAGTAAGTTGGCTCTTTTTGATGGCCGTCGTCTGGGTGCCACTCGGGCGGACGGGATACGTCACTCGGCCGAGTCAGCTTCTGATGCTCGGCCGAGTGCACGCTGATATACTGCTTGGAGCGTGTCCGATCTGGCCGGCCGAGCGGGGTCTCGTTGGTCGGCTGAGTGACTCCTTCACTCGGTCGAGTGAGATACTGAAGATGCCCAAATTGCGTATTTTTGCCTCCTCGTCGCTCCTACGACGTTCTTTCTTCTTCCACTCCTCTCCAATCTCAAAATACCCCTCAGGGAAGTCGTCGGTGACACTCCGGAGTGGGTGTATCTCGGAATCACTCCAAATCGCTCCAAATCTCCTGAAATACGACAAAAACAACAAATCGTGAAAAGTATCGCAATGTTGTCGATAAATCGTGAAAAACGTGATTTGAGCGATTCAAATGGCATGCAATCATGCGGAAAAAAGGTGTAAAATATGGAGTGATCAAAATCCCCCAAGCTTACCTCTTACTCGTCCTCGAGGAAGATAAGTAAAAGGCGAACCCGGTGGATTTAGAAAATGAAAACGATGGAAAAACGGAAAACGAAAAAAGAAAGAAAGAAGAAAGCGAAGAGGGAAGCTGCTAGATCATTTTTCTCAGGACGTGGGTTTTGCTTACTCAAATAGCATGCATCGAATGCAAAACACATGTCAAAGATTTTTATTTCGATATCATAATATAATGGTGCGAATAGAGATAGAAAACCCAAGAATATCGATATAGCATGAAAAAAATGGAATAATTCTAAGATTAACATCGTCTGAATCATTTAAAGCGGTATACAATATCGCAGATCACACACTTTTCAATTGAATGCTTTCTATGAGGAGTATAGAGGATATCACACAATAGAGTAGGAAGAATAGAAAAGCGTGGATTTCATGAAGTGAATGCTAGGCGTAGATTTCTGGATTTCGTGAAGCTAAAACAATCTCACCGAGTATAGAATATTACTTAGCCTAGGTTGTCATAGACCGTCAGGTAGTCACTCTCTCACACATCATTGGATTCTCTCCCCCAAGCTTATCTATAAGCGTGGTGGCATATATAAAACTATACTTACACTCCCCATCTCTATTGATGCTCCAAAAGTAAAAGAAAATAAAAATAAAAACAATAAGAGGGAAGAAAGAGAGAAGGGGTATGAGATGGGATCGTTTTGAGCTTCCTTTCTCTTTTCTTTTCTTATTCTCAAATCTTTTTCTTTTTCTTTTTCTCTCTTTTTTTTAATAGCATATATACTCAATGATCCCAAATCAAAGAGAAGGATATACAAGTATTATATTTTTTTTCTTTGGATTTCGGGGAATTTGGAGCTAGGAATTTAGTAACGGGGGAAATGTCAAATACTAGAATCGCTAAGGGGAGATTCACCAATGATTTTAAAATAGAGAATTAATGTTCAAGATATGTGGAGAAAGAAATAAATATGTCTCTCAGTTCACTCTATAAGACGTGCATGACAACTTCAGCAGGGTAATCTAATCTACTCGGTTTCGATCTCAAAAAAGCAAACTAATCCAGATTGATCACAGCTAACATCATTCAATCATCCTGAAGTGAAGTGTACAAGTCATGCAAATAGAAGTGATATAGGAAAAGAAAACGGTACTCCAGATATAAGCATTCAATGCGTGAATCTTGGTGTGTTTTCTACGATAGCATACATATGAATATTCAGACTCAGCTAATAATAGAATTTCATCCATTTTCATACGGAAAAAGTGTGGGTTACTATCTCTAAATGCAAGGCAAATCATAGCATATGATATCAGAAATAAAAACTAAGACATGACAAATATTGCATGCATATAGAGAAAGCTAACTCCACGTCATCATCATCACAGAAAAGTCATCTCTAGCAAAAGATGAAAGAAATAAGGATAAACGAAAATAAAAACTATTTACAATGCGGCACACAAGAAAAATAAGAAAAACGTGATGCATGGTAAAAAAAATGAAAAAGTGATGAAAAAGTGAGTGATAAAGTGGAAAACGTGGGGAAACTAAAAATAAAGGGTGACAAAAGCAAAAAGCGTGAGAACTCACTCCCCCAAGCTAAAGTGCACAGTGTCCTCAATGTGTGACGTGTGGCACACCGATAGACGTGTAATGGGAGGGAGGGTGGGTATGCATGCATGATAAAAAGAAGTAAAAAGAACAAAATGAAAAATATGATGTGAATGTGATGCATGTAAGGACAAGAGTGATCCAGATATGTGTGTGTCACCAAAAATACTCTCCCTCACTCCCGAAAAAAGGATATAGAATCATATGATCAAAAAGTGGACAAAAGTAGTGATGGGAGGGGGGGTGGTCAAAAATCAACAGGACCAAGCAGAGAATGGGCAGCATATCGACAAAAAATCGGGGGCATCAAGGGTGTGCCTAAGCTGGTGGTGATGCGCCATCTCTGTCCTGAGGCGGAGGTGTGGGGGGGGTGGTGGACGTGGTACAGTCTGCTGGGTGGGTGGTGGCCATGGCAGTCGCTCAAGGATCTGGGTCAAGCAATAGTGGATGCTGGGAAGTAGGTCGAGGCGGTGCTGCATGGCGGTGACTGTGGAAGACAAAGCCCTAAAATCGCACCGGAGTCCACTCAACCCCCCCTCAAGAGCGCGAACGCTCTGAACTAAGGCGTCAGGGGTGGTGGAGCGGAGGGACGGACAGGTCTAGGCTGAGCTGGTCGGGGCTGTCTAATACGGGAGGTGTAGGTGATCGGGACAGCAGGCATGGGTGGTACGGGTGCTGTGCTCACTAGTGGATGCCCATCCTCAGTGCGAGGCTGGGACGCAGGCTGGTGTGAGGTGGAAGCAGCAGCAGTGGGAGTGGAAGACAAAATGGGTGATGAGGTGGCAGGAGAGGTCAGTGACACAAAAGTGGGGACAGACATCACGACGCTCTCAGATAGAACGGATACGGTGGAGACAGAAGTGTCAACCGCTGGGGAGGCAGTGTGGGGTCCAAAAGGTGAAATCCCAGTGGAGATCATACTGGCCATGGTCTCCACGACAGCAGCGAAAGAAGGCTCTCCGCTCTCAACAAAAGTAGGTGGGCGCTCGGGTGGCAGAGAAGTGAGTGGCTCAACTGAAAAGGGCACAGCAGTGGTGGTGGCAGTGGTAGACGTGGTGGGTGTAGGCTTAGCAAGTGTACTCCCGACACTGGCAGAAGTGGGGACAGAAGTGTCGGGAGCGGCAGAAAGTGCAGGCGCAGGCTGAGGGAACACAGGGTCAGCTGGCGGCGCAGGGTGTGCAGGTGGTGCAGGCTCAGCTCCCTCGGCCTCTAGCACGTAGGCGGCGGGGATCAAGAGATCCATCGTCGGAAGCCAGTCGTCGTGTGCTGGTCCTAAGTGTGTCCGAGCGGGGCTCGGAAGGATCATGTAGTCAGCACCGTACGGACCGTGTAACCAAACCCAGTGCCGCTGACCGTGCGGACGAAGCATCTTCATCCGGGCCATGTCGTCTATCGATAATGCAGTGGGGCCTGGGGCTCGTCGCAGGTCAGCCGTAAGGTCCTCGCCGGTCATCAGGGCTAGTAGAGTGATCAGACCGCCGCAACATATCGGGGAGCGAGTGCCCACCGATACGATGATGCGGTCCAAAAACCAGCTAGCGACGTCGATCTCAACGGCGGGGACCAACGTAACTCCATCCCTATCAAGAACTCTGGGGCGAGTCGTCACGTAGAGCATATAGAGCTCAGGCGTCGACATCGTCCCAGGCTCGTACCTCGCCAGAAAGGTGGTCGCCATAAGGCGCTGTGCTATGCGGAGGCAGGGGTGGACTATGGACGAGGCCTTGGCCCTACTAGGGTCAAAGGCCGGTGGTAAACCTGTGATCCGGGCCCAGAAGGCGTGTGAATCGAAGGATGGGGGAGGGATGTGTGTGGGGGCGTAGGCTCGGTCGGGTGTGGGGACAGCGGGCCACTGAAAGAATGCTCGAAGCATATCGAGAGTGATCTGACACTCTCGATCCATGAGTTGGAAGGAGCATCCCTCAGCGGTCCGGGCGATCGAGCTGAGGACCTCGAGTGTCGGACGGACGTAGGTGTCCGTCGACACGGAAAGAAAGTCCCGCCAACCCACGTTGTCGTACAACGTGAGCATCCCCTCAAGTACCCCCAGGCGGTCTAGGTCAGCAAGGTGTGTGAACCTGGAGGGTACTATCGAGCGATGGGCGATACGCTCAAAAGCGACGTGATGTGCGTCGTCTCGGAACGTAATACCCAGCGGCCCGACGATGGGAGCCGGTGGTGGCAGTGGGTCGACTGGGAGTGGCTTTGCGGGGTGAACGGGGTCTGCAGGCTGTGGCTGTGCGGGGTGAGGTGGTGTAGGTGGAGGAGAGTCCTCCATCTCGTGGGAGGGGCCGGGCTCATCCGGCCGCTTCCGCTTGGCAGAAGCTCTCCTAGACCGTGGCCGTGTCCGGGGCGGCATAGGTGCCCCGAGTGCTCACCAAAAACAGAAAAAATGCGACGTGCGAAAATAAGTGGAACGAATATACCGGAACACGCCGCGAGAGCAAAATAATGGATGCGTGCGAAGACGCCGCCTCCACAAAGCCAAAAACGCTCCCCGGAAGCTCCCCTAAGCTCCCCAATATAGCCTGCACATCAAACGAAGATATCAGCGTGTAACATTCAAAATGTATGGGGGGTTAGGGGTATAATAGATAAATATTGAAGTTAATTTGATTTAGGGGTTCGATTAGCACATGGATCGTCGAAAAATACAAGAAAAAGGAGAAAATAGGGCGAAATGGGGCTACCGGAGCTCAGCCGGCGGTGAGATCGTCGCCGGCGACTCGGGCGGAGGGGCGGCGGCGGCGGCCGGCGGTGGTCAGCCGAGCACAGCAGCGGCGAGGTAAGATCGGGCGAGTGGGGGTTGCAGCGGTTGGGAGTGAAGGGACGCGGGTTCGGGCGAACGAGGATTGTGACGCTTCGAATTCCGCGCCGAGCCCGTGCCTCTTATAAAGGAAAAGTTACGACTCGGCCGAGTGAAATTGTCACTCGGCCGAGTGATCGTAACGGAAATATTTTTGAAAATTCCTCCCCGCTTACGACTCGGCCGAGTGGCTTTGCCACTCTCGGCCGAGTGGAAAAAGTCCATTCGGCCGAGTGGCACAAGCTACTCGGCAGTTCTCGCCCTAAGAGCGTATCAGTTTCACTCGGCCGAGTGAAGATATATACTCGGCCGAGTGGCAATTATACTGAAATCAAGAAAAGAAACAGAGAGTTGGGTACAACAGACTTCCCTCGTTTGTGCGCCGCTCGGGCGGACGAACTTATGTACTCGGCCGAGTGGATATTCTACTCGGCCGAGTGACCCCTGTTTTCTGAAGTTTGGCTCCGTTTGGGCTCTAATATCTGTTTTTCTTCCTCCAGTTGATTTCTTCCTCCTCCTAAGCATCGAGCGCATTTTTGGAGCGCTCTTTGTCGCCTTGTTCATCCTCCTAATGATAGATATCCCTTTCTCCTCTCCTGTCAAAGAAAAATAGGACCCGTTATCACGAATTTTCAGGAAAACGACTCAAAACACTAATAATTTCTAAAACAAAAATAAAGAACAAAGTAAAAATAAAGCGATAACCGTCGGGTTGCCTCCCGACAAGCGTTTGTTTAAGGTCTTGAGCTCGACCCCCTTGGATTTTCAATTTAATGCGGGGATATTGGGTGCATATGAGATGCACCCGTCGAATTTACCGGGAAGAACGCTCGGATTTGGATGTTGTGGCGACGTGTTCTTCCTCAGTGCTCCTTCGTCTCGGGTAGTGTTGGGGGGTGGCTCCCCCAAGCTAGTGCTTGCTCCGGGCCTTGGCTTCACCGGAGACACCGATTTCCGTATCGGTGGAGCTTTCTTTGGAGTCCTCATCTTTGAGAGCTTGCAGAGCTCTCGTATTCTTGCGACATCAGCGTCGCCTTCGTCAACTTCCATGGAGAGATTGGGGGAGTGCTTCGTCTTTTCTTCTTGGCCCAAATCTGGGCCTTTTTCGAAGTCATCCTCGAATATTGCGCCGATGGAATGGGGGATCGCCTCCTCAATGACCTCGTCAAGGAGGTCCATATAGTCGAGCTCCTCATGATAAGGCATGTGTTTCATTGCCTTGGGTTTATGAAGCTCCACTTCGATGTTGCCGACGTTCAATGTTAGAGTCCCTTCACGTACGTCGACAATGACACCGGCGGTGGCGAGGAATGGGCGTCCAAGTATTAGCGACGTATCGCCCTCCTCTTTGACATCCATGACCACAAAGTCGCATGGCAAACATATGCCTCCCGGGACTTGTAACGGGATGTCCTCTGTGATCCCTACTGGCCTTGTGATCCGACCATCTGCTAGTTGTATCCGCATGTCGGTAGGCTTCAAATCTGTGCCGGTGTTCAGTCTTCGGAACATAGAGAGAGGCATGAGGCTAACACTAGCCCCTAAGTCTACTAACACCTTTTGTAGAGGGACGCCACCTAAGGTGCAAGGAATTCGGAAACTCCCCGGATCTTTGAATTTGGTGGGCTCCTTCTCTTTCCTTGTGAACCAAGTCCCCTCCTCAGCGAGCATGATTTTCTCCTTCCTCTTTTTTCCCGTAATCAAATCCTTTAAGAACTTGGCGTATGTCGGGATCTCCACGATAGCGTCGAGGAAGGGGATATTGAGGCTTACCCCTCTCAAATACTCGAGAAACTTGGCTAGCCGTTTCTCCATCTTTGCTCTAGCTAGCCTCTGAGGGAATGGGATCGGTGGCATAAAACGGCGCTCCTCAATCTGCTGCTCCGCTCTGGACTTTTCTTCCCCTTGCGGCTCTTTCTCTCTCTCAACTTCAATGACCGGCTCGCTTGGCTCTACAATCTCCACCACGGGCTCCTCGGTAGGAATCATGACGAGAGTGGTATCCTTCCCGCCTCTCGTAGTAACTGCAACCACGGCGTTGATATGGCCGGTGTTGCCCCGTGGATTTTGCTCGGGTTGAGCCGGCAACTGTTGACTGTTTCTATTGAGCAACGCAAGTTGCTCCGCAATTTGTCCAACGACAGTTGTAAGAGAGTCTTGGCCCGCCTTTAAGGAAGCATTAATCTTCTTCTGCTTGACCATAAACTCCTCCACCTTAGCTTCAAATTCAGATCGTTGTTGAGCTTGTAGAGGGTTTGGATTTCTCCACCCTTGATTGTATCCGGGCGGCCTATAGGGTCCCACTTGTTGCCTTGGTGGGAAATTCTGTTGCGGTGGCCCCTTTGGTGGATAATGTTGTTGTTGTTGTTGTGGAGGTCGAGCTTGATGAGGTAGTTGTTGCGGGGGGTTCAATGCTCCATCATTGTTGGCATAGGAGAAACCGGGATGGTTTCTAGTGGCCGGATTGGCCCAATATCCTTGGTTCCCCGCGACGTATTGAACTTGCTCCAAAGATCCCTCTCCTTGTTCTCCTCCCAAATACATAGCTTGGGATTGGTCTTACCAATCACACATTTGACTTGTTGGTGTGGATGTGGAAGGGGCTCCTTGGGGCTCCGTAATATATTTCTCCAGTCTCTCCACTACCTTGTGGAGAGAATCAAACTTGTTGGCAAGCTCCGCCACGGCCTTGGCCTCATAGATGCTAGATGGCTTCAAGGAGGACGAAGAGTGTCCTCGCTCATCGCCCCACTGTTGATTGTTCGAGGCCATCTCCTCAAGTAAGGCCGTAGCTTCGTCGGGAGTCTTCGATAAGATGGCCCCATTTGCCGTGGCATCAATAATCTGCTTGGTCCCCGGTTGGAGACCATTGTAGAAGCTATGGACGAGCTCCCAATCTTCAATGCTATGGTGGGGGCACTGATGCTGTAGGTCTTTGAAGCGCTCCCATGCCTCGTAGAGTGTCTCTTGAGGTCCTTACTTGAAGGACATGAGAGCACTCCTAATCTTCACCATCTTGGAGGGCGGATAGAACTTGTCGATAAACGCGCTCGCCAACTCATCCCATGTGGTGAAGACTCCTTCAGCTTGCGTCCTCAACCAATAAAGAGCTTTATCCTTTAGTGTGAAGGGGAAGAGGCGCAGTCTGATGGCATCTAGGGTGACGCCCGGCATCTGGAAGGTGGCACACTTTGATAGGAAGAGCTGGATGTGGTAGTGGGGATTTTCATGGGGATTCCCATGAAAAGGATCCTGCTGCATAAGGACCACTAATCCGGTCTTCATCTCGAAGTTTTTATCGGCCGCCAACTGCGGCATAGCTATGGACGAGGTAGTGGAGGAAGTCTTAGGTCGGAGCCTATCTCGAATGGAAATAATCCTCGCCATTCTTGCCGCTAACTCTTCAGGCGTCTCCCAAACGTTCATAAACCTCCCTTCCGTATCGGGTCTCCTCTCCGCTCTGATTCTCCGCAATGTACGCTCGATCTCAGGATCAAACAATATATCTACGGGGTCCGCTGTGGATCTCGTGTACATGCACGGGAAAACAAAGTTTCAAAGAAGTGATTAGCACAATGGAAGGGTTAGATAAAAAAATGAAGAAATAAAACAAAAAGAAATAAATAGCTAGGGTGGTAGGATCAAACACAATCGCCTCCCCGACAGCGGCGCCAAAAACTTGATCGCGCCCGGGCGTACACCCTAAAGAGCGACCGTGTAGTCTTACCGCAAGCGCACGGTGTAGCGACGAGCGGGTATCGAACACAGGGAGGACGTATGATAGTGCCTTCTCCGAACAACCTGGCTATGGTGACAGAAAAGTAGGAAATTGCCTTTCGGCGATGTTGTCTCAATCGTCAAACAATGTAAAAAGAGATATAAAATCAAATAAAGACGCCTAGGGAATAGGGAATCCCCACTACTCACCGTATCTCGTCATTGTGATTCATCGGTTTCACAATTGCTAGGGTAGAATGTCAGGTGAACTAGTTGCAACTGAATGTAAAACCTAGCTCACGCTCTCGCGCTGTTGCCGGTCTATAGCAAACCTAGGCTCGGGTCCAATCTCTTGCAAACCCTAGCCTAGGCAAGCTAGCATTAGGATCAACGTCATCGTTCAATCGCATCCCGAGCCCACTCTCGTGCAAACTCGGGCTACGACCAAGGTTGGGATAGTTCCTACCCATCCAATCTCTTGCAAACGGGTATCAGTATAGGATTGCAACCGAGAATCCTAGTATCGGTCCAATCTCTTGCAAACCGATACTAAGGAAACTCAATTTCAACCCAATTCGGATTTCTAGGGTTTCCTATCGAATTGGGATCCAATCTCTTGCTAATCCCAATCGATATGAACACCTAGTTATCTGTATTATATCAATCCCAAACTAACCCTAATCAATCCTAGCAATAGTTCTACCAAATCATCACAAATCGGAGATTGGGCTCGTATGGTTCATCCCCACGCCCTAAGACGTTAAAACTACTCACAAATCATATTGCTAATGGAAGAATAATCAATAGAAACAACAATGGAATTCATAGCAATATTCAAAATAGCAATAAAAATAGGATTTTTAATAGAGAGGGAGACAACCCAATGTAGCTTTCCAAGAATCCAACAAAATAACACTTTTCTCTCCTCTCCAATCATACGAATTAAACTCTAAAAAATCTAATCTAAAAAGGCTGCCAAAAGCAATAGAAAAAGCTACCTAAACTAGGTTAGAATCTGAGGTTAAATACCCCCCAAAACTGCCCAAAAATTCGTGACCAAACTGCCCCTACGCAGCTCCAAAATCGTGATTTCCGCTACAGGCAGCGCTGCTTACTCGGCCGAGTGACAAAGGTCACTCGGTCGAGTGAGGGACCCTGACGGATTCCAGTAACTCTGGGGTCTTGGGGGTCATCACATCGGGCGTCACTCGGCCGAGTGAATTGTCGTCACTCGGCCGATGGGCTTATCTTCACTCGGGCGGACGGCAATTGCCACTCGGCCGAGTCGGGCTTCTGCTGCTCAGACTGACGGATTACAGTAAGTTGGCTCTTTTTGATGGCCGTCGTCTGGGTGCCACTCGGGCAGACGGGATACGTCACTCGGCCGAGTCAGCTTCTGATGCTCGGCCGAGTGCACGCTGATATACTGCTTGAAGCGTGTCCGATCTGGTCGGCCGAGCGGGGTCTCGTTGGTTGGCCGAGTGACTCCTTCACTCGGCCGAGTGAGATACTGAAGATGCCCAAATTGTGTATTTTTGCCTCCTCGTCGCTCCTACGACGTTCTTTCTTCTTCCGCTCCTCTCCAATCTCAAAATACCCCTCAGGGAATTCGTCGGTGACACTCCGGAGTGGGTGTATCTCGGAATCACTCCAAATCGCTCCAAATCTCCTGAAATACGACAAAAACAACAAATCGTGAAAAGTATCGCAATGTTGTCGATAAATCGTGAAAAACGTGATTTGAGCAATTCAAATGGCATGCAATCATGCGGAAAAAAGGTGTAAAATATGGAGTGATCACATAGACGACCCTTCGGCCATCTCACCGTCGACCACCCAGCCTCCTATACCAACCGCACCATCACCCTAAACCGCTAGCACAGCCACCCAGATCTCCAAGTCTGCCGCACCCCCATCTCGGCAACCCATTGACAGCCTCTCCTTCCTTGCTCCGACCTCCGGCCACCCCCAAACCGTCGGCACACCCCTCTACACCACCCAACAAGGTTGCTGCCCCCTCCACATAAATCGACAGCTCCCTTTTCCCCATCTTTGGCCAACATCACCCAGTACAGCAAGTTTCTGGCCACCTCCTCCCTTGCCGGCCACCACCATTGCCGAACCCCCTTGAACTCTCCCAGACTTGCTCCTCCACCCACGGCCATACCCAATAACTGTCCATCTCCCCAAAATATGTCGCACTCCCACCTGAAACCCACAACAACTTCCCTCTTCTTCCCGTGCCATGCCCCATTGCGCCGTAGCCGTGCGAACTCAACAGTAGGTCGAGACTCCCTTGATCGCTGCCCCTGTCATTCATCCACATTTCGTGGCCATCTCCATGCCCGCTACTTCCCCTAGTGGTCACCATCGTCGCCGCAAGCCGTAGACGTCACCGTACCTTGCACGCTACCGAAATCCAACCCCTGACGTCGCTACCCAATGTCAGTGTAGCTCTCGCATCGTGTTGAGGTATATCTGAACCGTAGGAACCCAAACACCACATGTTTAATCAAGATAAAAACCGTTAGTATTATTGTGTTGGTTAAATCACTAATTGAAGATAATGAATACGGGACTGTAGGTTAGTTTGGTGATTGGTGATTGAGCTCGTAGGCAGATCTGGATCGTTGAAATGAGATTGAGGACGTTGTATCAGGCAAGTGAAACTTGCACAGTAATTTGTTAGGCCATGTTTATGCCATTCTGTGATTTTTGTGTAAAAGAGACTAGGCGGTGAAATGATAGTCGCCTAGACGCCATATTTGATCTAGCTTAACAACGAAGCTAGATCCGACACCCATACTTGATCTAGCTTGACAACGAAGCTAGATCCGACACCCTTGCCATGTTATTTCATGCATATTACATGTCATGTTTAATATTGATAAACTGTACGCGTGCATTAACTGCTTTTCTTACTATTATGTTGCATATCGCCATATCATTTCATGCATTGAATGTTTTGTCGTGATTGTGTAGCACACACTACTATAGAAATGTAAGATGCGGCGAGTAGGATTTTGACTCCTACATAATGAATGAGGCTAGGTGCACCCCTATGCCAAATGAAAAACACTTCCTGGCTCGTGATCCAGAAGCGAGCACAGTGTGTTGGTGAAGAACCAACGCTCGATACATGTGGAGGGTAGGGTTAAACAGTCGCTTGAGCGTTGAAGTGTGCCCGTAGAGTCACTTCAGCCAAGAGACGGAAACCCTGTGCACAGTGTGAATGCATGTTTTTCGTGAATATTGTTTAGTAGCTCTTGCTACGACGTGTCATGCATTGTATATAACATGTTCATTATAATTGCTGCATTCATTGAAATATCATGTCATGTCATCATCATTATTTTAGAACTACTAGTTGCATTCTTTTACTTTTACGTTTTCTTGCACAAAATTCTCCCTTCCCTTTTTGGAGATTTTTGCTGACATGTGCCCTTTTCTCTTTGGGTGTCACATGTCAGGTTTAGCGTCTGAGTTTGTTGCTGAGGATGACAGTTTGCTGACGTCCAGTTCAAGGACACTGGAGTTCTATCCTTAGTCTCAGCTGGTGACTCTCTTAGTTGTTGTTTACTTTCCTAGTAGCTGCTGTTAGGTTGTTCGGTGCGTAGCACCATTACTTGTTTTAGTTTCGGCCATGATTAGGCTTTTTTTTCAGACTCTGTACTTTTCTTTAATGACTACATCTCTGAATGTTATTGAATAAAGAATGGATGTTGTTGAATGTTTGTCACGCCCCGCTTCCCAAAACAGCAGAGGCGAAGCGTGACTAGGCCCGCATAGGCCAGAGCTACGAAGCCCTGACCCAATAAGCGTCTGTGTGATACCAAGACGAAGGTACAGGTCCCTGCATGTTAGTACAGAACAATAAGAGTACAAGAAGGAAAGAACATCACATTTTATTCCAACATATCAAAGTAGCGAGTCACAATGCCCGAAGGGCTACAACAGCAGTGCAAGTAAAACTACTGGTGCAAGCACCCAACCTAGACAAAGCAACATAAAGGTGCTACGCACCCAACTAAAAATAATAATCGTCTCTGGAAGCTGCAACGAGGAGTCTCTAGCTCTGGTCGTCCTCAGGGTCGTACTCGGGATCGATGCTCTCTGGCTCCACGTCAGCGGGCAGGTCAGTCTCCTCAACGTACTCTGGCTCGATCCCTGACGTACAGCACCAAAAGAAGGAACTGTATGTCAGGTAAGGTCTACAAGAAAAGATTAGACCAAACTACAAGTGTACCAATTACTTACAACGTTTTACTGGTTGATTAACATGCTGAGGTTTAAACAACAGAAGTAAACGCAACAGAAAAGTAAACAAGACAAGTAGTAGTCATAGCGAGTGCTATGGACTATGGGACTAGCCTACAGGTGTCAAGACAAGATGGAACACGGGAAGCCAGACATGACAAGACAAGACACCGAAGGGTTCACGCCTGTTCGGTTCGAGGGGGATCAGTCCCTCTTGTCGCTTACACGCTCAACTCTACCCCATAACCCCAAGGATCGTGACAAGACATGGGATCACTTGCTCTAGCTTGACAAGTGCCCAATTGCTCTCTGAGCTGTGTATCGGTACATGGGATCACCTGCTCTAGCTTGACAGGTGCCCAATTGCACATCGGGCTGTGAACTAGTACAAGGGATCACTCGCTCTGGCTTGGCGAGTGCCCTATTGCCCAGCGGGCTGTGCAGACGGAAAGGAACAAGACACGACAAAACAGGAGGGGTTGTACTAGGGTGTCCACAACTCACGCACACGCATGTCAATCATATGATGTCAAAAATTGTTGTTGTTGGGCTCAGATTTCGTTGTCAAATCTGAGCCATCAAAGGCGTCCCGGACGCTATCATTTCACGTCAGCTTCTCAAGTTTCTAAATTAACAATCCTAACAAGATGAAGGCCTAAACACGGCCAAGAACGCAAGTGGTACACTTGCCTGTGGTGGCGAGTGCGTCGTCTCCCTGGTACGCCTCGTCCAAACATCTCGCCGACGGAAAAGTGTCTGAAAATCATGACATGGCGACGGTGTCAGATCACGATTCATTAATCCCTATTAGGGTTGTGTCTAGGTTATCGGGACTATCTGATCACTCCATATTTTACACTTTTTTCCCGCATGTTTGCATGCCATTTAGATCGCTCAAATCATGTTTTTCACTATATATCGACGAAATTGCGATGCTTTTCACGATTTGTTGTTTCTGTCGTATTTCAGGTAATTTGGAGCGATTTGGAGTGATCTCGAGATACGCCTACTCCAGAGTGTCACCGACGACCTCCCCGAGGGGTATTTTGCCATTGGAGAGGAGCGGAAGAAGAAAGAACGTCGCAGGAGCGACGAGGAGGCCAAAACAAGCTGTTTGGTCATTTTTGGTGTCTCACTCGGCCGAGTGAAGGAGTCACTCGGCCGACCAGCGAGACACCGCTCGGCCGACCAGATCGGACATGCATCATATGTGCACTCGGCCGAGCATCGGAAGCCACATCGGCCGAGTGACGAGATCCCGTCCGCCCGAGTGGCACTCAGACGAAGCCCATCAAAAATCGCCAACTTACTATTTTTCGTCTGCCTGAGCTTCAGAAGACCCACTCGGCCGAGTGGAAAATGCCGACCGCCCGAGTACAAAGAAGCCATCGGCCGAGTGACGAAAACTCACTCGGCCGAGCCGCCCCCGAAGTGAAGACCCTCGAAGACCCAGACTTACTGGAAATTTACAGGGTTTGTCACTCGGCCGAGCGACTTTTGTCACTCGGCCGAGTGCGACGCGCTGCCTGTAGCGAAAATTGCGGTTTTCAGGCTGCGCAGGGGCATTTTGGTCACAGTTTTTTGGACGATTTTGGGGGGTATTTAACCCCTTTTTTTACCCTAGGTTAGAGAGCTTTTTCTCTTTAATTTTTGCAGCTTTTTAGATTAACTTTTTAGCTTTTATTCTTGTGATTGGAGAGTAGAAAAGTTGATTTTTGTTGGATTATTGGAAGAACTCCATTGGTTTGTGTCTCTCTCCTCTAAAAATACTATTTTTATTGCTTATCTCAATATTGTGATGAATTCTCTTGTTAATTTCATTGATTATTTTTGTATTTGTGCTATGAATTGTGAGTAGTCTACACGTCTTGGGGCGTGGGGATGAACCCTACGAGCCCAATTTCAGATTTGTGATGAATTGGTAGGAATTTTGCTAGAATTGCTATTAGGGTTAGATTGGGATCGATTTACTACGGATAGCTAGGTATTCATATCGATTGGGATTTGCAAGAGATTGGATCCCAATTCGATAGGAAACCCTAGAAATCCGAATTGGGTTGAAATTGAGTTTCCGTAGTATCGGTTTGCAAGAGATTGGACCGATACTAGGGTTCTCCGTTGCAATTCCATGCCGATACCCGTTTGCAAGAGATTGGACGGGTAGGAACTATCCCAACCTAGGTCGCGGCCCGAGTTTACACGAGAGTGGGCTCGGGGCGCGATTGAACGATGATGTTGATCCTAATGCTAGCTTGCCTAGGTTAGGGTTTGCAAGAGATTGGACCCAACCCTAGGTTAGCTATAGACCGGCAACAGCGCGAGAGCGTGAGCTAGGTTTTACATTCAGTTGCAACTAGTTCGTCCGAAATTCTATCCTAGCAATGTTGACACCAATGAATTACATTGACGAGAGACGGTGAGTAGCGGGGATTCCCCACTCCCTAGGCGTCTTTATTTGATTTGATATCTCTACACTTTGTCTGACGATTGTGACAGGATCGCCAAAGGCAAATTCCATCTTTTCCGTTGTAACGACCACTTTTCGTTGTACGTTGTTCGTGCGCGTGCTTTTGTTCGTGCACGTATTTATTTTAGACTTTGTCCGTAACCGAACCATATAGTGTGATATGTCGTTGTGAACATCTCCGAGAGTACTAAATCGTGGCGCCAATTTGGAACGACATTTCTCGGGTCGTAATCCCACGATTTGATCTTATTCGAAGAATCGTTGCGGTTCTCACTTTTGACGTGATGCATTTCTATTTTTGGTTTCGCCCTCGATATCAAAATTAAGATCCGTCTCCTTAGTTTTCCTTCTTTCGTCGTCCCGATCACCCCAGTATTTACTTCATCATTTTTGGGCTTCGTTTGACCTACTTTCTCTTTTTGCCTAACCTAATAATTGATTTAACCCCAAGTTGCATTGTCCTAGATCCCCTAATATTATTGTTATTATATTATACATCATGTATTATGTTGAACCAGCCCCAATGGTAGCCTTGGCCGCATACAACAGGTAGGAGAGAGAGAGAGAGAGAATGAGGGTTATTTGATTTTTTTTCCTTTAATACTAACAACTTTTCCTATTCTAATTAAATAACAACTCTTATAACCCAGCCCAGCCTTTTCCCACGTGAGCCTACCCTATTAAAAGGACCTAGGGCTAATTTATGTTCCCAGCGTACTCTAACGAAAGCCGCTGCCCCCTTCAACTTTCGCATCACAGACTTCCCTCCCCCACGCGAAATACATCTCCATGGCGCTGTAACCTAACCCCCTTCGACATCGTCCCCGACGTCCCTCCGCTGCGACTGCGACCTACCCCATCGCCTCCCCGACGATCGCAGCGGCCATCTCCACCCCTCCCCCGACTCATGACGGCCTTCTCCGTTGCTCTTCCCACCGGAACCGCCGTGTAGAGCCGCCGAGTTCACCCCAGGCGATAGCAGCGCCCGACCAAGCAGCGGCCGCCGCTAGCACTGCTCTCCGCCGCTTCATCACGCAGTAGATCCCTCTCCGACGACCCGCCTTCATGCACGGCCCTCACCGACCTTGCCCCGCTGTCCGGCCTCGCTCCGACCAACCCCTGCCGGTTCTCCCGCCCTCGCAGCAACTGACTGCTGCTATTCGCAGTAGCCCTAGCGCCGCTCGAGCCCGCTGCAGCTCGCATCGACCCAGGCCACCACACCGTCACCAACGTCTTTCACATGGCTGTCGTTAACTGCCCAGCCTCCGGCCCATCGTGCGACGGCCAGCACCCATCAGCCGCCACCCCCTTGATCCTCCCCACGGCGATCTTCCTCCGGCCAAGTCTGCCGACCACCCCCTCGCGATTCCGACAGCCACCCTGGCCGTTGCCGTTGCCGCAAAAGCCAGGGCTGCCTTTCTCCCAGAAGAAGCTGCCCGCGCCCTTCTTTGCTCTAACCGCCAGACACCTGAACCGCCGCCCCGGCCATCCCCGTGCATCACCACCCACCTCCTCCTCTTCAGCGTCCAATAAACCTCCATGGATAGCCGGCAGTCCCTCCTCCACCCAAGATGGCCGAGCACCTCTCTTCCCTGCAAGAGAAAGAAAGGATAAGAGGATAATAGAAGAGCTAGGGAGAAGATGAGGAGGGACAGAATTTATTTAGGTATGTTTTCTTTTGGGAGTTTATTTGAATTGGTTGGTACTCTATTTGGCAGTATGATATGAGTGAGTAGTGCCCTAGGATAATTATTTATATATATGTTACTGTAGTAACCGTACTCAACAGAGTTCTATTATGCTAGGATGTCTTATTATTATATATAAATGTTATAACAGTAACATCAATGGGTGAACAGTATAATGAGTAACAGTACTTCACATATCTTCTTTATCATGATAATATGTAGTTTAGATGTATGACCATACCCTAAGAACATAAGTTGTATACTTATACATACCTTATAATACTTAAGTATTGTAGCATAAGTTAGGGTAATATTAGCGTAATTAGTTAATTACTTACCATGATGTTTTATAAATCCATTTCACAGACATAATACATGCTTCTTCGTGACCCATTCCCGTTTCCGAGCCGACACCGTTACCTTACACGATACCGGAATCCAACCCATGGCGTCGCTACCCGACGTCAAAGTAGCTCTCGCGTCGTGTTGAGGTAAGTCTCTCTCCGTAGGAACCCACACCGCATGTTAACAAGATAAAAACAGTAATTTTTATTGTGTTGGTTAATTCACTAATTGAAGATAATGAATACGGGACTGTAGGTTGGTGTGATGATTGGTGTTTGGGCACGTAGGCAGAACTGGACTCCTTGATCTTGTGACTATCAGCACATCCCTTGTCAGGCAAGTGAAACTTGCCAACTCTTGTCTAGGGCCATGTTTTAGGCCACTTCCTTGTTCCTAGCGTAAAAGAGACTAGTCAGTGAAATGATAGCTGGCTAGACGCCTACTTGATCTAGTTTGACAACGAAACTAGATCCGTCACCTAATTGATCTAGCTTGACAACGAAGCTAGATCCAACTCTTTAAATTTGTTGTTCATGCATACTAAACTGTCACGTTTACTTTCCTTATCTGTACGCACTTTTAACTGTCATGCATTGCATCTTACATGTCATCCCAGTTGATTGTTGCATTCGTAGCACACGCTACAAAACTTGTACTCCTTGAAAACTACTTCCGGGGGGAAACGTGCCTCATGTGTTGGTCAAAAGCCAATGCCCGGGTTCTCTGGACCGGCTAGGTGCACCCCTATGCCATACTTGTTAAAAACACTTCCTGGCTCGTGATCCAGAAGCGAGCATTCCAAGTTCGGGGGTAAGGCCCTGGCTCGATACACGTGGAGGGGTAGGGATAAACGGTTACTTGAGCTTAGGAGTGGCCTGATCAGCCCTCTAGCCAAAAGACGGAATCCCTGTGCACGAGGTGCTTACTTTTCTTGTCTTGTACTTGTCTTGTGAATGATTCATGTAATACTTGTCATCCATGCCATGTTTAAATGCCATGCTCGTACTTTACTTTACTTTACCTGTTGCACTCATACTTTAACTGCCATGTCATCGCATTCATGCTAGAACTGCTAGGTTGCTTTACTTTTGGCTACTTTCAGTTTCCTTGCACAAGTCTCTTGTAGACTTGCTGACATGTGCCCCTTGCTCTTTTGGGTGTCACATGTTAGACCCTGAGCCAGAGACCGTTGCTGAGTACGTGATGTGTTGCTGACGCTGAGTCTGAGTCCATGATTGCCCAGGAGGATTTTGGTGGACACCGGTGACCATTCTTTGAGTCTTTGTTGAGCTTTATTATGTTTTAAGCCTTTTGTTAGTTGTTGGTGCGTAGCACCTTTGTTTGTACGTTGTACTTTTGTTGGCCATGTTTGGGCCTTTAGACTCCGTTTTACTTCAGCCTGGTGGCTTTTCTGCGATGTTCGAATTTATATTTATGGATATTCTGAGATTATTCTTGAGTCTCATTTCATTATTATTATTTTGTTTCGCTCACGTTGCAAGGACCTGCAGTTTTAAATTTGATTGACGCTTATCGGACTTGCAGCTTTGTAGCTTCAAGTCCGAGCGGACCTTCTCACGCTTCGCCTCCATATTTTTGGGAAGCGGGGCGTGACAGGTTTTGTTGGTGGCCCATGCAGGTCTCCGTCTTGCAATTGCGAATTATCGGAACAACAATAATAACTATGGAATGTCCATTAAATAAATTACAACATCCGAGTCATAAGCCTTGAGTCTAGTCGTTTTCCTATGTCACTATGTGGTAAGATGACTTAGCTAGACGTCTGTGCTTTCTAGTTAGAGGCACCGGATTATTAGTTAGACTCCCTGCTAGGAATTGATTTAATCGGCGTAGAAGTTATCTTAGTGGTTTCTGTCTAGCCCTGACCATGATAGACTTCTAGAATTCTTTTAGTCGTTCCCTTGGGTTCGTCGACTTCGGGTCAAGCCGAACGCAGTTCATTAAGGTCTAGTTCCTTAGAAAGTCTTAGCGCCAAGTTTCCTGATCTTTAGTTGGTCGACCGTAGGAGTTCTCCGTAGATTTTCTTGAGACATATCCTAGGCGTGTTTATGTTCGATCATGCGACCAAATTCCTTGCCTCGATTCGCGTGATCATCACATTACGATAATCGTTGATCTTTCGAATGTCCTCTTTCGCAAAGCTTGATTTTTCTAAAGTTATTTTTCGATTTCCCTTATTAAAAGTTTTCGCTAAGTTTAAATTTTGTTTAACCTCGTTCGAAAATTTTTAATATGTATGTACTTAGACTTCATACCCTTCCTCTTACTTAAATTCTTTTTTATTTTATTTCGAAACTCTTGTCGACAATTTCATATGCTAATTTTATTCTGAACCGGACTCCTATTTTTTTCCTAAATCAATTTATAATTTTCTCTTCTTGCTTATGTTAATGAAACTTATTCGAATAACTCATCGTATTTACCTTTAATATACTTTTCTAAGTTACATGGAACTTCAGCTTTCAACGTGTCGATTGTAATACTCATCATTTCCCTACTTCAAAATTTTTGTAAATTACTATCTCCATTTTAAGTTATTCTCTAATGCAGAACAATTCATTTACCCCCATGCTCATTATTTTGCGTCTAATCCTATGTCGTGATTTAACTTTCATACTACCCTTTTTACGTTTTATAAGGATGTTATTATAATTTTATTTTAAAACTTGCATTTTAATATATCCTTATTTTATATCCTTCCTCCCTACTTGATTATTCTGAATTATAGTCTGTTCCACCCAACCAAGCGGTCTCCTGATATTCGTCCTATCTGAACCCGTGCTTATCGATCCTTCCCTCGTTACGCTTTGACCTCCCTCTATTGCTTAGGCTTTAGTGCTCGTCAATGTCTGTGTCAACTCTAAGTTGTTAGTAGACCCTTGGACCTTGGTGAGGTGTCGTTGTGCACGTACCTAACTTGTGTACGTGGGCTTGAATGAGAATTCCCATAGTATATTGGTGCTTGCCTATTGTGTGATATATATATATATATATATATATATATATATATATACTCGGAGTTATTCGTGATATTATGAAGTTGTCGTGGGTTAGGAGTTATAGATTTTTGTGTGGATAGCTATACTATACTAGGGATGCCGGTGTGTATTAGAGTTAGCGTTGAAATATCTAAGTTGTGTATGTAGTAAGAGATACTTATAATGGTTGAAATAATTTGATTTGGTGAAGCTATGTGTATACTAGGTGTACGTATGGTCAAGAGAGTAGGCCTATTATATGACCTATATACTAGTACGTGTGAGTATGTGCGCGTAGGTAGATATATATTGTGCTTGGACGTAGAAAATTATGTTTCGTTGCATGAGTATATAAGTGATATACATATGGTAGTAGGGTTATAATTTTGATTGGTATTGTTTGCTTTCGCGGGATGTTGCATGCGTGCATACCGTGAGGTATACACGACTATTGCACATCTTAACTATGTACGTATAGATATGTTAGTATACTAATTATAGGCAGTAGGCTATGGTGTGAATATATATATGTTACATGGGTGTGACTATACGATGAATACGTATGCATGTATTAGGGAGTGTATTATAAATATACGTGTGCTGATGTCTGTATTATTATTATTATGGTATATAGAGTGATTGAACTATGTAAGTATTACCTAACTAAATATTAAGTGTGATTGACCTATGGTATGCATATGGTTGTATTGGTATATATATATATATATATATATATATATATATATATATATATATATATATATATACACACACACATATATATAATGGAGTGGTATTGGTATATGTATGAATGTCGTGTTACGTATATAGAATATTCTAATATGTGTATTGAGTCTCACTCAAGCTTGAGTGGGTATACTCCAAGTATATTGAATGTATGTTTGTAGTTTGAATATAGCAATGCTTGATGTATGTATAGTGATAGAAGTGTTTGTGCCTGGTTGAGTTACGCACATGATTGTGTGTCGCTACGCCAGTATATAGTTATAGGTGTTGGTCTTGTGGTATAGCTAATTACTAAGGACTTGCCCGTGTGAACATATGTGTACTAGCTAAACTAGGTGTGTAGATGTACTAGTAATGTAATGGTATGATTGGTATGCGTAAATGAAATGTTAGCGTGTATGGGTGTGCACCATGCACGGGTAAGTATGTGCTTAGTTATAGGCATTGATGACTATGATAGATGTGGCGTGTCGTAAATACAGTTATAGGACCGTACGTGATGTGAATATACGGTGAACTATTTGCATGTATTTGAATGACTATGTATTGTGAAACTATAGTAGTGGTGAATATATATATATATATAGTGAAATTTGATTTAATAATGGTATGGTGTGACTATATGTGCTGAGATGTTGGTATTGGATGAATATTAGAGGGTAGTATACCCTTGATGTTTGTGCATAGGTAGCTATCTATACGTAGAGCAATGATTGTATTGGCTAAGTGTGAGACTATCCTTATATAAGTATCTGAACTATTGTTTGGTGAGTAGTAGTTATATAAGGGATGTATGTTTATATATATGATTGAAATACATGTATGAATTTGACTGACTATAATAGGTATTAATGTATAACGTACGTGAATGTATATATATACATGTTGGTAGTGTTAATGTTTTACTACCTAGTGCATATATAAGCACTTGTAATGACTATACCTGGTTGAATTATTATATGACTTGATTGGGGTAGTTACTAGAGCGACTAGCTATATTAGAAAGTCCGAGGACGGACTTTATTCTACGGTGGGGAGGATGTAACGACCACTTTTCGTTGTACGTTGTTCGTGCGCGTGCTTTTGTTCGTGCACGTATTTATTTTAGACTTTGTCCGTAACCGAACCATATAGTGTGATATGTCGTTGTGAACATCTCCGAGAGTATTAAATCGTGGCGCCAATTTGGAACGACATTTCTCGGGTCGTAATCCCACGATTTGATCTTATTCGAAGAAACGTTGCGGTTCTCACTTTTGACGTGATGCATTTCTATTTTTGGTTTCGCCCTCGATATCAAAATTGAGATCCGTCTCCTTAGTTTTCCTTCTTTCGTCGTCCCGATCACCCCAGTATTTACTTCATCATTTTTGGGCTTCGTTTGACCTACTTTCTCTTTTTGCCTAACCTAATAATTGATTTAACCCCAAGTTGCATTGTCCTAGATCCCCTAATATTATTGTTATTATATTATACATCATGTATTATGTTGAACCAGCCCCAATGGTAGCCTTGGCCGCATACAACAGGTAGGAGAGAGAGAGAGAATGAGGGTTATTTGATTTTTTTTCCTTTAATACTAACAACTTTTCCTATTCTAATTAAATAACAACTCTTATAACCCAGCCCAGCCTTTTCCCACGTGAGCCTACCCTATTAAAAGGACCTAGGGCTAATTTATGTTCCCAGCGTACTCTAACGAAAGCCGCCGCCCCCTTCAACTTTCGCATCACAGACTTCCCTCCCCCACGCGAAATACATCTCCATGGCGCCGTAACCTAACCCCCTTCGACATCGTCCCCGACGTCCCTCCGCCGCGACTGCGACCTACCCCATCGCCTCCCCGACGATCGCAGCGGCCATCTCCACCCCTCCCCCGACTCATGACGGCCTTCTCCGTTGCTCTTCCCACCGGAACCGCCGTGTAGAGCCGCCGAGTTCTCCCCAGGCGATAGCAGCGCCCGACCAAGCAGCGGCCGCCGCTAGCACTGCTCTCCGCCGCTTCATCACGCAGTAGATCCCTCTCCGATGACCCGCCTTCATGCACGGCCCTCACCAACCTTGCCCCGCTGTCCGGCCTCGCTCCGACCAACCCCCGCCGGTTCTCCCGCCCTCACAGCAACTGACTGCTGCTATTCGCAGTAGCCCTAGCGCCGCTCGAGCCCGCTGCAGCTCGCATCGACCCAGGCCACCACACCGTCGCCAACGTCTTTCGCATGGCCGCCGTTAACTGCCCAGCCTCCGGCCCATCGTGCGGCGGCCAGCACCCATCAGCCGCCACCCCCTTGATCCTCCCCACGGCGATCTTCCTCCGGCCAAGTCTGCCGACCACCCCCTCGCGATTCCGGCGGCCACCCTGGCCGTGCCGTTGCCGCAAAAGCCAGGGCTGCCTTTCTCCCAGAAGAAGCTGCCCGCACCCTTCTTTGCTCCGACCGCCGGACACCTGAACCGCCGCCCCGGCCATCCCCGTGCATCACCACCCACCTCCTCCTCTTCAGCGTCCAATAAACCTCCATGGATAGCCGGCAGTCCCTCCTCCACCCAAGATGGCCGAGCACCTCTCTTCCCTGCAAGAGAAAGAAAGGATAAGAGGATAATAGAAGAGCTAGGGAGAAGATGAGGAGGGACAGAATTTATTTAGGTATGTTTTCTTTTGGGAGTTTATTTGAATTGGTTGGTACTCTATTTGGCAGTATGATATGAGTAAGTAGTGCCATAGGATAATTATTTATATATATGTTACTGTAGTAACCGTACTCAACAGAGTTCTATTATGCTAGGATGTCTTATTATTATATATAAATGTTATAACAGTAACATCAATGGGTGAACAGTATGATGAGTAACAGTACTTCACATATCTTCTTTATCATGATAATATGTTGTTTAGATGTTTGACCATACCCTAAGAACATAAGTTGTATACTTATACATACCTTATAATACTTAAGTATTGTAGCATAAGTTAGGGTAATATTAGCGTAATTAGTTAATTACTTACCATGATGTTTTATAAATCCATGTCGCAGACATAATACATGCTTCTTCGTGACCCATTCCCGTTTCCGAGCCGACACCGTTACCTTACACGATACCGGAATCCAACCCATGGCATCGCTACCCGACGTCAGAGTAGCTCTCGCGTCGTTTTGAGGTAAGTCTCTCTCCGTAGGAACCCACACCGCATGTTAACAAGATAAAAACAGTAATTTTTATTGTGTTGGTTAATTCACTAATTGAAGATAATGAATACGGGACTGTAGGTTGGTGTGATGATTGGTGTTTGGGCACGTAGGCAGAACTGGACTCCTTGATCTTGTGACTATCAGCACATCCCTTGTCAGGCAAGTGAAACTTGCCAACTCTTGTGTAGGGCCATGTTTTTAGGCCACTTCCTTGTTCCTAGCGTAAAAGAGACTAGTCAGTGAAATGATAGCTGGCTAGACGCCTACTTGATCTAGTTTGACAACGAAACTAGATCCGTCACCTAATTGATCTAACTTGACAACGAAGCTAGATCCAACTCTTTAAATTTGTTGTTCATGCATACTAAACTGTCACGTTTACTTTCCTTATCTGTACGCACTTTTAACTGTCATGCATTGCATCTTACATGTCATCCCAGTTGATTGTTGCATTCGTAGCACACGCTACAAAACTTGTACTCCTTGAAAACTACTTCCGGGGGAAACGTGCCTCATGTGTTGGTCAAAAGCCAATGCCCGGGTTCTCTGGACCGGCTAGGTGCACCCCTATGCCATACTTGTTAAAAACACTTCCTGGCTCGTGATCCAGAAGCGAGCATTCCAAGTTCGGGGGTAAGGCCCTGGCTCGATACACGTGGAGGGGTAGGGATAAACGGTTACTTGAGCTTAGGAGTGGCCTGATCAGCCCTCTAGCCAAAAGACGGAATCCCTGTGCACGAGGTGCTTACTTTTCTTGTCTTGTACTTGTCTTGTGAATGATTCATGTAATACTTGTCATCCATGCCATGTTTAAATGCCATGCTCGTACTTTACTTTACTTTACCTGTTGCACTCATACTTTAACTGCCATGTCATCGCATTCATGCTAGAACTGCTAGGTTGCTTTACTTTTGGCTACTTTCAGTTTCCTTGCACAAGTCTCTTGTAGACTTGCTGACATGTGCCCCTTGCTCTTTTGGGTGTCACATGTTAGACCCTGAGCCAGAGACCGTTGCTGAGTACGTGATGTGTTGCTGACGCTGAGTCTGAGTCCATGATTGCCCAGGAGGATTTTGGTGGACACCGGTGACCATTCTTTGAGTCTTTGTTGAGCTTTATTATGTTTTAAGCCTTTTGTTAGTTGTTGGTGCGTAGCACCTTTGTTTGTACGCTGTACTTTTGTTGGCCATGTTTGGGCCTTTAAACTCCGTTTTACTTCAGCCTGGTGGCTTTTCTGCGATGTTCGAATTTATATTTATGGATATTCTGAGATTATTCTTGAGTCTCATTTCATTATTATTATCTTGTTTCGCTCGCGTTGCAAGGACCTGCAGTTTTAAATTTGATTGACGCTTATCGGACTTGCAGCTTTGTAGCTTCAAGTCCGAGCGGACCTTCTCACGCTTCGCCTCCATATTTTTGGGAAGCGGGGCGTGACATCCGTTCTTAATAGCCAGGTTGTTCGGAGCAAGCACTTTCATTAGTCCTCCCTGTGTTTGATAACCCTCTCGCCGCTACACCGTGCGCTTGCGGTAAAACTACACGGTCGCACTATTGGGTTACATTCCGGAGCGATCAAGTTTTTGGCGCCGTTGTCGGGGAGGCGATAGTGTTTGATCTTATCACCCTAGCTATTTCTTCTTTTTGTTTTTTATTTATTTATTTTTTTTATCTAACCCTTCCACTGTGCTAATCATTTCTTTGAAACTCTGTTTTCTCATTGCATGTACACGAGATCGACGGCGGACCCTGAAGCTATATTATTTGATCCCGAGATCGAACGTACCGCGCGGAGAATTAGAGCGGAGAGGAGACAAGATCAGGAAGGGAGGGTTATGACCAACCCGGAAACTGCGGAACAATTAGCGGCAAGGATGGCGAGGATCATTTCTATTCGCGATAGGCTTCGGCCTAAGACCTCTTCGACGACCTCATCCATTGCCATGCCGGAGTTGGCGGCTGACAAGAACTTTGAGCTGAAGACTGGACTAGTGGTTCTGATGCAGTAGGATCCATTTCATGGGAATGCCCATGAAAATCCCCACTACCACATCCAGCTATTTTTGTCGAAGTGCGCCACATTTCAAATGACGGGGGTCTCCATTGATGCCATCAGACTGCGCCTCTTCCCCTTCAAATTAAAAGACAAAGCACTTTATTGGTTGAGGACGCAAGCTGAGGGAGTCTTTACCACATTGGACGAGTTGGCGAGTGCGTTCATTGACAAGTTCTATCCGCCCTCCAAGACGGTAAAGATTCGGAGTGCTCTTATGTCCTTCAAGCAAGGACCTCAAGAGACGCTCTATGAGGCTTGGGAGCGTTTCAAAGATTTGCAGCATCAATGCCCGCACCATAGCATTGAAGATTGGGAGCTAGTTCATAGCTTCTACAATGGTCTCCAACCGGGGACGAAGCAAATTATTGATGCCGCGGCAAATGGTGTTATCCTATCCAAGACTCCCGACGAAGCTACGGCCCTAATTGAGGAGATGGCCTCAAATAATCAACAATGGGGCGATGAGCGAGGGCACTCTACGTCCTCCTTGAAGCCAACTAGCATCTATGAGGCAAAGGCCGTAGCGGAGCTGACAAGCAAGTTTGATTCTCTCCACAAGGTAGTGGAGATACTGGAGAAGTTTATCATGGAGCCCCAAGGAACCCCTTCCACATCCGCACCAACGAATCAAATGGGTGATTGGCAAGACCAATCTCAAGCTATGTATTTGGGAGGAGAGCAAGGAGAGGGATCCTTGGAGCAAGTTCAATATGTCGCGGGGAACCAAGGATATTGGGCCAATCTGGCCACAAGAAACCATCCTGGTTTCTCTTATGCCAACAACGAAGGAGCTTTGAACCCGCCACAACAACCACCTCAACAAGCTCGACCACCACCACCACCCCAACAACAACACTATCTGCAGAGGGGGCCTCCACAACAAAATTTCCAACCAAAGCAACAAGTTCCATCCTATAGGCCGCCCGGATACAATCAAGGGTGGAGAAATCAAAACCCTCCACAAGCTCAACAACGATCCGACTTCGAAGCTAGAGTGGAGGAGTTTATGGTCGAGCAAAAGAAGGTCAATGCTTCCTTGAAGGTGGGCCAAGACTCCCTTACAACCGTTGTGGCACAAATCTCGGAGCAATTGGCGTTGCTCAATCGAAATACTCAACAATTACCAGCTCAACCCGAGCAAAACCCACGGGGCAACACCGGCCATATCAATGCCGTGGTTACCGTTACTACTAGAGGCGGGAAGGATACCACCCCCGCCATGATTCCTACCGAGGAGCCCGTGGAGGAGAATGTAGAGCCAATTGAGCCGGTAGTTGAAGTTGAGAGGGAGAAAGAGCCGCAAGAAAAGGAGAAATCTAGAGCGGAGCAATTGATTGAAGAGAGGCGCTTTATGCCACCGGTCCCGTTCACCCAGAGGCTTGCTAGGGCAAAAATGGAGAAAAGGCTAGCAAAGTTTCTCGAGTATCTGAGAGGGGTTAGCCTCAACATTCCTTTCCTCGACGCCATCGTGGAAATCCCGACATACGCTAAATTTTTAAAGGATTTGATTTCGGGGAGAAAGAGGAAGGAGAAAATTATGCTCGCCGAGGAGGGCTCTTGGTTCACCAAGAGAGAGAAGGAGCCGGCTAAATTCAAAGACCCGGGAAGATTTCGAATTCCTTGCACCTTGGGCGGTGTCCCTCTACAAAAGGCGTTGGTGGATTTAGGGGCTAGTGTTAGCCTCATGCCTCTCTCCATGTTCCTAAGGCTAAACACCGGGACGAAATTGAAGCCCACCGACATGCGGATACAACTAGCCGATGGACGGATCACAATGTTGAGTATTGGACTCCCCGGATTTGGTTTTGGATGATGAGCAAACATAAATATATCATGAACTAACATTTTGTGAGTGCAGTTATGGAGATCGTCGCCAAATTCACGAGAACACTCAAAGCGACATCTTAAGACTTCTCAAAGCTCGTATTCAATGCCTAAAGCTTCGTTGAAGCTTTTTGGACCTTTTTGGAAGACATGAAGATTTGATCGGAGCTTTCGAAGACCGTTCGCTAAGGTTTATTTTATAGTCTTTTAGCTTCGATTTATAGAATGTTAAGCCTTGAGTAATTCTTACTTGTCTATCTTCATATCGCTCCTATCTTAGCTCTAGGATCTTAGTACAAGTCCATTCTAACTTCCTCGAAGCATCGCGCTTCGATTCGGACTTGTTTGTGCATGTTAGTTGGTACAAGAAGAAGTACTGACCGACTAGATGGTGATCTAGTCGGTCAGCAAAGCTTCTTGGACCGACTAGTATGAGTTAATCTTTTCTTGTTCAGTACTGTTTACAGTTAGTCGGTCTACGTTGACTCACCGACCGACTAGTTTGTGAACTAGTCGGTCAGTGATGCTTCTTTGACCGACTAGTTGAACTTTACTGTACATGCCAATTTTCTCCTGAGCTACTGTTTATCGTTAGTCGGTCTAAGAACGTTTGGCGACCGACTAGTTGTTGATCTAGTCGGTCAACATTTGTTCTTGGACCGACTAAATCAATTTGTTTTCAGACTATTAGTTTTTGACTCTTAGTCGGTCTAAGTTCACTGACCGACCGATTAGTTGTGAAACTAGTCGGTCAGACAGTCTTCTTGGACCGACTAGATTTCTAGGTCTGAAATTCTATCTGTTCACTGTTCACCTCTTAGTCGGTTCATGTTGTCGCACCGACCGACTAGTTGATGAACTAGTCGGTCAGTGGTTGTTCTTTGACCGACTAGTCTGCTTCAGATTAGAGCCGTTGGAGATTTGAAAGTGACGTTTCTCTCTCTCTTTTCCCTTGATCCTTTAAATACCTGGAGGGGTTATTTCATAGGATCCAAGGCTGCTATTTCCAGAGCTCTATTGATTCAAAGAGAAGTTTTTCAACTCTCATCTTAAGCTCTCCCATTCTCAAGAATCTCTCCCTCACTCTTATTCTTCAAGAGAGATTCATTGGTTGTGAGCCTTCCAAGCCAAGGGCTTGATTCTAGGTCATCCATCTCATCCCTAGGCTTCCATTGCTGGTCATCTTCTTGAAGCTAGGGTTTGGTGACTCTTCCTCCATCAAAATCCTCTTTGCCCTAATTTGGTAAGAAATCTCAAGGCATAGGTATTTTGTTGGTAAGCATTTCATTTCAGTTATATTTGAATTGTATACTCTCGGTTGTGAGAGGTTTTGCGTGATCCCGGATTGTGGGAGTCACGGTCATCGATTGTAGGTCGATTGCGCTTGTGAGGTTTTCGCAAGTGTTCATATTGGAAATCTTGAGTTATGGTTTCTAACTCAAGTATCCGGAAGGGATCCGGGTGGTTGGGACGTAGGATCACCGGGAACAAGTCGGGGAGACTTCGGTGGATCTGAACCCATTAAACCATTGTGTTTGCGTTTGCATTATTTCTTGATTGTAGTTATTCCGCATCGATGTTTGTTAATTGCACGATAATTAGGAATAACACTCCTTATTATTTAAAAGTACTATTCACCCCCCCTCTAGTACATGTGCAGTGGCTTCCTAGGGCACTACAATTGGTATCAGAGCCAAGGTTCAAAGCTACACATAGCCAAAGTTCAAAGCTATGACGAACAACGACTACAACGTCTTCAAGAACCGCGATGGAGCCTCTTCTGTTATGGAAGGACTATCCTCCGTCAGGCATCCACACTTCAACGGTACCAACTACGGGTACTGGAAATGCCGGATGCAAATTTTCCTCCGGAGCGCTTCACTATGGAGAGCCACCATGACGGAGTATGTCGAGCCTTCCGAAGAAGATTTTGCGAAGTGGACTCCCGCGGAGGTCGCCGCGGAAGTAGCCAATGCCAAGGCAATGAATGCCTTGAATTGTGCGTTGGAGCCCGAGGACTTCAACAAGATATGCACATGTAAGAGTGCATATCAAATATGGAACCAACTCCTCATATTGCACGAAGGATCGAGTACGGTAAAAGATTCTAAACTCGTCGTTGCTAATAAAGAATTTGAGTTGTTTCATATGGAGCAGGGCGAAACCATGAAGGAATATTACGCTCGCTTCGTGGATATATCAAACGACTTGGAAGCTCTTGGGAAGGTCTATACCCAAAAGGAGAAAGTCGTGAAGATTATCGACGGTCTTCCATCATGTTGGGAAAAGCGTACCTTCGCCATCGAGGAAGGTAATGACATGAATAAATATACCGTCGTACAACTAATGGGTACCTTGTTGTCTTACGAGGTACGCAAGGATAGTAAGATCCGAATGAAGGAAAAGATGAAAGCGTACTTGAAGCAAGATGAGCCAAAGAAAAAGGCGATTGCCTTCAAGGCCGCTCCATCTACCGATGATGAAGAATCGGAAGACGAATTGGACATGGAATACATTGCCCGTATGGCAAGGAAGTTCGATCGATTCCTCCGAGAAGGTATATCTTTGAATAAATCTAAAGTTAGTTCGACTAATGCTTCTACTCCCGTGTGTTATAAATGCAACAAGCCAGGACACATCAAACCGGATTGTCCTCTCTACAAACACAAGGAGAAGGGGAAAGCATCAAAGTACGACAAGTCGAGAAAGTACAAGAAAGGACTTGTTGGCACATTCACCGACTCCGAAGAGGATTCCTCAAGTGGAGAGTCGGATGATGGAAGAGTGAAGAAAGCAAAACTTTGCTTCATGGCTAATGAGGCAAAAGATCGAAAGTCCTCCTTCGATGATAGCGAGGATGAAAGCGAGGATGGTAGCGAGAATGAAAGCGGAGAACCTACTATTGATGAAATGAGGTTAGCAAACCAAGAAATTTGGTCTAAATTTACTAAGTTAGTAGATAGATATAATAAGACCAAAGATGAACTTGTTAGCCTCCAAACCTCTCCTAAGTCTACCATCACCAACAATGACACCATTGTTGAGACACTCGCCAATGAGAAAGCAAGTTTGCTTACTCATAATGGCTTGTTGAGAAATGAGGTGAAGTCCCTCAAATCTCAACTTGAGCATGTTCTTGTTGAGGATTCGGATGAACATGTGATAGCGGATTTGACGTCTCAAAACTCAACTTTGAGTATTGAGAATAAGAATCTCAAATCACGTGTTTATGCACTCACATCGCAAGTATCCACTTTGGATGCTTCTTTGAATTCTCTCAAAGAGAAGTATGAGTGCACGTTAGGCCGTATCAATGATTTCAATAAAGGTAAGGGCCATTTGGATAATATCCTAAATGACTTACTTCCAGCCAAACACCACATTGGCTTGGGGTATAAGATGGGAGACTCATCCAAATCGCATACCACCTTTGTTAGGCCAACATCCGATGCCTCGACGAGTGGGAGCAAACACCCCATTGGTAGTTATCCTACCAATAGTGCTTCCACTTCGTACACACCCCCGATTGGAAAGAAACCCACTTTGGGTAGACCTCCAAAGAGGGGTCATGCATTTTTGTACTCACATGCTATGCCACGTAGGAACACACATCCACTCCACCGGTTTATATTAATGATGATTTTTATGCTCCGCACCTACGAGCACGTGCAAACACTCATATGAGACACCCACATGCACGTAATGATGCTCATTCACATCCTAATGCTTATGTTCAAACATCTCATCCACATGTGCATGCCTTCTCTCATAATCATCCTCATGCATACACACCTCATGCTTATCCACGTATGTATGCTACACCACATCATGGATCTCATGCTCATCATAATGCTATTGCTAGATCTCATGCTCCTAGGCCACATGCACCACATAGAAATCAACCTTTTGTGCATGCAACCACTAGGAAGAGGATTCCCAAAATTTACACTATTTGGGGTCCCAAGAACACTAGCAATCATGATATGAATGTTTATGTGCAATCCTATATTAATGATGTTATTTTGAATGATGATTATGTTGGAAAGTCAAGTTCCTCTTGGACTTGGTTTCCGAAGGGTTAGTTCTTTTAACTCTTCAATGCTTGGTACCATGAGCTTATGATCATGTTATGGGTACCAAGGCATTTGTTTATAAAATTGATTTTGATTACATTAACTCATGGGTTACAATTATTTTAATTTCGTATTTCAAATTTGTTGTCTAACCCATTGGATCCAAAAGGGTTTTTGGATACCAAAATGAAGTTTTCTAGGTTCAATCCACCGTGGGATACCAACCCTACCAACTCCTCGATTTGCGAAGACTTTCATTCAAACGGAGTTGATGGTGCTTAGGTAATGCACCAATGTAGGGGGAGCTTAATGGTGTAAGTATGATATTACATTTGGTATCCATGAGGGTTGAATGCATGCTTGGTTAAAATATATTTCTTTACATTGGTATCATTTTGTTTCTCCTAGCATGATAGAATTGTGAATGCCATAAATGCTTTGAAATTCATATCTATTTTTGGCATGACATGTTTTAAAAGTTATTATGATGATTTTCGTATTACTTTTATCACCTTGTCACTTCTCATCGCACACTTCACTTAGTTTTGATGTGCTTTTACTTTATGCTCATTTTCGATCGATATTGTGACATTTGATATTCTATGATGTGCACCACTCTTCTGATGGTTCATTCCTTTGTGCACATTTTATGTATGTCTCTGATATTGATTTCGTCGCTCGACGATTTATTTTGATTCAATAGCTTTAGTTGTATGAAAACATAGAATTGTTTTCCATGCACTAAAATAGCTATAAATGTTGATATTGGAAAGTAAATTCATTTCATCAATAAGTGAATTTACATTTGATATTTTGATAATTTAAGTTTGCGATTTTCGACTATGGTCTCATTGACACGCTTTGATTTTATTCGAATTTTATTTTTGGTGTCATATGAAACATGGTCGTATTCTTAGACTCCCATGCTTAATGAATTATTTGGCCATGATTTATTGTCATTGGCTTCCTCCCGCTCTTTTTGGATTATGCCAAAGGGGGAGAGATATAATAATGGCATGTGCTAAATGATAATTTACCATGAATCTAATTTGACATGTTAGATTCAGGGGGAGTTAAGATATAAAAATGGATTTCAAATCCTAAATTTCAAATATTGGATTTGAATTTTTACTTTCCTCGTCTGCTTGATGTATGTGCTTATTATTTCATATGGAACTAATGTGTCATCAATGCAGGGGCAGTAAGTATATTCTATTTAGTTCATTATTTTTTATTATTATTTATGTTGGTTTGTCATCACCAAAAAGGGGGAGAATGTTGAGTATTGGACTCCCCGGATTTGGTTTTGGATGATGAGCAAACATAAATATATCATGAACTAACATTTTGTGAGTGCAGTTATGGAGATCGTCGCCAAATTCACGAGAACACTCAAAACGACATCTTAAGACTTCTCAAAGCTCGTATTCAATGCCTAAAGCTTCGTTGAAGCTTTTGGACCTTTTTGGAAGTCATGAAGATTTGATCGGAGCTTTCGAAGACCGTTCGCTAAGGTTTATTTTATAGTCTTTTAGCTTCGATTTATAGAATGTTAAGCCTTGAGTAATTCTTATATGTCTATCTTCATATCGCTCCTATCTTAGCTCTAGGATCTTAGTACAAGTCCATTCTAACTTCCTCGAAGCATCGCGCTTCGATTCGGACTTGTTTGTGCATGTTAGTTGGTACAAGAAGATGTACGGACCGACTAGATGGTGATCTAGTCGGTCAGCAAAGCTTCTTGGACCGACTAGTATGAGTTAATCTTTTCTTGTTCAGTACTGTTTACAGTTAGTCGGTCTACCTTGACTCACCGACTGACTAGTTTGTGAACTAGTCGGTCAGTGATGCTTCTTTGACCGACTAGTTGGACTTTACTGTACATGCCAATTTTCTCCTGAGCTACTGTTTATCGTTAGTCGGTCTAAGAACGTTTGGCGACCGACTAGTTGTTGATCTAGTCGGTCAACATTTGTTCTTGGACCGACTAAATCAATTTGTATTCAGACTATCAGTTTTTGACTCTTAGTCGGTCTAAGTTTACTGACCGACCGACTAGTTGTGAAACTAGTCGGTCAGACAGTCTTCTTGGACCGACTAGATTTCTAGGTCTAAAATTCAATCTGTTCACTGTTCACCTCTTAGTCGGTTCATGTTGTCTCACCGACCGACTAGTTGATGAACTAGTCGGTCAGTGGTTGTTCTTTGACCGACTAGTCTGCTTCAGATTAGAGCCGTTGGAGATTTGAAAGTGACGTTTCTCTCTCTCTTTTCCCTTGATCCTTTAAATACCTGGAGGGGTTATTTCATAGGATCCAAGGCTGCTATTTCCAGAGTTCTATTGATTCAAAGAGAAGCTTTCAACTCTCATCTTCAAGCTCTCCCATTCTCAAGAATCTCTCCCTCACTCTCATTCCTCAAGAGAGATTCATTGGTTGTGAGCCTTCCAAGCCAAGGGCTTGTTTCTAGGTCATCCATCTCATCCCTAGGCTTCCATTGCTGGTCATCTTCTTGAAGTTAGGGTTTGGTGACTCTTCCTCCATCAAAATCCTCTTTGCCCTAATTTGGTAAGAAATCTCAAGGCATAGGTATTTTGTTGGTAAGCATTTCATTTCAGTTATATTTGAATTGT
Organism: Scilla litardierei; assembly: GCA_030789695.1. NCBI lineage: Eukaryota > Viridiplantae > Streptophyta > Magnoliopsida > Asparagales > Asparagaceae > Scilla > Scilla litardierei. Next base: position 112,276,803 of record CM061137.1, on the reverse strand, counting down.
ATACTCTCGGTTGTGAGAGGTTTTGCGTGATCCCGGGTTGTGGGAGTCACGGTCATCGATTGTAGGTCGATTGCACTTGTGAGGTTTTCGCAAGTGTTCATATTGGAAATCTTGAGTTAGGGTTTCTAACTCAAGTATCCGGAAGGGATCCGGGTGGTTGGGACGTAGGATCACCGGGAACAAGTCGGGGAGACTTGGGTGGATCCGAACCCATTAAACCATTGTGTTTGCGTTTGCATTATTTCTTTATTGTAGTTATTCCGCATCGTTGTTTGTTAATTGCACGATAATTAGGAATAAAACTCCTTATTATTTAAAAGTACTATTCACCCCCCCCCCCTCTAGTACATGTGCAGTGGCTTCCTAGGGCACTACACACAAGGCCGGTAGGGATCGCAGAGGACATCCCGCTACAAGTCCTGGGGGGCATATGTTTGCCATGTGACTTCATGATTATGGACGTTAAGGAGGAGGGAGATACGTCATTGATACTTGGACGCCCGTTCCTCACCACCGCCGGAGTCATTGTCGACGTGCGAGAAGGTACCCTAACTTTGAACGTCGGCAACATCGAGGTGGAGCTTCATATTCCTAAGGCAATGAAACACATGCCTTACCACGAGGAGCTAGACTATATGGACCTCCTTGACGAGGTAATTGAGGAGGCGATCCCCCATTCGATCGGTGCTCTATTCAAGGAGGATTTCGAGGAAGGGCCAGATTTAGGCCAGGATGAGAAGATAAATGATTCCCCCGACTTCTCCGCTGAAATTGATGAAGGCGATGCTGATGTCGCAAGGATTCGAGAGCTCTGCAAGCTCTCGAAATTAAAGTCTCCGAAGAAAGCCCCACCGGCACGGAAATCGGCGTCACCGGTGAAGCCGAGGACCGGAGCAAACGCTAGCTTGGGGGATCCTCCCCCCAACACTATTCGAGACGAGAGACCACCGAGGGAGAACACGCCGCCGCAACTTCCGAATCCAAGCGTTCTCCCCGGAAAGTTTGACTGGTGCATCCCATGTGCACCAAACATCCCGCATTAATTGAAAATCAAAGGGGGTCGAGCTCACGACCTTAAACGAGCGCTTGTCGGGAGGCAACCCGACGGTTATTGCTTTATTTTTACTTTTCTTTTATTTTTGTTTTAGAAATTTTTAGTGTTTTGAGTCGTTCGCCCCAAAAATTTTGTGATAACGGGTCCTATTTTTCTTGACAGGAGAGGAGAACGAGGTACCCATCATTAGGAGGATGAACAAGGCGACGAGGAGAGCCCCAGGAAGGCGCTCGATGCTTAGGAGGAAGATGAAATCGACTGGAGGAAGAAAAACAGAGTTTAGAGCCCTAACGAAGACAAACAGCAGAAAACAAGGCTCACTCGGCCGAGCATACTAGTCACTCGGCCGAGCACACAAGTTCGTCCGGCCGAGCCGCTCACGAATGAGGGAAGTCTGTTGTACCCAACTCTCTGTTTCTTTTCTTGATTTCAGTATAATTGCCACTCGGCCGAGTATATATATTCACTCGGCCGAGTAAAACTGATACGCTCCTAGGGCGAGTCTTGCCGAGTAGCTTGAGCCACTCGGCCGAATGGACTTACTCCACTCGGCCGAGGGTGGCAAGGCCACTCGGTCGAAGCGTAAGCGGGGAGGAATTTTCCATTGAGTTCACTCGGCCGAGCGACCCAGTCACTCGGCCGAGCGACCCAGTCACTCGGCTGAGTCATAACTTTTATTATAAAAAGGGGCGTGGGTCGGGCGCATTTTTCGAAACGAGTTAAATCGACACAGCCTAACCCTTCGCATTCCCAGCGCCCGAATCCCCCTTTGCTCGCCCGACCGTCCGTCCGACGCCGCCGCTCGGCCACCCTTCGCCGGCCGAGCCGCCGCCGTACCTCGCCCGAGTCGCCGCCGACGGCCACTGCTCTGGCCGACTCCGGTAACCCCATTTTAAGCCTATTTTCTCCTCTTTTGTGTATTTTTCGACGATCCATGTATTAAACGAACCCCAAACCCAAATTAATTTCAAATTCTATCTATTATACCCCTAATGCCCCATACGTTTTGAATATTACTCGCTGACATCTCCATTTCATGCGCATGTTATATTTGGGAGCTTAGGGGAGCCCAGGGGAGCTTCCAGGGACTGATTTGGGCTACGTGGAGGCGTCATCTTCGCACGCTTCCATCGCTCTGCTCTCGCGGCGTGTCGTGGTATATTCTTTCCTTTATTTTACGCATGCCACATTTTTATTGGTTTTGGTGAGCGCTCAAGGCCCATATGCCGCCCCGGACACGGCCGCGGTCGAGGAGAGCTTCCACCAAGCGGAAGCGGTCGGATGATGCCGGCCCCTCCCACGAGGTGGAGGACTCTCCTCCGCCTTCTCCACCACACCCCGTTCACCCAGCACGGCCCGCAGGCCCCACACACCCCGCACAGCCTGCAGAGCCCGCACAGCCCATACACCCCACACAGCCACTCCCTGCCGCTCCACAGCCACCACCTCCGGCTCCACTTGTCGGGCCGCTGGGGATCACATTCCGGAACGATGCACACCGCGTCGCTTTCGAGCGTATCTCCCAGCGCTCGATCGTACCCTCCAGGTTCGCACACCTTACAGACCTAGGACGCCTGGGGGTACTCGAGGGGATGCTCACGTTGTACGACAACGTGGGCTGGCGAGATTTCTTCCAGGTGTCGGCGGACACGTTTATCCGTCCGACACTTGAGGTGCTTAGTTCGATCGCCCCGACCGACGAGGGATGCTCGTTTCGGTTCATGGACCGAGAGTGCCAGGTCACTCTCGGTATGATGAGAGCTTTCTTCTCGTGGCCCGATGTCCCCGGGGGCCGACCGTGGTTACGCCCCCACTCACATCCCCCCACCTTCCTTCGATGCCGGTGCCTTCTGGGCCCGGATTACGGGTCTTCACGCTGCCTTTGACCCTAGTAAGGCCAAGGCCTCGGCCATCGTCCACCCTTGCCTCCGTATAGCTCAGCGCCTCATGGCGACTACCTTTTTGGCCAGATATGAGCCGGGCATGATGTCCACACCGGAGCTTTATATGCTCTACGCGATGACACGCCCCAGAGCTCTATCTAGGGAGGGCGATGAGTTGGTCCCCGCCGTCGTGATTGATGTCGCGGCTTGGTTTTTGGACCGCATCATCGTATCGGTGGGCGCTCGCTCACCGATATGCTGCGACGGCCTGATCACCTTGCTCGTCCTTACGACCGGCGAGGATTTTCCAGATGACCTGCGACGAGCACCGGGCCCCACTTCACTGTCCATTGATGTTATGGCTCGGATGAAGATGCTACGTCCGCACGGTGAGCGACACTGGGTCTGGCTGCACGGCCCCTACGGTGCCGATTACATGATTCTTCCGATCCCAGCTCGGACACAGATTGCACCGGCCCAGGTGGACTGGCTCCCGGCGATGGATCTTCTGATCCCTGCCGCTTACGTGCTCGAGGCCGAGGAGGCCGAGCAGGCCCACGCTGCCCACGCTGCACCCGCAGACCCTGTCGCCCCTGCTGAGCCTGCTGCACCTGTTGACCCCGTGGCCCCTCAGCCTATCCCTGATATTTCTGCTGCTCCCGACACCTCTGTCCACACTTCTGTCGGTGTCGGGAGTACCCTCGCTGAGCCCACTTCCACTGCTTCCACGCCCACCACCACCACTGGCCCTCTGTCTGCCGAGCCCGTTTCATCTGCCCTACCCGAGCGCCCGCCGACCTTTGTTGAGAGTGGAGAGCCCTCTTTTACCACCGCCGTAGAGACCTTGGTCTCCACCTCTGTCTCCACCGCTGCTGTATTCTCTGAGAGTGTCGTGGCGTCTGTCCACATGTCTGTGTCACCGACCTCTCTGGCCACCTCATTGCCACTTTTGTATTCTTCTTTCGTTACTGCTGCCTCCACTTCTCACCAGCCGGTGCCCCGGCCTCACACTGAGGCCATGCCCACACTTGCGAGCGCAGCACCTTTCGTACACCTACCTGCTGAGCCCATCACCTACGCCACCCGAGTACGCCAGCCCCGCCCTACACAGCACAGACCGGTGCGTCCCTCTGCACCACCTCCCCCCCGACACTGTACTTCAGAGCATTCGTGCTCTCGAGGGGGCGGTGAGTGGCCTCAGAGGCGACCTTAGGACCCTGTCTGCCACCGTCACTGCGATGGCTGGCCGCTTCGACCTGCTCCTGCATATTCACTACTGCCTTACCCAGGTCCTAGAGCGTCTCCCCCGCGTACCCCCACCCACCCAGTAGGTCACCACCCCCACTCCTACCCATACCCAGCCTGCTTCCACTTCCACACCCACTCCCGCTCAGCAGCCTGTCCCACCACCTCCTCCTCCTCCGCCTCAGGACGAAGACGACGCAGCCCCACCTTCTTAGGCACTCTTGATGCCATCGATTCTTTTTGCCGTTGTGCTGCCCGTCTCTGCTGGGTCCTGATTCATTTTGCCCACCCACCCTCCCCTCACTGTTTTTGGATACACATCTTCTTTACATATCTTTATATATCTTTTTTGGGGAGAGAGGGAGAGTTTTTGGTGTCACACCTTTATATCTGTATCACTCGTATATCTGCATGCATCATGTCCGCATCATATTTTTATTTCTTATTTTTCTTTTGTTCTTTTATTTTCTTTTTCATCATGCATGCATCCTCACTTACCCCTCACATTACTTGTCTCTCGGTGTGCCACACTTTGCACATTGAGGACACTGTGCCATTTAGCTTGGGGGAGTGAGTTCTCACGTTCTTTTCGATTTACCACCTTTGTTTTTAGTTTTTTCACGCCATTTTCTGCATTTGCACTTATTTTCATCATTTTTTTCTTTTATTTTACCATGCATCATGTTTTCCGTATTTTCTTTGTGTGCCGCATTGTAAATAGTTTTATTTTCCCCTTTATCTTTATTTCTTTTTCATCTCATGCTAGAGATGACTTTTCTGTGATGATGATGACATGGCGTTAGCTTTCTCTATATATGCATGATATATTTGTCATGTCTTAGATTTTATTTCTGATATCATATGCTATGACTTGCTTTGCATTTAGAGATAGTAACCCACACTTTTTCCGCGTGAAAATGGATGGAATTTTATTATTAGCTGAGTCTGAATATTCATATGTATGCTATCGTAGAAAACACACCAAGATTCACGCATTGAATGCTTATATCTGGAGTACCGTTTTCTTTTCCTATATCACTTCTATATGCATGATTTGTACATTTCACTTCAGGATGATTGAATGATGTTAGCTATGATAAATCTGGATTAGTTTAGCTTTTTTGTGATCGAAACTGAGTAGATTAGATTACCCTGCTGAAGTTGTCGTGCACGTCCTATAGAGTGAACTGAGAGATATATTTATTTCTTTCTCCACAAATCTTGAACATCATTTCTCTATTTTAAAATCATTGGTGAATCTCCCCTTAGCGATTCTATTATATGGCATTTCCCCCACTATTAATTCCTAGCTCCAAATTTCCCAAAACCAAAGAAAGAAAAAGAAAAATTCTTGTATATCCTTATTTCTCTTTGATTTGGGATCATTGTGTATATATGCTTTTGAAAAAAAAAGAAGAAAAGAAAAAAAAGAGAAAAAGAAGAAAAGAAAAAAAAGAGAAAAAGAAAAGAGGAAAGAACCTCAATAAAAGATCCCCTTTCATGTTCTCTCTTTCTTTCCCTCTTTTTGTTTTTTTTATTTTATTTTTTTGGAGCTTTATAGAAATGGGGATGTAAATATTTTTTATGCCACCACGCTTATAGATAAGCTTGGGGGAGAGAATCCATTGATGTGTGAGAGAGTGACTACTTGACGTTGCACGACAACCTAGGCTAAGTAATATTCTATACTCGGTGAGATTATTTTTAGCTTTACGAAGTCCAGAAATCTATGCCTAGCACTCATTTCATGAAATCCACACTTTTCTATTCTTTCTATTCTACGGTGTGATATTCTTATACTCCTCTTAGAAAGCATTCAATTGAAAAGTGTGTGATCTGCGATTTGTATACCACTTTAAATGATTCAGACGATGTTAATTCTAAAATTATTCCGTTTTTCATGTTATATCATCATTCGTGGGTTATCTATTTCTATTTGCACCTTTATACTATGATATCGAAATAAAATTCTTTGACATGTGTTTGACATTCGGTGCATGCTATATGATTAAGCCAAACCCATGTCCTGAGAAAATGATCTAGCAGCTTCCCTCCTCGCTCTCTTCTTTCTTCTTCGTTTTTTTAGTTTTCCATTTTTCCGCCATTTTCGTTTTCGAAATCCACCGGGTTCGCCTTTTACTTATCTTCCTCGAGGACGAGTAAGAGGTAAGCTTGGGGGATTTTGATCACTCCATGTTTTACACTTTTTTCCCGCATGTTTACATGCCATTTAGATCGCTCAAATCATGTTTTTCACTATATATCGACGAAATTGCGATGCTTTTCACGATTTGTTGTTTCTGTCGTATTTCAGGTGATTTGGAGCGATTTGGAGTGATCTCGAGATACGCCTACTCCAGAGTGTCACCGACGACCTCCCCGAGGGGTATTTTGCCATTGGAGAGGAGCGGAAGAAGAAAGAACGTCGCAGGAGCGACGAGGAGGCCAAAACAAGCTGTTTGGGCATTTTTGGTGTCTCACTCGGCCGAGTGAAGGAGTCACTCGGCCGACCAGCGAGACACCGCTCGGCCGACCAGATCGGACATGCATCATATGTGCACTCGGCCGAGCATCGGAAGCCACATCGGCCGAGTGACGAGATCCCGTCCGCCCGAGTGGCACTCAGACGAAGCCCATCAAAAATTGCCATCTTACTGTTTTTCGTCTGCCTGAGCTTCAGAAGACCCACTCGGCCGAGTGGAAAATGCCGACCGCCCGAGTACAAAGAAGCCATCGGCCGAGTGACGAAAACTCACTCGGCCGAGCCGCCCCCGAAGTGAAGACCCCCGAAGACCCAGACTTACTGGAAATTTACAGGGTTTGTCACTCGGCCGAGCGACTTTTGTCACTCGGCCGAGTGCGACGCGCTGCCTGTAGTGAAAATTGCGGTTTTCAGGCTGCGCAGGGGCATTTTGGTCACAGTTTTTTGGACGATTTTGGGGGGTATTTAACCCCTGTTTTTACCCTAGGTTAGAGAGCTTTTTCTCTTTAATTTTTGCAGCTTTTTAGATTAACTTTTTAGCTTTTATTCTTGTGATTGGAGAGGAGAAAAGTTGATTTTTGTTGGATTATTGGAAGAACTCCATTGGTTTGTGTCTCTCTCCTCTAAAAATACTATTTTTATTGCTTATCTCAATATTGTGATGAATTCTCTTGTTAATTTCATTGATTATTTTTGTATTTGTGCTATGAATTGTGAGTAGTCTACACGTCTTGGGGCGTGGGGATGAACCCTACGAGCCCAATTTCAGATTTGTGATGAATTGGTAGGAATTTTGCTAGAATTGCTATTAGGGTTAGATTGGGATCGATTTACTACGGATAGCTAGGTATTCATATCGATTGGGATTTGCAAGAGATTGGATCCCAATTCGATAGGAAACCCTAGAAATCCGAATTGGGTTGAAATTGAGTTTCCGTAGTATCGGTTTGCAAGAGATTGGACCGATACTAGGGTTCTCCGTTGCAATTCCATGCCGATACCCGTTTGCAAGAGATTGGACGGGTAGGAACTATCCTAACCTAGGTCGCGGCCCGAGTTTGCACGAGAGTGGGCTCGGGGCGCGATTGAACGATGATGTTGATCCTAATGCTAGCTTGCCTAGGTTAGGGTTTGCAAGAGATTGGACCCAACCCTAGGTTAGCTATAGACCGGCAACAGCACGAGAGCGTGAGTTAGGTTTTACATTCAGTTGTAACTAGTTCATCCGAAATTCTATCCTAGCAATGTTGACACCAATGAATTACATTGACGAGAGACGGTGAGTAGCGGGGATTCCCCACTCCCTAGGCGTCTTTATTTGATTTGATATCTCTACACTTTGTCTGACGATTGTGACAGGATTGCCAAAGGCAAATTCCATCTTTTCCGTTCTTAATAGCCAGGTTGTTCGGAGCAAGCACTTTCATTCGTCCTCCCTATGTTCGATAACCCGCTCGCCGCTACACCGTGCGCTTGCGGTAAAACTACACGGTCGCACTATTGGGTTACATTCCGGAGCGATCACTATCCTAATCAATCAAAATTACATTTTAATGTAATTAACCTAATCGACGATCTATCCTATGTGCACATGCATAGCGTCCATTCGTCGATTTCTACAATTTGCACAACGTTTTAAAGAGGAGCGGAAAGTAAATTTAATTTGATTTGGTTGCTGATTTTAATTAGGGTTTGATTATCTATTGTGTGGTTTACTACAAATTTAGGGGACCAACCTGAAAATGACGGTTGCACGAAGATCCGGTGTCGATTTTGAAAGGTGGAAGCTTTTGCGTCTTCCGGAAATTCCTAGGCTACGGGTAGCGCAGCGAGGAATGTTGATCGCCGGTGATGGTGAAGATCCCAGCGTCTCCCGGCGTCGTTGCTGCTGGATCTGAGATGGGAGCACCGTACTAGGACAAGAGGGGGAAAAGAGGGAAGAGAGAGTGCCTTGGGGAAGATGGAGGGCGCAAGGATGGAGGAGGAAGAGCAAAAGGGAAGGTCGTGGGAGGAAGGGGGATAGGTTGGGGAAGAGGGAGGATGGAAACAATCAGGAGAAAAGGAAGAGAAAGCCACGTTTAAATAAGAAAATGAAACGGCAGCTAGCTCAAAAATTAGGGTTTCGGGGTCAACTAGTCGGTCTGAGAAGGGCGGTCGACCGACTAGTTTGGAAACTAGTCGGTCGGTCGTATAACTGTGAACGACTAAAACCCAAACAGAGAACAGTGTCGGTACAGGGTTGATAAATCAGTCGGTCTGTGAAGGCTCGTCGACCGACTAGTTTGCAACCTAGTCGGTCGGCCAGTGTTCATAGACCGACTAAAGTGTAAAAGTGGTCAACAAGATATTTTGAAGATTAGTCAGTCAGCGAAGGAAACCTAACTGACTAGTTCGTCAACTAGTCGGTCGGTATTCGTTCTTAAACCGACTAAAGGTAAACAGTAACCTGGGTGCGAAAAATGACCTCTGTACTAGTCGGTCTGCGAAGAAGTGTTGACCGACTAGTTCGATAACTAGTCGGTTGGTGGTTGAGCTTAGACCGACTAATCGTAAACAGTAACTCAAGGGAAAAACCTGACGGAAATTAGTCGGTCCATGAGGAGTTGTTGACCGACTAGATTGACATCTAGTCGGTCGGTTCCTCAACGTGAACCGGCTAATTGGCACAGGAAGTCGCAAATTGAAGCGTGAAGCTTCGGAATGATTCCAATAAGTTCCAAAAGTGAACCTATACTAAGATATGAGCGCAAAGAAATAAGGAGAAGTAAAGAAAGAAGACGAACAATCATATATATATATATATATATATATATATATATATGGAAATGTGCCTAAGAATGACCTCAGGTAGAGATACCTGAGCACACCCCCGCTGTTCGGGGTTTGTGAGTATTATTTTTTGAAATTTTTTTTTGCAGTAGGTAGATATACTTGTTATGTAGCTCCCCACAAAATTTCAGCTCGATCCGACACCGTTTGAGCCTCCGTTCATCGATTTCAAAAACGTTGCGCAAAACTGTCCAGAATTTGGACAGTTTTGCGCAACGTTTTTGAAATCGATGAACGGAGGCTCAAACGGTGTCGGATCGAGCTGAAATTTTGTGGGGAGCTACATAACAAGTATATCTACCTACTGCAAAAAAAATTTCAAAAACAAATACTCACAACCCCCGAACAGCGGGGGTGTGCTCAGGTATCTCTACCCGAGGTCATTCTTAGGTACATTTTTTGCATATATATATATATATATATATATATATATATATATATATATATATATATATATATATATATATATATATATATATATATACACTAGTCATAACCCGTGCCCGCGGGCACGGTTCAATTAAGATTTTCCCCCCGCGAAATCCTTGTTCCCCAAAAAATTATTTCCACAGCCAAAATTGCGTGGAACAATAAATTAGCGTAAAAATATTTAGCGGTATGGACGCCTTCGGTGCGAAACAAAAAATTCGGCGTAGGGGCCTTCGGCGTAGAACAACAAATTCGGCGTGGGCGCCTTTGGCGCGAAACAACAAATTCGGCGCGGACGCCTTCGGTGCAGAACAACAAATTAGCGTAAAAAGATTTAATAGGTGTCAGCGCCTTCGGTACGTGGGCAATTATTCTAATCTTGTTGCCCCCCATGCATCAAAGAGACGGTGGGCCCCGCATTGAGGGAGAGATCATTCGATCTGCAACAGCATTCGATCTATAGAATTAAGTGCAAGTTAAAGTTTTTTTCCCAAATGCATTAATTGCGTGCATTCTGCTATTCCCCAGAAATTTTCATTCCCCAAAAACTTTCATTTCCCCCTAACTGTTTTTCCCTCCAAAACTTTCCACAAAATCTCTTCTCAACCATTCATTCCTCACGATTAAATCGCAGTCGTTCTTCTATCAACTCTTTTGTCCTAGTCAGCCCTAGAATACAAAAACAGTCATCAAATGTAATATAGATAGTCATGAACCGTGCCCTCGGGCACGGTTCATTTACGACATAACCTCAAAATCTTTGTTCTCCCCAAAAATTATTTCCCCTCCAAAATTTAAAGGAACAAAAATTTATCTTCTCCTTCGGCCCCGGGCGCCTTAGGCGTAAAAAGGAGAAGAGGCTATATCCTGCTCAAATGTAGCAATTGTGAGGGGTTTGAAACCCAAAGAAAAAAACAAAATAAAGTGGTTAGTGTTTTGGTTTTCCCAAATACTTATCACAGTCTTTCTTTTACCAAGATTAAATCCTAGCCATTTTTCTATCAACCTCTTTATACATCAGCATGACATCAGTTTGTCCTAGTCAACCATATATTCAAAAAAGTCCTCAAATATAATATAGATATTGATAAGTTTGTTTCTGGATTCTTAATGGCACATTGACAATATTACATTTGGTATTGAATTTGACCAAAATTCTCATGTAAATAATAATTTATAGATATAATATTCAATAATCTGTTTAATAAAAGGTATCTCATGTTCCATATTTACTCTCTGGAATTATATAATTTAGACATATATACAATACAAATATTGCACATGCTTGAAATCACACTCAAATTACATATGATCCCTTATCTATGTTTCTCCACATCTTCAATAGGAAACTAATTGACCCAAGTGGATTTTAGCTATAGCTATAAAAACTAACTTGCTCTTGCTTTCCCAAGCCCTTAAAATTCCCCCTTAAAAACTAACACGGTTAAGTTAAGATTCCCCACCACAAAAGCTTAGTTCCCCCGTAAATTTTGCACATCACAGAAAATTTAGTTCCTTCCAAAGAACTTAGTTTCTCATTAAATTTAGTTGCTCCAAATTTATTTATTCAACCCTTAAAATCTTAGATCCCCTAATTTTAGACAAACAACAATAATTAAAGCACAATATATGGACGTACCCACTAATTTTGCTCTACATCTTCTAGAAGAGACAACTGCAAATGGCCTCGGTTGCATTGGCGACAGCTGTGATTCTGGCTTACTGATTTAAGTCGTACCACACTGCAATCGAAAGAGAAGTGTTGTAGTAAGACATAGACCGACCCATCCCTCTCGACGCAAGTACATGTAGTATATCACGTACCCACATGGCCCTTGTGTCTTGAATGTGTTCATTGAGTAATTCTCGAAGGTGTGTGACGATGGGTCATCTAGCCTAGGCACGTATAATGATCAATCATCCTATTAGTTCATATATAGAGCCTACCACCAAAATTTTTAATTCCAGACATGACACCAAAATAGAATCAGTTCATCCATTTTGTTATCATTACCCATATCCATCTATCAGACCCCACATTTCCCCCCATTTTGTTGGATTCATTCACAGTTGAATAATCAACAATCAATCTAATCTCTTTTTAATATCATATCATGCTTGCATGTTGCTACTATTCATTAATTCATATTCATGCTTTCATACTGTCTAAATCTCTTGTTGTGGTTGTCTCGGGTGGTAATGTTCTTATGTCTTGGGACAATGTTGAGACTGCTTGATTACCCTTAAATGTTTAATAAAATTATTCTAGTTTCTCCCCTAAAATAGCACCATGCTTATGAGGACATAATTTTATAAAAATTTGCAAACCACAACAGTCCTTCGTTTGTAAAATCAAAGTCCAGTTATTAGGAGAATAATGAGTGATAAACATGTGAGTTCATAATAGATAAAAAATTAAACTATGTGAAATATTTTGTTCAACTGAATAAAAACTCCATAAAAGAATGGCTCTGAATATTCATTACTTCTCAGTTAAAAATTTTTCCACCCAATCATCCACTGTATTACATCAAAAAACCATACAATTAAATGCTAGCTGCTAAAGAAAATAAAAACAAAAGTTAAAAAGAGCAAAAAAAAAGATTAAAACCCAAATACAACAGCTAATCGCAAGCCACATTGTTGCTTGCACCCTCTGATCCAAAAAGAGAAGCAGATAATTGCAAGCCACATTCTTGCTTGCACCCTCTGATCCAAAAAGAAAGGATGCATGGTGCTTGCCTTTCACCTAGTGAAAAAGCCCTGCATAAAAGTTCACAACACACAAAAGGTGTAGACATATAATTAATCAGTTTGGGAGACACATTGTAATAATTGCACAGCTATTGATGCATCTGTGATAAGTAGCCACATTGCAATAAGTAGCCATTCTGAATGAGCAACTCTGAGTCTTTTGCCATTCTGGGTGAGCAACTGGGAGTCTTTGGCAGTTATTTGTGCCTCAAGCCTCTCGATCTTGGCCTCTAATCTTGATATATCATATTACAACCTAGACCAATTTGATAATAATGTTCTGGGTGAGCAACTGGGAGATGTATGACATGTATGATATCTGACCAAATTAATAATAATAATGACACCAATAGTAAAGTCAACCACATGTTCATAAAATATTGTCATGTATTCAATATATGAGAAAATGATACCAAGCTTCAAATCACAATTAAGACAATAGAGTAAGGGTTTGATTGTCATGTATTCAATAGAGTAAGCTTCAAATCACAATTACATTTTGTCTCATCATTATTTCTTTGTGACTTGAATATTAACAGTGAATTCCTTTCTTTTGCAAATGTGTCTAAAATGTTCTGTATGGTCCTTCTTTATGGCAAAATCTAGATCTTGACCTTCAAGTTTTTTCCGTTAACTGAACTTCGCATAATGGTATGGTGTTCCACTATTATAGAGCCCAATTGCAATAAGCAACATAATTAACTACGTTTTTAACTAATTTACATGATTGGATATTATGTCCCAAAGAAGCACTACGTCCAGGTGAAAGCACATAATCATTAACTGCAGTTACCTCTAGTTTGTGTTAGATATATTTGCATGTACGCAGCTTCAGAAACATGATTTAAATGCCTTATCTGGAAACTTTTGGTAAATTATGCCTGAAACTTTGTTATGATAGTTCCCAGCTTCCTTCTTGTATTGATGTATTTGATTTATTGAATGGAAGCAAATAATTATGAAATTACCTTCTGGTCTGTAAAGGATGCAATAAATGACCATTACAGAATTTACAAAATTAAAATACCTTATAATGATTCAATTCATGGTTGTGAGTGTTAATTGATCCATAACCATATTTGTTAATGATTCCATCAATAGTTTTGTTAATCACAAACATCACATCATATAGGTGTCAAATTTTTCATCAACAATTAGAAATTTCTATTTGTAAAAGTCCATCTTCAGGCTTGCTCATATTACACATGAGTTTCCAAGAAACCCATAACCATATTGGTTGCTTGATTACAGCAATAGTTTTGTTAATCATAAACATTACATGGTGTAAGTGGCTAGTTTTTCATCAACTGTTGGAAATTTCCACTTTAAAAAATATATTGTCAGTCTCGCTCATATTATAGTACACATGAGTTTCTAGGATAAACATTACCATCAATCATTTTAGCCTCGATGATGGGTATGTCGTTATCATCATTTACACGATCATAGCCATGTCGTCTCTTCTAAGTACCTGTCAGATCATCAAGAGCACTGAATTAAAAGATGATCCAATGTTGTCCAAGTTGAACATTGCGAGATATCACTTGCGAGCATAGTATATTGATTAGCATGCTTTTTGCTAAAAAAATTGAAAGAACTAAATAGATCAATTAAAAATTTACAGTACACCATATTTTTGTCCCATGTAACTTATTGCACTCTGCATTATGCATGTATACAAAGTAAATATCATATGTTTGCAAGTGTCCAAACATGTGGAGATACAAAGTATACATGGTCCATTCTCATCAAAAATTCAACATAGCAATGTTATTTGTAAAGAAGTGCTCATCCCACCTAACATAATGCCCATATGATTAGATTTTAGACATACCAAGAAATGTCAATTGGATTCCACTACAACAACCAACAAACAGTAACCCTTTGGCACCTCTCAAAAAAGTTATCCATGTTTTCGCCTTAATTTTATAAAGAACAAAATATGAAATTCCTTTCTCGTGCCATGTGATCCTCTTTAGATAGGCAGTATTGTTCTTCTGTAACCATCCTGGAGGAAGCAAAAGGCATTTTAGCAAACTAATTTGATTACCATACATCAAAATTCTTAGCTTATGAGCTGCGTCACACAGCAGTGCCCGTCAAGCTTTTGACAATATGCATTCACATGGTTACTATCTGAAGATCAACCATTATGCTTATTCATGTAGAAAGACTTGAGAAATGAAGAGGATTACAAACAGTCTGGCAGGTTAGGCTGACTGATATGTCAGGTTACAGTGATTGTGGCCTACATGCAATCATAAAATTATGAAGAGCATGAAGAGGATGAATTAATATTCATAAATTGAGGAGCCAAAAATAACCACCAAAGCTAACCCTATATGAATGGAAATATTTCTTATCCATTCTTTTTTTATCCTGCAGAGAGGGTGAAGGGGAGCGGGGTGATTGCTACTTTATCACCATGTCAAGTTTTTTTATGAGCTGAGAAGTCTACATATTGACATAACCATTATGTCACAAATAATCATTTGGCACTATCCAGATACAAAGGATGCAAATTTGGCATTATTTAAACATGTTACATTTGCAAGCAAGGGCAGGAAACACCTTTTGTAGGATTAGAATTGAGATTCTTAACTCTGAATTCTGAACACAACACATAGCCCCCAAACACAATTTGAATTCTAAACTCTGAATGCATTAGAATTGACAATGCATATTGGTTTGAATCACAATTTCAAAACTCCAAATGCATATCCTGCAAGAGCAAAAACGATTTATTTAGTGGAGTACCAAAAAGGAGAATGTTGTAAGAATGATTTATTTCATGAATGCTGAACATGATGCCAGGACTTCTCCTTACAGTTTATGTGAATCTTGCAGTTCATAGTAATTATTTCAAGAACCTTACAATTCATTTGAAATAATTACAGCATTCCAAGGAATTCATGAAGTCCTGGCACATATCATTGTCCTCAGAGTTAATATTCCAAGTAATTCCAAGTAATTCATATATATGGCACTCAGAGTTTATATTCATATGAGGTCCTGGCACATATCCTTACAGTTGGAATATAATTCATTCCAGAGTTAATATTCCAAGTAATTCCAAGTAATTCCAAGTAATTCATATATATGGCACTCAGAGTTTATATTCATATGAGGTCCTAGCACATATCCTTACAGTTGGAATATAATTCATTCCAGAGTTAATATTCCAAGTAATTCCAAGTAATTCCAAGTAATTCATATATATGGCACTCAGAGTTTATATTCATATGAAGTCCTGGCACATATCATTGTACTCAGAGTTTATATTCATACACTCAGAGTTTATATTCCAAGTCCTGGCACATAGCATTCCAAGTAATTCATATATATGGCACTCAGAGTTAATATCAGCCACTAAGCGCCATGATAGTAATTCACGTTTCCACTTATCTCCACTGAGTGCCATGATATTAACTTGGAATTAACTCAAAGTGCCATTTGTTGGCATAACATGTCCAATATATATTCTATAAATATCCATACCTCTGAGTGCCATTTAAACAAATATAGATATGACACTGGGTGCAAACCAAATTCACATTTCCATTGCTTGCAATAAGAAAAGATGGTGAACAAAAGAATGGCACAGAAAATAAAAATTCAACCCAATAACTAACAAATACCAATAAAATAACAAATGCCAAATGCCAATAAACAGAATAACTAAAGAATGGCACACAAAACTAACAAATAACAAACTAACAAAATTCAACCCAATAACTAACAAATGCCAATAAAATTCAACCCAATAACTAAAGAATGGCACACAAAAGAATTCACATTTATATTCTACCACTCTATAACTAACAAATGCCAATAAACAGAAAATAAAAATTCAACCCAATATGACACAAACTATTATGAACACATGAACATATTTTAATTTCATTATTCTATTGTCTCTGCATTCAAGTGTTAGGTAAAAAAAGAAACCCACAAAGTTCAACATAAACAGCTCAATAAAATGACCCTGCATCTCAACTAAAAAATGAAGTTCAACAAGCCATGTTTGATCTTATGTTCAATGGATAAATAATGAATATAGGAATTTTGACCTGGATCCTTAATTCACATATCTGCATGGAGATATGCAAAATTGATATTTGAGATATGCAATCCTTAAAATTGAGTACTCACATATCCTTAATTCACATATCTTAAGGATATCCATCAAATCCTGAGATACTCACATATTGATTTGAGTACTCAATTGATAAAATATCCTGATAAATTTGAAGAATATTTTATCAATTGAGTACTCACATATCCTTAAAATTGAGTACTCAAAGGATATTTTATCAACTGAGATAAATTGAATATCTCAGGATTTATCTCAGGATATTTTATCAATTGCAGGATATTTTAGATATGCAACTGAGATAAATCCTGAGATATTCAATTGATTTTCATTCAATATCCTGAGATACTCAAATCCTGAGATAAAATCAATTTTGCATATAGAAGGATAATTTCAATTGATTTGCAAATCAATTTTATCATTTCAAAAATCAATTTTATCTTATATCAAATTTCAATTTTGCTGAATCTCAGGAATGCAAAATAGTATCATGTCAAGGAATGCAAAATATTTGAAATAAGATAAAATTGAATATGCAAAATAGTAGCAACTATCATTCACAAATAGTATCAAATATTTTTATCTTATATCATTTCAAGGATTTGAGTATCTCAGGATTTTTCGTTTGCAATTAAAATATCCTGAAATGATTTTCATTCAATACTCAAATCTCAATTGATTTGCAAAATTATCCTGAGATAAAATATCCTGAGATAAAATATCCTTCAAATTGATAGAATTTTACATCCTTTGAGATATTCAACTGAGATAATCCTTAAAATAGCTTAACATATAAATTTGAGTACTCAATTGATAAAATATCCTTAAAATTGATATTTGAGATATGCAATCCTTAAGATAATTTTACATCCTTAAGCTCCAATTGAGATATTTGAGAACTCAATTCACATATCCTTAAAATTATCTGCAATGATAAAATATTTGAGTACAAAATTTATTGAATGAAAATCATTTTATTGAATGAAAATCATTTCAGGATAGTCAATTTAGTTTAGCATTCCTTATGAAATAAACATAGAGAAATAGAAGTTTTTATGAAATAGAAGTGATAAACATAGAGAAGTGATAAACTGATTTCAGGACAACCCTTAATTCAGTTCTAGCCATTGGTTTTTAGCCATTCCTTATACATTTCAGTCATTTTTTTCATATGAGAAGTATAACAAAATGGCTAGCAAAAATTATTTTGGAATTCTGAAAATATCAAAGTATCATTTCAAAAAGGATATAAGGAATATCACTCAAAATAATTTTTTCTCATAAGAAGTATAATTTTTCATTCCTTATAACATTCCTTATATCATTTCAGTAATTTTTCCTTATGAGAAAAAATGGTTAGCAATAATCCACATTCCTTATATCATTTCAAAAATGGCTAGCAAAAATGATATAAGGAATAGCACTCAAAATAATATAAGGACTTCTGAAAATGATATAAGAAATATCACTCAAAATGAATTTTCACATTTAAATGCTTTATTCAACCCATATATTCAGTTAAATGCTTTATTCAACCTAGATTTTCAAATGACATTTTCAATTAACCAACACTTTAATTCAAACCCAAATTAACCAACACTTTAGGATATTCATAAAATGTTGCTAATATCTTGGCATTAGGATATTCTCACCAATCCTAATGAATTCAACTTAATCTCTGAAATTCTAAATAATCTCACCAATCTGGAGCATTGAAACCAATCAGTCAAAATTTGAATTCATCATGAATTAAGTTGAATTCAAAATTTCATAATGAATTAAGTTCAAAAACATAAAAATGAAGAACACCAAAAAAAAACAGGTTGACAACAGGGGTACAAAAGTTGAATTCATCTCTTGATTCTTATGTCAGCAGCATTGTGAGGTTGAAGAACACAAAAACATTGGAATTAAGGTGAGGGTTCAAAATTTCAAGCTCTCACCTATTAATCATGTCCAAATTAAGCTGAGGGTTATAACCAAATTCATATGGCAAATGGCAAACAGGACATAGAGAATTTTGGTTATGAATGGCAAACAGGGCATTGCTAACCACTATTAAACAGAGCACCCAAACATATCAAGTCACTCAAACTGATAATCCCAGTCACTCAAACAAAATTTCCCAGTTTAGTGAGGGAATATCCCAGTCACTCAAAGTTCTCAAGCTCTTATGTTATAAACAAAGTTCCCTCAATAAGGATTTTTGGTTGAGTGAATTGATATGCTTGAGTGACTTCCTGCAACCTATGCTCTGAGTGAATGCCTGCAACCTATGCTCAAGCACCCTATGCTTGAGTGACTTCCTGCAATCAAGTGACTTCCTGAGTGACTCAATAAGCATATCATTTTTGAGCAAGCATAGGTTGCAGGAAGTCACTCATTTTTGAGCAATCAAGTGATATTCTTCAATAAGCATAGGTTGCAGGAAGTCACTCAAGCAGAGGTTGAGCAAGCATATCAAAAATGTTATAAACAAAGTTTATTGGGTATAACCAAAAATGAAGTCACTCAAGCATAGGTTGCAGGAAGATTCCCTCAATAAGCATATCAAGTCACTCAAGCAAGTATGCAAAATTTTGTTTATAACATTATCAGTTTTGCTATAAATTCCATGTTTCCATGTTTTTCTATAAACTCACCAACTGTGAACTCACCAACTCAAACTCAGAATTCACATGATTCACATTAAAACATTAAATTAGCAAATTTTGAGAATGAAACACAATAGCATATCATCAAATACCTGTCAAGTTGATTATGAAGAGCAAGCAACTCTCACAAAGCACTCCTGTCAAGCACTCCTGTCAAGTTGATTATGAAGAGCTAATCAGTGATAGCTCACAAAGCTATAATATTGGAATGTGAGGATAAATTAAAAAAGCTAACCAAGGGGACATGTGATAATGTGAAGTGTATTCATTTAGAAAAAAATGGACTGAAATGTTTTGTTTTTATCACATTTATCACAAAAATTAAATGGCTCATATTCTTTCAAGTTTCAATGTATGCTATCAGGATTTATATATGCTATCAGATTCTTGATAGCATACATTGAAAATATTGTTGGAAAGAATCCAGATAGCATACATTGATACTTGAAAGAATATATGTAAATCTGATAGTGTTGAGTTATATATAGCATTCAATGATTTTGGAATGGATGCTATCAATAATTAAATCTGATAGCAATGTATGCTATCAGGATTCTTTCCAACAATATTTTCAAGTATCAATACTATCAGATTATGCTATATATAACTCAACATTGCTACCAGTGTATGTTATCCAAGAATATGCTATCAGTATATGCTATCAGTGTATGCTATCAGAATGAGATTTAATTATTTGATAGTGTTGAGTTATATATGCTATCATAATTCTTTCAAGTTTCAAGTATCAATGTATGCTATCAGTGCATTTGAGATAGTGTTGCTCAAATCTGATAGATAAATTAAAAAAGCTAACCAAGGGACATGATGAAGCTAACCAAGGGGTGAAGTAAAAAATGTGCTTGATGTGCTTGCTGAGGTTACTTGAAAATTGAGAATGCAGATATATCTCAAATATATGTGAATTGAGTATGGGAGGGAAACAAATATCACTCATTCTCAATTCACATAACTCATAGCTCACAAATCTAATATTTGAGTACTCAATTCACATGAACTACATTTCAACTGAATCAAACAAAAAATTGATTGAGTTGATACTTCATTCACTTCATTCACTTGATTGATTTGATACTTCATTCATTTTCAGTTGATATTCATTCACATTACAGAAATTGAAACTTTTGACACTTCATTCACTTTGAACTAATTTACAAATATCATTCACCTTTTGATCCTGAAATATCTATCACCTTTCAAACAAAAAATTTGATACCCAATCAGGATATCTCAGTTAGGAAGCTTGATGTACTGAAATATCACTCAAATATCACTCAATATTAAATCATTCTCAATATCACTCAAATTTCAGTTCAAAAAAACATGGAATTGCCAATTGCCAATAAAACTTGAGAAATTTCATACTAAATCATGGAATTGATTCACATGATTCACAGTTGCAAAATTCTCTCAAACTAAAATTGTCATGTTATTCAGTTCAAAAAACTTACCAATTTCTCAAGCTTGTCCTGTTATGCAGTTGCAAACTTCCATGATTCAAAAGAACTGAAATTGTCCTGTTATTCAGTTCAAAAAAACTTGAGAAATTGATTCACATGATTCACAATTGCAAATGCTCAACAGGATAAATTTAAATGTATAAGAGAAATTTTAATTTGATAAGAGAAATTGGAACCATTGTTATGTACTTGGATAGCATTATCAACTGGATAGCATTGTCCTGTGAATTTGAACTAAATGCTAAATGCTAGCTTGGATAAGAGCTAAATGCTATCCAAATCAAATTTCAAGCTTACAATACTCAGTTGGAACAAAAATTAAATGGCTCATATTCTTTCAAGTTTCAAAATTTTTGAGGTTATTTTAGTAAATGAAGTATATCAAGATTTCAACTTGTGAAAAATTGAAATATAACTCAAAATCAGTGAATGAAGTGAATGAAGTATATCTTGTGAACTCATATTCAATGTAAGAGGATATCACAAAACATTTCTATGATATGAGTTTTGAACTCATATACAGGATATCACAAAACAATTCCATGATATGAGTTCATTGAATAATTTTGTATATCCATGTTCACAGGATATGGGTGAAACAATTTTGTATATCACAAAACAATTTCCTGTTTCACCCATATCCTCTCACATTCAATGTAAGAGGATATGGGTGAAACAATCTCAATCAATTTTGTTCACAATCTCATTCAATCTTGATAAATTTCATTCAATCTCATTCAATCACAAAACAAATCTTGAATGGGTGAAACAATCTTGAACAGGATATGGATGAAACAATCTTGAATGAAATTGAATGAAATTTCATTCAATGTTTTACAAAATCTTGAATGAAATTTATCAAGATGTTTCACATATATCCTCTCACAAAACAAAACAGGATCCTCTCCCATATCCTGTTTCACCAACAAACATTTCTATGAAATGTGAAATTGAACTCATATCATGGAATTGAACTCATATACAGGATCAATTCCTGTGAACTCATATGAATTCACCCATAATTTACAGGATCAAAATTATACAATAACAAAATTCATAAGGATATCACAACTCATGAATTCATAAGGATATCACAACTCTATTATCATGAATCCTGTTAACTTTGTTATTTTGATTATAGAGGATATCCTTATGAACTGAATTTTGTTATTTTGAGTTGAACAGAATTTTGTTATTTTGTTATAGAGGATATCCTTATGAATCCTGTTCATAAGGATATCACAACTCAAAATTATAGAGGATCAAAAATTTGAGATAGAATATCAAAATTCAGTTCATCATTCAAAATTTAACATTCATGATTTATGTGATATCCTGTATAATTTGATAAAACAAAATTGAACTCATATCCTGTGATATCATGGATATACAAAATTGATAAAACAAATTTGATAAAACCTGTGATATCCTTAGTTAAAGTGTATATCAAAATGAGAGGATCCTGTTTACAAAATGAGTTCACCCATATCTCTTTGATACATGATTCTCTATTGAATAACAAAAAAGTATATCACTGTTGAATATCCAAGTATATCTCATTTTGAATGAAATTTGTAAACATCTTGATAAATTTCATTGAATAACAAA
Source organism: Scilla litardierei (assembly GCA_030789695.1). NCBI lineage: Eukaryota > Viridiplantae > Streptophyta > Magnoliopsida > Asparagales > Asparagaceae > Scilla > Scilla litardierei. The sequence continues at coordinate 112,254,294 of CM061137.1, read as the reverse complement.
ATTATCATCTTGAATGAAATTTCAATGGAATTTTGTTCACATATCTCAATGAGAATTTCAATTAAAAATTTTGTAAAACTCAATTTTGTTCACACATCAAGATGATATATTCTGAATGAAATTCTGTAAAACTCAATTTCATTCAAATATCTCAATGAAATTTTGTAAACATCAAGATGATATATTCTCATTGAGTAGATAAAACAAATTTCATTCAAGATAAAACAATTTTGTTCACACATCTTGAATGAAATTTCAATTCAAAATACTGTGATATCCTTATGAACAGGATGGAATAACAAAATTTTTGAACAAAGGAAACTTAACATGATAAAACTATACAGTATTCTCTATTGTATATCCTGTCCCAAAATTCTGTGAAATTTTGTTCCCAATGAAATTTTGTAAAACATCACTGTTGAAATTTTGTAAAACATCACAATGAAATCATGTCCCAAACTCAATTTCATTCAAATATCTCAATGAAATTTTGTAAACATCAAGATGATATATTCTCATTGAGTAGATAAATAACAAATTCAATGTAAGAGGATATGGGTGAAACAATCTCATTCAATTTTGTTCACAATCTCATTCAATCTTGATAAATTTCATTCAATCTCATTCAATCACAAAACAAATATCCCAGTATATCTCAAGCTCAAGCTCAATATTCAGTTCCCAGTTCATCAAACCTCAATATTCATATCCCAGGTTAGGTTGGTTTAAGTATCAAATAAAATTGCAATTCATCAAGCTCATTTTCTGGGATTGCCCATGCCTGAAAGACTGTAAGATAAATCAATGTATACCAACTCTTGACTGAAAGATAAATCAATACCAACTATTATGACTGAAAGTGTTGAGGTGCTCACCAAGTGTTGAGCTGCAGAGGACGTGATGAAGATAGCAAACTCACAAACCAAGGGTTGAGTTGCTGAGGAAGTGATGAAGCCCAACGAACTGCAATGGGGGTGCTCTTCTTGATGAGGGTGAAATAAAGTAAAAGGAAAACATTGAGGATAAGAGGAAGAGCTAACCGTGGTTCAGGACATCAAGCTCCCTTGCTCTTCGTTCTCTCCATTGCTCTTCTTGAGCTGGAGGTTGAAGAAGATGGCTTGGATAAAAATTCTGTGATGGCGAGAACCCTTTTGTGATGGCGAGAACCCTCTTCGTTGATTTCCCTCTTCGTTGATCTTCGTTGATTTCCCTCTTCGTTGATTTTGTGATGCGAGAACCCTCTTCGTTGATTTCCCTCCATTTGTGATGAGATCAAAAAAAATTTCCCTCCAATTGTGATGTGATCAAAATACAGAGGAGAGGAGTGTAAACGTGATTTTGATTTCAAAATTGTGATTTGAAATTGTGATATGATTTCTCATACCCTATATACAAACATCAATTTCTCATACCTCAATTTCTCATACCCTATATACAAACATCACACCCAATTACACATAACCAAACCAAATTCAAATTCTCTTATCCAATATCTCTTATCCAATATCTCTTATACAATACACATATCCACATACAACAATACACATAACCAATATCTCTTATCCAATTTCTCTTATCCAAAAACCCATGATAACATCCCTGTTTTATAATATATACTAGTCATAACCCGTGCCCGCGGGCACGATTTATTTAAGATTTCCCCCGCGAAATCTTTGTTCCCCGAAAAATTATTTCCACAACCAAAATTTAACAAAACAATAAATTAGCGTAAAAATAGTTAGCGGCACGGGCACCTTCGACGCGAAATAGAAAATTCGACGCAGGCAACTTCGGTGCAGAACAACAAATTCGACGTCGAACAACAAATTTGGCGCCCGTGCCGAACAAATTAGCGTTAAAAAATTTAGCGGGGCACCTTCGACACGGGACAACAAACCTCAGGGTATTTTTACGCTAATTTGTTGTTTCGCTAAATTGTTTATGCTAAATTTTTTATTTTGTTTAATTTAATGGAACATGCTTCTCCACAATCTTTCCAAATGCACTTTTTCTTTCAAAGTTTAGGTTTCCAAGATACTTTTCCCCCAAATTTGATCTCCATAATCTTTACCAATGCACTTCTAATTTCAATGTTTATATTCCCAAGGTACTTCCCCCCAAATTTAATCTCCACAATCTTTCCCAAGACACTTCTAATTTCAAAGTTCTGGTTTCAAAGACATTTTTCCACCAAAATTTAAGTTTTCTCACTAAAATTTTCACAAAATCCAATCTCAACCATTGATTTCCCAAGATCAAATCCCAGTCACTCTTTATCTTGTCCTAGTCAGCCCTAAAAATCAAAAAACGTTGTCAAATGTTATATATATATATATATATATATATATATATATATATATATATATATATATATATATATATATACTAGTCATAACCCGTGCCCGCGGGCACGATTTATTTAAGATTTCCCCCGCGAAATCTTTGTTCCCCGAAAAATTATTTCCACAACCAAAATTTAACAAAACAATAAATTAGCGTAAAAATAGTTAGCGGCACGGGCACCTTCGACGCGAAATAGAAAATTCGGCGCAGGCAACTTCGGTGCAGAACAACAAATTCGACGTCGAACAACAAATTTGGCGCCCGTGCCGAACAAATTAGCGTTAAAAAATTTAGCGGGGCACCTTCGGCGCGGGCACCTTCGACGCGGGACAACAAACCTCAGGGTATTTTTACGCTAATTTGTTGTTTCGCTAAATTGTTTATGCTAAATTTTTTATTTTGTTTAATTTAATGGAACATGCTTCTCCACAATCTTTCCAAATGCACTTTTTCTTTCAAAGTTTAGGTTTCCAAGATACTTTTCCCCCAAATTTGATCTCCATAATCTTTACCAATGCACTTCTAATTTCAATGTTTATATTCCCAAGGTACTTCCCCCCAAATTTAATCTCCACAATCTTTCCCAAGACACTTCTAATTTCAAAGTTCTGGTTTCAAAGACATTTTTCCACCAAAATTTAAGTTTTCTCACTAAAATTTTCACAAAATCCAATCTCAACCATTGATTTCCCAAGATCAAATCCCAGTCACTCTTTATCTTGTCCTAGTCAGCCCTAAAAATCAAAAAACGTTGTCAAATGTTATATATATATATATATATATATAGTCATAACCCGTGCCCTAAGGGCACGGGTCATTTAAAATATTCGTCGTCAAAATCTTAGATTCATTAATTTTAATTGAACATCAATAATTAAATCATAATAACTATTATTTTGTTCCTCCAATATTTAGTTCTCCTCAGAAAATTTAGTTTCTCAAAAAAATTTAGTCCTACCAAAATTTAGTTCCATCCAAATTTAACCAAGGGCACTGTTCGTTTAAGATATTCACCCCTCAAAATCTTGGATCTCTTAATTTGAACAAAAATAATTAAAGCATACTAATTGTTTTTTAATTCCCCCAAAATTTTAGTTCCCTCAAAATTAAGTTCCCTCCGAGAGAATTTAGTTTTCCAAATTTAGTTCCCTTTAGTTTTAGTTTCCAACCCATTGATTTCTTAAGATTCAATCAAACCCGTCTTTCTATCCATCTCTTTGTCCTAGTAAAAACATCCCTCATTCAAACCAAAAATTTTAGTTTCCCACAAGAATTTAATTTCATCCAAAAATTTTAGTCCCTCAAAAATTTAGTTCACTCCAGATTTAGTTCTCCCCAAAACTTTAGGGTTTTCGCCAATATTTTTGCAAACTCTCACCTTGCCCATTGATTACTTAAAATTCCATTTCGATTGTGGTGGGATACGTGGGGGCTGAAAGGCCAGTATCTGAAGAAGATTCATACATGATTGTGGTGTACTGATGGTATAATTCGACATGGAGTTTATCTTCGAAGATGGAAGTATAGTGTTCGAAAAATTGGTTGCGCTGGTAGAAAAATGGACAAACCCATATCTTCGTAATGTAATCGACAATGGAGAAGGGATTGACTATTGACTGACATATTCGACAATGGAGAGAAGCATATGTGATGACATGGACATCAGGGCAGGCTTCCGCGTAGTATATATGGATGCAACAGAAATGCCACTGTTTGGTGCTTTTTGCTTTTTGCCATGAAATACATTCCAAGTCATTCTAATTCCTTCTTGATTCTCAAAATCAAGAAATTCTGCCACTATTTGCTGGATCTTCTTGTACACTTCTTGGCATGTTTAAGTTTCGATTATCTCGGTGAGGAAATGTCAATGATTTTTCAGAGCTTGGTATAATTTAGAAACTATAAAGGGGAACTTTTACTGGACCATAAAATGAAAATAAAACATTAAGAAAATCTGTGCAACCAATAAATTTTGATTTATGACCCCGAGCAGGGTTGCTAAGTGGGAAGTGCGTTCCTCTCCCTCAAGTGGTGAGTGATCAAGAACCAATGGCTACATCGCTTAATTCCTTCGACTAACCTGGTATGCGGGTGTGAGTCAGCCTTACATACCCTCGGTTTGGTGCCTACATACCCTCGGTTTGGTGCCTGACCGCCCCACTTGTGAGGCGGTGCGGGAGTCCGGAACACCAAATTTTTTTGATCTCTTATACACATGGAAAAAACATATTAGTTCAAATCCATTAATATGATTTTAATCCCAACATCATTTGTTTTTATTTATGATTAATTGGCAGACACAATCAGATTCTCTCGTCACAAATAGACAGATAAATACAATATCAAATCATGTTAAAAGAAACAACGACAGGCTCAAACTACAAATTTACAAATTTTCTTATTCAAACTATGAAATCAAATTTTAATTACATAATTACAATGATAATATCAACATACACAAAATTCTACTGTGAAATACTACGAAACAACATAAGTCTCATTAAAGTGAAACAGACAACAAATTAAACATAAACAAACAATGAAACTGATCGATTTTCCCTCTATCATAGGACCAAACAATAGAATTCTGTAGCAAATAGTAGAGGATGTTCTCCCAATTGAGTCAATTGGGTTGATGTGATTGTGCGATCGATTTTTTCCTCTATCGTAGGCGCAAACGATAGAATTCTGAAGATCATAGCAAATAGTAGGTGACATTGACCCAATGCAGTCGATTGGGATGATGTGATCGTGCGCAAGACCTGTTTCATCCAAAATTATGGCACTAACAATTTCCTCCACAACGTAAATAGCAAAATTCCAATTCTAATATATCAATATATCATCTAATTAAGATTTCATCGTCGGGATGATAAAACATGATTTACATGAGTCACAAAGTGAGCCCTTACAATCGACAATGTTAACCATACCATCCTTAGATACTATTTATGGTAGCCAATAATGGGTTCATGTAATCAAACAATAAGCTTTGAAATACAATTCATTATGAGCAATGTTTATAGTGCTGTTTTTGTGTGGGTTTGTACAAAAATTGTAACATGGTTATTTGATAATCTGAATAAAGATCTTAAGAATGCATGTTATCATATTATAAAATCAAAATATCTATAGCATGCAAAAGATTAAAATTAACAGGTGCACCATATATCATTAGAAACATTTATTCATTCGTCACTCCTCAAGCAGTCATATTTTTCACATATCAAATGCAATGCATTTGTAAATATCAAGTCCAGGAAAAATTAAAATGTTAAGTCTTATCATCTCAAAATCTTCTACACTATTCTTACACCACATAATCCAGGAAACGTAAACTATGTTATATGATCTTGTCTGCACTGATCTTCTTCATAATCATTCGTGTATTAGTTAATCTCTCACTGAACGAATTTAGAATATGAGACATTTATATTATGTTAATCCGGGAAACGTAAACCACATAGGTTCTGAAGTAGAAAAATTCATGTAATATGAGACATTTATATTTGTTGTATACACCTCAATGGAGTCAATCTTATTTAGAATCATCCTCATCATCTTCATCGTTGTAATCATCTTCATCATCCTCTACGGCTGCCTTCAGTTTATCAACTTTAGGTTGTTTAGCTTTTTTAACCTTTTTAGAAGCCAAACTGACATACTTCATGTGAAAAAAATAAACTCTCAATTAAGCAAGCATTTAGCTTTATCTTGATACCACCAGTGTTATTGCCTACTATAAAACGAATGATAGTAGTGGCTAATACTAAAAATTGAAGAGCCATCTAAAAAAATTCTGTAGCCAAAATTATGGTACTAACAATTTCCTTAGCAAAATAACTATTCTCATATATCAATAAATCATCTTATTAAAAGTTTATTATCAGGATGATAAAACATGTTTTACTTGAGTCAATCGATAGGGTTAACCTTGCCATCATTAGATGCTATTTATGGTAGCCAATAATGGGTTCATGTAATCAAACAAAAAGCTTTGAAATACAATTCATTATTAGCAATGTCTGCAATTCTCTTTTCGGGTGGGTTTGTACAAAAATTGAAACATTGTTACTGGATAATCTGAATAAATATTGTCAGGATACATGATATCATATTCTAAAATCATAATATCTATAGCATGCAAAAGTTTAAAATTAACAGATGCACCTCATATCATCATAAACATTTATTCATTAGTCATTCCTCTAGTAATTATATTTTCCACAAATCAAAGGCAATGCATTTGAAAATATCAAGTCGAGTAAGATGTGAGCCATGAGTCGTGTAAGACGTGAGCCCTTCCTCCTCTTCTCTCTGTAGAAAATTAAACAGAGGAAATAATTAATGTAAGCCCAATTAAATAAATGAAGAATTAAACAGAGGAAGAATAAGAGCATCGCAATAAAATTAAAAACATCTCACCTTAGTTGCTTGAGAGAAGAATGTGAGCTTCATGAGCTTCTAGTAGTTGTAATTAGGAAACACCTGGTAATTAGGATTTGTTTTAAAAACCACAAAATATTTCTAATTTAGTCATAATGACTGATGATTAACTCAATCCAATTTAAACTGTGAATGGTTTTCTCATTCCAACACATTTTATTCCAGAAATACATAGAATCAGTGTCCATATGTTTGAATCCAACGAATGTATAATAGAGTCGGTTTGAATCCAAATACTAACTTCTACTTGAACCAAAAAATATAATTAACCTTCAAGCATGATCAGACAAATTACAACCTTTGACTCTGTTTGTTTCATATAAAAGTCGTGGCTCATGGTTTAGATTAATTATTTTATTAGAATCATATTAAAGTCATGCCCACCTTGCCAAAATCATAAATATTCAAATCCACATATATATTGCAAAGGCAAAAATTGCTGATGCATACAAATGTTTGCTCATAATGCCATTGTTTTGTAATATTGAATTTGCTCTTACGGAAGAAGAATTCCAACTTCACAAATTCTGATACATATGACTCTGAAATTTGACAGATGATGAAATGTTTAATTGCTCTTATTTCCATTTTAATTGACTCATTGGGTCTTCCCAGACATTAATCTTTGGGGGTCCATGATGACTCGGTGGGACTTATTGGGTCTTTCCTAGACATTAATCTTTCCATTTTGATGGACTCATTGGGACTCAATTGGGTCTTTCCATTTTGATGGACTCATTGGGTCTTCCTAGACAAAGAGATGAAGATAGGTTTACTTTCTTAATGACATTGTCAATGAAATCCATGGCTAGAACATGACCAGCTTCTTTTACCAGTTTGGCAGTAAATCGAACAATACCAACCCCAAGCTCAATAGTATATTTTCCTATGTATGGTGGGAGCAGAGAAAGGGCCTACATGAAGGAAGTAATGCTTAGTTTCCAACTTAATATGTCATCATTGATCGATGTTATCTGATACGTATATATGATGAGAGCATAATCGTAAAAGATACATAGAAAGGAATTTATTTTGATATATATATAGATATAGATATATATACCCAAAGTGGATATTCATTACAGTTTCAATAGACATGATGTTCAATCAAGTCAAGCTAAAGGGGCAAAATATTAGATTTGTCCAATTTTAAATTTGTAGTCCCATGACAGAAACATGCCACATGAAGAGATAAAGTCATATATGATCATAGAAGAAAATGGTGAACAGAATTCATTTTTTGTTCTAAATTTATACTTGTGCAAAGCATCAGGACGTGATTTGTCTACTGTGTTGAGAGATACTGCAAGCATTTTCTGTGAACCCAATCTGCCCAACTGCTAAGTTAACCTCGTCAGTAGAGCTCGGGTGTCAAATTAAATACTTTTAAATACATCCAGGTCGCAAATCAAGCTTCATTTAGCCTGGACTCTCAAGGAACAGCAAACCACACTGACATCTTATTGAAGTCACCATAAGGTTCTTTGATCTGAATACATATCCTCAGTGCTCAGTTTACATTTATTATCAATTAAGAGTTTCGTTAAAGGCCAGTTATATTACAGTCTATTTCCCATCGTATCATCAATGCAAATTTTGCTCTGGGAAAAATCACTTTTTTTGATCAAAATGCTAGCTTTGAGAACTTGACAACTGCAAGATTAAAGAATTTCAATCAAAGATCAAGGCATTACCTCATGCCTCCCCTCTTTATCAAGATCCTTTAAATTTAGATCTAGGTCCAAAAAACATAGAAAGTCGGAACATGATCAGAAATTAGGGGTAGGTCATGTCAAACATGATCAGAAAATAGGGGTATATCATGTCAAACATGAACCATATGCATCATAAAACCCAATCTACTGGCATGGAAGTATAATATCCAAACCTATGCATTTTAACCTTTCGTATTCAATGTTGTTTTAAGAACAGTGTTACATGAAAAGGGGGCACATGTGTCTAAGTGTTACATGAAAAGGGGGAACATGTGTCAAATTGTCCAGGTGACCTGCAATGTCCAACAACGGAACCTTCTGAACATCGAAGAATATGAGATCACATCTATATTTTGTTATATGCATGAAAATATGTACATGACAAATCTATAATGATTAGTGACTAACCTACTAAAATTATTGGTCAGTGTTTCCACAAAATAACTTAGATGTTTATTTGATATAACATAGTGAGAGCATATTGTGTACAAAACAGCAAAGAGCCAACAAAATTATGATGCATTCATACTTAAAGCATCCTTGGAGTATCCAAGTATCCTAGGGTCTGAAAATACCTACAGCAAAATAAGGTAAGAACTAAACTATCGGTATCAGTTTTTCATGGTAGAATAACAGCCAACATTGGGCCAAATTCAAAAATAAAGAATATCGCATGTTATGGTTCAGTTTGATGAATCTCTGGACCAGAGCATATTGAATCTCATAAGTATTGGTATGATTTAGATGAAAAGCTGCATGGACTGAGCCCCAAGAGAAGTCCAACCGCACTATCCTGACGAATTAAACACTAAATCACTCATATGCTAGAACATTAGCAATTGCTCTTTAGTTATGAAGCTAATTTAATGTGTGGTGGTGAAGTCAATGATGAAAGAAGTGTATAGGGTAGAACAGAATAAAGAAGGCATCACAAAATTTAGAAAGTATTGGAATAATTTAGAAAGGCTTTTTTAATAAAAAAATTGCATTCCGATACTTTTTTCATGAAAAAAATGTTTAGAAAGGCACATAACTATGAACTGAAATAAACATGCATATAAAAATTACATGCACGGCAAAAAACAAAGAAGCATAAAAATTTTATTTATACATAAAAAGTATGCATAATGAATAATACATGAAAAATTATGCATTAGGCACATTGTCATTCATTAGAAATTACATGCTCATAAATTTTTTTCATTGTCTTTCTCATTCACCCAGAACATGCACATAAAGTTAACTTGCATAATACATAAAACTGTTAAAGTTTGTTAAAATTGTGCTTTTATTAATTATCTTGCATAAGGTATGAGGTTGAGGAAACACGGCAACTTCACAATAATGCAGGTTTCAGAAAAACATAAATTAACAACACATCTTTTAACATCCTGTATTATGCATAATGCATAATTTAACAACACCGTACCTGCAAACAACAAAGTGCACCCAATCAAACACTGGAAGTGTCGTAATCTGCAACTCATTTATTTAACTGGTGATACTTCAAATTAAGCAACGGGTTGTTTAGTCAAGCTCGACATATACATAAAGCCAGTATACATTGCACATATCAGTAAAGCCAGTGTAAATTGCACATATATATAAAGCCAGTGAAATGGTTGCGTACCGATGATCCCCCAGATGACGGATGCGTTGTAGAAGACCTGGTCACCTGGTCACCAGTTCAACTTTCACAGGATATGCACATTTTGCAAATTTGATATGAACATTATTGAAGGATGTGTGTATATATGGAAATAGGCAAATTTTCACAATTGACATGGAGTTGATGTATGAAGTTCATGTATGAAGTTTTCACAGGATTTTAATATGCAAAGTTTGAAAAGTTGATGTATGAAGTTGATGACATTATACTGATCCCATTGACATATATATGCTATGTTGAAAGTTTGCATATGCTAATATGTGTGTATATATGCTAATTTTCACAGGATATGTAAGTTGAACCAACTTCATACCAATTCATACATCAACTTCATATATATGCTATTTGGTATATTAGCATATATACACACATCCTGTGAAAATTTGCATAGCATACCAAATTTTCACAGCATATATAAGTTCAACTTTCGCAGGATATGCACATTTTGCAAATTTGATATGAACATTATTGAAGGATGTGTGTATATATGGAAATAGGCAAATTTTCACAGTTGATATGGAGTTGATGTATGAAGTTGATGTATGAAGTTTTCACAGGATTTTAATATGCAAAGTTTGAAAAGTTGATGTATGAAGTTGATGTATGAAGTTGATGACAGTATACTGATCCCATTGACATATATATGCTATTTTGAAAGTTTGCATAGGCCAATATGTGTGTATATATGCTAATTTTCACAGGATATGTGTGCATATTTCCATATCAATTTTGAAAAGTTGCAAAATGTTCATATGAACATTTTCACAGGATATGAACATTTTCACTGTCAAAATTTCAAATTTTCAAAAAATCGCATATTTCCATATTCAACACATCATATTTGCATATTTCCATATTCATATTCAACACATCAAATTGACAGGATATGCAAATTTCCATATTCAACTCAGCAAATTTGCATATCCCGTCTGTCAAAATTTCAAAATTTCAAAAAATCGCATATTTCCATATTCAACACATCATATTTGCATATTTCCATATCCATATTCAACACATCAAATTGACAGGATATGCAAATTTCCATATTCAACTCAGCAAATTTGCATATCCTGTCAAAATTCGAATACCTGAAAAGTTTTTGAAATTTTCGTATTTCGTGAAAAGTTACCCAAAGTTGCATACACACATCCTGTGTATCAGACCAAATTTTCACAGCATATATAAGTTCAACTTTCGCGGGATATGCACAGTTTGCAAATTTGCTATGAACATTATTAAAGGATGTGTGTATATATGGAAATAGGCAAATTTTCACAGTTGATATGGAGTTGATGTATGAAGGATGTGTGTATGAAGGAAATAGGCAAATTTTCACATTATTGAAGGATGTGCGTATCACAATTCACGGGACTCCCAGTTGTTGTGATACTCTTGGGACTGATCCAAATAGTCATAATACAAGGTTAATGTGTGATGATCCATTAGATGACAAATAAATGTCCCAAGCAAGCATGAAGCTAGCCATTCCTCCATGCTATGTCTGTCACTAAAATAGGGAAAAAAGAAGAAAAAAAAAGAAAAAAAAAGAAGAAACTCTAACTTGAGCAAAGAGAAGACACTCCAGAAGACATGAAAGGGAGAGCGGCCCAGGATCAACCCAATTATCCCCACCACCAGAGCTGCATAAAAACCAAAACAAACCCATGAACAAAAATTAATTTTTCCAAGGAATACCCAAATGAAGATATCAAAGCAGAGAGAGAGAAGACGACATAGGCTACATTGAAGCCGTGCTGTCTTGATGTGTTGATCCCAGAGGCACTGTATTGATCCCAGAGGCACGGTGACGATGATGTCATTCAAAAGAAAAATTGCCATGTGCTCACCTTCTTGAGCTTTTTTCCTTGAGAATAACTGAGCTTGGTGGGGGTTTTGAGAGAACTAAAAGGCATCAAATAAAAGGGGTTTGAGAGAATAACCGGGGTTTTTGAATTCCCCCCCACCCAAATTTGCTTCCTCCCATATTTAGAAAACTGACGCAAATCAACAAAGGTTTTTTTGAACGCAGGTTAGGTTTTTTTGAATGATGGGGTTTTCCCCATTGGTTTTCCCCCCAAAATTTGTTTTTCATTTCCCCCCAAATTTTTTCCCCCAGCTTTAGAAAACCGAAGCAAATCAAGATGTAGCAATTTTTTTGAATGCAGGTTGGATTTTTGAATGATGGGGGTTTCCCCCCATTGGTTTTTCCCACCAAATTTGTTTTTCCCAACATGTCCTAGTCTTCATGTTAACACCCAAATGTTTAACAAATCAACAAAAAGCCTACTCATTAAACATTGTCCTAGTAATCAAAAAAGCCTACTCATCAAACTTTGTCCTAGTCATGTCCTAGTCATCTTGTCCCAGTAGGACAAAATTCAAATTCTTCATGTTTTATAGAATATATATATATATATATATATATATATATATATATATATATATATAATAACATCATACAAAACCAGCCGTTACAATGTTGGTTAATTTTGCCTGCTTTCATGTCTATTGTTATTATTGTGGTTTCTTTATGCATTGCAAGGATCTGCGAATGGATGAACACACAGATGCTTATCAGACTGTGGCTTCACAGCTTCAGTCTGAGCGGACCTCTTCATGTCTCGCCTTCCGTACTTGGGAAGCGGGGCGTGACAGGTTTTTGTGGTGGCCCATGCAGGTCATTGCACCTGTGAAATATCGAAACAACAATAATAATTTAAAACATCCATAGAAACATTCGAAACATTCGAGTCATAAAATTTGAGTCTAATATGAAGGTTTTCCTTGTCTTGGATGGTAGGAAGACTTAGATAGATGTCCAGGTTTGATTGACAGGCTCTAGTAGCCTCTCATCCGGCTCTGACCATATTAGATTTCTAGAGTTTTTCCTTTAGTCATTTGCTTGGGCCCATCAATTTCGGGCTCAGCAAAACGTAATCTGGATGCTCTAAGGACCCTCCCTGAGATCTCTATTACAGTCTAATTCATTAGAAAGTCTTAGTGCTAAGTCCTCATGATCTTTAGTCGACCCGGTAATTAGAACCCCTGATTTATATCATTTTTCCCAATCATTACACTTGAGCTAATGACCATAAAAACCAATCGTAGTAAATTCACTAAGTTACTTCCCAGTCGTCTTTACGTTTTGAATATTTGATTCACTTCTTTGCTTTCAATCCACGTGATTCCTTCATGTCGTTCATCATCAATTGTTGAATCTTCCCAATTACCATCCTGATCATTCGAAAAATATTTTCAATATTATTTATTTTAAATTCCTCTTTCAATTTAAATTCTTTGAAAACATTTAGCAGGAGCTTAGACTTCCTACCCTTTAGTCGATTTAAATTCATTCTTCAGTCGATTTAAATTCATTCTTTGAATTTCGAAACTCTTTCACCGAAATCTTTAAATTACTACCTTATAATATTTTCCAACTTTTATCTTTCTTTTCCCTTACTTAAATATTCACAATTATATCTCTGTTTCACCTAACCAAGCTATCTCTTTATCATCGCCTCATCTGGACCCGTTCATTCCGATCTTGTTTCCTTACGTTATTTGATTTCGGTTCCCTTACCTATTGCTTAGTCATCCTACTAGTGCTTGCAGTTGCCTATGTCAACCTTAGTATATTATGGTGGGCCCATTAGTTTTTGTGATGTCGTCGTGGTGCATGTATATAGGTAGAGTGTGTGGACCCGTGTGTGCGGACCCCTGCATGCCACTCATGTATGAGTGTGCTACCCTTAGTATATTAATGATGGTCTCTTGTGTTATATATGCATACTCAGTGTTATTCATGATATATATATGAAGTTGTATGAATGATAGTATTAATATATGTGTGGATAGCTATACCACTTTAGGGATATCTGTGTATATTAGAATTAGTGTTGGAATATCTACAATGGTGTATGTAGTTTGAAGATACTTGTAAATGCTTGAAATAGTATACTAGTAAGTCATGTGCATGTTAGGTGTAATGATAATAGGTGTACTTATAGTTAAGTGTGCATGCCTATTATATGATCTATATGATAGTAAGAATGAGTATATGTTATATACGTATGGTAATATGGTTATAATTTTGTTTAGCATTGCTTGCCTTTACGGGATGTTGTGTGTGTGCATGTATACCATTAGGCATACACGATTATTGTATGTTGTGACTATGTATGGATAGGTATATGTAGTAGTATACTAATTATATGTAAATTGCTATGGTGTGAATATATTATATGTATGTGAATATACGATGTATGCATATATGAGATAGTGTATTTTGATTGTATACGTGTGCTGATATTGTAATATTACTATAGTGTGTAATGTGATTGCATTATATGGTGTCACTTGACTAAAGTGTGATTGATATTATTGTGTGCATATGATAGCATGTGCTTTTACCTGTATAGTGTGACGAATAGTATGATTACGTTGGCGTGTGTGTGTATATATATAAGAGTGGTGTGTTGGTATAAGTATAAATATCGTGTTATGTATATAAGTATTCTGGTTCTTGTATGGGTCTTTGAGTCTCACTCATGCTTGAGTGGGTATACTCTAAGTATATTGTTATATTGGTCTGTGATTGGTGTATAGTGCTATGAACATAGTAATGGATGATGTGTGTAGAGCAATAGGTTTGGTTGTACTTGGTTACGTTACACACATGGTTGTGGGTGGCTATGCCATTATATAGTTATATGTATTGGTCTTGTAGTATAGTTATTTACTAAGGTTTTACATGTTTGAATGTATGTATGCTAGCTAAACTAGGCGTGTAGTTGTGCTAAGTATATAGTGGTATGAGTGGCATGTATGAATGGTATGTTAGCATGTGTGGGCGTGCACCATGCACAGGTAAGTATGTGCTTAGCTATAGGTGTTTGCGACTATGGTATGTGTGTTGACTCTTGAATATAGTTATAGAATTGTATGTGATATGTATATAAGATGAAGTATCTGCGTGTATTTGAATAACTATATGTTGTGTATTTATAGTAGGGGTGAATGTATATTAGATATAGAAAACAAGATTTAATATTGTATGGTGTGATTGCATGTGTTGATATGTTTGGTGTTGGATGTATACTAGGAGATATAAGAGAGCAGTATATCCATGTTTGTTTGTACATAGGTAGTTATCTATACATGAAGTACTACAATTGTATTTGCTGGTGTGAACTATTTTTCTGTAAGTATGTGTACCATGCTTATGTGTTAAGTGAGTGATATTTATATAAGGGATGTACGTGACTATATGAATAATTGAAGTACGTGTATGAATTTGACTGTCTATGATAGGTATAAGTATAGAGTGTGCACATATATATGTTTGGAGTATTAATGTTTGACTACCTAATGCATATATAAGCACTTGTAGTAACTATACATGGGTTGAATTATAGTGTGATGTGATTGGGGTAGTTACTAGAGTGGCTAGGTATATTTATAGTTAGAAAGTCCAAGGACGAACTTTATTCTAAAGTGTGTAGGATGTCACGGTCGCTTTTCGACCGTATGATTTTCGTGTGCGTACCTTCTTGTTCGTACGTGTATATTTAGTTGCCTCTTCCGGTATCCCAAACATGCAATGTGAGATGTTGTTGTGATCCTCTGAGAGGGTACTTATTTGTGCAATTTTTCGTGAACGTCATTTCACGGCTCATTCTTCCGCAAAACAACTTTGTTTGAAGGGGTGTCGTAACTTTTACCTTCGACGTTTGATATTTTTATTTTTAGTCCCGTTTTCCATTACCCTAGCTCATGACCGATCATCTTAGTCTCGATCTGTTCGTCGACACGGTCGTTCCAATATTTCTCTTGTATTTATCGGACACCATTTGACCGACCTATCGACCTAATCACTTTCAACCTGTAATTAGTTTAGACTAATTCAATCCCTAATCAAATAATTAAATCAATCCCTAGGTTATGATACGTTTCATGTTGAAATTTTCCCTATCTATTGACACCCAAATTCTACACCCCTCACACACACTCTCTCTCCAATCAAGATAAGTGTACCCCCTTTTCAACCCCTATTTAGCAATAAACCCACATTGCTTTAACCTAGCCGCAACATCATCTAGGGTTTATTCCAAAACAAACGCAGCTGCCCCTTGCTCGAACTGCTGGCCTTCTTCCCCCTCGCCAGCCTGCATCGCCGACCCTCCGGCCATCTGACCGCCGGCCACCCAGCCTCCTATACCAACCACACCATCCCCTTAAACCGCCAGCACAGCCGACCAGATCTCCATGTCTGTCGCATCACCCATCTCGACAACCCATTGATAGCCTCTCCTCCCTTGCTCCGACCTCTGACCACCCCCAAGCCACCGACACACCCCTCTACACCGCCCAACAAGGCTGCCGCCCCCTCCACATAAACCGGCAGCTCCCTTTTCCCCATCTCCGGCCAACATCACCCAACACAGCAAGTTTCTGGCTACCTGCTCCCCTGCCGGCCACCACCATTGCCGAACCCCCTTGAACTCTCCCAGGCCTGCTCCTCCACCCACGGCCGTACCCAACAACTGCCCATCTCCCCAAAATCTGCCGCACTCCCACCTGAAACCACACATCAACTTCCCTCTTCTCCTTATGCCGTGCCCCATTACGTCGTTGCCGCGCGTAACTCAACAGCAGGCCAAGACCCCTTTGATCGCTGCCCCTGCCGTTCATGCACCTCCCACGGCCATCTCCGTGCCGTGCTACTTCCCATTGTGGTCACCGTCGTCGCCGCAAGCCGTAGACGTCACCGTACCTTGCACGCTACCCGAATCAAACCCCTGACGTCGCTACCCGACGTCAGTGTAGCTCTCGTGTCGTGTTGAGGTATACCTGAACCGTAAGAACCCAAACACCACATGTTTAATCAAGATAAAAACCGTTAATATTATTGTGTTGGTTAAATCATTAATTGAAGATAATGAATACAGGACTGTAGGTTGGTTTGTTGATTGGTGATTGAGCTCGTACTAGATCTGGACCGTTGAACTGAGATCGAGGACGTTGTATCAGGCAAGTGAAACTTGCACAGTAATTTCTTTGGCCATGTTTAGGCCATTCTGTGATTTTTGTGTAAAAGAGACTAGGCGGTGAAATGATAGTCGTTTAGACGCCATATTTGATCTAGCTTGACAACGAAGCTAGATCAGATACCCATACTTGATCTAGCTTGACAATGAAGCTAGATCTGACACCCTTGCCATGTTATTTCATGCATATCACATGTCATGTTTAACTTTGATAAAGTGTACGTGTGCATTGACTGCTTTTCATACTATCATGTTGCATATTGCTATGTCATTTCATGCATTGAATGTTTTGTCGTGATTGTGTAGCACTTCTACTATAGAAATGTAAGATGCGGCGAGTAGGATTTTGACTCCTACATAATGAATGAGGCTAGGTGCACCCCTATGCCAAATGAAAAACACTTCTTGGCTCGTGATCCAGAAACGAGCACAGTGTGTTGGTGAAGAACCAACGCTCGATACACGTGGAGGGGTAGGGTTAAACGGTCGCTTGAGCGTTGAAGTGTGCCCGAAGAGCCACTTCAGCCAAAAGACGAAAACCCTGTGCACAGTGTGAATGCATGTTTTTCGTGAATATTGTTTAGTAGCTCTTGCTACGACGTGTCATGCATTGTATATAACATGTTCATTATAACTGTTGCATTCATTGAAATATCATGTCATGTCATCATCATTATTTTAGAACTGCTAGTTGCATTCTTTTATTTTTACGTTTCCTTGCACAAAAGTCTCACTTCCCTTTTTGGAGATTTTTGCTGACATGTGCCATTTTCTCTTTGGGTGTCACATGTCAGGTTTAGAGTCTGAGTTTATTGCTGAGGATGACAGTTTGCTGACGTCCAGTTCGAGGACACCGAAGTTCTACCCTTAGTCTCAGTTGGTGGCTTTCTCTTAGTTGTTGTTTACTTTCCTAGTAGCTGCTGTTAGGTCGTTCGGTGCGTAGCAGCATTACTTGTTTTAGTTTTTCCATGCTTAGGCTTTTTTTCAGACTCTGTACTTTTCTTTTATGACTACATCTCTGAATGTTATTGAATAAAGAATGGATGTTGTTGAATGTTGGTTAATTTTGCCTGCTTTCATTTCTATTGTTATTATTGTTGTTTCTTTATGCAATGCAAGGATCTGCGAATGGATGAACACACAGACGGTTATCAGACTGTGGCTTCACTGCTTCAGTCTGAGCGGACCTCTTCGCGTCTTGCCTTCCATACTTGGGAAGCGGGGTGTGACAGAGATATTTATGTGCCGCCGTTTTGACGGTCGGAACATATCAGAGGGGCACTCACCAAACCCGTTGCGCCCAATGCCTAGACATTGTAGAACGTTGAGCTAACAATGTTAAACAAAGTGCTTAGTCGGAGGCAACCCACTTTTCTAACCCTTACTCTCGCATATTTTTATTTTATTTTATTTAAATAAAAGTTATATAACGTTTTGGAAAGTGTACGCTTGATTTTTATGTCCAATTTTCTATGTAGGTACATGACACTGCCGTATTAGAATAATGCATGGCCGTGTCACCCAGAAAAGATGGACCCAGGAAAAAGAAACATCGACAAGGCCTACTACACAGCCATGCTGATAGAGCCAAATTTGGACAGGGAGCAAAGATTTTGCACGGATGGTCCTCACGGCTGTGCAGACCAAGGGGAGAAACTAGCCAACTTACGCAAGAGTGACACGGCCATGTCGCATTTTGGCACAGCCGTGCTATCTATTGGCAAAGGATCGAGCTCCTTTTGGTCAAGTGACACGGCCATGCTGTAATCACGCACGATCGTGCGCCCCCAGAAATCCACAATTTAATCCTGGGCCCACCTTCTTCCCTACTTCGCGCCCTCCCTCATTCAAACCATAATCTTCCAAATCCCCTCATACCCTAATCTTCCAAAATCCCTTCCCCTACCTCCTTCAACCTCCCACAACCCCTAAAACTCCATCAAACCTCTAAAGTTTCACCATCTCCTCCCTCTCCACCAAACCCTAACCCCAATTTTTCACCATCACCACCAATTCTCCAAAAATTGGGCAAGAATCTGCATCATGGATGGCTTGGGGGAGCTTGATCAACTACGAAGAACCGATTGAAGGGGAAGTGATATGCCCATATTTTACACTTTATTTTTGCATATTTTCATGTCAGATTGATTGCCCATATTGCATATTTGAAGCTTAAACGAATATTTCTGAATGAATTTCACGATTTCTATGCTTTATTGGAATTTCAGGAAATATGGAGCAATCAGGAGCAAATTGGAGCTATGAGCATTTGCACGCATGTCGAAGCATCAGTGGCTATGACGCTGCGGAGCTTATGGTGCTAGATGAGAAGAAGAAACAAGAGGAAGAGAGAAGAAAGGAAAAGAAAAGAAGAAGGCGAAAGAAAGAGTTGAAGAAGCAGCTCACTCGACCAAGTGGAGTGATCCACTCGACCGAGTGAGGCTGACACCAACCCAACCCAAGCAACGAAGTGTATCAAAGTCACTCGACCGAGTGAGCAAACTCACTCGATCGAGTGAGACAGTCGGCCAAATCCCGAGATAGTTGGCCAAATCCACCCTATACCAGAGCAGCTGACTCGGTCGAGTAACACTTTTCACTCGACCGAGTGAATCGGTCACTTGACCGAGTGAATCAGTCACTCGATTGAGTGAGGAGAAGAAACAGAACGCTGATTTTTGAGAGCTACTGCAGGAATCCCTACTCAACCGAGTAGGCAATCTCACTCGACCGAGTGAGATTGTGGCCAGATTTTGGAAAGTTAGTTATAACTCAGGTTTTGTGTGTTTGGGTTGACTTTTTCTTAGGTTTTTGGACTTGTATAAATAGAAAATAAGGTAGCCGGTGCTGAGAGAGAGGCAAGACGTCTATGGAAATAAAAAAATATGTGATTTTTATTTCTTTGCTTTGGAGATTATTGATTGGAGAAGACATAGTTCTTAATTTTCTCTTGTTATTTTTGAAGCTTTGGAGAACATCGGTTTGTCTAAACTTTTGATCTATTTGGTTTAATGAATATTTCTTGTTTAGATCTCTTTGCAATGATGAATACTATTGTTTCCATGAATCTTATTGCTATGGTCATGTTTATTAGTGAGTAGTCTCTTTACTGTAGGGCAAATGGATGAACCCTATAGATCTAGGGTTTGATATGTTAAATTTATTGGAACCCTTGTTGCTAAACTTGTTTTAGGGTTAGATTATGGTCGATTAACTACAAATAGCTAGGAAATTCTACTTAGATCTTGAGAGCTCGAGAGAGGATCTTGACTTATAGGAAGCCATAAATATTTAATTTAGACCAATAATTCGGATATCCTAGATTTGGTGCACGAGAGTGACCAAAGCTAGTATCTTTATTATATTTCTATGATTATATTTATTTGTACGACGGTAAGATGAATACGAACCATCATAATTAAATTCGAACTCACGTCGCACGACAGTGGACTTGAGTGAGAATTGAATTATATTGTCGATCTTAATGCTAATGATTCAACTAGGCTTGCCCGAGAGCGAGGCTCTAGCTTGAGTTAATTTAGACTTGTGTAGAGCGAGAGCGTGCGCCGGTTGCGACAATTTCACTCTAAACTAAGAGTTTGTAATTAGGAGTTCATATTTACATTGAAGCTCAAAAATCTATATTGGGGATTCCCTAGTCCTAGAAAGCTTTATTAATTGAATTACAACCGACATCGTTATACATTCGTGACACACTTCCTACATAATTAATCACAATCTTTGCTACATCTAGACGTCTGATATAATACCAACCTCCTCCCCGTGATTTGATACCCACTTACCACTTGACCTGCGCTTGCGGTAAAACTACAATGTTTTCTGAGTACATCCAAACACGAGCAAGTTTTTGGCGCCGTTGCCGGGAAGGCGACGATTGATCACTCCATATTTTACACCTTTTTTCTGCATGTTTGCATGCCATTTGATCGCCCATATCACGTTTTTCATGATTATTTGACGATATCACGTTGTTTTTTTTACTATTTCTTGTTTTTGTCGTATTTCAGGAAATATGGAGCGATCGGGAGCGAATTAGAGATCAAGGGATTTGCAAGGGCTTAGGAGTGTCACCCACGGCTCATTCGAGGAATTATCAGCGATAGAGGATGAGCAGAAGAAGAAGGGAATCGATAGGAGCGACAAGGAGGAGAAAAGAAGAAGAATAAGCTCAGCAGCACATCACTCGACCGAGTAGACTGCTCACTCGGCCGAGCAAGGAAGCCCACTCGGCCGAATAGAACGGTTACGTACACGAAGAATTCAGTGTATACTCGGCCGAATGAAGAAATCCCACTCGGCCGAGTGAGAAAGCTCACTCGCCTGAGTGGTACATGGAAATCGTCCAGAGAAAGGCCAGAGTTACTGGAATTTTCAGAGATCCTGAGGAGGCCTACTCGGCCGAGTATGAATGCTCACTCGGTCGAATGAAGGAAGCCACTCGGCCAAGCAACCCCCCGATGACAGACCCTGAAACCCCCAAAGTTACTGTTTTTATACATGGTTTGTCACTCGGCCGAGTGACAAGGGTCACTCGGCCGAGTGACCCCTCTCCGCCTGCTGTTAGGATTGCGGATTTTGGGCTGCGCAGGGGCAGTTTGGGCAGGATTTTTTGGACGATTTTAGAGGGTATTTAAACCCAGTTTTTGCCCTAGTTTAGAGAGCTTTTTGAACGTTAATTTTTAGACTTTTTTAGGATTTTGACGGCTACTCTTTATGAAATCTCAGCCGGACATCGTCGGCAATTACATTGGTTTGTCTATTTCTATTAAAAACTCGATTTTTATGCATTATTTCTCATTTGCAATGAATTGTGCTGTGATTGTTATTGATTTTTTTGAGATTTGCATGATTCTTTGTGAGTAGTGCCGTCGTCTTAGGGCATGTGGATGAACCCTATGGACCCTATCTCTAAATTGTGATGAATTCGTAGATTTGTTGCTAGAATTGATTAGGGTTAGGTTTTGATCGATAGATTACAAGTAGCTAGGAATTCATATCGACTGGAATTTGCAAGAGATTGGATCCCAATTGATAGGAAGGCCTATATATTCAATTTAGATTGACAATTGGATTTCTCTAGATTTGGTTTGCAAGAGATTGGACCAAAGCTAGGATTTTTAATTGTGATTCTATACTAATATCCGTTTGCAAGAGATTGGACGGATAGAAACTATCATAACCTAGGTCGTAGCTCGAGTTTGCACGAGAGTGGTTTCGAGATACGATTGAAAAATGATGTCATTCTTCACGCTAGCGGCTTAGGCTAGGGTCTGCACGAGAGTGGACCCTATCCTAGGTTTGCTATAGACCGGCAATAGCGCGAGAGCGTGAGCTTGGTTCTACATTAAGTTGCGACTAGTTCACCTATATTCAAGCTTAGCAACAATGAAACTTATGATTCACAAGGATGAGAGAAGGTCCGTAGTGGGGATTTCCTATCCCTAGACGCTTTATTATATTGAACTTTCTAGATATTTGAACGATTGTGACTGTGTTATCAAAACTATTCTCACTCTTTTGATAGCTAGGTGAATTGTATAAGGTACTGTCATTTGTTCCTCCCTGAGTTCGATACCCCCTCGCCGCTACACCGTGCGTTTGCGGTAAGACTACAATTCGTTTTTCGGGTGTACACTCGGACGCGATCAAGTTTTTGGCACCGTTGCCGCGGAGGCGACAGTGCTTTACTTTCCTTACTTAGCTATTTCCTTTTTTGTTTTATTATTATTATTATTATTATTTTATTTTACACCTCTATCGTGCTAAAAATTCCATCGAAGCTCTGTTTTTCTTTGCATGTACACAAGATCAACGGCAGACCCAGAGGATATAGTATTTGATCAGGAGATCGAACGTACTGAGAGGAGGATCAGAGCCGAGAAGAGACTCAATATAGATGACAATTGTATGAACCGACGAGAGACGCCGGAAGAACTAGCGGCACGTATGGCGAGGATTATATCTATCAGAGATAGGCTTCGGCCTTAGACTTCCTCCACTACTTCCTCCATCGATATGCCGGAGTTGGCTGCGGATAAGAATTTTGAGCTCAAGACGGGATTAGTGGTCTTAATGCAACAAGACCCATTCCATGGGAACTCCCATAAGAATCCACATTATCACCTCCATCTATTCTTGTCCAAGTGCGCCACCTTTCAAATGCCGGGTGTTTCCGTCGATGCTATCCGTTTGAGACTCTTCCCCTTCACCCGCAGAGACAAAGCTCTATATTGGTTGAGGACGTAGGCGAAAGGGATATTCACTACTTGGGATGAGTTGGCTAGTGCTTTTGTTGATAAATTCTATCCGCCATCTAAGACAATGAAGATTAGGAGCGCACTCATGTCCTTTAAGCAAGGACCATAGGAGACCCTATACGAGGCATGGGATCGCTTTAAGGATCTACAGCATCACTGCCCCCATCACAGCATAGAAGCATGGGAGCTAGTTCACAGTTTTTATAATGGACTCCAACTGGGCACTAAGCAAATCATAGATGCAACAGCCAACGGAGCCATTCTTTCCAAAACACCGGGTGAAGCTACGGCCCTATTAGAGGAGATGGCCTATAATAATCAACAATGGGGCGACGAGCGAGGGCAATCTTCTACCTCCTTGAAGCCAACGAGCATATACGAGGCCAAGGCCGTAGCAGAGCTTTCCAATAAGTTCGTCTCTCTCCACAAGGTAGTGGAGAGATTGGAGAAGTACATCACCGAGCCACATGGAGCTCCCTCCACATCTACGACGGGAGGCAATATGAGTGATTGGCAAGACCAATCTCAAGCTATGTTCGTAGGAGGAGAGCATGTAGAGGGAGCCTTGAAACAAGTGCAAGATGTTGCGGGGAACTCCGGTTATTGAGCCAACCCGGCCGCAAGGAATCATCCGGGATTTTCATATGCGAATAATGAAGGGGCTCTAAACCTGCCACTGCAACAACCTCAAGCTAGGCCTCCACTCCACACCCTCAATACCAACCGAAGGGGCCACCACAACAAAGTTACCCGCCTAGGCAATAAGCGGGACCGTATAGGCCGCCCGGTTATAACCAAGGTTGGAGAGCTCCAAACCCACCACAAGCTCAACCACGATCGGATCATGAAGCTAGGGTGGAGGAATTCATGGTGGAGGAAAGAAAAATCAATGCTAGGTTGACGGCGCAACACGATTCGCTAAATACCGTCGTTGCGCAACTTGGAGAGCAACTTGCGTTGCTAAACAAACACACTCAACAATAACTGGCTCAACCAGAGCCCAATCCACGGAGTAATACCGGCCACATAAATGCGGTAGTGGCGGTCACAACTAGGGGCGGGAAGGATACCACTCTCGCCATGGTCCAAACCAAGGAGCCCGTGGTAGAGATTTTGAATGACAAAGAGCCGGCTATTGAAGAGAAGAGCACGAAAGAGCCGCAAAGAAGTTGGAAATTCTGAAATGAAGAAGCCTAATGAGGAGCGCACCTACATGCCGCCGGTGCCCTTTCCACAACGGTTGGCAAGAGCCAAAATAGAGAAGAGGCTCGCCAAGCTCCTTGAATATTTGAGGGGAGTAAGCCACAAAATACCTTTCTTGGATGCTATAGTGGAGATCCCGTCATATGCAAAGTTCTTGAAGGACTTAATATCGGGAAAGAAAAGGAAGGAGAAAATAATGCTTGCCGAACAAGGAACTTGGTTCACCCGGAGGGAAAAGGAGCCCGCGAAATTCAAGGATCCCGGAAGCTTTCACACCCCATGCACACTTGGAGGAGTCCCATTGCAAAAGGCCTTAGTTGACTTGGGATCAAGTGTGAGCCTAATGCCCCTTAGCATGTTTCGGAAATTGAATACGGGGACCGACTTGAAGCCAACCGACATGAGAATACAACTAACGGATGGTCAGGTTACTAGGCCGGTAGGGATTGCGGAGAACATTCCTCTACAAGTTCCAGGAGGGATATGCTTGCCTTGCGAGTTCGTCATTATGGACATTGAGGAGGAGGGCGACACTTCACTTATACTTGGACGTCCGTTCCTAGCCACCGCCGGTGTTATAGTCGACGTGCGGGAAGGCACTTTATCCTTGAATGTCGGGAACATCGAGTTTGAGCTCCACATACCTAAAGCCATGAAGCATATGCCCTACCAAGAGGAGTTGGATTATGTGGACCTCTTGGATGAGGTGATCGATGAAACTATTCCACATTCCATTGGCGCTCTCCATGATGATGGCCTTGAAGAAGGCCAAACTTCTGGCATTGAAGAAAAGTTGGAGGACCCTCCTGATAGCTCTACGACTGATGACAAAGACGACGTGATGTCGCGAGGATAAGGGAGCTTTGCAAGCTCTCAACGGCCAACAAATCGAAGAAAGCTCCACCGAATAGAAGATCGGTGTCACCGATGAAGAAGAAGATTGGTACAAGCTTAAGCTGGGATGACTTATCCCCCAACACTACCCATGATGAGGGGATGCCGAGGAAAGCCCACGAGCATCAATAACCAAATCCAAGTGGCCTTCCCGGCAAATTTGACGGGCGTATCTCGCATGCGCCCAATATCACGTGCTAAACAAAAATCATAAGAGGTCGAGCTCATGACCTTAAACGAGCGCTTGTCGGGAGGCAACCTGATGGTTTTATACCATTCTTGGTTGATTTTATTTTTAATTTTAGAATTTTCTTAGTGTTTAGAGTCTAGTGTCTATAAAAATCGTGACAACGTGCTTTATTTTTAATGACAGGAGATGGAGAACCAGAGATCATTCATATGGAGGATGACTAAGGCAAGGGAGAGTGCTTCAGGAATGCGCTCAGGCCCCAGGAGAAGGGAGAGACTGACTGGAGGAAGAAAAACAGAGAATGGCACGAAAACAGAGAGCCGTCGCAGAAAACATGAGGCCACTCGGCCGAGTAACATATGTCACTCGGCCGATCAAAGACTCCACTCGGCCGAGTGGAGTACCAATCTGCGAAGACCATACAGACCAACTCTCTGTTATTTTCTGTCAATTTACAGTATAATTTTCCACTCGGCCGAGTGACTTGTCACTCGGCCGAGTGAATCAGATACCCTCTACGTTCAAAAATCGCTAAGTGGCCATGCCACTCGGCCGAGTGGAACTTTTCCATTCGGCCGAGTGGGAAAGACCACTCAGCCGAGTCGTAAGTTGCGAAGATATTTTCGAAACCTCCTTTACTCAGCCGAGTGAACTCTTCACTCGGCCGAGTCGCAACTTCCCTATATAAGTGCTGAGCGGGCTGCGCGAATTTCGAAACGCCATTTTCCCCAAAATCGCCTGAGCCCATTGCTACTGCTTCTTCCCCCTTCGACCGAATCAAGGCTTCCAGTCGCTCGAGCCGCCAACCGACGCTCGCAGTTGGTAGCCGTCGCCGCTGTGCAGCTGCTCGCCGCCGGCGCCGCCCTCCCAGCCGCCGGCCACTCCCCATTTCACCAAAATCCAATTATCTCCTCCATTCTCCTATTTCGTACGCCCATTACGCCCCAAACTCAAATCAATTCATATATATATCTATTATACCCCCATCCCCCCATATTTATTGATGTACACCGCTGATTTTATTGTTTGCTTTTCAGGATAGCTTGGGGGAGCTTTGGGGAGCTTTTGGACGCATTTTGAGCTTCGCGGAGGAGGCGTCTCTTCGCACACTTCAGATTTTGCTCTCGCGTCGTGCTCAGGTATACTCGTTCCATCATCTAGCACTTTATATTTTTATTTGGGTAGTGAGCACGTCTCATGGAACACATGCCGCCATGCCTTAGGCCACGCACTCGGGAGCCCGCTTCCAAGCGGAAGAAGTCAGGTGATCCTGGCTTCTCTTCCGCTAGGGAGGACTCCCTACCACCTAGTCCACCCCCACCTACACAGCCGCCTCCTGTCGACCCCATTCCACCACCTGCACAGCCGGCCCCTGCTATCGATGCGATGGGGATCACGTTCAGAGATGACGCACACCGCGTCAGATTTGAGTGTATCTCCCATCACTCGATTGTACCCTCTAGGTTTGCCCACCTTGCTGACTTAGATCGCTTAGGGGTACTTGAGGGGCTGCTCACGTTATACGACAACGTGGGTTGGCATGACTTTCTGTCTGTGTCAGCGGACACCTACATCCGCCCGACACTTGAGGTCCTGAGCTCTATTTCCCGGACCGCTGGAGGATGCTCATTTCGATTGATGGATCGAGAGTGCGAGGTCACTCTCGACATGCTTCGATCTTTCTTCCAGTGTCCCGCTGTCCCGGTCCCATACTGTGCCTAAGCTCCCACGCACATCCCACCCCTGTCGTTCGACACGCATGCCTTTTGGACACGGATCATGGGTTCACCACTTGCCTTTGACCCTAGTAGGGCCAAGGCATCTACGATTCTCCACCCCTGCCTCCGCATTGCACAGCGCCTTATGGCGACCACTTTTCTTGCGAGGTACGAGCCCGGGACGCTGTCTACGCCAGAGCTCTACATGTTCTATGCGATGACACGGCCTAGGGTCTTTGATAGGGGTAGTGACGTCCTGGTCCCCGCCATCGAGATTGATATTGCCAGTTGGTACATCGACCGCATAGTTATTTCTGTCGGCGCTCAGATGTGTATTTGCTACGGCGGTCTGATTACCCTCTTGGCCCTTATGACCGACGTCGACCTACCTGCTAACTTGCTTCAACCACCGGGCCCCACTTCACTTTCGATAGACATCGTGGCCCGGATGAGGATGTTGCGCCCTCATGGTCGTCAGCACTGGGTGTGGCTCCATGGTCCTTTTGCTGCGGATTACATGATTCTCCCAAGCCCTGCTCAGACACACATAGAACCCGCGGGCAGAGATTGGATTCCAGTGATGGATCTCCTTATCCCCGCCGCATATGTGCTAGAGCCCGAGGGTGCTCAGCAGGAGCCCCTCATTCCACCCCTGGACCCAGTGATCCCTCAGCCTCCACCTGACCTGTCTGCACCTCCCGACACCTCTGTCCTCACTTCTGTTAGTGTCGGGAGCACTTTTGCTGAGTCCTCGTCCACCACCACTATCACCATTGTGCCCATCTCGATAGATTCCATTTTTGCTGCTAGCCCCGAGCGCCCCACCACCATTTTAGAGAGCGGGGAGACATCCTTCACCACCACAGTAGAGACCCTATCCTCACTTTTGTTCTCGGCTTCTGGGGAGTCATTTTCTGTACTCTTCACGTCCTCCCCAGTCGTCGACCTCACTGTCTCAACTTTCGCAGTCTTCTCAGAGAGTGTCGTGACATCTGTCCCCACGTCTGCGTCACTGACCTCTCTGCCCGCCTCGTCGTCTGTTTTCACTTCAGCTTCAGCTTCTGCTCCTTCCTCGTCTACCTTGCCTGTGTCTCAGCCTCACACAGAGGCTGAGCGACACTTAGCGAGCACAGCACCCGAGCACCACTCCATAGCTGCACCTATCCTTTACGGCGGCCGTATGAGACAGCCCCGTTCTTCACCTGTTCGACCCTCTGCTCCACCTCCCCCCGACACACTAGTTCAGAGCATTCGTTCTCTTGAGGGGGCAGTTAGTGGACTCAGAGGAGATTTTAGGGCTCTCTCCGCCACCGTCAGTGCAGTCCAGATCCGCGTCGCCATACTTCCTAGTATTCAGGCTTGCCTGAATCAGATTCTTGCGCGTCTGCCTCTGCTACCCACACCCACCCACCAGCCACCACCCCCACCACCACCTCCGCCACAGGACGGTGCTGGTCCACCCCCACCCCCTTAGGCACACACTGGATGCCTTCCACATTTTTTGCTGTCGATATGCTGGATACTTTTTGTGAGCCTGCTGATTTTGCACCCCTCCTCCACACACTGTTTTGTTCACATTATGGTCCTATCTGTATATATCTGTTTGGGAGAGAGGGAGTACTTTTTGGGGACACTCATATCTGCACTTTTTTGATCTCTACCTGCATCACTCGCATTCTCATATCATTTGCTTTCATATTTTTCCCATCATGCATGCATCCTCACCCACCCCCGCCCACTTTTTGCCTCTCTGTGTGCCACACTTATCTCTATATGCATACTATTTTGTCATGCCATAGTTTTATTTCAGACATCATATGCTATGTCTTGCTATGCATCTTAGATAGTAACCCACTCTTTTCTGTATGAATATGGATGAAATTCTTTTATTAGCTGAGTCTGAAAATTTATATGTATACTTTTCGTAGAAAACACACCAAGCTTCACACATTGATTGCTTAAATTTGGAGTACTGCTTTGCTTTCTTATATCACTTCTTATTGCATGAATATTGTGTTGGATATGGAAGACGTTAGTACACCCTTGTAGGGGATGTACGAGGGAATACGGACCTCGAACGTCGCGTACACGAAGTCGTACGCAAAGGGAATATGTTCCCTTGCGGAGAGAATCTCTAGATTGATGGGAAAGTCGCATTATATATATGCATAAGTGCATGCGACATATGGCTAATAAAGGGGGAATATCTTAAGCTTATGTTGTACCATGCATATGGTACAACTTAAGCTTATAATGTGCCATGTATCATGGTACACCTTAATTAAGTTGTTCCAAAGGAACAACTTACCCTAAAATAACTACCTTGGGGGCTATAAATAAGACCCAAGGGTAGCCATTTTCCTTACACCTTTTGCATGAAATTCATGCATGCATCTTCATCCTAGCGAAGCTCTGCAGAAATATTTCCTCTCCCTCTATCCAAGTTCTTAATCTAAAGTAGAGATTTAGATTGTGGATTTAGTAGTCTTACTCCGTTCGTGAGTAGACTCGATCCGTCGTGGCGAATCCGAAGGCGAAGTTCGTAGACTACCGTGCAGCGTACGCAAGCGTAAGTCTAAACTTCATATTATCGATCCTAACTCTGTTTTGGACAGGATCCTACATTGGTATCAGAGCCATATGGGTTCGCCCCGGTCAATCCACCGCCCCGTCGAAACTATGAACGAGTCGTTGTCTTTTTCACGAATGGGTCTCCTACTATTACGGATATAGTAGGAACGCTTCGTGACGGAGAGAACGCAGCGGTTGTTCTTTTCACGTTAGGGTCTCCTATCATTACGGATATGGTAGGAACTCTCCGTGACGGGAAGAACCGACCGTTCACCTAGTATGTTATTTTTCATTTTTGGCACACGGCCATTAGGAAATAACTAATTTCTCGACGAACGGGTGCTTCATCGACGAACGGGTGCTTCATCGAGGAAGATGATGGTAGTTATTTCCATCGGGTAAGAGGAAATTCGGTGCATGTGCACCATGGCCAAATGGGCTATGAAGGCTATGCACCCCCCTCCACTTGCGGAGGGGGTTGGCTACGGCCAATAACCACCGGCGACCACCCCATCAAGGGGGAGGAATAAGTGCGGCAACCCCATTCAAAGGGGGTGGCCGGCCATGGCCAAAGGGGCCATGGCCGGCCAACACCGAATGGCCTTGGCCATGGCCGGCCATGGCCAAGCCATGGCCGGCCATGGCCAGGCCGGCAGTGGCCGGCCAAGGCCAGGCCGGCAGTGGCCGGCCTTGGCCAAGGCCTGCCGGCCAGGCCGGCCCTGGCAGTGGCCAGGGCCGGCGCCCTGGCCACTGCCAGGGCCAGGCCGGCCCTGCCGGCCCTGGCAGAAGCCAGGGCCGGCGCCCTGGCCTCAGGCCAGGGCAGGAGCCCTGGCCCCGGCCAGCGGCCAGGCCGCCCTGGCCGCCCTGGCAGAGGCCAGGGTGGCGCCCTGGCCTCAGGCCAGGGCCTGGCCGAGGCCAGGGCAGGAGCCCTGGCCCCGGCCAGCGGCCAGGCCACCCTGGCAGAGGCCAGGGCAGCGCCCTGGCCTCAGGCCAGGGGCCTGGCCGCCCTGGCAGAGGCCAGGGCGGCGCCCTGGCCTCAGGCCAGGGCCTGACCGAGGCCAGGGCAGGAGCCCTGGCCCCGGCCAGCGGCCAGGACGCCCTGGCAGAGGCCAGGGCCTGGCCGGCCCTGGCCGAGGGGGCCAGGGCCCCTGGCCGGCCAGGGCAAAGGCCCTGGCCGGCCCTTGGCCAAGCCCCGGCCAGGGCAGAGGCCCTGGCCGGGAGAAGTTGCAGTTTGAATATTGGTCGACCAATTTGGTGTTTTTGGTCGACCAATCTGGCAGAAGGTCTGGGACGACTGCAAACTTGCCAACTGACCCATACGGGGTGACAAAAGGCATTGGTCAAACTCGAATGTGTCGATTAGTCCATACGGGGCTAACCACAGTGCCGACTAGTTCATACGGGACAAACGTTTTAATGAAGTTTTTTTTTACTTGGGCTCTTCTCCTTGAAGACTAGCCATAGTGCTCTACTTCATGCGAGATTAGCTAAGTCATTGTGCTCTACTCTACGGAGATTAGCCAATGTACTTATGTAAATGTGCTCTACTCCTTGAAGATTAGCCGTAATGCTCTACTTCATGCGAGATTAGCCATGTCATTGTGCTCTACTCCACGGAGATTAGCCAATGAACTTATGACGTTGTGCTCTACTCTACGGAGATTAGCCAATGTATTTTAAATTCGTTTTGAAAAATACGTTTTCAAAAACGCTTTTCCGCTGCAAAGTACTATAAGAGTACTAACAT
This sequence comes from Scilla litardierei, assembly GCA_030789695.1. NCBI lineage: Eukaryota > Viridiplantae > Streptophyta > Magnoliopsida > Asparagales > Asparagaceae > Scilla > Scilla litardierei. The sequence continues at coordinate 112,222,474 of CM061137.1, read as the reverse complement.
TTGATAAAGTGAGGGAGAAATATTGAAAGTTACTCTAGATGGTGATTGGAAACATAGTGACCTTTCCGATTCTAGAGTAACATCTTCAATATTTTTCGAAAGTAACTTATCAAATACTCGTTTTCCGCTGCGAGTACTATAAGAGTACTATTGTTTGATAAGTGATGGGGGAATATTGAAGGTTGTTCTAGATGGTGATTGGAATCATAGAGACCTTTTCGATTCTAGAACAACATCTTCAATATTTTTCGAAAGTAACTTATCAAATATAATATAATTCCAAGTGGGATTTGAATTTTTAGAACTATCCAAATGGGATACTCTATTATCATTTCAAGTGGGAGTTATATTTTAAGAATTTTTATGCAATGTTTTGATCGAACCTTCGGTTTTGTGTCTTTTGCAGCATTTTAAAAGTAAAATGTCTTCCGCTTCAAAGAATATCGTCGCTGAGTTAAACAAAGGTGAAAAACTCAACGGCGATAATTACAAACTTTGGTCCATTAAGATACAATACGTTTTAGAGGAGCAAGAAGTGCTCGAAACTCTAAAGAACGTAATGATTGAACCCGAGTTGGGCACTACGGCCCAACACAGACGAGACAAGGAAGCTTTTGATGCTTGGTCTCGGAAGAATAAGATAGCGCGCATTACGTTATTAAGCAGTATGGCTGATGACATAATGCGCATCTTCCGAGAATATGACCTAGCCATGGACATATGGTCCAAGCTAGAGGAGAAGTTCGGTGGCACATCGGTGTCCAAACTTCGCGCCTTAACTATAAGGTTCGATACATATAAGAAACGTCCAGATCATTCCATGGGGAAACATCTGCGACATATGGCGAACCTTATCTCAGAGTTAAAGGACGCATGTCATGTGCTCACGGATGAGCAACAAATCCAAGCAGTCATACGTTCCCTGCCAAATGGGTGGGATCAGATGAAGATGCATCTCACTCATAATGAGAGCATTAAGACCTTCAACGATGTTTCCAAGCACCTCGAATTAGAGGAAGAGCGGCTTGCGGCTGCCAAGCCAGGTGCAGAAGTGCACATGGTTGCTAGTTCCTCACACGGGGGAAAGAAACGTAAAGATCGTTCGAAGTCTTCTAATGAACGTAATAAGCAACCTGAGTCTACCAAGGAACCCAAACATAAGGGTGGGCACAAGAAATGGCACAAGAAGAAAGACTTGAAAAGGATCAAGTGCTTCAAGTGCAACAAGCTCGGTTACTATGCTCGTTCGTGTACGAGTGGAAGTGACGAGGTAACTTGTAATACTAGTTACATATGTGTTTCTAGTCCACTATTTCTTGTGGAATCTAATCCATTTTTGGATAATTGATTCAGGTGCCACCGACCACATAGCAAAGGACAGACGGTCCTTCGTGAAGTATCACCGGATACCCAAGGAATGAAGTGGATCAATGTAGGAAACACCACACGTGTTGAAGTGAAAGGCGTTGGGACTCGCAAGCTTGTCTTGGACAACGGCCTCACTCTCCTACTACATGATGTTCTCTTCATTCCATATATTCAAAGGAATATTAAAACTGTGGTCAATTTAATGGGTCTTTGTAATAGTTGGTTCCTTCATGATTGTAAAGTGGACCTATTTTGTAATAATTCTTTTATTGATTCTGGGTTATGTATTTCAAAGGATTTATTGTAATAAGTACAATATATGATTCCTCATGTAATAAAAAAAAATTTCCTTGTGACAAATTCTTTGACTAATGAGTCTAATATAATTTGTTGGCACACAAGGCTTGGTCATATTGGACCAACGCGTATGGATAGATTTGCCAAACGTGGCCTTCTATCAAATGTTTCAAAGGTTGAAAAGTCGACCTGCGAACATTGCCTTGTGGGGAAATCTTGTCGCAAGCCGTTTTTGGAACCGGCACAAGGGCCAAGGTTCCATTACAGCTTATCCATTCGGACATATGTGGTCCGATGAATGTCAAGACAAGACGCGGGAAGTCCTATTTCATCACTTTTAATTGATGATTTCACCCGATTCGGTCATATCTATTTGATATCCCACAAAAGTGAAAGCACTAAACCTGCTTTAAAAACTATATGAGTTTAGTGGAGAATCAATTAGATCGCAAGATTAAGGTCGTACGAACCGATAGGGGCGGTGAATATCAATCAACAAGTTTAAAGGAACTTTGTGATGAAAAAGGCATAGTACATCACGTAACTATGCCTTATACTCCTCAACAAATTGGTGTTGCAGAAAGGAGGTATAGGACTTTAATGAAAAATGGTCCGTTCAATGATGGCGCAAGCTAACTTGCCAATCACCTTTTGGGGTGATGCATTATTGACAACTGTTTTCATTTTAAACCGCGTACCCTCGAAATCAGTTAGCTCCACTCCTTATGAGTTGTGGAACCAAAGGTCTCCTGACTTAAACATTTTACCTTGAGTTTGTGCATTCAACGCACATATTTCCTCCCATAAGTATGGCAAACTTGGGCCATGGGGAAGGAAATGTATCTTTAAACGATACGCATTAAACTCCAAAGGTTATGTTTTTTTTGTTAGTCAGGAAGACAATGGTGTGCTAATTGAGTTTGAGTCGAGGGATGTCACTTTCTTGGAAAACGAGTTTCCAAGACAGGGCGAGATAAGTCAGGACTTATCTCTATTTGAGATTTGTGATCAAGAAGGATTACCTCATTCGAGTGGGAGAATTCTTGGTGAAAACGAAAATACTTTTCAACCTTCACCAATGGATTATACGAATGACGATTATCCTATTCCATACGGGAATAATGATCCAAGTGGGAGCAATTCTAACAACATTTCAAGTGGGAGTGATATTAGAATTGATCTAAATTCGAGTCAACAAGGACTTGAAGAATCTCAAATATGCCACATCATGCCCTGCAAAAGACAAATGGATGGAAGCGATGAAGGAGGAATTGAAATGCATGAAAGTTAACCAAGTCTGGGACTTAGTTAACTCACCCAGAGGACATAGAGCAATTGGGAACAAATGGGTTCTCAAAATCAAGCATAAGGCTGATGGCTCTATTTGACAGATATAAAGCTCGCCTTGTCGCGAAAGGTTTTACGCAACAGGAAGGGATAGACTACGAAGAGACCTTCTCACATGTTGTGCATTTTACCTTGATTCGCATGTTTCTGGCAATGGTAGCTTGCTTATACCTCGAATTACATCAGATGGATGTAAAGACTGCCTTTCTCAATGGAGAATTGGACGAGGAAATCTATATGGAACAACCAACAGGGTTTGTAAAAGAAGGAAACGAACATAAGGTTTGTGAACTTCGTAAATCCATATATGGTCTTAAGTAAATCCTCGAGGCAATAGTATATACAATTTAAAGAAGTTGTCTTATCAAATGGTTTTTTCCATGCTTGATGAAGATAACTGAGTATATATCAAGAGGATTAAAAGCAAGTATATTATCATGTCTCTATATGTAGATGACATTTTAATAGCCGGAAATGACAAGGGCTTTGTGATGAGTATCAAGGCTTGGCTTTCATCAGTATTTTAGATGAAAGGCATAGGAAAAGCCGCATATATCCTTGGAGTTAAGATTTCAAGGAATCGTTCGAAGAAACTTCTTTCTCTTTCACAGGAGACTTATATAAAGAAGGTTCTAGAACGATTTAATATGCAGGACTGCAAGTCCATTGATATTCATATAAGCATATGCGATAATTTATATCTGGAATCGTGTCCAAAGAACCAAAAGGAAAAGGAAATTATGGAAAAAGTTCCATATTCCAGTGCAGTTGATAGTCTTATGTACACTATGGTGTGTACGAGACCGGACATCTGTTTTGCCGTTGGAAATGGTAAGCTGTTACCAATCCAACCCAGGGCAAGAACACTGGAAAGCGGTTAAGAGGATAATGCAGTATCTTAAAGGAACTGCAGATTTGCAAAAGACTATGATAAAACCAAGAAGGTAGACATAAGGTACATATCTACGCATGAGATGATAGAGGTTCAGCTTATGAAAGCGATCCCCAGAAATGTGTTTTATAAACACTTATCATCTCAAGGATTGCGTATGGGCTGAGTTGTACCAAATATATATTCCCATGTCTAAGAAATGATCAAAATTAATAAAAGAATAAGTTCTTTTTCCAACATTGCATATGAATTTCTTAAGAAATGTTTGTGTACATTTTTGAAATCTCAGCTGAATTGTGTGTATGTCGGACAGATTAAGGTTGGCTCTCTCACATGAGCAACCGCCTTATCTTATCAGATGGATAAGATAGAGATGAGACTAGTTTAAAGTCAAAATCATTAGACGAATGATTTAGAGTCATGACTTTAACAAGATAGTCGAATGAAAGATCTGCATCATATGGATGCTTACAAAAGATCTGAGATCTGTATCACAAGGATATAAAGATCTCATTGGATTTTTTAATCCTATCTGTCTTATGCAGGATGAGAGTCCGGGAATATTTCCTGAGTAGTAAGGGGACTCAAAAGATAGGCACTGTGGTGTCTGATCTTTCATCCGTACAACATCATTAAGACATACTCTCCCTGGGAAAGGAGTGATGTTGTAATACGTGTTCATACCACGTATGCATTTCGACCACTGAGTTAGTAGCAATAGTGTTTGCTATTATGTGAGACTCAAAGGCCATACGGGTCTTAACTCTTACCCTCAAGGACTCCAATTGGTTCCTTTAGATTTGACGAGATGATCGCTATCTTAGCGTGTTGCTAATGGGCTATGGTAATTCGGCTCGGCGGGGCACGTTAGAAAAGCGAATCAAGTCAAGATCAGAAGGTTCGCAAGAAGAGGAAGATTGATTTCATATTCGCATTTGGACTTTAATGATTCAAAGCTGGCCAGCCAATTGTAATCCAGATGGGATTCAATTGTTGAATATAAAGTACAAGAAATGTGAAGAAATAATCTAGGGTAAAGCATGCGTTGAACTACTCAACTTTGCACCTTCGAGGTCGTTGTGTATCTCTAACAAGTGCACAACAACAGACTCTACGCGCATGACGGTCGCACGGTCTATTTCTCGGTATGATAGATGAAAGAACTAAGAGAAAGACGTTCTCTTACAATCCCCTCAAGTGTGAGTGGGAGATGTTGGATATGGAAGACGTTAGTACACCCTTGTAGGGGATGTACGAGGGAATACGGACCTCGAACGTCGCGTACACGAAGTCGTACGCAAAGGGAATATGTTCCCTTGCGGAGAGGATCTCTAGATTGATGGGAAAGTCGCATTATATATATGCATAAGTGCATGCGACATATGGCTAATAAAGGGGGAATATCTTAAGCTTATGTTGTACCATGCATATGGTACAACTTAAGCTTATAATGTGCCATGTATCATGGTACACCTTAATTAAGTTGTTCCAAAGGAACAACTTACCCTAAAATAACTACCTTGGGGGCTATAAATAAGACCCAAGGGTAGCCATTTTCCTTACACCTTTTGCATGAAATTCATGCATGCATCTTCATCCTAGCGAAGCTCTGCAGAAATATTTCCTCTCCCTCTATCCAAGTTCTTAATCTAAAGTAGAGATTTAGATTGTGGATTTAGTAGTCTTACTCCGTTCGTGAGTAGACTCGATCCGTCGTGGCGAATCCGAAGGCGAAGTTCGTAGACTACCGTGCAGCGTACGCAAGCGTAAGTCTAAACTTCATATTATCGATCCTAACTCTGTTTTGGACAGGATCCTACATATTGTACGCCTCACTTTCAGGTTAAATGAATGCATGCTAGGATGATATGACTGGACTAGTTTACTTTCTGTGAGTTAACTGAGTAGATTACATTACTCTGCTGAAAGTTGTCGTGCACGTCCTATAGAGTGAACTGAGTGTTACATATATTTCTTTCTCAACATATCTTGAACGTTATTTCTATACTTATGTTCATTGGTGAATCTCCCTTTAGCAGATCCTATTTTGGCATTTTCCCCCCGCTATAAAAGTCCATGCTCCACTACCCCCAAAATCAAAAAGAAAAAATGTATGAATATCTTTCTATCTTTTGATTTGGGATCTCAGATATATATATGCTATTCAAAAAAAAAAGAAAATGAAAAAAAGAAAAGAAAAGAGAAAAGAAGCTTATACATGATCCCATCTCTTGCTCTTTCTCTCTTTCTTTCCTATTTTGTTTTTATTTTTATTTTTCATGTAGCTACAAAAAATGGGGGAATGTATTTATTGATTTATCTTATGCCACCACACTTATAGATAAGCTTGGGGGAGAGGATCCAATGATGTGTGAGAGAGTGACTACTTGACTGTTCATAACGACCTAAGCTAGGTAATTTTCTATATTCTGTGAGATTACTAAAAGTTATACGAAATCCAGGAATTGAAGCTTAGCAAGCATTTCATGAAAACCATTTCTTTCTATACTTATTGCTTCTCATTGTGTGATACATCTTATACTCCAAATAGAAAGCATTCAATTGAAAAGTGTGTGATCTATGATTGTGTATACCGTTTTAGATGCTTCAGACGATGTTAATTCTAGAATGATTCCATATTTCATACTATTTTGATATTCTTGGGTTTCTATTTTGAATGCATCCTTATACCATGATATCGAGATAAAAATCTTTGGCATGTGTTTTATATTCTACGTGTGCTATATGAGTAAGCAAAATCCACGTCCTGAGAAAATAATCTAGCATCTCTCTCTCTCTCTCTTTGTTTTCTTTCCTTTTTCCTTTTTCTTTTTCCTTTTCTTTTTTTATCCATCGAGCTCGCCTTTTACTCATCTTCCTTGAGGACGAGTAAGAGGTAAGCTTGGGGGATTTTGATCACTCCATATTTTACACCTTTTTTCTGCTTGTTTGCATGCCATTTTGATCGCCCATATCGCGTTTTTCATGATTATTCGACAATATCGCGTTGCTTTTCACTATTTGTTGTTTTTGTCGTATTTCAGGAAATATGGAGCGATCGGGAGCGAATTAGAGATCAAGGGATTTGCAAGAGCTTAGGAGTGTCACCCACGGCTCATTCGAGGAATTATCAGCGATAGAGGATGACCGGAAGAAGAAGGGAATCAATAGGAGCGACGAGGAGGAGAAAAGAAGAAGAATAAGCTCAGCAGCACATCACTCGGCCGAGTAGACTGCTCACTCGGCCGAGCAAGGAAGCCCACTTGGCCGAACAGAACGGATACGCACACGAAGAATTCAGCGTATACTCGGCCGAATGAAGAAATCCCACTCGACCAAGTGAGAAAGCTCACTCGCCCGAGTGGTACATGGAAATCGTCCAGAGAAAGGCCAGAGTTACTGGAATTTTCAGAGATCCAGAGGAGGCCTACTCGACCGAGTATGAATGCTCACTCGGCTGAATGAAGAAAGCCACTCGGCCGAGCAACCCCCCGATGACAGACCCTGAAACCCCCGAAGTTACTGTATTTATATAGGGTTTGTCACTCGGCCGAGTGACAAAGGTCACTCGGCCGAGTGACCCTCTCCGCCTGCTGTTAGGATTGCGGATTTTGGGCTGCGCAGGGGCAGTTTGGGCACGATTTTTTGGACGATTTTAGAGGGTATTTAAACCTAGTTTTTGCCCTAGTTTAGAGAGCTTTTTGAACATTAATTTTTAGACTTTCTTTTAGGATTTTGACGGCTACTCTTTGTGAAATCTCAGCTGGAGATCGTCGGGAATTACATTGGTTTGTCTATTTCTATTAAAAACTCGATTTTTATGCATTATTTCTCTTTTGCAATGAATTGTGCTGTGATTGTTATTGATTTTTCTGAGATTCGCATGATGCTTTGTGAGTAGTGCCGTCGTCTTAGGGCATGGGGATGAACCCTATGGACCATATCTCTAAATTGTGATGAATTCGTAGATTTGTTGCTAGAATTGATTAAGGTTAGGTTTTGATCGATAGATTACGGGTAGCTAGGAATTCATATCGATTGGGATTTGCAAGAGATTGGATTCCAATTGAAAGGAAGGCATAGATATTCGATTTAGATTGACAATTGGATTTCGCTATATTTGGTTTGCAAGAGATTGGGCCAAAGCTAGGATTTTTAATTGTGATTCTATACTAAAATCCGTTTGTAAGGGATTGGACGGATAGGAAATATCATAACCTAGGTCGTAGCTCGAGTTTTCACGAGAGTGGGCTCGAGATACGATTGAATAATTATGTCGTTCTTCACGCTAGCGGCTTAGGCTAGGGTTTGCACGAGAGTGGGCCATATCCTCGGTTTGCTATAGACCGGCAATAGCGAGAGAGCGTGAGCTTGGTTCTACATTAAGTTGCGACTAGTTCACCTATATTCAAGCTTAGCAACAATGAAACTTATGATTCACAAGGATGAGAGAAGGTCCGTAGTGGGGATTTCCTATCCCTAGACGCTTTATTATATTGCTACTTTCAAGATATCTGAACGAATGTGACTGTATTATCAAAACTATTCTCACTCTTTTGATAGCTAGGTGAATTGAATAAGGTATTGTCATTTGTTCCTCCCTGAGTTCGATACCCGCTCACTGCTACGCTGTGCGCTTGCGGTAAGACTACAAGTCGTTTTTCGGGTGTACACTCGGACGCGATCAACGGTTTTACTTTGGTTACTAACTCAACTTTTCAGACTGCTTTATTTGATTTGATCAGGTTATTCTGGGAGTCGTAAAGTGTTGGATAGACTCTAATCCATTTCATGATGAAACTTTTGTTCTTACAGGGAGATTTAGTGGATGAAGTTTGGTCCACATGTCCATTTGCTATCAACGTAGGGGACCAACTTGAGCAACAATTTGCCAACTTTGTTATTGACCAAGTCTCCCCTGAAGGCATAATTAAGGGCAGAATTAGAGTGTATGTTGAGTGTGATAAGCTACACTTTCACATTGATGAAGTCCCTCTACCTTTGATGAATGATGGCATGGAAGCGTGTGCAGAGCTTGACTGTGTTTATAAGGAGGACTTGCCTATTGAAGAGACCTCTACCACCATCTTTGCAGATCCTGAGGAATTTCTTCCTCCGCCATTATCTCTGCAAGCTCTCACATGCCCTATATGAAGAGCAGCTTTGGGATGCCGATATTTAGGGAGGTCCACATAATGATTCCTCATGTGACACCTATTTATATATTGACTTCTCTTTTGATGACATGATTGATTAAAAGAAATGTGCTAGTCTCGTTGATTTAGGAGCATAGTCTCCATGTGAATACTTTGATGAGATTAGAAGAGACACCTAAAAGAGCTCCCGAATATACAAGGAGAGGACAAAGATTTTCCATGATGCCTGCATTACGGTGAAACACTGATTTGGGAGATAAGGTCCTACTCTTCAACTTTAGGCTTCGACTCTTTCTGGGAAAGTTGAGTTCTCGTTGGTCAGGGCCATTCACCACACGTCATGTACATCCCAGTGGAACTATTGAAATAGAAGGAAATGATGGAGTACTATTCAAAGTTAACGGGCAAAGACTGAAGCATTACTCAGTGGGAGATCTTACCGGTGAAATTAAGAGCATCTACCTCGGAGACGCTTGGCTTAAAAGTTTGGCAACAACAACAACACTGTCGACGATTGACGAGAATGACTATGTCGATCTACTTGAAGAGGTTATTAAAGAAGCTACACCATATACAGTCAAGACCATACTTATAGAGAACTATGATGGGGAACTGATTTCCGAAGAAAGTACTCATATTGAAGACGCCCCGAACCCTCTCACTGATGAAGAGGAGAACGACGCAGACGTCATTAGGATAAAGAGCTCTGCAAACTCTCTTCAGGGAAGCATCCGAAGAAGCACATGTCACCGGTGAAGCCACAACCAACATCACTGAAGGAGAAGAAGGAGCCCTTGAAGACTAGAATTGAAGCTTGTGGGAAGTTATCTCCCACCAACATGAAGAAGGAGACGCAACATGAGGATACCAAGCAAGAAAAGGTCGAGCGATCCAAGCTCACCAGTCTCCTAACCAACTTTGATAAGAGCATCTTCTATGCACCGAATATTTCGTGCTGAACGCAAATAATCAGGGGTCGAGCTCAAGGCCATAAATGAGCGCTTATCGGGAGGCAACCCGACGATTTATTTTTGTTTTAGTTTGTTTTTAGTTTGTATTTTGTTTAAAAATACAAAAAAAATCGAAAAAACAAAAGTTAGAAACATTCTGATATTGGGCGATAATTTATCTACTGAAAGAAGATCATAAGGATGAGCAACAACTAGGAAATTGATGGAGAGCACATGTAATCAAGGAGATCCATGCCATGGAGAAGTTTGAACAAGAAAAGAAAAAGGAATTTGGAGAATGAAAGCGAGAAAGAAGATGAAGATCATCAGAATTGAGGAGCCGAGGAGTCAGCCTCACTCGGCGAGTGAGACTCTCACTCGACTGAGTTAGTATACTGAACAGGGAGAGAAAAATCTTAGCACTGTCAAATTATCTCACTCGATCGAGTGAAAATATCACTCGATCGAGTGGATCCCTGTAGCAGAACTCGAAAATTTCATGCTCTATGAAGTCTCTTACTCGACCAAGTGACTAGTTGACAAGATCGATTGACTGGTTCACTCGACCGAGTAGGAGACTGTTGTAGATTTCACAAAAAAGGCCATTCTGTTTCATCTTCCGACTTGACTGAGTGACTCATCTCACTCGATCGAGTCACTCGACCTAGTTGCCACCTAAAACGACTGCCCCTGTCGTCTGAGTCACTTGATTGAGTGACTAAACTCACTTGACCAAGTGACTTAAGTCGGAAACACCCATTATAAAAGAGAGAATAGAACTCGCTTGAGTTCTTTTCCCAATCGATCGCAGCAAGAACTAAAGCCCTTCAACCCTAGCTTACTCGGACGAGTTCATAGCCGCACTCGACCACGCTGCCCCCCTTGCACCGCTGTCGACCATCCTTCTTCGACGCTCTCCGACCATCCTACCCCTCCATCAAGCCCTACTCTCCATCCTATCTCTTCTTCTACCCTCGTAAGCCCTAAATTCAACCCCAAATCCCAATTAACCTTCTAAATCTCCATATTTACTCAATTTTTCCTAATTAATCTTAATTTTCATTGCAAATTCATATTTTTGTGCAACATGCAAGCTTGGGGGAGATCAGTTGCGACGATTGAGGAGATATCGCTTGGGGAATACTCATTCACATATATATATTATCGTGTGTTTAACGATATATTCAAGTTTCATATAAAAATGTGGATTTTCAGGAAATTTGTAGCGAATTGGAGCGATTACATGACATGGACACATCCAAGTCATCTGGATCATCATTGGCAAGGTTCGATGTGTTCGGCAAGGTGAAGAAGAAGATTGGAGGAGAATAGGAGAAGAGATTAAGAAAAGAAGCTCCAAAGAAGAGAAGTCTGTTTTTCCCAAGCTACTCGGTCGAGCTGCTCAGCACTCGATCGAGCTGACACTCAGAATACTTTAGCTGATCAGATACACCTCACTCAATTGAGTAGAGCAGCTACTCGATCAGACCAACTCGACATCTACCAACACTTACCAGAATTTTGAGATCCCAAGACTGCTCGATCGAGTAGACCAGCTGCTCGACCGAGTGGAACCCAAACAGAGTAAAGATTTTGAGGGTTTCTCCAAGCACTGTAGCTCGACCGAGTAGTTAAGTCAACTCGACCGAGCAAGGCATCAACTCGACCCAGAATGAACCAAACTGCTTGATGATTTTGAAGACTTTTCAAGCCACTGTAGCTCGATCGAGTAGAGCAACTACTCGACCCGAGTAGCGCATATCAGCCTAAGCTAAAGAAGCAGCGAAGCAGAGCCGCGTATCCAGCTCGACTGAGCGACGCTGCTACTCGACCGAGTTTGGCATCGCAGCCTGACTTAAAGTGAGCCCAAGAAGCCCTGTTTTCAAGTTTTTGGTGGGGTCCACCCCTTTGTATATAAGCACAATTTTTACCCTAGATTAGAGAGGCTTATTTTTCCTTAGTTTTAGTTTTAATTTGAGTTTTATTAGAGAGTTTTGAGAGCCGTAGTTATTGTTGAAGACAAATTTTGGATTTTTATTAATTGCTTTTGCTTGGAATCTTACGATCTTAATTCTCTGCACTTGAGTATAGATCTTCGATGTCTTGGTAACGATCTCTCATCTTTTAATGCTTGTTTTGATGTTTTCTATTGCGATCATGAATTCTATTGCTTTTATTGAATCTTTTGTAGATCTTTCCATGAATTGTGAGTTGTCTTACCTAGGGCTAATGGATTAGCCCTAGGATCTTAGGATTTAGATGTAAAGTTAGGATTTTTATGTTGTTTTGGTATAAAAGGGATGTGTTTTGGTTGATCCAGCCAAGTTTGTAGGAGATTCCAAATAGAGTTTGTGACCACAACAGTGGCACACATCTTGGACGGATATCTTCTGTGCTTAATTAGGCACATTAGTGAATTCAATTGGAGTTTGAGACCACGACGGTAGCACGCACTTTAATGGTTTCCACCGGCGTCCTATATTACTGATTGATGACTACAACAGTAGCGTCAATGAGAGCCACCAAATCACATATCAAAGCTCTATCCACGACAATGGTGTGAGTAAAGATTGAGAATAGTTGTCGATCGTAATGCACGGATTGCGTGTGAGGCTATCCCTGACGATGGGGCTAAACACGGGATACGTTAGACGAGTGGCACAACGATAGTTTACCATGAGTTTTACATCTTAGATGCGACAATCTCTCCCTAATAAAGCCAATTCAGCATAGGAATTCTAACCTAACATTGACATCCGACGATCCTAGTTGTGACTCTTATTGCCCTTGTCTTTCATATTGCCGGTAATCCTATTTAAGAAGACAAACGTGACAACTTTTCTGAGTACACCAACTGACTTAGAACAAAACCCAAGACTATATAAGCATCTGCCTCCACGTGGGTTCGACATTTTACTATATTACAAAGCTTCGACACCGTGCACTTGCGATAGTTTTCGGGTTAAAACCCGAGCGCATCAAGCTTTTGGCACCGTTGCCGGGGAAGCAAACGATTTATACTTGGGTTATTTTCTTTATTGAAGAAATTGTTTGTTACTCTTATCACCTCCTCATCTTCCAATATTTTTTATTCTTTTTCTTTTGTTACTGACACTCCTCTCTAGTCAATCTTCTCTAAAAGTAATTAGGTATCATGGAGATGCAAGCGTGTTGGATCGGCGACTCTGATAGCGGCTCAGACAAGTTTATCCTTCCTCCACACTAAGCATATGTTCCTCAAGACTCATACATGGAGGAAGTGATCGCCCGTGAGCTAACACCTAGAATTCACCTAGCAATGCACAAACACCAAGTGCTAAATGTATCCCAAATGCGAATCCCCGGCACTTTACGCAAGCGTACTGTGTCAAGTAATAGTATAAAAGATATCGATCCCACAGGAAAGGTATGAGTGTTATTGTCTTGGGTTATTTTTAAATCTCAGAATATAGGTTGCAGTCGGTTTTGAAAGGTTGGTTGTTTTGGATTGAGAACAATTAATAAAGACTAGGGCTTTAGGACTCACCACTAGGATCATCGGACGTCGATGCTTGGTTAAGACTCTTACGTTGCATTGGTTTTATAGGGATTGTCACATCCAAGATATAGAATTCATGGTTCTAAGCACCATGAATCTAACGTATCGCATTAACCCATAGGCGTACACGAAACGTGCATTAAGAATCGACAATATTCACTCCACTCTCGTGGACAAAATGATCTCGGCTCACGTCACTCTCATGGGTTAGAGCTTCGATGTATTTTTGTGGCTCTCATTGATGCAATGGCGATAGCCGTCAATTAGTAATATAGTTCATCGGTGGATCCCATCAAGACGTGAGCTGGGCATGGTCATGAGTCCTAATTGAATCCACTAACTCCCTAATTAAGCCTATAGGATACTTCTTAAGCCAATCGATTCCACTAACCTTGGGCACGATCTCAGTACGAGTTCTCCTACAAACTTTGCAATATCAATCAAAATACTTCACTTTTATTCCAACACAACCTAAAAATCCTAACATTGCATCTCAATCCTAAAATCCATGGGCTAATCAATTAGCCCTAGATGGAACTACTCACGCATCATAGAAATAACAACGAAATAATCAATAGATGCAATAGAATTCATCACTGCAATGGAAAACATCAAAAAGCAATAGAAAGTGTAGAGAATCGTTACTAACGCCTCGAGAAGCAATAGCAATCCAAAGAGAATTAAGGAGACAATATTTCTTGCGCGAAACAATATTAAAAATCTAAGCTTTGCTTCATACAAAATAGCGACGGCATAAATTCTCAAAAATCTAATTAAAACTAAACCAAGAGTTTCTCTAAAAGTCCTCCCTGAAAATAAAGCTAAACCATACTTAAATACAAAGGGGGAAGATCCCAAAAAATCTCAGAAAATCTGGGCACTTGGGCCCACAAACTAGGCTGGTCATGTCGGCTACTCGACCGAGTAGAGGAGCCTGCTCGGTCGAGTCAGCTACAGGCTCCCCTTGCTGCTGCTTCTGTGTCTAGCGGACAGGCTAATCGGTCGAGTATCGTCCATGCTCTGATTCTTTTCGACTCGGGTCGAGCAGGTGAGCTGCTTGCTTTGCTGCTCGGTCGAGCTAGGATGCCTTGAAGAGAAGCTCGAAATCTTCATTTGTTGGGATCGACTCGGGTCAAGTCGGATGTCTGCTCGGTCGAGTAGGTCAGAGCTGTTTCTTGTGCGATTTCAGTGTGTCAGCTCGGCCGAGTAGCTGATGCTACTCAGTCGAGTCACCTGGAAAACTGATCTCAACTTTGCCATTTTCTCGTTCTCTTCTCCTCCTATCCTCCAATCTTCTTCCATTCCTCGGCGAACTCTCATGGAGCCTTGCCAATGACATCTTGGACGTGTTGGATATGTCCATGTCCCAAAATAGCTCCAATTTGCTCTAAAAATCTTGAAAATCGAAAAAGCTATACAAAACTCGAATATGGTGTTGAAGCGCGATAATGTGCGAAAATATGGAGTTTGGAGGTAGAAATGACATGAAATGATGCGGTAAAAACATGTAAAATATGGACACATCAAGTATGGAAAACGAGTCTAGGGAGGGCGGGTGGTAGATAAAAGGAAAAAAATTGAAAAGATGCAAATAATAAAAGAAAAAGTGCATGACCTAATGCATAAGATGCAAAAATATGAATAAGTAGGCAGATGATGCAAATGATGTCATGATGCAAGTGGATATATGCAAATGCAAAATGGTGGAATGTATGCGGGTGGTGCAAAAAGTGTCATCCCCCAAGCTATGCAAGATCAGGGCCCCGAAGAGACAGATGTTCACAAAAAAGATAAGGGGTGCCTGGAGCAAAAATGGTGAAAATATCAAGCAGCGGCATCACCCTCTGGAGGTGATGATGGGTCCAACTGCTGAGGACCAGAAATGGGAACATCTGGTACAGAATATGAAGGCTCGACTGGTGTGTCGGCCGGTGAGGAAACAGAAGAGATGATAGGCTCAGACAAAGGTACAACAGATGGAGTGTCGACAGGAGTGAGAATGTTTGTGTCGACAGCAGAAGTCTCCAACTGTGGTGCAACCGGCTCCAGGGAGAAAGTGTCAGGCCCTGCAGAAGCCTGAGAGGGATGCACAGTGAACAGCGAAGGAGGTGGTGAAGGGGTAGGGTCTAGCCTGAGAGGAGGGGCAGGTGCAAGAATGACAGTAGGGGCACACTGGTACCTGAGAATGTCAAGAATGGTTGTGAGGTCCCGATCCACAGACTACTGAAAAGTGGACAGTGAGTCCGAGAGGGTGTCGAAGGCACGCCTCAAGGTGACAAACTCGTGCTCCAACGTGGAAAGACATGTGTCCTGTTGAGTATTGATTCCACTGATTTGGGTTTGATGATGAACAAACATAAATATCGGGTACTAATTCTCTTTGAGCGCAGTTATGGAGATCGTCGTCAAATTACTTTGTAGATCTCAAGCAACGTCCCAAGACTTCTTTAGAGCGCGTGATCGTTGTGCCTGAAGCTTCGTTGAAGCTCAAGGAGTTATTAATGAAGTCAAGGGATTCTGACTCATCATGTTGAAGCTTTGAAGATGGTTTGTCATCTTTATTTATATTGTCTTTTAGCTTCATCTCATTGAATGTTAAGCCTTGAGTCTTACTCGCCTGTTTATTCTCATACCTATCTTAACTTATCACTAAGAATGCCCTAGAAGCCATTAGATAGGGTTCATTGGTAATCGTCCTTGTTTTGGCTTACTTGTGCATCTTAGTTGGTTCAAGAAGGATGATTAATCGATTAAAAGTGAATCTAATCGGTTAGGAAATCTTCTTGAACCGACTAGTCTTCGTTGATATTTTTGGCCTATTCACTGTTGACCAATTAGTCGCTCCAAGAAGGTTCACCGACCGACTAGTTGTCAAACTAGTCAGTTAGTGTTTCTTCTTAGACCGACTAGTTTACCCTTCTTATTTCGCTAAAATCTCTGTCGACCATCTAGTCGGTCCAAGAAGATTCACCGACCGACTAGTTTCCAAACTAATCAGTCAGTGATCCTTCTTAGACCGATTAAACTGCTTTAATTTTCCAGCAGTTGAAGATTGTATTTCCACGATTTTTCTTGATTTGTTTTGATTCTTTCCATATATGTCTGATACGTTTCAAACATGGAAATTTCTCTGATATGAGAGTGATTTCAGATCTATTTCGAAATCAATCGATTATCAATTGCTAAGGGCTCTCTCTCTCTCGAAAAATCTCGCTCTCACGTTTTTGACCTAAATCCTTCCAAGAGATTTTCAGATCTTGTGCGATCATTTTTCTGAAGGATTGAATCACCATTATCATAATCGTCCTAGCCATCTCAGGCTGTTCATCTTGGTGGTGCTAGGGTTTCGTGATCATCTCTTCTCATCATCCTTCCTTGCTCTAAATTCGTAAGTATTTCTTAAGGCATAGGAATTTGTGGTGAGTTCTGTTTATTTCATTTAACTCTTTATTATAATTTTACTCTCGGGTTGTGAGAGAAGTTCGTGATCCCGGTTTGTGGGAGTCACGATTCGTTTGTTGTATTGATTTTTCTTGTAGTAGTTTCTACAAGAAGTTTTTTAGTGAAAACTTGGTTAGTGGATTCTAACTCAAGTAGCCGGAAGGGATCCAGGCGTCTGAGACGTAGGATCACCGGGAACAAGTCAGGAAGACTTGGGTGGATCCGAACCCATTATATCTATTGTTTGCATTGCATTGTTCTTGTTGTTCTTAGTTATTCCGCATAATTGTGTGTGATTGCAAAATAGTTAGGAATTATACTCTTGATTATTTTAAAATACTATTCACCCCCACTAGTACTTGTACAGTAGCTTCCAGGGCATTACATTTGGTATCAGAGCCAAGTTCATAGCTATGACAAACAACGACAATAAGGCCGTTCGACCACTGACGTGTCACGCGTGTGTGACCCGCTTGACGGGGTTTAGATATTTGTAACCGCAAGCGCACGGTGTTGTAGTGTGGCTTGGGGGTCGAACACATGGAGGCTAGGATGTGCTTGTGTCAAGGAGGACCAAAATCACCCCGTGGGCGAGCTAGCCCGAATCGGTTGATGGGTTGTCACGAGAAAAGAATGCAAGGTATGAACAATAAGAAAATAAACCCAGGACTTTGGTTTCCACTCCAACGAACGACTCTCCCCGATACGGCCTACGGGCAGGGGAGCGATCGGAATTAGGGTCTAATGGTGAGACGTTGCCTCTGAAAGTGGTACCGGCATCCCATGGGCCCGATATTCTGGTCGGTGCCCAGGATGATACACCGGACTTCCCGGATTCGATCAGTGGGCACTCCCGTGTCCATTAACACTGATCGATTCCGGGAGCACTAAGCTCGCAATGATAACTCCCGACGTCTCATCCTGCCGCTCCCGTGCGCTAGGATTCGGCGTCTACGCTAAGGGCGTGAGCTATGGCTAGGGAGTTAACCGCCAAGTTTATTCCCCCTTGGCCCGACGGTCAAAGGCGGTCTTTTTCCCGCCGATGATAATGAAACACCCTGCGTAACCGTTAGATTCCTAATCCCTATCGATTTCCTAACCCTATGGACGCTTCGGGAAGAGCCCCCGAAGGGGTTTCCGCCAAAATCCCAGATTTGGGAACTACTCACAAATATTGATTAAAAAGCGATCTAAACGAAAATGAACCGTTGAAATCATAATCAGACGATTGGAATGCGAAGGAAATAGAGCAATTAAGATAATACTAAAGTTTAAGAAAGATCTGAAAACTTACAATAAAAGAGTAATTACAGCCGTCACAAATAGGAGAAAACAGTAAAAACTAGCATCTCCTCGTTTCTGGAACCCTAGGGGTCCTATTTATAGGATCTCGTATCACCCGATCGGTTAACAAGTCAACCGATCGGGGGATCCGTTACAGATAATAAACAGAAAACGGTGAACTTTCACCCGGTCATATGAACCGGTCGGTTGAGTTCTTGGAGTGACCGGTTGGATCTTGGCGCCATCGGGTGAAGGGATCGGTTGGGTGCCCATGTCTTCGGCTCCTCAGCATCAGCTACAGATGAACCGATCAGGTGAGAGTCACCCGATCGGTTGGAATTTGGCTTGAGAAGACAGAGAGTTGGCCCCCGTTGAACCGACCTGTGAACCGGTCGGGTGACTTTCACTTGAGCTCCGGCTGAGATCGGGTGGTGCACGCGTGCATCACCCGATCGGTTGGAGATGACCAACCGACCGGGTGAGGGGCTGAAAGATGTATTCTTCATCGTTTGACCCCCTAGATCACGCGTGACTCCTCCCGTTGCTCCGGGGACTTGAGATATCGTTGTTAAACGTCCCCTACGCGGGCAATCTCCTGCAAACATGGAGAAACAAAGAAAAGTGAAAGAAAACGAGAAAATACGAGAAAACGAATAAAAGACGGCGGAAAAATACGGAGAAACACGAAAACGTGCGTGAATATATGAAATATATACGCACGTCAAAATCCCCCAAGCTGAACTCTTCCTCGTCCTCGAGGAAGACAAGTGAGAGTAGGAGCTCGGAGGGGAAAAATAGAGAGAAAGAGAGAGAAAGAAAACTCTATATCCTAGATCGTCCATCAGAGCCAACAAAAATCAAAAACGACACACCAAGCAAGCGAACGTCAAATCACATCACTAAACCTAGGAAAACGAGTCCAAATAAGTGTCGTGGGCCCACGCGGTGAAGCGCGTGTGAGTGCGGTCGTGTGCTAGCAAATGGTGTCGCTTTCTACAATGTGATATGAGCTCATATACGCAAATCCAGGAAATGACCCAAATACCGATTCGAATTTGAAATTGCAGTGAATATTAGTTCAAGCACGCACGAGATGAGTATAAGAATAGAAGCGTATCATGCATCGGGGATTCCACAACTAGGGTTAAGGAAATCACGCCACTATAGCCTAGATACTAGCTAAAAGGTTCCTAAGCCAAGTGTTTTCGAAAACGATGGGGGTTGAGATGATGTGGAGTAGAACACTCGGTGCAAATTCTCGCCTTCCCTTTATTCTCGGTAGATAGGAAAATATTCACACTTGCAATTTTTTTTTTGGGTTTTGGGTATTTGTATTTTTTTTTGCTTTTAGGCTATACAAAATTTTTCTTTTCTTTTCTTTTTGGGTTTTTCTTTTCTTTTCTCTTTTTTTTTGGATTTTTGGGTCTTTGGCTATACACATGTGTACTCTCCCAAGTGGGAGAACGGTACACGACGAGGGGATTTGCACCAAGTAAAACAAAAAAGAAGTCGAAATCTAAACACTCGGGCAAAGGAAACTATTCTCGCTAAATAGAGCATAGGCTAAATGGGTTGTCCTAGTCCTTAATTGTGGAATCCCGACACATGCGAAATGAAGTACCCGATATATATATAGCATGCAGAAGCAGACAGGGAAAATAAATACCGCATATTCAAATCGAAGCATGATAATCTAGGGGTCATTCCTGGACAGGTATATAAAGTAAAATCACAAAGTAGAAGCACACCAAACAGCTAGGCACGATGCACGACTCATAAAAAGCTAAGTGGACCTACGATGCGTGAAATGCAAGAGGACTCGAAATCCTAGGGTCAGTGAGTGTGATTATCGATGCCATGCTAGGTGTGTGTGATTTTGTGGCGATTCATCATAGGGTTCATCTCTAGGAGAAAGAGATAAAAAGAAGAGAAGAGAAAAAAGGAAAAAAGATAAAAAAACACGATGAAAACGACACAAAAACGAAAAAGAAAGACTCAAATGACGCACACAGTGCGACTCCCCCAAGCTGAAGCTTGCATTGCCCTCAATGCAATATGAGTGAGTACGGGAGGGAAATGAAGATGGGGGGGAATACGCACCGACACAAAAAGAAATAAAAACGAGAAAAACACAGAGATGGAGCTGAAAATAAAGAAAAATCAAAATCAAACCACATGACACGAAAATAGAAATAAAACCACACGACACGACACATGAAAACATGCACACAAAAGTCGAATTCCCCCAAGCTGAACATGACAATGCTAGCAAAATGATATGATCAATGTGATGCAGAAATATGCGAGGGGGAGTCGAAAACAAACAAGGTGAAATTAAGAAAAATAAGAAGGAAGTGATGCGACTCGTGAACGGGTCCTCCCCCAGACAGAGACAAAGCAGGGCCCCGCAAGGACAGATGGGCACAAACATAGGGGGGATCAATGGCGGGATGGGAGAAATCAAGCGGGGCACCACCCTCTGGGGGTGGTGATGGAGGCCTGTGCTGGGGTCCAGGAGTCGTGGGGGGTGGAATGTGGAGCTCGGTGGAATCGGGTGGGTCTTCACGGATGTGGCGGATGAAGCCTTGAAGGAAGGGGAGGTCTCGGTCGACGGACACCTGGGTTACCCGATCGCTCTGTCCAGCTAGGAGGATCATGGCTGTGAATCGGTTGGCCTCGTCGTCGTCTCGGAATTGCATCCCATAGTTGGGATCGTAAATGTAAGGCGGGGGGAGCGGTGTGTGGGGTGGTGGATGGATTGGAGGTGGTGGGTTGGGCGGGGGGGTCGTGTGCGACGAGCACGACAGGTGGGCCTAGGGTTGGAAGAGCTGGCGTCGGTGGGCTTAACACGGTGGGGAGGCATTGTGCGAAAGTCGTGTGTGTGCGTGAGTATGCGAAATACAATGAATAAACACAAACACGACCAACGAGCAAATGGAATATTTTAGGGCAAAATTAAAATTGAGCTAAGGAGCGAGTTTACCCAAATGAGATGAAGATCGTTGCTCGTAGACACCCCGATGCTACTCGATAGGAGCACGTTGTGAAGCCGCGGCGATTTCTTCAGTAAGTTTCGAAATTTAGGAGAATGGGTGGAAGTTAGGGTTTTGGGTGCGGGTGAAATCGAGGAGAATGGAGAGAAATCGATGGTGGGATGGATAGGGAAATGTGGGGAGGTCGATTGGGGTTGATTTTGGGGAAGATCACAGTCCGGCGCAAGAGGAGGAGGCCAAACGTCGGGTTGGGGTTCGAAAATGGCGAGCACGGAACGAACGGGTGGTCGGGGGTATTTATAGGGTTTTAAGTCGAACCGATCGGGTGACTTGTCACCCGATCGGGTGACTTGTCACCCGATCGGTTGACCGTTAGGTCGAAAATTCTTGCCGAAGAAGTGCTACAGGAGAACCGGTCGGTTGATTTGTCAACCGATCGGTTGGCCGCTCCACTCATTTTCCCGAGAATTGAGGGTTGATCACCCAGTCGCTTCAACCGATCGCGCTCAAACTCAACCGATCGGTTGGTGTTTCCCAAAAATTTCCCGAGAATCCTCCCCAGATCACCCGGTCTGTCACACGGTCTCTACATTCTTCAACCGATCGGTTCATTTGGGGACAGTTGCCGCTTGTATCTGATACATCCCAACCGATCGGTTGAGTTATCAACCGATCGGTTGTGGCTTTGTTTCCTGCAAAAACCAACAGATTGTCTAAGTCCCTGAACGGATGTTCTTGCGGCTGATTTTATTTATAAAAATAGATAAAATAAAGTAAAAAAAATAACACTAAAAAGTGGGGCAAAAGTTTAGAGCATGGGTTGCCTCCCATGAAGCGCACTTGTTTAACGTCGTTGGCTCGACGCCCGCAGGTGATGTTCACGATGGTTGATACGGGTGATACCCGAAGTTCGGCATCTCTTCTTCATCGGAGCTTACGGCCTTTGGAGTAGTCAGCGGCTGGAGAAAGATTTGCTCGACCACCCTCTCCTTGTTTTTGGGATCCGGGGGCTTCTCTTTCGCATTGGCGTTCATCGCCATCTTCTTAAGGATCCGGACCTCGTCTTTGGTGAGGTCCATGGGTTCTTTCCCCGATTTCCTCGCAGGAGGAGCCTTGGGGAACCCGGGAGGGGTCGTACATGCTGCACTTGCTTTCCCAGCAGCATTATTGTTCTTGGGGCCGTCTTGGTCTTCTGAATCCCCCAAGTTATCGGGGGGATTTCTTAAGAGAATCTCCCAGGAGCTCTCTTCAGCAGCTTTATCTTCTTCCACCTCCAGCAAATTACACCGAGGGTCATCTGGGGGATCGGGGTATTTCATGGACAACCCCAGATCAAACTCAACCTTTTCTCCACTGACGTTTAGCGAAAGTTTTCCGTTCTTCACATCAATCAAAACGCCAGCAGTGGCTATGAAAGGCCGTCCCAGGATGATGGGGGTGTGTGCGTCTTCAGGCATGTCCATGACAACGAAGTCCACTGGCACATGCACCCCTTTTACATTGACGGGGAGGTCATCCACAATCCCCACCGGATATTTGACCGACCGGTCAGCAAGTTGTAGGGTCATACCGGTGGGCTCCAGATCACCCATTCCTATCCTCTTATACATCGATAAGGGCATCAAACTGACACTCGCTCCGAGATCGACGAGTGCACGATGAATCTTTACTGCCCCGATCGTGCAATGGATTGAGAAGCTCCCCGTGTCTTTAAGTTTCGGCGGATTTGCCCTCTGGATGAGAGCGCTACACTCCGCCGTCAACACTACTTTCTCCTTTCTAGACCCTCTCGTCACCAAATCCTTCAGGAATTTCGCATAGGAGGGGATTGTTTCGATTGCTTCCAGGAAGGGGATTTGCAAGCTCAGGTCCTTGACCATGGTGAAGAACTTGCCATATTTCTCGTCGATTTTGGCCTGAGCTAACCGTTGTGGAAAAGGCACAACGGGTTTGAACATTTTCCGGCTCCCTTCCTCGTTCTTCTTCTTCTCTTCTTCAGAGACTCCCTCCGGAGTCGTAGGATTTGATGACGAAGCACCGGCGTCGTCTGATTTTTCGATCGGTCGCTCGACGACCAACGGTGCTTCCGGTCTGTTAGGGGGCACTCTAGTAGGGATTTGTGTCCCACTTCTCAAAACGATAGAGGACACATTTGCGTGCTCGTGCATGAGTGCCGACGTTTGGGTTGCTCCCCTCGGGTTCACCTCAGGTTGTGGCGGTAATTGGTTTTGTGACCTTGAAAGGTTCGCCACTTGCAACCACAGCTGGGTTACTTGGTCCGTGAGGGCCCGCTGACCCATTTCCAGCTTTTGATTGATCTTCTCCTGGTTGGTTATATATTGAGTCAAGAGAGACTCAACCGGAGAGACGGCCCTCTGTTGGCCATACTGCTGCTGCTGCTGGATTGGCTGCTGATTCCTGGGGGCATAAAATTGTTGCTGAGGCTGCTGCTGATTTTGTTGATGCTGAAACTGACTCTGCTGTGGCCTAGCCGGCTGATATGTTTGTTGCTGTGGCTGCTGAGGCAGCGAGGGCTGGAATGGTGCCCGGTAACCAAAGTTAGGGTGGTTCCGGTTGTTTGGAGAGTAGGCCGGGTTGGAATTGGTTCTTGGTGGATACGGCGCATTTTCCGTGGGGTTGTAAAATAGTGCGCTCGCCTGATCCAACGGTGGTGAGACGTCACCACCGTCGAATTCCCCAAAAATTTCGGATTCTACCGCTGCAATCTGTTGTGCACCGGCCCCACCGGCTCCTACCATTAGTGTGGAAATCTGGGTCGAAAGCAAGTCGAACTTGCTTGAAAGTTTGTCAACGTCCTCGACTCTATGTATACCCCCAGACCTGGGTGTGGCTCTCTCGTCACACCACCGCTCATTGTTGGATGCCATATTTTCCAGAATATGTCCAGCATCTTCCTCGCTCCTTGACATGAAGGAACCCCCAGCTGCGGCGTCCATAGAAGATTTTAGGTCATCCCTCAGCCCATTGTAGAACAGATTAATAATCTGCCACTTCGGAAGCTCATGGTGAGGGCATCTTCTCTGCATCTCCTTGTATCTCGTCCAAGCTTCATGCAAGGACTCGTGGCTGGCCTGGGAGAAGGAGGAGATCTCACTCCTCAACTTCATGGCCTTCCCCGGAGGAAAGAACTTTGTCAGAAAAGCATTGGAGAGCTTCTCCCAGGTATTGAAAGTGTTGGGGTCCTTTCCCCTAAGCCATTGCTTGGCTTTGTCTCGCAACGAGAAGGGGAACAGCTTCAGACGGATCGCCTCAGTCGTGACACCATTAATCCGGAAGGTGTCACATTTCTCCAAGAAGGAGTCTAGATGCTCGATCGGGCTCTCCATGGGTGCACCCGAAAACTGATCCTGTTGGAACCATGTCACCAAAGACGGATTTAGCTCAAAGCTTTGGGCCGTAATAGCTAGAGGGCGGATGGCGGAAGTGGACTCGATAGATGGCATCGAGTACTCCAGCAGGGACTTGCGAGGCGGGGTGTTCTCCTCCATGGATTTGGGGTCCTCTCTTATTCGCTTCTCAGCGGCCAAGCGCCTAAGGGTGGCGTTAATCTCTGGATCAACGGGGATCAAGTCGTCGAGACTTCTTGAACTCCTGCGCATGAAAAACAACAAACACCCGTGAAGCGACAAGTGGGAAAGAAACAGATAAGATAAGAAATAAAAATAAGAAAATAAAAAGGAAAAAGGAAGAATGCGAAGATTATCGCAAGGCAGGGACAAGAGCTAGACACTAGGGTTCAAGAGATCCTAAAATAACAAGCACGTTGCCTCCCCGGCAGCTGCGCCATAAACTTGACGTGTCACGCATGTGTGACCCACGTGACGGGGTTTAGATATTTGTAACCGCAAGCGCACGGTGTTGTAGTGTGGCTTGGGGGTCAAACACAGGGAGGTTAGGATGTGCTTGTGTCAAGGAGGACCAAAATCACCCCGTGGGCGAGCTAGCCCGAATCGGTTGATGGGTTGTCACGAGAAAAGAATGCAAGGTATGAACAATAAGAAAATAAACCCGGGACTTTGGTTTCCACTCCAACGAACGACTCTCCCCGATACGGCCTACGGGCAGGGGAGCGATCGGAATTAGGGTCTAATGGTGAGACGTTGCCTCTGAAAGTGGTACCGGCATCCCATGGGCCCGATATTCCGTCGGTGCCCAGGATGATACACCGGACTTCCCGGATTCGATCAGTGGGCACTCCCGTGTCCATTAACACTGATCGATTTCGGGAGCACTAAGCTCGCAACGATAACTCCCGACGTCTCATCCGGCCGCTCCCGCGCGCTAGGATTCGGCGTCTACGCTAAGGGCGTGAGCTATGGCTAGGGAGTCAACCGCCAAGTTTATTCCCCCTTGGCCCGACGGTCAAAGGCGGTCTTTTTCCCGCCGATGACAATGAAACACCCTGCGTAACCGTTAGATTCCTAATCCCTATCGATTTCCTAACCCTATGGACGCTTCGGGAAGAGCCCCCGAAGGGGTTTCTGCCAAAATCCCAGATTTGGGAACTACTCACAAATATTGATTAAAAAGCGATCTAAACGAAAATGAACCGTTGAAATCATAATCAGACGATTGGAATGCGAAGGAAATAGAGCAATTAATATAATACTAAAGTTAAAGAAAGATCTAAAAACTTACAATAAAAGAGTAATTACAGCCGTCACAAATAGGAGAAAACAGTAAAAACTAGCAGCTCCTCGTTTCTGGAACCCTAGGGGTCCTATTTATAGGATCTCATATCACCCGATCGGTTGACAAGTCAACCGATCGGGGGATCCGTTACAGATAATAAACAGAAAACGGTGAACTTTCACCCGGTCATATGAACCGGTCAGTTGAGTTCTTGGAGTGACCGGTTGGATCTTGGCGCCATCGGGTGAAGGGATCGGTTGGGTGCCCGTGTCTTCGGCTCCTCAACATCAGCTACAGATGAACCGATCGGGTGAGAGTCACCCGATCGGTTGGAATTTGGCTTGAGAAGACAGAGAGTTGGCCCCCGTTGAATCAGCCTGTGAACCGGTCGGGTGACTTTCACTTGAGCTCCGGCTGAGATCGGGTGGTGCACGCGTGCATCACCCGATCGGTTGGAGATGACCAACCGACCGGGTGAGGGGATGAAAGATGTATTCTTCGTCGTTTGACCCCCTGGATCACGCGTGACTCCTCCCGTTGCTCCGGGGACTTGAGATATCGTCGTTAAACGTCCCCTACGCGGGCAATCTCCTGCAAACATGGAGAAACAAAGAAAAGTGAAAGAAAACGAGAAAATACGAGAAAACAAATAAAAGACGGCGGAAAAATACGGAGAAATACAAAAGAAAACGTGCGTGAATATATGAAATATATACGCACGTCAACCACCTCCTGACTACAGCTCCTACAAGAATCGTGAAGGAGCCTCTTCAGTGGTCGAAGGATACTCCTCAACCAGGCATCCTCACTTCAACGGTACCAACTATGGGTACTGGAAATGTCGGATGGAAACCTTTCTCTGGAGCGCATCACTTTGGAGAGCCACATTAATAGAGTACTTGAGCCCACTGAAGAAGTGGACTGTCGCGGAGGTCGCCGCAGAGGTGAGCAATGCCAAGGCAATGAATGCCTTACAATGTGCACTGGAGCCTGAAGACTTCAACAAGATATGCACCTGTAAGAGTGCATATTAGATTTAGAACCAACTCCTCATCTGACACGAGGGAACGAGCAGGGTAAAACACTCTAAACTCACTGTTGCTAACAAAGAGTTCGAGTTATTTCACATGGAACAGGGTGTACGCTCGCTTCGTGGACCTAACCAACGAATTGGAAGCCCTTGGAAAGACCTATACCAAAGAAGGGAAAGTCACAAAGATCATTGATGGACTTCCGTCGAGTTGGGAAAAGCGAACCTACGCTATCAAGGAAGGTAACGATATGTCAAAATATACTGTTGTTCAACTAATGGGTACCTTAATGTCTTATGAGGTACGAAAGGACAACAAGATCAAGATGCAGGACAAGATGAAGGCGTTCTTGAAGCAAGAAGAGCCAAAGAAAAAGGCGATTACTTTCAAGGCCGCCCCAACCACACCTACCGATAGTGAAGAATCGGAAGATGAGTTGGACATGGAATCTTTGGCCCTCATGGCAAAGAATTTCAACCGGTTCTTTCGAAAAGGTAATTTCAAGAACAAATCCAAAGTTGGTTCTACTAATGCCTCTGCTCCTTTGTGTTTCAAATGCAATAAGCCAAGACACATCAAGGTCGATTTTCCTCTCAACAAACAAAAGGAGAAGTGGAAGGCACCCAAGTTCGACAAGTCAAGAAAGTACAAGAAGGAGTACAAGAAAGGGCTTGTCGTTACATTCACCGACTTGGAAGATGACTCTTCAAGTGGAGAGTCAGATGAAGAACAAGTGGAGAAAGCACACATGTGCTTCATGGCAAGAGAGCAACATGATTAGGAGACCGCTTCAGATGAAAGCGAGGATGAAGGTGAAGAGATAACTATGGATGATCTAAGATTAGCTAATGAACAAATTTGGTCTAAGTATTCTAAGTTGGTAAATAGATATACTAAAATCAAAGATGAGCTAACTAGTCTTCAAACCACACCTAAGCCTGTCATCACCAACAACGACACCATTGTTGAAGCCTTGAGAACTGAGATTGTAAATCTCAAATCTCAACTTGAACATGTTAACATTGAGGATCTGGATGAACATTGGTGTAACGGCCGGTACTCACTATTCGAATACGGCTGTGCATATAGCAATTTCGGGTACCTGATTGGTTTGTTGCGGTGTTTGTGAGTCGTGTCGTTGAGTCAATAGGGCCGTATCACCTTGGTTGCATCCTTAGCAAGCCAACCCCCGACGTGTGCCCAACTTGGGATTACTGTCGCTTTTGGACCCCGTATCCTTTGTACGCTTTTCGTGCACGTAGTCTTGTTCGTGCACGTATTTATTTTAGACCTTGTTTGTATCCGAATCCTATAGTGTGATATGCCGTTGTGACCCTCTCGAAGAGTATTAAATTGTAGAAGTATTTTGGAACGTCATTTCACGGGTCGTTCCCCCACGATTTGACTTTGTTTGATGAGACGTCGTGATTTTCACTTTTTTCGTGAGGCCTTTCTATTTTTAGTTTCGTTTCTCGTCGTCGAAATTGTGATCCGTCTTCTTAGTTTTGTTTCTCTCGTCGGTACGGTCACCTTAGTATTTATCTTATAATTTTCGAGCCCCATTTGACCCACTTTCACTTTTTCCCCAGTTTAATTATTAGTTAGCCCTAACTTTAATAAATTTATCCCTCCAATTATTTTATTATAATCTTAAATCTTCCCCTAATATTGACCCAGCCCACTTTCTCCTTGCTTTGGCCGCACCCACTTGTCACGCGTGAGGTGGAGAGTGGGATCTTTTCCATTTTTTTCTAATGATGATAATAACAATTCCTTAAACAAAGAATAACCCTACCCAACTGCCCTATAGCCTAGCCCACACGTTCTCAGCCCATACTCTATTTGATAGGCCCTAGGGTTAAGTTCTTTCACGGCACAACAACAAACACACAGCCGCCTCAATTTTCTTCCACGCGATCAGCTTCCAAGCACCGCACGCATCTTCATCCTCGCGAAACCCACCCCGTCGACCTCCGACCAAGTCCACTGCCCAACCTCCGACCTTCCTCTGCCCCTGACCGCCGTGTATCCCCGCCGGAGCTCCGCCTGGGCCGCTGCAGCAGCAGCAATTCGCAGCAGCGCAGCAGGGGCCACCACCGCCACTGTCGCCACCGCCTACGCCCCCTCCGATGTGCCACCGTCCCCCTCTGACCTCTGCATGGCCGTGGCAGCCCCCGCTGGCCACCGTTACTCTGAAACAGCGAGCACTCGTTGTTTTACGTTTCTAACGACGTTCCGACGCGTCGTTGCGCTCCCCGTTGGCCCCTCTCGCTGTGGGATCTTTCCGACAGTCCCCTACCTCTCTTAGAGGTGTTCTTCGATGTCACAATAAGCCCCTACGATGCTCAACGTCGTAGTCTTCGTGTACGTCGACCCGTTCGTCCCCATTCATCGTTACGGCTTCCCGTGAGCCGTAGATATACTACCGATCACTTTGCTCGTTGTTTGGAATCTATTCACTGATATCGTCGCTGTCCAAGTATTGGCGATCTTAGGAATCTATTTTGGAATCTGGATTAGTAGCGCTTTCTTTATTCCAACCCCTGGCGTCGCTACCCGACGCCAGTGTAGCTCTCACGGCGTGTAAGGGTAATTTTCTGAACACTTAGTTACCCCAATCAATGCATGCTAATCAAGATTAAAATCGGTATTTTAGTTGCTTAATAAATCGCTAATGAAGATAATTGAAACTGGGACTATAGGCTGGTGGATCCGAGCACATAGGTAGATTGGACTAGTTGGACGGTCTTTGCAGAACAGCTGATTGCAGGAAAGTGAAACTTGCCAAACTTGTGTTTTAGGCCATGTCTCAGGCCATTCCCCATTTTAGCGTAAAAGAGACTATGCGACGAAATGATACTCGCCTAGATGCAAGTTTAAGATATAGCTTGACAACGAAGCTAGATCTGACACCCTGCCATGTCATTCATCCATTTTCCTGTCACGTTTAAATTTCCATATCTGTATGCATTTTAATTGTACTCTGCGATGTCTGTCACGTTTAAATTCCATATCTGTACGCACTTTAATTGTACCCTTGCCAAGCCATGCATCAATACATGTCATTCCATGCTAAATGTTACATTCGTAGCACATGCTACTATACTTCCTTGTTGAGGCTAGGCACTTGCGTTGCAGGTACAACCCTATGCCAAATACACTTCCTGGCTCGTGAACCAGAAGCGGGCCACATGTGTTGGTCAACAGCCAATGCCCGATTACACGTGGAGGGATAGGGTTAAGTGATCACTTGAGCTTAGGAGTTGGCCCGCACAGCCGCTCTAGCCAAAAGGCGTGAACCCTATGCACGACGCGCTTATTTGACTTGTAAAATCCATGATTTCTACCTTGCCATGTCATACTTGTTGCACCTTATTACTTTTTGCATTCATATCTTAAACTGCCATGTCATCGCATACTTTTAGAACTGCTAGGTTGTTTCTTTTCTTTTAGTTTCCTTGCACAAGTCTCTTGTAGACTTGCTGACATGTGCCCTCATCTCTTTTG
The DNA here is from genome assembly GCA_030789695.1 of Scilla litardierei. Classification (NCBI taxonomy): domain Eukaryota; kingdom Viridiplantae; phylum Streptophyta; class Magnoliopsida; order Asparagales; family Asparagaceae; genus Scilla; species Scilla litardierei. The sequence goes on along the minus strand of CM061137.1, from coordinate 112,192,017 downwards.
AGTGTGCATGTTAGTTGCTGAGCCAGAGTCCGTTGCTGAGGACGAGGAGTTTGTTGACATTGAGCCTGGGTCCACTGTTGACGTGGAGTACGAGGACACCGACAACTAGTCTTAGAGACTTCTTTCGGTGTTACTTTCTGCTTAGTTCTTGTTAGGTTGTTGGTGTGTAGCGCCTTCCTTTTTGTACGTTGTTATTTTCTTTTGGCCATGCTTGGGCCTTTAGACTCTTTTTTTGGCCTGGTGGCTTTTCTGTGATGTTGCACTTTATTTGTGGACATTCTGAGATTTGGATTTTAATATCTCTCTTTCTTTATTATTATTTTTGTTCTTTTTTTGCAATTGCAAGGACCTCTACTTGGATATTCCAGACGCTTTACAGACTGTAGCTTCACAACTTCAAGTCTGAGCGGACTTGTCCCGCCTCGCCTTCCGTTTATGGGAAGGGGTCGTGACAATGGGATAGCGGATTTGATTTCTCGAAACTCAACTTTGAGTATTGAGAATGAGAATCTCAAGTCACGTGTTTGTGAACTTACAACGCAAGTGTCCACTTTGGATGTATGAGTCCACATTAGGCCGGATTGAGAAATTTAACAAAGGCAAGAATCATTTGGATAATATTCTGAATGACTTATTTCTGGCCAATCATCGCATTGGCTTGGGGTATAAAAAGGAAAATTCATCCAAATCCTCCACCACCTTTGTAAGGCCATCCTCCGATGCCTCAACTAGTGGGAGTAAACACCCCATGGGTAGTTCATCTACCAATGGTACTTCCACTAAGTACACATCCCCTTTTGGAAAGAAACCCACTTTGGGTGGACCTCCAAAGAACGGCCATGCATTTATGTACACAAATACCATGCCACATAGGAACACACCTCCTACTCCACAAGTTCACACTTATGACGATTTCTATGCTCCACGTCCACGAGCACGTGCACACCAAGTGAGACACACTCACGCACGTGTTCCCCCACATGCATATGTTCACACACATCATTATTACAAGAATGATTACCATCATGCACCGTATCATATGTTGCCACCACCATTTCATCATGTGCTGCATGCTTATCCACAACATGCATACACTAGGCCACTTCCTCGTGAACTCATGCACAACATAGAAATCAACAAAATGTGCATGTTCCCAATAGGAATAGGGCTCCCAAGACATTCTCTATTTGGGGCCCGAAGGACACTAGCATGCATGAAAAACAAGCTTATATAAATTCATATTTTATGAATGTTGTGCACAATGACGACTATATTGGGAAGTCTAAGTCCAATTGGACTTGGCTTCCAAAGGTCTAATCCTTTAGGACCCAATGACCTTGGGTACCATGATACAATGTATTTATCTTCAGGTACTCAAGAAAAATAAAAGGAGCAACAAATCTAAACCTAGCTCCAAGAACGGTTGGATACTTGATAGCGGGTGCTCAAAACACATGACTGGTAAAGCTCAGTTGCTATCCAAAGTGGTACCCATTGAAAATGGAAACCGAGTGGTCTTTGGAGGCAACGAGAGCGGAACCATCATAGGTTGTTGGAAAAGTTGGTAACCCCTCTAAACCCCTTATAAGCGATGTTTACCTTGTTAAAGGCTTAAATCACAATCTAATCTCAATAAGCCAACTTTGTGACAAGGGTTACAAAGTTAGCTTTGAGAAAGGAATGTGCCATATTTTAAGAACTGATAATAATAATTTGTTGTTCTCTGGCACACGCCATAAGGACTTATATATCTTAGATATTCTAAATTCCCATGAACAATGTCTTATTGCCAACACAAGTGAGCAACACTTATGGCATCAACGTTTTGGTCATGCGAATTTCGGAACACTTTTCAAACTATCCAAGCTAAATTCTATAAAAGGATTCCCTAAGCTTTCTTTTCAAAAGAAAAGCTTTTGCGACTCGTGTCAACGAGGCAAACTTCCAAAATCGTCATTCAAACCTAAGAAAATCATATCCTCTAAACGGCCTCTAGAGCTTTTGAATCTACATCTTTTTGGGCCAACTAGAGTTGCTTCATTAGGGAATGCCCGATATGGACTTGTCATCGTTGATGACTTTTCTAGATTTACTTGGGTATTTACTTTAGTCAATAAAAATGATGCTTTTGATAACTTCACAGTTTTTGTTAAGAAAGTACAAAATCTCATTGGAACCACCATTGTCACTATTCGTAGTGATCATGGAGGGGAATTTGAGAATGAGTCTTTCTCAAACTTCTGTGATGAGGTTGATATTACTCACACCTTTTCTTTTCCTCGCGCACTCCCTCAAAATAGTGTTGTTGAGAGAAAGAATAGGACGCTAGTAGAATGTGCTCGCACTATGCTTTATGATAGCCACCTTGGCCATCAATTTTGGGCAGAAGCGGTACATACCGCTTGCTATGTGTTTAATAGGATACTCTTGAGGCCCGGCACTAAACAAACTTGCTATGAATTGTTGTTTGGTAGGTTACCTCAAGTTAAACATTTTAGAGTTTTTGGTGCAAAATATTTTATCAAGAACACGTATGGTAGTTTGGACAAATTTGATCTTAGATCCGATGAGGGGATATTTGTTGGATATTCCTATCGTAGCAAAGCCTACCGGATATACAACAAAAGAACCTCAAGGATCGAGGAATCACTTCATGTATCATTTAATGAAGACTTTGTCTCTCCTAGAATTATCGATGACGATGATTCTATGGAAGTAGTTAGTGATTTTGTTGATAAATCTAATGCTATTGATTCTGTTGAAACTAACCCTATTAATGAATCTCTTGAGAATGTTCCTAGTGACCAGGGTGTTCCCAGAAAGCTTCCAACAGTTCGTGATCATCCCCATAAGTAAGTTATTGGCAACATGGAAGATGGTGTCAGAACAAGGTCTCAAGTTAACTTCTTCGCTCAGTGTGCCTTTGTCTCTTCCGTGGAGCCAAAGAATATCAACGAGGCATGCGAAGATAGTTCTTAGATCCTATCCATGGAAGAGGAGCTCATTCAGTTTGAGAGGAATGAGGTCTGGAGCTAGTTCTGTTGCCTTCGAAGAACCACAACGTTATAGGAACGAAGTGGATTTTCAAGAACAAGACAGATGAGAACCACAATGTCATCCGGAATAAAGCTCGGTTAGTTGCTCAAGGCTACAGGCAAGAGGAAGGTATTGATTTCGAGGAATCTTTTGCACATGTAGCTAGATTAGTATCTATTAGGTTATTATTGTCATTTGCATGCCATAAAGATTTCAAACTTTTTCAAATGGACGTAAAAAGTGTGTTTTTAAACTGAGATGTTGTTGAGGAAGTTTATGTTTCTCAACCTCCGGGTTTTATAAATGAAAAATTTCCAAATCACGTTTTCAAACTTAAGAAAGCACTTTATGGTTTGAGACAAGCTCCTAGAGCTTGGTATGACCGGTTAAAGAACTTTCTTTTGGATTTGGGTTTCAAAATGGGTGAGGTTGATTCAACGCTTTTTGTTAAGTATGCTAATCATGATATTATTCTAGTTCAAATTTACGTAGATGATATCATTTTCGGTGCTATTAACTTCACACTTTGCGAAGAGTTTTCTGATGTCATGAAGGATCAGTTTGAGATGATCCACATGGGTGACCTCAAATATTTCTTAAGACTCTAAATTCGCCAAATGAACGATGGAATCTTCATCCATCGAACCAAGTACATGGTGGAGCTGCTAAAGCGATTTGGAATGGAGAATGCTTCTAGCAAGAAGACTCCGATGAGCACCACAACACATCTTGATAAAGATACGGGCGACAAAGATGTAGACATTCGTCTATATCGAGGTATGATAGGTAGTCTATTATATCTTACTGCTAGTAGGCCAGATATAATTTTTTCTGTATGTGTTTGTGCTAGGTATCAGTCACAACCTAAGGAATCACACTTAATAGCGGTTAAACGTATTTTCCGTTATTTAAGTCAAACACTAGACTACGGATTATTCTATCCAAAGTCAAGCACATATGAGCTAATCTCATATAGTGACGCAGATTATGCTGGATGCAAATCCGTCAGAAAAAGTACTAGTGGCACTTGCCATTTTATAGGATATTTCCTTGTCTCTTGGTTTTCCAAGAAGCAGAATTCTGTATCACTTTCAACCACCGGGGCGAAATATATCACCGCCGGTGCTGCATGTGCACAGGTTCTTTGGATGAGACACACACTGAAAGACTTTGGTATAAACTGTGATACTTGCCCTATCATGGTGGACAACCTAAGTGCAATATGTCTCTCTAAGAATCCGGTACACCACTCCCGTACCAAACACATAGATGTCCGTCACAATTTTCTAGATGATCATGTAGCTAAAAAGGACATCACTTTAGTGTACGTTGAAACCCAGAAGCAAATCACCGATATTTTCACGAAACCACTAAAGGAAGATACCTTTGTGCGGTTACGTCGAGAATTGGGGATTATGGGTGTATCCGAGATTTAGGATTCATATTTTTTTAATCTTGCATGATAATGATTTTCGTAAGCTCTTATTGGATTTGCTGTGATATTCTCTATTTATGTTGGATTTATGATTGGTTTTTCGATTTGCGCATCAGATTTATGGTTTTCTGGCTTTATGGGGTAGAGTAAGTGTGTATGCGAGTATTTAGATGTTTAGTCCAAGTGCTCTTTGGAGAGAACTCAAAATTTCTAATTCTCAAATTTTTTTTTGGACTCACTTAGTCGGTGTAACGACTGGTTTTTCTATATTAGTGTTATCGATATAATATATATATGTCTTGGTGGATTTTCTCCTTACGTGTGATTTCTGTCTCCGTGGCTTTCGCTTTCGTTCGTTTCGTTGTAATTTTCTAGCTTCTTCCTTAGATCGTTGAGCTTGGAGTAAGTCACTCATGATGAGCTTCATATCGCTCATATCTTAGAGTTAGTTTGAGCTTAGGAGCCATAGGAATCCTTCCCGAAGCTTCGCGCTTCGAATCGACTCTTTTCGTGTACGTTAGTTGGTTCAAGAAGGAGAACCAACCGACTAGATTCCAATCTAGTCTGTTAGGAACTCTTCTGGAACCGACCAGTTCATTAAGTCAATTATTCAGGAGTTACTGTTTACTCTTAGTCGGTCTAAGAACAACCACCGACCGACTAAATGTGAAACTAGTCGGTCAAAACTTGCTCTCAGACCGACTAGTTCCTTTGATTAATTCTACCTAAGTTACTGTTTATCATTAGTCGGTCCATGAACACTCACCGACCGACTAGGTCTCAAACTAGTCGGTCGACGGGCCTTTACAGACCGACTAATTCACTTCCCAGATTTCTTCCTTCTTTCGCTGTTTGATTTTAGTCGGTCACAGTTGAACGACCGACCGACTAGTTCCCAAACTAGTCGGTCAGCCACCCTTCGTTGACCGACTAAATCACCCAGAAACCCTAGGTTTGCCCTAGCCACCGCAATTTACCTATAAATAACCCCCGATCGTTTTCTTTTCTTTCTTTCATTTCTCTTGGCCATTTCCCTTCCCCTAGACCTCTGATCTTCCCCAACCTTCCTCTAGCCCTTCCTCCTTCCTTAAGAGCCCCTCTCACCCTCCATTTAGGCCGGCCTTCATGCTTTAGGTAGCCTCCAACCCCCAAAACCCCCAAAATCCCATTTCTCCAGATTTTCTCCCAGTTTCCAGATCTGAGCCGTAGTTCTCCGGCCCGTTCTTCTGTCGCCGTGCTTGCTCGGCATCGATCTTCTACTTCTATACGGTAGTGTTCGATCCTTTAATATTCTCATAACCCTCATTGTGATTTTATTGAAACCCTAATAAAATGGATGTTAGAGATATTGTTCTGATGTTGTTTTGCCATGGCAGCGATCTCATCCCCGTACGTTACCATTTTGTGACGTGCCTCGTTGATCGTCATCCTTGGAGACTAGGCAAGTGAAACTTGCCGTTGTTTGCTTAGGGCCATGTTTTTAGGCCACTTCCTTATTTTAGCGTAAAAGAGACTAGATAGTGAAATAATAGCTGCCTAGACGCCTATTTGATCTAGTTTGACAACGAAACTAGATCCGTCACCTCAATTGATCTAGCTTGACAACGAAGCTAGGTCCAACCCTTTTAACTTGTTGTTCATGCATATTAAACTGCCGTGTTTAATTCCTTACGTGTACGCCTTACTACATGCCATGCCATGCTATCCATGTTGAATGTCGCATTCGTAGCACACGCTACAATACTTGTGTTTCCTGGCTCGTGTTCCAGAAGCGGGCCACGTGTGTTGGTCGATAGCCAATGCCTGATCTACTTGTTTCCGGCTAGGCACCTGTGTTGCAGGCATAACCCTAGGCCAGGCTAGGCACCTGCTTTTTAGCGGGCACAACCCTATGCCAAATACACTTCCTGGCTCGTGATCCAAAAGCGAGCATTCTGTGTTCGGGGGTAACGCCCTGGCTCGATACACGTGGAGGGGTAGGGATAAACGGTCACTTGAGCTTAGGAGTTGGCCCGATCAGCCACTCTAGCCAACAGACGGAATCTCTGTGCACGACGTGTTTACTTGACGTGATTCACTTGACTTGTACTTGTCCGTGTTTATACTTGTAAAACTTGTCATCCATGCCATACTTGCTACTTGTTACTTGTTACTTGCACCTTACCTTAATTGTTACTCACATACTAAACTTGTCATGCTATGCATCATACTATAACTGCTAGGTTGTTAGTTTACTTTCCTTTTAGTTTCCTTGCCCAAGTCTCTTGTAGACTTGCTGACATGTGCCCCTTGCTCTTTTGGGTGACACATGTTAGATCCCGAGCTAGAGGCCGTTGCAGAGGACGTAGTGTTTGCTGACGCTGAGCCCATGGTTGCCGAGGAGGAGTTTGTGGTCACTGGTGACCTGTCTTAGAGGCCGCTCGTGTTCTCTTCCTTTGTTTAGGTTTGCTGTTAGTTGTTGGTGCGTGGCACCCTTGCTTGTATGTTGTACTTTGTTGGCCATGTATGGGCCTTAGATTTTCCTTTTGAGCATGGTGGCTTTTCTGTGATATTGTAATTTATTTTATGGATATTCTGAGATTTAATAAATTGCTTATTGTCTCATTTCATTATTATTATCGTTGTTTCGTATTGTGTTGCAAGGAACTGCCAATTGAATTTTATACGCTTATCAGACTACAGTTTCACAGCTCCACGTCTGAGCGGACCTCCTCACGTCTCGCCTCCACATTTTTGGGAAGCGGGGCGTGACAGTTTTTATTGGTGGCCCATGCAGGTCCATTTGCAAATGCGAGCTATCGGAACAACGATAATAATTATAGAATTTCCATTAAATAAATTAGAACATCCAAATTATAAGCCCGGAGTCTAGATTTTTAGCGTTCCTATGTCTTATGTGGCTGGTAGGCGTGTTAGAGCACATGTCCCAGCTTGGTAGGAAATCCATTAGATCAGGACTATAGTAAGACTTAGTTAGAAGTTTGTGCTTGCTAGTTAGAGGCCCCTGATTGTTGTTAGACTCCATGCTAGTGATTGATATGATAGTCTTAAGAGTTACCTTAGTGGTTCATGTCTAGCTCTGACCATGATAGACTCCTAGGATTTCTTTAGCCGTTCGCTTGGGTTCATCGATTTCGGGCCCAACAGAACATGATCTCGATTCTCTTAGAATTTTCCCTGAGGCCTCTAATATACTCTAGCCATTAGGAAGCCTTAGTGTTAAATTTCCCTTGACCTTTAGTCAACCGATGATTAGGACTCTCTGATTCAATCTTTTCCTGGTCACTACACTTTTGTGTTACTGACCGTAGGTTTTCATCGTAGTTTTCTTGAATCGAAATTTAGGTGCATTCATCACACAACCACATTCATTGCCCTCGATTCACATGATCCCCGCATTACTATCATCATTGACCTTTCAAATCTTTCTGTTGCAAATCTTGATTCTTCCAAAATCATTTTCGAATTCTTTCCTTATTTAAAGTTTTCACTCAATTTAAATTTTGTTTTAAACCTTCCTTCAGTATATTTCCATTACTTCCGATTGAGCTAAAAGTCATTCTTAGATTTTGAAGACTATTTGGTCGTAATTTTAAATTACTATCTTGTAACTATTTTTCTAACATATATCGTCCACACTTGATTTTAAACTTTGGTACTATTTCGATAATTCGATATACCACCTTTTCTAAATTGCGAAATTCAGTTTAGCTATTTACCATACGTACTTTAAAATACTTCTTTCAAGATAAATAGAACTCCAATTAATTTATGAATATATACTAATTATAAGTTTGTCGTACCCGTACTTCAAGTCTTTATACCAACTCATTCTTGTGGCAAATCCTAGTTTCCCATAAAAGTATTTTCGATGTTCCTCTTTCGCTAAGTTTAAATTTGTTCGAAAACTTTTAATATATATATTAGATTTCATACTCTTTCGCCGACTTAAATTTATTTGTTCTTTTCTAAATATTGAAACTTTTGTCGAGAATTTTGATTATTAGTTTATAGTATTTTCCAGCATATACCTTTTCATACTGATATAAATACCTTGCCCTTTTCATATACCAATTTTATTCTGAACCGTACTTCTGTTTTTCCTAACCCGAATTATAATTTTCTTTTCTTACTTATGCCATTAAAACTTACTCAAATACAGCATCGTGCTTACTTCTTATATACCTTTCAAGTCACATGGGACTTCAGCTTTCAGCAAGTCGATTTTATGCTCAACGTTTTCCCCGATTCAGATTTTTGTAAAATTACTTTTCGTAACCATTTCCCGATCTAGACCCTCCATAATTCGATTTTTTTAGCTTTGTTACCAATTTAATAATTCGATATGTCCTCCCACTTACTTCCATACTACTAAGATGTTATTATCTTTCCATTCATCATACATATTTCTAAAATTGATTTCTAAAATAGAACTACAATTATTTTTATATATCAGTACTATGTTCGTTGTGCTCGTGCGTTAAGACCCTTGTATAAATCAGTTTCTGCTGGCGAATCCGGATTCTCTAAAAGTTCTTTCAATACGGTTTATTGGAATTTCTCTTCAGTTTTAAGACTTGGAAAAACATTTGGCATGAGCATAAACCCCCCCTACACTATATTTGATCTGATTTTATTTCTTGAATCTCGAGACTTTTCCAAAAAATTTTAAACTACTGCCGCATAATATTTTTCTAACCTATGTCCTTAATGTTCGTGTAAATGATTTGCTTTTACTCGTGATAGCTTTATATAAGCTAAATAAACCATTCTTCTTATTATGTATATACGACTCAAACTTATTTCGAACAACTCATTTTATCGACCAGATTCGTACTCTTCGTTTTAACTTATATCTTTTACATAATATTTTCCATGTATCCTAATGGAGCATCATTACATCATTACACGACCGTTCTCATGCTTTTTGATCCTCCTATTCGTTACGCTTTTGATTTCAGTTTCTTTCCTTTTTGTCTAGCCAATAAAGCTTGTCGTCGCTGTGTCAACCTTAATATAGTTTGGTGGGCCCCATTAGTGTAATTTGATGTGTCGTCGTAGTGTGTTAAATTTCAAGGTGCATATGAAGTTGTATGTGTGTTGGTATTGGCATATTGTGTGTAGGTAGTTATGTATTAGCTGCATGAGTATAAGTGTGATATACATATGATAGTAGGATTATAATTGTTTGATTGGTATTACTTGTTTTTATGAGATGTCGTATGCGTGTATACCATGAGGTATACCCGACTACTGCACATCTTAACTAATGGATGAAGTAAATGTATTGATGTACCAATTATAGATGGATGGATATGGTATGAATATATGATACATGTATGTGACTATACGGTGAATGCATGTATTAGGAAGGGTATTATAGTTATACGTGTGCTGAGGTCTGTACTATTACTATGGTATGTAAAGTGATTTAATTATGTGAGTGTGACCTGATTAAATATTAAGGGTGTTTGAAATTATGATATGTATATGGTTATGTTGGTAGATGTGTATGCATTCGAATAGTATTGGTATATGTATGGATGTTGTGTTATGTATATGGAATTATTCTGCTATGATTTTGAGTCTCACTCAAGCTTGAGTGGGTATACTCTATGTACATTGGTGTATTTGTATGTGGTTGGTGTATAGTGATGGATGATGTATGTATAATGTTTGGATTGTTTGTGTCCAGTTGTGTTACGCACATGATTGTGGGTCACTAAACCAGTATATAGTTATAGGTGTTGGTCTTGTGGTATAGTTATTTATTAGGGGGCTTGCCTGCGTGAATATATATATGTGCTAGCTAAAACTAAGTGTGTCGACGTACTGAGTTTATAATTGTATGATTGGTAAATATGAATGAAATGTTAGCGTGTGTGGGTGTGCACCATGCACGAATAAGTATGTGCTTAGTTATAAGTATTGATGACCATGGCATGTGTGACGTGTCGTGAATATAGTTATAGGACTATATTTGAAGTAAATATATGGTGAAGTGTCTGTGTGCGTTTGAATGACTATAAATTGTGAAATTATAATGATGGTGGAAGTATATTAAATATAATAACTTGAGTTTAGAATGGTGTGGTGTGATTACATGTGTTGACGTGTTTGGTATTGGATGTATACTAGGAGATATAGGGAGTAGTGTAATCTTATTGCCTTGTTCATAGATAGCTACCTAACGTAGAGTATTACGATGGTATTTACTGGTGTGAACTATTTAATTGGTTGTGAGTATATGGACTTTTGTTTTGTGATATGTAAGTAATAACTATATAATGGATGTATGAATATATATATGATAGAAATACGTGTATGCATCTGACTGACTATGATAGGAATAAGTGTATAATGTGCGTGGATATATATATATATATATATATATATATATATACACACATATCAGTAGTGTTAATGTTTGACTACCTAGTGAATATATATATAAGCACTTGTATTGAATATACCTAGTTGAAATGTAATGTGATACTGATTGAATGTAGTTACCAGAGCGACTAGATATGTTAGAAAGTCCGAGGACGGACTTTATTCTAAGGTGGGTAGGATGTAACGACTGGGTTTTCTATATTAGTGTTATCGATATAATATATATATGTCTTGGTGGATTTTCTCCTTACGTGTGATTTCCGTCTCCGTAGCTTTCGCTTTCGTTCGTTTCGTTGTAATTTTCTAGCTTCTTCCTTAGATCATTGAGCTTGGAGTAAGTCACTCATGACGAGCTTCATATCGCTCATATCTTAGAGTTAGTTTGAGCTTAGGAGCCATAGGAATCCTTCCCGAAGCTTCGCGCTTCGAATCGACTCTTTTCGTGTACGTTAGTTGGTTCAAGAAGGAGAACCAACCGACTAGATTCCAATCTAGTCGGTTAGGAACTCTTCTGGAACCGACCAGTTCATTAAATCAATTAGTCAGGAGTTACTGTTTACTCTTAGTCGGTCTAAGAACAACCACCGACCGACTAAATGTGAAACTAGTCGGTCAGAACTTGCTCTCAGACCGACTAGTTCCTTTGATTAATTCCACCTAAGTTACTGTTTATCGTTAGTCGGTCCATGAACACTCACAGACCGACTAGGTCTCAAACTAGTCGGTCGACGGGCCTTCACAGACCGACTAATTCACTTCCCAGATTTCTTCCTTCTTTCGCTGTTTGATTTTAGTCGGTCACAGTTGAACGACCGACCGACTAGTTCCCAAACTAGTCGGTCAGCCACCCTTCGTTGACCGACTAAATCACCCAGAAACCCTAGGTTTGCCCTAGCCACCGCAGTTTACCTATAAATAACCCCCGATCGTTTTCTTTTCTTTCTTTCATTTCTCTTGGCCATTTCCCTTCCCCTAGACCTCTGATCTTCCCCAACCTTCCTCTAGCCCTTCCTCCTTCCTCAAGAGCCCCTCTCACCCTCCATTTAGGCCGGCCTTCATGCTTTAGGTCGCCTCCAACCCCCAAAACTTCCAAAATCCCATTTCTCCAGATTTTCTCCCAGTTTCCAGATCTGAGTCGTAGTTCTCCGGACCGTTCTTCCGTCGCCGTGCTTGCTCGGCATCGATCTTCTACTTCTATACGGTAGTGTTCGATCATTTAATATTCTCATAACCCTCATTGTGATTTTATTGAAACCCTAATAAAATGGATGTTAGAGATATTGTTCTGATGTTGTTTTGCCATGGCAGCGATCTCATCCCCGTAGGTTACCATTTTGTGACGTGCCTCGTTGATCGTCATCCTTAGAGACTAGGCAAGTGAAACTTGCCGTTGTTTGCTTAGGGCCATGTTTCTAGGCCACTTCCTTGTTTTAGCGTAAAAGAGACTAGACAGTGAAATGATAGCTGCCTATACGCCTATTTGATCTAGTTTGACAACGAAACTAGATCTGTCACCTCAATTGATCTAGCTTGACAACGAAGCTAGGTCCAACCCTTTTAACTTGTTGTTCATGCATATTAAACTGCCATGTTTAATTGCTTACCTGTACGCCTTACTACATGCCATGCCATGATATCCATGTTGAATGTCGCATTCGTAGCACACGCTACAATACTTGTGTTTCCTGGCTCGTGTTCCAGAAGCGGGCCACGTGTGTTGGTCGATAGCCAATGCCTGATCTACTTGTTTCCGGCTAGGCACCTGCGTTGCAGGCATAACCCTAGGCCAGGCTAGGCACCTGCTTTTTAGCGGGCACAACCCTATGCCAAATACACTTCCTGGCTCGTGATCCAAAAGCGAGCATTCCGTGTTCGGGGGTAACGCCCTAGCTCGATACACTTGGAGGGGTAGGGATAAACGGTCACTTGAGCTTAGGAGTTGGCCCGATCAGCCACTCTAGCCAACAGACGGAATCTCTATGCACGACGTGTTTACTTGACGTGATTCACTTGACTTGTACTTGTCCGTGTTTATACTTGTAAAACTTGTCATCCATGCCATACTTGCTACTTGTTACTTGTTACTTGCACCTTACCTTAATTGTTACTCACATACTAAACTTGTCATGCTATGCATCATACTATAACTACTAGGTTATTAGTTTACTTTCCTTTTAGTTTCCTTGCCCAAGTCTCTTGTAGACTTGCTGACATGTGCCCCTTGCTCTTTTGGGTGACACATGTTAGATCCCGAGCTAGAGGCCGTTGCAGAGGACGTAGTGTTTGCTGACGCTGAGCACATGGCTGCCGAGGAGGAGTTTGTGGTCACTGGTGACCTGTCTTAGAGGCCGCTCGTGTTCTCTTCCTTTGTTTAGGTTTGCTGTTAGTTGTTGGTGCGTGGCACCCTTGCTTGTATGTTGTACTTTGTTGGCCATGTATGGGCCTTAGATTTTCCTTTTGAGCATGGTGGCTTTTCTGTGATATTGTAATTTATTTTATGGATATTCTGAGATTTAATAAATTGCTTATTGTCTCATTTCATTATTATTATCGTTGTTTCGTATTGCGTTGCAAGGACCTGCCAATTGAATTTTATATGCTTATCAGACTGCAGCTTCACAGCTCCACGTCTGAGCGGACCTCCTCACGTCTCGCCTCCACATTTTTGGGAAGCGGGGCATGACAGTCGGTCCCTGTTCATCTACAGACCGACTAGTTCTACTTCTAGTCGGTCAGACATTGAACTCAGACCGACTAGTTCGTGCCCTATTTTTTTACCTCACTTGCTGTCTGCCATTTGGTCGATCCAAGTTCATTTGCCGACTGACTAGAATGCGTTTTAGTCGGTCAGCTCTTGAACTGAGACCGACTAGATGTGCAAGGGCAAATCTGTCTTTGGCCCTACTTAAACCGATTAAACCCTCTCCGCATTGATTAGAATTCATTCTAATCGGTGCGCCCCCCCTTCCTCAAAACCCTAAACCGCCTTCTCCTTCGTGTCTCCGCCGTTCACCGCCGTCTCCGGCCGCATCCCATCGCCGCCGATCGTCATCCTTCTCCTAGGGTATATCCTTCTCCCCTCTTTTCCAGTTTTTAGGGCTTGATTTCGTTGTTTTTGCCGTTTTCTCGTCTCGAACTCATGGCCAGAATGCGTATCCCTATCCACCCTTCCGGTCCCTCTCCGATGACCGTCGATTCTTCATCCAATCCCAATCCATCCAAACGCCACTCAAAACAGCTCGTCCACCCCCTTCGTCGCCTACTTCTCCATCGTCTTCCTCGCCTCCTCTCAAAAAGAAGAAGCCGGCCACTTCCAAACCTAAACTCTCATCCAAACCCATGCCCCAGCCAAATTTCCAAAAAATCTTGACCCCTGGACCCTACCGTGCTCCCTCTCCACCCTCTGACTCTGACAAGGATTATATCCCGGAGACTGAGGCTGCCGAGAAGGAACCTACCCCACCTGCTCGCACTACCCAGTGACAGTCCAAGGGGAAGGGTCATATGCCTTCTGGTGGGGTAGACATCTCTCTATGTCGCAATTACCCGTTGTGTCTAGCCGCCTATAACCGAATTGACATTGCCCCTTGATCCTCGAGCATTATATCAACTTCGCTGATTTCCCTCAGCTTGCCGATCTTTTATCTTATAGCGGACTTGTTGACTCTCTTCGCCACGATCCCAAGGCGCATCCTCATCCTTACCCTCGACTCGTCAAACTTTTCTATGCAAATCGAGTTCGGGGTGAGTACGACGACAAGCACTGTATTGAGACCACTGTTTTGGGGATGTCCATTGTCCTCACTACAGAGATCTTAGGACAGATTCTTGGGGTCTCATCATCTGGTCTGCTTCCGTATGATATTTCTGTGGAGAATATCCACGACCTCGATCAATCCCTCTTAGCTGAGATGTTTCACGTTGTTCCTCCCACCATGATTGGCGTTCCCTCCAAATCTTTCAAGCCTAATGCATGGGTCCTCAATCTGATTCTGAAGTCATGTCTTCTTCCGAAGTACGGCTCTTCCAGTCTGCCATCCCTGCCCTTCCTGAAGCACATCTATGCCCTTTTTGATGGGAGCGAGATTAATTGGGCTCGCATCATTCTGGACAAGATGGACTCGTTTGAGTGCATCAGGAAGTCGTCCAAGGCCGTGCATATTCCTTATTCGTGCCTCTTGACCTAGGTCTTTCGTCACTTTGGAGTTCCCCTTCCTTCAGACGATCAGTGTCCCTTGGGTCCTCCCTTGAACGCGGCCGCCGTCAAGAAGTCTCTTGCGGCCTTGCGACATGTTCAGTGGACCACCACTTCTGTTCCTCCTCTGTCGTCTCGTACTTCCTCTTCCGCTTCCCTGAGCCGTCAAGAAGCTCGTCTCTTGCGATGTGAGGAGATGCTCGTGCGCATCTGTGATCATTTGGGTGTTGAGGTCCCTCTGACAGTCTCTGGTGAGGAAGCCATGGAGGGTGCTGAGTATGAGGAGCGTGTTGCTGCCTCTCCTGTTCGTGCCACTGAGGGCACTCTTACTGATGCCTCTTTTATCCGTGCTCTCGAGAGAATTCCTGCTGCCACCATTCCTTCGATGGATACTTCTGTTGCTCCCGAGTCTGCCACTCCGTCAGCACAGCCTGCCACTGGTGCAGATCATGCCTCTGCCTCCTGAGCCTACCTTGGAGGACTCTCTGTTGAGCACTTTGGGTGATACATCTAGTTGTGAGAGAGTGGGGCTAGGATAGTTGGGTGGTTGTTTTGTATGTTTTGTGATACTTTTTGATGGATGTTAGGTTGTTGTATGGTGAGCACTTTATACTGCTATCTGATGATGGTTGATACTTTTTGTTGTCTGGATGTATCATTTTTGCTGTATCTATATATGTATATACATCCTGTTGCAGTTCGTGTTTTTGTGCACATTGTACTTTGTCTCTGTTGTTTACTTCGTCGCTCGTCGACTATGTTGGTTATATCGCTTTGTTTGTATGAAAACATGAATTGTTTTCCATGCACTCAATTTGCTAGAATGTTGATATTAGAGAGATTGTTCCTCTAATCAATCGTATGATTTGATGGTGTCTTGATGATTTCTCTTTTCGTTTTTCGACTATGGTCTAGTTGACACACCATATTTTCTTCGATATTTTTCTTGGTGTCATTTGGACCGTTGTCATATTCTTCGATTCTCTTGTTTATATTTTTGTTTAGCCATGGTTGTTGTCGTTGCCTTCCTCCCGCTCTTTTTGGATAATTCCAAAGGGGGAGAGAATTAATAATAACCTTGTGCTAAATGATAATTTAAGAAATTACCGTGAATCTAATTTCATATGTTAGATTCAGGGGGAGTGAAGATATAAAAATCTATGGATTCCGATCTTATATTTCAATAGTTGGATCAGGTTTTATACTTTTCTCTTCTGCTTGATGCTTATGTTTATTATTTAATATAGAACTAACGAGTCATCAATACAGGGGGAGTAAGTAAATTTCATTTATCTCATTATTATTGATTTATATTTATGTTGGTTTGTCATCACCAAAAAGGGGGAGAATGTTGAGTGTTGATTCCACTGATTTGGTTTTGATGATGAACAAACATAAATATCGGGTACTAATTCTCTTGAGCACAGTTATGGAGATCGTCGTCAAATTACTTTGTAGATCTCAAGCAATGTCCCAAGACTTCTTTAGAGTGTGTGATCGTTGTGCCTGAAGCTTCGTTGAAGCTCAAGGAGTTATAAATGAAGTCAAGTGATTCTAACTCATCATGCTGAAGCTTTGAAGACGGTTTGTCATGTTTATTTATATTGTCTTTTAGCTTCGTCTCATAGAATGTTAAGCCTTGAGTCTTACTCGCTTGTTTATTCTCATATCTATCTTAACTTATCACTAAGAATGCCCTAGAAGCCATTAGAAGGGTTCATTATTTATCGTCCTTGATTTGGCTTACTTGTGCATCTTAGTTGGTTCAAGAAGGATGATTAATCGATTAAAAGTGAATCTAATCGGTTAGGAAATCTTCTTGAACCGACTAGTCTTCGTTGATATTTTTGGCCTATTCACTGTTGACCAATTAGTCGGTCCAAGAAGGTTCACCGACCGACTAGTTGTCAAACTAGTCGGTTAGTGTTTCTTCTTAGACCGACTAGTTTACCCTTCTTATTTCGCTAAATTCTCTGTCGACCATCTAGTCGGTCCAAGAAGGTTCACCGACCGACTAGTTCCCAAACTAATCAGTCAGTGATCCTTCTTAGACCGATTAAACTGCTTTAATTTTCCAGCCGTTGAAGATTGTATTTCCACGATTTTTCTTGATCTGTTTTGATTCTTTCCATATATGTTTGATACGTTTCAAACATGGAAATTTCTCTGATATGAGAGTGATTTCAGATCTATTTCGAAATCAATCGATTATCAATTGCTAAGGGCTCTCTCTTTCTCGAAAAATCTCGCTCTCACGTTTTTGACCTAAATCCTTCCAAGAGATTTTCAGATCTTGTGCGATCATTTTGCTGAAGGATTGAATCACGATCATCATCATCGTCCTAGCCATCTCACGCTGTTCATCTTGGTGGTGCTAGGGTTTCGTGATCATCTCTTCTCATCATCCTTCCTTGCTCTAAATTCGTAAGTATTTCTCAAGGCATATGAATTTGTGGTGAGTTCTGTTTATTTCATTTAACTCTTTATTATAAGTTTACTCTTGGGTTGTGAGAAAAGTTTGTGATCCCGGTTTGTGGGAGTCACGATTCGTTTGTTATATTGATTGTTCATGTAGTAGTTTCTACAAGAAGTTTATTAATGAAAACTTGAGTTAGTAGATTCTAACTCAAGTAGCCGGAAGGGATCCGGGTGTCTGGGACGTAGAATAACCGGAAACAAGTCGGGGAGACTTGGGTGGATCCGAATCCATTATATCTATTGTTTGCTTTGCATTGTTCTTGTTGTTCTTAGTTATTCCGCATAGTTGTTTGTGATTGCAAAATAATTAGTAATTATACTCTTGATTATTTTAAAGTACTATTCACCCCCTCTAGTACTTGTGCAGTAGCTTCCAGGGCATTACACGTCCGTGGTGTGGGAGCTAAGGGGTGGGCGTGAACTGCTAGAGACCACCCTCGTAGTGTGCCCACGAGCAGGTGATACCCGGGGTCTGAACTGGAAGTCAGGGGAGGGAGATCTAGTAGGGATCTCGGAGGAAGAGGAAGTGCATGAAATGGATCCGAGATCTGGTGTAGAAACAGAAGCAACATCAGCATCATATAAAGGAGAAGTCATGGCATCAGAAGTGGTGACAGACACCACGATGCTCTCGGAGAAAACCCCTGATGTGGTGTAGAAGAAGTGCCAGATAGAGAAACTGTGGATCTAAAAGTGATAGGAAGGGAAGTGAGGAGGTCCACAGGTGCGGAAAGTGTGCTGGCATGGTCGTGCTCCAAAATAGGTGAATCGGTGGGCTCAGGAGCAAAAGAACTGACTGGCTCCAAAAGGGTGGAAGAAGTGAGATCGGGAGCAGCAGAGTCAACCATGCACTCAGGTCTGGGCACGGCAGAGACAGAGGTAGTGACCTCTGGGATAGAGGTATGGACAGTCCCTGGTGTCTCTACGGTGGTGGTGGTGGGAGCACTGACAGAAGTGGGAACAGAAGTGCTCCCAGGTGGTGGTGGGTGTATAGGTTGGGGTGGCTGGGCTGCCACGAGGGCAGCAATGTCAGGCTCATCCTCATCAGAACTGAGCACCCAGTCGTCGATGTCGACGACGACCGAAGCTCCAGGTGGCCCGAGGACGTGGATGGGGGGATGGGGAAAATGCCGGGGGGTGATCCAGTCAAGCATGACTGGGGTGATATGGGTGAGGGCGGGGTGGGGGTAGGTAGAGGTATTGCTCGTTGTGGGCGCCTAGAAGGTAGATCCAATGACGTGCACCGTGCGGCCTAATGATGGACATACGGGTGAGCACATCCATCGTCAAGCATGTAGGCCAGGTGGGAGTCACTAGACGTGCATGGAGCTCTAGGCCGAGCATCTGGGCGAAGATGGTGAAAAATCCTTCGTAGAAGATGTTGGTGGCGGCGTGGGAGGTCTGAAGAAGGCGATGACACAGCCAGTGTACGGCGTCGATGAGTAGGAAGGGGTGGAGGGTGCCGTCAGGGTGGAAGCACAGAGGTCGAGTCATCCCCATAAGATGGGAAAGCTCAGGAAGGGAGAGTGTTCCGATCTCTGGCCTGGAAAAGAGAGCGGTGGTGAGGTGGCGCTGGGCGTAGCGGAGGCACGGGTGGACGATACAAGAGGATTTCACCCTGCTAGGGCGATATCCTCGCAGACTTATGGTGCGATGCCAAAACTTCTTGGCATCGAACTCGGTGGGCTCGAAGTCTGAGGAGAAAGCGAGTCTACGGTCAGGGATGGCAGGGAAGTGGAAGTGGGCACGGATCTTGGCATGCGTGACCACTACATCGTGGTCAAGCAGCTGGAAGCTAATGCCATCACCTATCGGGGCGACGACAATAGAGCTCAATGCCTCTAGTGTGAGGCGTGTGTAGGTGCAGATGTGGATTGTGAGGAGGCGGTCAAAACCAATGACCTGGTAAAGCCTATGGACCCACTGTAAGAGTCCAGGGAACTGAAGGGTGGAGATGTGAGCGAAGCGGGTGGGGAAGATGGTGCGGTGGGACATGACCAGGAAACGCTCGCGGTAAGTATCGTCCCTGAACACGATGTCGTACGTCCTCAGGGTGGCCGGTGGTGGGATGGGACGGTGTGGAGGAATGGTGGTGGGGATGGGACGGTGTGGAGGAGCGGTGGTGTGAATGGGAGGAGTGGTAGGGAGGGTGGTGTGTGGTGCCTCTATGGCAAGAGGCACGGGTGTGGTGGATGGTGATGAGTCAGACGAGGACGATGAATCTTCCAAGTACGGCTCGGGTGAGGGTAAGGGTGAACGCCATGGGCGTCATGCAGGCCGGAAAGGGGAGGGGCCAGAGGTGGCCTTCCTCTTCATCGGCTGAGGCTGCCTCGACCGAAGGTGAGGAGGCATCGTGCAAGTGGTGCTGACGGCTACTTACGGTAATAAAAATGGGGAGTGCAGTGAATGTACTGAAATTGTAGTTGATGCGAGAGCGGAAGTGTGGTGTGCACGTGCGACACCGCGAATCCAAGCTATCCCCCCAATGCTGCTCCAAACCAAGCTCCGTGGGTCCTCGTCCAAGCTCCAAGCGTACCTATAAATGGAAATAAGGTTAGGCGTATGTGAAAATAATTCGGTATGAAGATCAAAAATTGGAAAAATTAGGATATGGGATAGGTCGGATATGGGGGGAAACGGGGGGAGATGGAAATAGGGGAGGGGTGGTTTGGGCTACTCAGCCCGAGGTCAGGGTGTGCTCGGGCGGGCTGCTCGGGCGACCTAATTTGGGGCACAGCTCCAGCGATCTGCCGGAGGGAGGGGGCGGTGGCGAGGGGTATGGGGGGAAGAGAGGGGGGGGGGTCGGAAGATGGGGGGTCGGGAGATGGGTGAGGCATGTGTCACCGGTGTTGCTCCAGCTAATTCGCTGGAGCTAAGGCTGTGGGGGGTTGAGAGAGAGAGAGAGAGAGAGAGAGAGAGAGAGAGAGAGAGAGAGACGGTGGCGTCGCCGACGCTGGGTGGCACCGGCGGTGCTGCTCCGGTCGATGGCCGGAGTGAAGGGGGATTTGAAGAGAGAGAGAGAGAGAGAGAGAGAGAGAGAGAGAGAGAGAGAGAGAGAGAGAGAGAGAGAGAGAAGGCGACAGTGGCGGTGCTCGGGCGGAGTGGGGGCGGCGACAGTGGCGGGGGGTCGAGTAGGTGCTAGTGCAGGGATTTGGGCGGGGGCTCAGGTAGATTTTGGGGTAATTTTGCTTTGGGGTTAGCCAAGTAGGGTTTGGTTTAATATAAGCCGAGTCAAGCTTGGTTAGAATGTGGGCCCAGCTGTGTAAGTGGCTGCTCAGTCCGAGCAGCGATAGCTGCTCGGTCGAGCAGAAAAGACTAAGAAATATAAGAAAATAAGTTTAGAAATTCTGCCCTAGTACTCGACCGAGCTGCTTACTTAGCTCGGTCAAGCTGAATTAAAATAGAGCGATGTTTTCAGCTCTCTTTTGCTCTCCCTGTAGCTCGGCCGAGTAGGATAGCTATTTGATCGAGTCCATTAAGCTTTCCGGAGCACCCTTTTAGCACTTTTGGGACTCTCCCTGCAGCTCGACCCAGTGGGGTAGCTACTCGGTCGAGCCAAATTAGAAACAGAGTGCTCTTTTTCGACCTTTTGGGCTCTGTTAGCTCTGTAGGGGTTTTCGGGACCCTTAGGGCACAAAAACTCTATGCCCGTCCTAAGTCGGACGGAACATAGACATAAAATAAAAGTAAGCATCGGAAGAATAAGTTAATCTAATTAACTTAGCCCTAAGGTCCAAGACCCTAATCCAAGATCTATGCCGACTTGGGATGGGTTTGACCATCCCAAGAAGGATCTAGCCTACTGCGATTAAATTAAACTAATACTAATAAACACATACCCGGAATCTCAACCCTGGAGCAGGCGAGATGTTCCGCACCGTCTTCCGAGCCGCTCCCGTCCCACGCCGAGCCGCTCCTCGAACCGCTCCCCGAACCGCTCCTCGAACCGCTCCTCAAAGCGATCAATCCCGTGTCGCCGAGCCAACCACGCGCCGAAGAAAGTTTCACGCGAGTGAAACCTCCGCCTAGATTTTGAATCCGAATCCGAACTCCTTTGCGGCTTTGCTAAAGCCCTCAAGAGTAAGGCAGAAATTTAGGGAGATAGAAGAAATATTAATTTAAGCTTAGATCCGAGCGTGCTCCAACATTTACGAGAGCCGCTCAGATTTAGAGCTTGGGACGAGTTTTTGAGGAGGAGAGCAGACCCCTATTTATATAGGCGGCTGACTGCTCCTCCTTCTCAAAATCCGATGTGGGACTAATAATTGGGTTAATTAAAATCAAGTTAGTTTGCACTTCACAAAGTGCAAACTTCCGTGAATTTTAACTCACTCACCGTTGAGCTTCATGATTGATACAACCTATCAATCTGAAGGGTGTTCAACAGTGAACGCATAGGAAAAAAACCGTTCGTCAATCGGAGTTCGTTTGACCCTCCAATTGATTGTCCAAAGATCAGCCCAAGGCTAGTTTTTCGCAAAAACTGAGCCGTCAAATAATTCTGCACAGTAAAGGTTCAAAACCCTAGGCCTGGGGCCCACAGGTGGGCCCCACGCGTTCAGCGCGCGCAGAAAACTGCCTGGGCAAAGCCCAGGCCGCGCTTGGGCTTGCCCAGGCGCTGGGCGTAGGCGGCCTGGGCAAGCCCAGGCCGTGCCTGGGCAAGCACAGGCCTGCGCCTAGGTTAGCCCAGGCCTGTGCCTGGGTTTGATCAGGCCTTGGCTTCTGTTGGGCCTGGCCAGCAGTCCAGACCTAGTCTGGCCTGATCTTGTCCTTTGGGCTGTTTTGGTCATAACTTTGGTATTTGGTGTCCGATTTGGACGCCGTTCGAACCTGGGTCTAGACCGGGACATTCCTGTCTTACCCGTGAGCTTTTCCTTACGTTTATATAATTAAATATTGTCTTAAACTATTTAAAACACATTTAATCTCTTTTGCATCAAATGCAAAATAGTCCTTATCTAAGCTTAAATTATCATTTGCATCAAATACAAATGATCCGAGGGTATATTCCTCTACATCTCCCACTTGCACTCAGGATCATTTATCCCGAATGCAGGAGATGATTGTAAACATCTTTTGCAATATTTTATCCCTTGCATCAAATGCAAATTATTCTCCCTAACTAATTTCTACCTATTACTAGACGAAGATCGCACTTTGTGTGAGACCCTACAGCCTGACCCTTACAACAGGTTGGGCTCGAAGCCCTATACGGCAGTGACCACGAGCAGTGGTTGCTGTCCCGCTTCAGGAATCATCATTATGTGGTTGACTCATTGACATGAGTATTGTCGGCACCACCCTGATTGTTTCCGTGATGAATTCCACAGTTATAGTCTCTTCGTCTAAACTATGTCGTATAGATCAAGTCTAGGGTACGGTCAAACTGTCAACCCCAATAACTTGACTCCGGTTAGTTTCTATCGATATTTTAGTCAAAAATGTTGGACTTCTTCCAACATACTATGGCCAGAGTTTTTACTAAAGACCGAACTAACCCTACGACACTAACTCCCATTGACCGGGAGAGACGAATCCTCTCTTGGTCATTACTCTCCTCATACGCTTCAAGTGTCACCCAATCAAAGACCTTTCGACAGGCCTTGCCTCGAAGCTAGGTCATTTGATCTAAGTGGCACCGTTCACGCACAGGTTCGTCAAAATGACCTCAAGTCAAAAGACCAACTAGCCTATCATCACTCAGAGTCATCATTGACAGATTGGTCAATATAACCATATGATAACTCTTGTGGATCGTTCAGTGAACTCATTCTCTAATGCGCACCTGTGTCTCGTCTCCGACTTCGCCAAGTCGAACGATCATGAGATCATCGCCACCGCTAAATGGCGAAGACTAAGAACACAATGGTCTATCCGATGTTTCGATATCCTTGTCTCGAAACATCTACGACCACGAACCCTTTTAGACTTATGCTACAGACGGTCAAACATTTCTCCATGATCGAGATACTCATCTCGATACCTGTTTGACCTCGCATAAAGTCTCAGGACATTACCTAAGTTAATGTCTAATGTTAACTACATTATAAAATAACTTAGATAAATTATTACCAAACAGCTTACTGTTATTTCGAACAAGACGTTTGTGCTATTCACAAACACACAGAGATAGATTGCCTCGAAGGTATCTTCTCTCAACATCTCCCACTTGCACTCAGGCCCATTTATCTCGGTATCTAATACCGTTTTGCACGTAAGTTTTCCCGACTTCATGTGATAGAGCCTTCGTGAGTGGATCTGCTAAAACCGTCTACACAATAGACTTAAGAGGTTTCTATGTTCATGTTAGACCAACCATTTGAATCTCATTCAAATAATTCATTTGGTCTGTCGGAATCCATAACATTTTATTTATTTGGATCTTATCCAGTTCATCGTACCTGACGATAATAATCTTAAATTAGTTAATGGTCATAAATGGCTCATATCTATTTCTGATAAAGTATCAAACTCTTTTGATCACTTCATCAAAATATATATGTTCCATCCCTTTGATGCCTCACATGTAATTTACATGCTCCCACTGACCTTGAAAACTATCTGGCTAATTCATATAAGTTGGTCCGTCTAAATCATATTTAGAAAAACGAACTTGTAAGTGAATGCTCCAATTTTCAGGGTCAACTTAAGCGTTTACATCGAGTTTGGTCCGAGTAGTTCTGTACACATCTACTGGTGGAAAACAGTTTCATTATAATCCGTTTTATAGGAATTAGTATGGAAAAACCGTTCTCGACCAACATGATTGCACTTCACTATATTCCTTTCTGCACCAATCTTTCAACTTAAAGATTTACTTGCAGAAAGTGAGGAAACATTTTCCTTGTGCATGTAAACTAAATTCCAAAATTTATTTACGCACACGGACCTATTCTGATTGCATCAAGTTTTTAAATTGGAGTAACTACTCCGAATTTCATCCCGGAAGTTGACTAAGTCATCATCAGTTATGATGTTTAACTCGACTCTTCGTCTCACGAAATTCGAGTAATTATACAACTTCCTAATGATTGATTTAATGAATATCTTATTGATAATGTCCTCACAGAACATTATCAAACCCTAGGCATTAATATCTGGGACTTAAACCAGAAGGAGGACTTAACTCAGAGTCACTTACAATGGATCACACCAAGTCTAACTAAGTGTGATTCATACCTTTTGACACACGGATGTGTTAACAGACTTGACCTGAGAGAAAATCACATTTTCTTTTAGTTACGCAAGATTTAATGTAGCTAAGTATTTGACCATTCGATCTAATCGAATCAGTTTAAATACTTTAGTCATTTCGTTCTTTATTTTATCAGACTTGTGTTTCATCAAGAACACGTGTCTTAATAAAATATACGAATACCTTAATTTGGTTAATCTAGACTCGGGTTCATCAGTATGTACCAGACTGAGTTCGACAACTCATTCTCCAACTGTCTTACAGATGGGTTTCGGCCATTCTATCTAAGAGGATAAGACTCACAAGTGTCCGTAGACTTCATAATACGAGAGGTCAGACCCCTCTTTATGTGACTTGTGAAGCTTAGTCTCTCGATACGGCCTAGTCTATTTTTTCATACAAGTTTGCTGCTATCTTGTGTATTTATATATATTAACATTTAATATATATATTATCGTTATACATAAATTACTAACGCAAAACATTGCTTCAGAAGCGAGGTGACGACATTCGTCAAATCGTGTTAGACGTCTTTTGTATAACAATAATTATAAAATCGTGACATCAAAATATGTCACATTTTCATTTCCTCCTACTTATGCCTTTACTAATGATAAATTAAACTATTAAACTCGATTGACTTTCCGGAGTGCCTTCTTCCTTTTCTAAATCACATTTAGATATAAATAGCCCAACATAAATAAATAGCTATGCAAGCATCTTATGTATCCAAACGCCTGAGAGGTGCAATCTTGAGTGTAGCTTAAGAAGTTGCTTGTCTCAAGATCCGGTTGGGATACATAGTCTCGCACCGCTTATGCACTCGTATTCGACTCAAACAGTTTGATCGAATTCTCGAACTTTGCGGATCAAAATTGTTTGTCCATACAACCTTGAGGGTAGCTCGACAAGTTGTAGGGAGAAACATATTTTGAATATCATATATGTTCAAGCTGCCTCATATAGAGACGGGTGACATGTAGCGTGAATTTATTTGTTGGACCTAGAACTTAATGAAATCGTATTTCTTAAGTCTGTTCTTTAGAAGGTCATTTTAATGTTAACGAGAATATAGTTTAATCCTATCAATTAGAATTTAACTTGATGTTCAATTAATCAACCTATTTGACCAATTAACTAATTCCATTAAAAAATTATATTTTGATTCCTTCGGTAAACATAGTCATGCCCTAGTTTTGGCATATGTTCAAAATTAAATATAGGTAGAATGGCTTTTATCTATCTATATCCTCCCACTACTTTTACGATCGTTTCAAAGCTTAATAACGAACGATTTAATCAAATTAAAATTAATGGGTAAGAGGTCCAATCACCTTGAGCCTAATAACCTTGAGGGTAGCTCAACAAGTTGCTTGACTCTGCGATCGGAAGATGACTCCTCATCGATCATATCAGATATAACCCTCTTAATCGGTTTTTTACCCCTATCCATTTGTGATCATGAGGGTGCTCATCCAAATCACAATGTCTAGTCTAGTCGGACCCTTGTTTTCGTGTCTAGCCTGACTTGCTCCGGCGCTCGGGGTATTCACGACACGTCGGTTTGGGTCAGGACTTAGACTACATCTAGTCAGACTACATCATTGACTTAACTTACGCCGGCGCTCGGGGTACGAGACGACGGTTTGGGTCAGTCAAGATTTCATCTTATGTATTTAAGGAGTTGGTTTCTATTACCTCATCGCCTTCATCATCGCTTTCATCGGAGGAAGACTCTTGATCATGTTCCTCTCTAGCCATGAAGCACATGTGTGCTTGCTCCACTTGTTCATTATCCGACTCTCCACTTGAGGATTCCTCTTCAGAGTCGGTGAATGTGCCGACAAGCCCTTTCTTGTACCCTTTCTTGTACTTTCGAGACTTGTCGAACATTGGCGCCTTCCATTTCTCCTTTTGTTTGTTTTGAGGACAATCCGCTTTGATGTGTCCTGGCTTGTTGCATTTAAAACACAAAGGAGCGGAGGCGTTAGTAGAATTAAATTTAGATTTGTTCTTGAAGTTACCTTTCCGAAAGAATCGGTTGAACTTCTTTGCCATGAGGGCAATGGATTCCAAGTCCAACTCGTCTTCCGATTCTTCATCATCGGTGATGTAGATGGAGCGGCCTTGAACACAATCGCCTTTTTCTTCGGCTCGTCTTGCTTCAAGTATGACTTCATCTTGTCCTGCATCTCTATCTTACTGTCCTTGCGTACCTCATAGGACATCAAGGTACCCATTAGTTGTACGACAGTATACTTATTCATATTGTTACCTTCCTCGATGGCGAAGGTATGCTTTTCCCAACAAGAAGGAAGTCTGTCAATAATCTTTGAGACTTTCTCCTTTTGGGTGTAAGTCTTTCCAAGAGCCTCCAACTCATTGGTAATGTCAACGAAGCGAGCATAGTACTCCATCATCTTCTCACCCTGTTGCATGTGAAATAATTTGAATTCTTTATTTACAACAGTGAGTTTGGAGTCTCTTACCCTACTCGTTCCTTCATGCAAGATGAGGAGTGAGTTCCAGATTTGATATGCACTCTTACATGTGCATATCTTGTTGAAGTCTTCGGGCTCCAAAGCACATTGCAAGGCATTCATTGCCTTGGCATTGTTTACCTCCGCAGCGACCTCCGCGGTAGTCCACTTCGCGAAGTCTTATTCGGCGGGCTCGACATACTCCGTCAACGTAGCTCTCCATAGTGAAGCGCTCCGGAGGAATGTTTCCATCCGGCATTTCCAGTACCCATAATTGGCACCGTTGAAGTAAGGAGGCCTAGTTGAGGAGTGTCCTTCCATCACCGAAGAAGCTCCTTCACGGTTCTTGAAGGTGCTATAGTCTGAAGGTGGACGAACGTTCTTCTTGTCGTTGGTAGACATAGCTATGAACTTGGCTCTGATACCAAATGTAATGCCCTGATAGCTATTTCATAAGTACTAGAGGGGGGTGAATAGTACTTTAAAATAATCAAGAGTATAATTCCTAATTATAGTGCAAACTCAACCAACAATGCGGAATGAAAACATTGACAACATAGAAATACAATGCAAACAAACGATATAACGGGTTCGGATCCACCCAAGTCTCCCCGACTTGTTCCCGGTGATCCTACGTCCCAAACACCCGGATCCCCTCCGGCTACTTGAGTTAGAATCCTCATTCCCAAGTTTTGCACTATGAAATTCTTGTAGAAAACCTGTACAAGATCAAATCATACACAAAAGAAAATGTGACTCCCACAAACCGGGATCACAAACTTCTCACACAACCGAGAGAAAAACTTAATAGCAAAGTAAATGAAATAATAAAACACTTACCAACAAAATCCTATGCCTTGAGTGAAACTTACAGATTTTAGGGCAAGAAGGATTTTGAGGAAGAGAATGTCACCAAACCCTAGCTCCACCAAGATGAACAGCAATCGAAGGCTAGGATGGAGTTGGTGACTTTGAATCAAGATCTTGGCTTGAGTGGCTCACAATGAAGAGAATCTCTCTTGAGGAAATTAGGGCTCAAAGAGTTTGGAGAGATTCTTGTGAGAATGAGGAAGCTTTAGAAATGGAGTTGAATGCTTTCTCTTTGATCTCTAAATCACAATAAATGTCAGCCTTGAATGCTATGAAGAAGCATCACAAGATTATATAGGATAGAGAGAAGAGAGAAGGAAAATTCGTAGCATTTAATGCTCCAACGGCTCTATTCTGAAGCAGTCTAATCGGTCTAAGAAGAATCACTGACCGATTAGTTTGGCAACTAGTCGGTCAGTGATTCTTCTTGGACCGACTAAATGGTTCACAGCCAAGATAGAAGATTTCAGGAGTAAGAACTAGTCGGTCTAGAAGACTTGCCAACCGACTAGTTTGACAACTAGTCGGTCGGTGAGTGTTCTTTGACCGACTAAGAGTTGAAAAACAATAGGCTGAATTCAAGGAGAACTAGTCGGTCTAAGAATAAATTCCAACTGACTAGTTTCACAACTAGTCGGTCGATGGTTGTTCTTGGACCGACTAACTAGTCAACAGTAGCTAGGCTTAGAAATGAAGGCATAACTAGTCGGTCTAAGAAGGATTCCCAACTGACTACTTTGACAACTAGTCGGTCGGTGAACCTTCTTGGACCGACTAATTGGTCAACAGTGCCTAGGCTGAATTGAGCAAGGAGATCTAGTCGATTCAAGAAGGATTCTTAACCGACTAGATGACAATCTAGTCGGTTGGTTCTTCTTCTTGAACCAACTAAGATGTACAAGAAGCCGCGAAATGAAGCGTAAAGCTTCGGAAAAGTTTCTATGGGCTTCTAAGATAATCCTAGCTCTAAGATATGAGCGTTATGAAGATTATAATGTAAGTCCTACTCAAGGCTTAACATTTTACGAAAAGAAGCTAGAAGACTATAAAATAAACTAGACGAACTGTCTTCAAAGCTTCAATCCGAATCTCTTGACTTCAATAATGCTCCTAGAGCTTCAACAAAGCTTCAAGCACACGATCACGTGCTTTGAGAAGTCTTGAGACATCGCTTTTGATGTACGTAGAATTTTGGCGACGATCTCCATAACTGCGCTCACAAAGAGTTAGTTCGCGATATTTATGTTTGTTCATCATCAAAACCAAATCCGGGGAATTAATACTCAACACCTCTCACATCGTTAGCCGTAAGACGAGGGGACCACCTCCTCACCACTGAACGACCCTCTTACATTACCAGCCGTAAGTCAAAAGGATCATCTCCTTGCCACTGAATGCCCCTCTCACGTCGTCGACTGTAATTTGAAGGGATTAACTCCTCGCCACTAACGGCGTCACTGAACGACCTTCTCATGTCGTCAGCTATAAGACGAGGGGACCACCCCCTCGCCACTGAACGACCCTCTCACATTGTCAGTCCTAAGTCGAAGGGATCACCTCCTCGACACTGAACAACCCTCTCACGTCGTCAGTCGTAAGATGAGGGGACCACCCCCTCACCACTGAATGACACTCTCACATCGTCAGCCATCAGTCGAAGGGGCCACCCATCGCCACTGAACGACCCTCTCACATTTTCATCCGCAAGTCAAAGGGGCCACCCCTTGCCATTGAACGACCCATTCGTGTCATCAGACGTAAGTCAAAGGGGCCACCCCCTCGCCACTGAACGACTCAATCGTGTAATCAGACGTAAGTCAAAGGGGCCACCTTCTTGCTACTGAACGACCATATCGTGTCGTAAGACATAAGTCGAGGGGGCCGCCCCCTCGCCACTGAACGACCCTCTCGTGTCGTCAAATGTAAGTCGAAGGGGCCACCCCCTTGCCATTGAACGACCCTATCACGTTGTCAGCGTAAGACAAGGGGACCACCCCCTCGCCATTGAATGGCTTTCTCATGTCGTCAGCTGTAAATCGAAGGGATCACCTCCTCGCCACTGAACGACCCTCTTACGTCGTCAGTCGTAAAATGAGGAGACCACCCCCTTGCTACTGAACGACCCTCTCACGTCATCAGCCATCATTCGAAGGGGCCACCCCTTTACCACTGAACGATCCTCCCACATCGTCAGCCACAAGTCGAAAGGGCTACTCCCTCACCACTGAACGACCCTATTATGTTGTCAGACACAAGTCAAAAGGGCCACCCTTCGCCACTGAATGACCCTATTGTGTCGTCATATGTAAGACGAGGGGACCACCCTCTTGCCACCAAACGATCCTCTCACATCGTCAGCCGTAAGTCAAAGGGATCACCTCCTCGCCACTGAATGACCCTCTCACGTCATCAGCCGTAAGATGAGGGGACCACCCCCTTATCACTGAACGACCCTCTCATGTTGTCAACCATAAGTCGAAGGGGCCACCTCCTCTCCTTTGAACGACCCTTTCAAATCTTCAGCCGTAAGACGAGGGGACCACCCATTTGCAACTGAACGAGGAGGTCTAGGTTGGACATGGTTCAACGACTTAACCCCAACCATCTTTAGCAAGGGTTTAACCCATCGAAAGGGGCCATCAGGTATTATGATCACCCTTATGAGCGATGACAAATAAAGAGATATACATCAACTTTTTTGGCATTATATTACATTACAAAATTATCATCATTTTTATGGCAATTACTCCCCTATACATTTGAAAATTTTGGTGGGATGAGAACAGCATCAAGATTCTGCAGCGAGTCACGATGCCCTTGGTCTCCCTGAAGAGCATCAACATGCTCTTATCCCCTGGAGCACCAGCATCTGCATCGTCACCCGTCGTGATGACGATTTCCAGTAGAAGCGGTCCCCTCCATGCCTTGACTTCACCATTCATGTCTGGGAACAGCATGGGGTTCTGGTTAATCTCAGCAGCGATACCAGGGAATCGATCCTTCACCTCCGATCGACATCGTTCATATCCCTGTGTATACAGTTCGTCGAAGTCGGGCAATGAATCCTTGTATTCCTGGATCGCCGTCTCTGCTACTGTCTCTGCGCCAACTCTCCGAAAGCTGTCGACAAGTCGGGTGAGGAGCTTGTTCTCCCTGAATTTCCACCTGGCTTTCTTCTCCAGCCATGATTTTTCGCTCGCTCCCTCGAGGCGGCTTGAGCAACTTCCTTCTTATGAGACTCACTTAACTCGTGCTCAAGATAAAGCACCCGTGATCGTCTCAGTTTACACAGAAGCCCCCGTCTATCCAGCTTCGCCTGAGATTTCTCCATGGCCTTCTTAACGGCCCCTAACGTGACTTCATGGTTAGCCAACAACGCAGCATTGGCCACGAGAGTCTGCATACAAGGCACAATGGTCAACTTCCAAACCTGCTTCATCCATAATGAAGGCTAGCACAATAGTTACCTAGACATTCGCATGGATGGCAATTGAGGTGAGCCTCTCGTAATCGACCCTCTCGAGAGCAGCCTTATCCTATAGAAGGGTCGTGTTTTCAGTAATCCGAGAGGCAGTCCCGCAATCTAGAAGAGCAGAATCGTCTCTGTTGATTGGAATTTCCATTTGAAGGAGCTCCTCTGTAGGACAATCAAATGGAGCTTGAGGCGATCGACTTTCCAGCAAAAGTGATCTGAATTCTTCAGAAATAATGATGCAGAAGGAGCTTATGGATCTTGCCATGCAATTGGCTCACATCCAAAGATGCAGGCCAACCCGTGGCATCAGTCGACCCAGACGGCTCCGAGTCACTAAGACGAAGTTTCCGCCTCCTTTTCTTCCCATCGACTGCAACCACCTCAAATTCGGTGGGGGGTTTCTCCTTTTTCTTCCGCTGATGACGAGCCAGCTGAGGAGCCCCATGAGCGATAATGGGGAATCCTCTGAGGTTTGTGCCACTCCTTCCTCTAAAAGGGGCACTAGAGGAGATACCATGCTCTCCTCGGCTTCTCTGATAGAAGCCTCGACCCCCTCTCTCAACGCAGGGTCCACCGGGTACTCCAGACCAACCATGCCTACAAGTAAAAAACATGTTATGAAATGAAACGAAGATCGAACAGTTGATGGGCAGAATTGGATCGACCTTTCTTCCATACAGTCCGACGCATCATCAATTCGGACCACAACCACTTCGTCTTACTTATATTCTCTGGCAGGTTCAACATGCATCGACGGCTTCCATCTCCGCTCCGAATAGAGGCTTGTACTCGGCTAGACCTAAGTCAGGCATATCCCATCCGGTGCAAAAGCTTGCCTCACCTTGAAAGACCACGAACACAAACTCGTCTTTCCAATTGAATTCGAGGAAGGGAGATCGTCAAATAGCTTCCTGCCTTGACAGGCTGTTATCATGTACCAATCCGGATTCTTGAGGGGATGAATCAAGAAGAAGTAATTGAACAACTCCATCGGCGGTTCAACTTTCTTCATCACGCACAGAGCGATGAAATCAGTCAATGCTCCTATGGCATTTGGCATCAGCTGAAAAAGGGAAAGGTTCAATGTACTTAGTACGTATTGCATGAAAGGATGCACGGCGAATCCAAGCCCTCGTTGGAAAGCTTTGACGTAAACCCAAAACCTTTCAATCGTCAGGACGATGAACCCTTTCATCCCTCTCCAGTAATCAGATCTAGTAGTCGATTCGGACATATTTTCTCTGGAATTTTGGGATTTGATCGGCTCCAACCTTGGATATTTGATTGGTGATCAGGCTGGTCACCACGGCTTCCTCCTTATTCTTCTGAATGACGGAAGCCGAGCTCCTCCCAGAGGCATGGATGGATGACGAAGACATTTTCGAAAGGAGAAAATCTAAATTAAGAGCGATGAAGATGATGACTTCAACTTTTCCC
The DNA here is from genome assembly GCA_030789695.1 of Scilla litardierei. Taxonomy (NCBI): domain Eukaryota; kingdom Viridiplantae; phylum Streptophyta; class Magnoliopsida; order Asparagales; family Asparagaceae; genus Scilla; species Scilla litardierei. Next base: position 112,159,023 of record CM061137.1, on the reverse strand, counting down.
TCCGAAACCATCTTATTTCGACAAGACGATCACAACGTGTTGAGACACGTGTCGAAGATCCGTGCCTCTTAGTATCTTGGACATCGAACCGGTGAATCATCCAAATCAGCAAAGCAGGCGCTTTGGTGCCTAAAATCGAGTATTAATTCCTCGACTGACATGCCCCATTAATGCGATGTAATGTTGCTTGACCCCAACAGGTGAACTGTCTGCAGTCGAGCAACGGAGGCCATTATTGAGTCATCAGGCCGGTACTCGAGGGGGATCGTTCGACGAGCGACTAAGGCCCACAAAGCCCACGAAAGAAGCCTGAAGCTATCTCAGTCAAAGCCCACATACCATTCTCCCGTTGCACTCCCACCAATTGAACGTGGGATTGAAGGTGAGCTCATAAATAGCGGGGACATGGGCGACGGTTACCTCCATTAAGGGGGAAGAAAGTGGCACAATAATTGGTGACCGTTAACTTCCCAATGTCACTGAAGAGGCTTGGGATGTCTATAAATATAGGGGAGATGATCAGAATAGAGGAGGTATGATATCTGATACCCTGACATTCTATATTCTAACTTATATTTCTTCTTGGAAAGAACTTGCTACGCTAGACCTGAGACGAGCCTCCATGGGCCGATCTTAGCAGCTCCAAGCTCCTTTCCTCTCTTAAGTCTCGTTCTAACTTAAGCATCGAAGGAGATTTAGGTCGGGACCCAGATCCGACCCCCCTGACGATTCCTTATGGCGTAGATCATCGAGGCCTGCTCCAGAGGGAAGGTCGTGCCGGTATTTCTCAACATCAACCGACTGAGGCTCGATCCATTCGAGGGTCGAATAAGCATCTCAGGTCGACTATCAACTACCAACGACCCTGGTTCTACCAACCTAGGGTCACATTCAACCGACTGACGAGGCTCCAACTCAGCAAGAAAGGGTCCACGTTAGCATCGTGATTGTTTCGGTCATTTTTGGCTGTAACGCCACCAATTCTCCACAAAATTGGGTAAGAATCTTCATCATGGATGGCTTGGGGGAGCATAATCAACTACGAGGAACCGATTGAAGGGGCAGTGATATGCTCATATTTTACACTTTATTTTTGCATATTTTCATGTCATATCGATTGCCTATATTGCATATTTGAAGCTTAAACAAAGATTTCTGAATGAATTTAACTATTTCTATGTTTTATTGGATTTTCAGGAAATATGGAGCAATCGAGAGAAAATTGGAGCTATGAGCATATGCACGCATGCTGAAGCATTAGTGGCTATGATGCTGAGGAGCTTATAGTTCTAGAAGAGAAGAAGAAGCAAGAGGAAGAGAGGAGAAATGGAAAGAAAAGAAGAAGGAGAAAGAAAGATCTGAAGAAGAAACACACTCGACCGAGTGAGGCTAACACCAACCCAGCCCAAGCAACGAAGTGTATCAAAGTCACTCGACCGAGTGAGAAAACTCACTCGATCGAGTGAGACAGTCGGCCAAATCCTAAGACAATCAGCCAAATCCACCCTCAGCCAGAGCAGCTAACTCGTTCGAGTAACACTTTCACTCGACCTAGTGAATCGGTCACTCAACTGAGTAAAGAGAAGAAACAAAACGCTGATTTTTGAGAGCTGCTGCAAGAATCCCTACTCGACCGAGTAGGCAACCTTACTCGATCGAGTGAGACTACGGACAGATTTTGGAAATTTAGTTATAACTCGGTGTTTGGGTGTTTGGGTTGACTTTTTCTTAGGTTTTTGGACTTGTATAAATAGAAAACGAGGTAGCCGTCATTGAGAGGGAGGCGAGACGACTAGGAAAACAAAAAAGACACGATTTTAATTTCTTTGCTTTGGAGATTATTGATTGGAGAAGCCATATTTCTTAATTTTCTCTCGTTATTTTTGAAGCTTTGGACACCATCGGTTTGTCTAAACTTTTGATCTATTTGGTTTAATGAATATTTCTTATTTAGATCTCTTTGCAATGATGAATACTACTGTTTCCATGAATCTTATTGATATGATCATGTTTATTATTGATTAGTCTCTTTGCTCTAGGGCAAAGGGATGGACCCTAAGATCTAGGGTTTGATATGTGAAATTGATTGAAACCCTTGGTGCTAAACTTGTTTTTGGGTTAGATTTTGGTCGATTAATTACAAATAGCTAGGGATTTCTACTTAGATCTTGAGAGTTTAAGAGAGGATCTTGATCTATAGGAAGCCCTAGATATTTGATTTAGACCTATAATTCGGATATCCTAGATTTGGTGCACAAGAATGGCCAAAGCTAGCATCTTTATTATATTTCTATGATTATATTCATCTGTACAACGGTAAGAAGAATATGAACCATCAAAATCTAAATTCGAACTCACGTCTCACGACAGTGAACTTGCACAAGAATTGAATTATATTGTTGATCTTAATGCTAATGATTCAAATAGGCTTGCGAAAGAGCGATGCTCTAGCTTGAGTTAATTTAGACTTGTGTAGTGCGAGAGCGTGCACCAGTTCACAACATAGTTGCGATAATTTCACCCGAAACTAAGACTTAGTATTTAGGCATTCATATTCACATTGAAACTCGAAAATCTATAGTGGGGATTCCCTTGTCCTGGACATATTTATTAATTAAATTACAACTGACATCTTTACACATCCGTGACACACTCCCTACACCATTATTCACAATCTTTGCTACACCTGGACAACTAAGATAATACCAACCCCCTCCCCAAGATTCGATACCCACTCACCACTTAACCATGCACTTGCGGTAAAAATACATTTTTTTCTGAGTACATCCAGAGACGATCTAGTTTTTGGCGCCATTGCCGGGAGGCAACAATTTTATTTTGGTTACTAATGCTACTTTCCAGACTGTTTTATTTAATTTGATCAAGCTATTATGTGAGTCGTGATGTGTTGGATACACTCTAATCCATTGCATGATGAAAATTTTGTGTCCTTACTGGGAGATTTAGTTGATGAAGTTTGGTCCACATGTCCATTTGCTATCAACATTGGGGACCAACTTGAACAACAATTTGCCAACTTCGTTATTAACAAGTCTCCCCTGAAGGCACAATTAAGGGTAGAATGAAAGTGTATGTTGAGGGAGATAAGCTACACTTTCACATTGATGAAGTCCCTCGACTTTTGATGAACAATGGCATGGAAACATGTGTAGAGCTAGACTGTGTTTATGATGAGGACTTGCCTATTGAAGAGAACTCTACCACCGTCTTTGCAGATCCTGAGGAATTTTTGCCTCGACCATTATCTCTGCAAGCTCTTCCATGCACATCTGTATAAGAAGAGCAGCTTTCGGATGCCGATATTCAGGGAAGTCCACCTAACGTTTCCCCTTGTGACACCTATTTATATACTGACTTCTCTTTTGATGACAGGATTGATCAAGAGAAATGTGCTAGTCTCATTGATTAAGGAGCAGAGTCTCCAAGTGAATACTTTGATGAGATTAAAAAAGACGCCTATGAGAGCTCCCGAATATACAAGGAGGGGACGAGGATTTTCCATGATGCCCGAATTACGGTGAAGCACTTTGATTTGGGAGATAAGGTTTTACTCTTCAGCTCTAGGCTCCGACACTTTCTGTGAAAGTTGAGATTTCATTGGGCATGGCCATTCACCATACGTCATTGATCGCTTCCGAGTGTACACCCGTAAAACGACGTGTATTTTTACCGCAAGCGCACGGTGTAGCGGCGAGCGGGTATCGAACTCAGGGAGGAACAAATGACAGTGTCTCTTTCCGATCACCTAGCTATTAAGAGGGTCGAGAATCGTTTGGGTAAACAGTCACAATCGTGCTAATGTCAAGAGAAAATATCAAATTAATAAAACGTCTAGGAGTAGGGAATCACCACTACGGACCATCTCTCATCATTATGACTCATAGCTTTCGTTATTGCTAAACTTGAATGTGGGTGAACTAGTCGCAACTAAATGTAGAACCAAGCTCACGCTCTCGCGCTATTGCCGATCTATATCAAACACAGGATAGGGCCCAATCTCTTGCAAACCCTAGCCTAAGCCGCTAGCGTGAAGATCGACATCATCATTCAATCGTATCTCGAGCCCACTCCCGTGCAAACTCGAGCTACGACCTAGGTTGCGATAGTTCTTATCCGTCCAATCTCTTGCAAACGGATATGGGTATAGAATCACAATTGAAAATCCTAGCTTTGGCCCAATCTCTTGCAAACCAAGTCTAGAGAGATCCAATTGTCAATCTAAATCGGATATCTAGGCCTTCCTATCAATTGGGATCCAATCTCTTGCAAATCCCAATCGGTATGAATCCCTAGCTATCCGTAATTAATCAATCACAACCTAACCCTAATCAATTCTAGCACCAATTCCACAAGTTCATCACAATTTAGAAATAGGGTTCGTAGGGTTCATACCTACGCCCTAAGACGATGGCACTACTCACTATTCATCATGAAATTCTCAGAAAAATCAATAATAATATCAATAGAATTCATTGCAATAGAGAAATAACAAATAAAAATTGATTTTTTGATAGGAAATAGACAAACCAATGAAGATCCAATGATATCCAATGAGAATCCAAATAGAGTAGCCTTTAAATCTCCAAAAAGAAAGCCTAAATCTAATTAATCTAAAAAGTTCTGAAAAGTTCTGAAAAAGGCTGCCAAAAGCTCCTCTAACTAGGGCAAAAACTGGGTTTAAATACCCCCCAAAATTGCGCAAAAAATCGTGACCAAACTGCCCCTGCGCAGCCCAGAAATCGCAACTTACGCAGCAGGCGGAGCGGCTCACTCGGCCGAGTGACATTGTCACTCGGCCGAGTGAAAGACCCTGTAAGAAAACAGTAAGTCAGGGGGGTCTCAGGGTCTGCCTTCGGAGGTGACTCGGCCGAGTATACTTCTTCTTTCGGCCGAGTGGCTTTATCGCTCGGCCGAGTGACTTTCGACAAGATCTTCGAAAAATACAGTAACTTCAGCCTTTTTCTGGACAATTTCTCTGTACCACTCAGGCGAGTGAGATTTCTCATTCGGTCGAGTGGTATTTCTTCGTTCGGCCGAGTATACGCTGAAATTAGCTCTGTGTGCGTATCCGTTCCGGTCGACCGAGTGGGGCTTCTTGTTCGGCCGAGTGAGTGCTCCACTCGGCCGAGTGGCATGCTGTAAATGCCCAATCTTCTCCGTTTCTCCTCCTCGTCGCTCCTACGAAGTTCCTTCCTCTTCCACTCATCTTCCATCGCTGAATGGCCCTCAAATGAGTCGCGGGTGACACTCTTTAGCGCTTGCGAACCACTTGATCTCAAAATCGCTCCGAATCGCTCCATATTTCCTGAAATATGACAAAAACAAGAAATAATGAAAAGCATCGCAATATTGTCAAATAATCATGAAAAACGCGATATGAGCGATCAAAACGGCGTGCAAACATGCAGAAAAAAGGTGTAAAATATGGGGTGATCAAAATCCCCGAAGCTTACCTCATACTCGTCCTCGAGGAAGATACGTAAAAGGCGAGCCCGATGGAAAAAATAATAAAAAGAAAAGATGGAAGAGATAGAAAATAAAGAAAGCAAGCAAAGAGAGATGTGCTAGATCATTTTCTCAGGACGTGGGTTTTGCTTACTCATGTAGCACACGGCCAATGTAAAACTCACGCCAAAGATTTTTATCTCGATACCGTAGTATATGGATGCATTCAAAATAGAAAACCCGAGAATAGCAAAATAATATGAGATACAGAATCATTCTAGAATTAACAAAATAATATGAGATACAGAATCATTCTAAAATTAACATCGTCTGAAGCATCTAAAGCGGTATACATAATCATAGACCACACACTTTTCAATTGAATTCTTTCTATCTGGAGTATAAGAGATATCACACAATATTGAGCAGTAAGAATAGAAAAGTGTGGTTTTCATGAAATGTATGCTAAGTGTCAATTCCTGGATTTTGTAAAACTTTTAGTGATCTCACCAAGTATAGAAAATTACCTAGCTTAGGTTGTCATGCACAGTCAGGTAGTCACTCTCTCACACATCATTGGCTCCTCTCCCCCAAGCTTATCTATAAGCGTGGTGGCACAAGATAAATCAATAAATATATTCCCCATTTTTGAAGCTCCATGATAAAATAAAAACAAAAGAGGGAAGAAAGAGAGAAAGAGTGTGAGATGGGATCATGTATAAACTTCTTTTCTCTTTTCTTTTCTTTTCTTTCTTCTTCTTCTTTTTTTAAAATATCTATATACAACTGTGATCCCAAATCAAAAGATAGAAAGATATACATGTATTTTTTTCTTTTTGATTTTGGGGGTAGTGGAGCATGAACTTTATAAAGTGGGGGAATTGCCAATTTAGGATCCGCTAAAGGGAGATTCACCAATGAATATAAATAAAGAATTAATGCTCAAGATATGTGGAGAAAGAAATAAATGTAACACTCGGTTCACTCTATAAGACGTGCACAACAACTTCAGCAGAGTAATGTAATCTACTCATTTTGATCTCAGAAAGTAAACTAGTCCAGTTATATCAACCTAACATTCATTCATTTAACCTGAAAGTGAGGCGTACATTTTTCATGCAATAAGAAGTGATAAGAAAGGAAAGCAGTACTCCAGACATAAGCAATCAATGCGTGAAGCTTGTTGTGTTTTCTATGAAAAGCATACATATGAATTATCAGACTTCAGCTAATAACAGAATTTCATCCATATTCATATATGAAAAGGTGGATTACTATCTCAAATGCATAGCATGGCAAAGCATATGATATCTGAAATAAAAAACTACGGCGTGACAAAATAGCATGCAAACAGAGATAAGCTAATCACCACGTCATCATCATCACAGAAAAATCATCTCTAGCAAAAGATGAAAGAAATAAGGATAAAAGAAATAAAAACTACTACGAAATGCAGCACACTCAAAAGGTAAGAAAACGTGATGCATGATAAAAAACGAAAAAGTGGGTGAAAATGAGTGCAAAAAGCGGAAAATGTGAGAAAAGCAAAAATAAAAGGGTGACAAAAAAGCAAAAGCGTGAGAACTCACTCCTCCAAGCTAAAGTGCACAATGTCCTCAATGTGCGAAGTGTGGCACACCGAGAGATGTGAAATGGGTGGGGTGTGTGAGGATGCATGCATGATGAAAATAAAAGAAAAGGAAATGATATGGTAATGCAGGTGATGCATGCAGAGGTCAAAACGGTGCAGAATATCAGTGTCCCCAAAAATAAGCTCCCTCACTCCCAAAGAGATATAAACAGATATGACCAAAAAGGTACCAAAACAGTGCGTGGAGGAGGGGATCAAAAATCATCAGGGTCCAAAAACGACCAGCAAAACAGCAGAAATATAGAAGGCATCCAGTGTGTGGCTAGGCTGGTGGTGGTGCACCAGCACCGTCCTGTGGGGGAGGTGGTGGTGGAGGTGGTGGGCGTGGTAGCTGCTGGGTGGGTGTCGGTGGTAGAGGCAGACGTGCCAGGATCTGGTTCAGGCAAGCCTGAATACTGGGAAGAATGGCGACGTGGGTCTGCACAGAACTGACTGTGGCAGAGAGAGCCCTGAAATCCCATCTAAATCCACTAACAGCCCCCTCAAGAGCACGAATGCTCTGAATTAGAGTGTCGGGGGGTGGTGGAGCAGAGGGACGCACAGGTCTAACTGGTGAAGTGCGGGGCTATCTCACGTGGGCAGTGTAGTGGATGGGTCCAGCAGGGAAGTGGGGTAGTGGTGATGTGCTCACTAAGTGATGCCCAGCCTATGTGAGAGGCTGGGACGTAGGAAAAGTCGAAGTGGAAGCAGCAGCGGAAGTGGAAGTGAAAACAGACGACGAGGCGGTGTGAGAGGTCAGTGACGCAAACATGGGGACAGATGTCATGACACTCTCAGAAAAGACAGCAGCAGTGGAGACCGAGAAGTCGACGGCTGGGGAGGCCGTGAAGGGCACAAAATATGACTCCCCAAGAGTCGAGAACAACAATCGGGATAGGGTCTCTACTGCGGCGGTGAAAGAGGACTCACCGCTCTCTAAAATGGTAGTGGGACGCTCGGGGCTGGCAGCGGAAATGGGCTCGGCAGAAAGAGGCACAGGGGTGGTGGTGGTGGACGGCTCAGCTAAAGTGCTCCCGACACTAACAGACGTGTGGACAGAGGTGTCGGGAGGTACAGACAGGGCAGGAGCAGGCTGAGGGATCACAGGGTCGACGGGTGGAACGAGGGGCTCCTGCTGAGCACCCTTAGGCTCAAGCACGTAGGCAGCGGGGATAAGGAGATCCATGGCTGTAAGCCAGTCTCCGCCGTCAGGTCCAATATGTGTCCGAGCAGGGCTCGGGAGAACCATGTAATCAGCGCCGAAGGGATCGTGCAGCCAAACCTAGTGCTGACGACCATGGGGACGAAGCATCTTCATCCGGGCCATAACATCTATAGAAAGTGTAGTGGGGCCGGGAGGTCGACGCAGGTCATCAGGAAGGTCCACGCCGGTCATAAGGGCCAAGAGGGTGACCAGACCGCCGCAACAGATAGGCGTACGAGCGCTCACAGAAATAATGATATAGTCCAAAAACCAACTGGCAATGTCGATCTCGACGGCAGGGACCAAATCGTCACTACCCCTATCTAGAACCCTAGGGCGTGTCATCGCATAGAGCATGTAGAGCTCTGGCGTAGATAGCGTCCCAGGCTCGTATCTCGCAAGAAAAGTAGTCGTCATAAGGCGTTGTGCAATGCGGAGGCAGGGGTGGATAATAGCAGATGCCTTGGCCCTACTAGGGTCAAAGGCGAGTGGGGATCCCGTGATCCGTGTCCAGAAGGTGTGAGTGTCGAACGACGGGGGTGGAATGTGCGTGGGAGCGTAAGCGCGGTCTGGGTCAGGGACAGCGGGCCCTTGGAAAAATGCTCTAAGCATGTCGAGAGTGATCTCGTACTCTCAATCCATCAAACGGAAGGAGCATCCCCCAGGGGTCCGGTTAATGGAACTAAGGACCTCTAGTGTCGGACGGATGTAAGTATCCGCCGACACTGACAGAAAGTCACGCCATCCCACGTTGTCATACAACGTGAGAAGCCCCTCAAGTACCCCTATGTGGTCTAGGTCGGCTAGGTGCGCAAGCCTAGAGGGTACTATCGAGCGATGGCAGATACGCTCGAATCTGACGCGGTGTGCGTCATTTCGAAACGTAATCCCCATCGGCCCGACGGCGGGAGCGGGTAGTGGAACGGGATCAGCAGGAAGCGGCTGTGTAGGTGGTGGTGGCGGGCTAGGTGGAGGGGAGTCCGCCCTAGCGGAAGAGGAGCCAGGATCACCTGACTTCTTCCGCTCTGAAGCGGGCTCCCGTGTGCGTGAACTACGGCGTGGCGGCATGTGTGCCACGCAACGAGCCCACCCAAAACAAAATGCGGCGCGCTAAATAATGAAACGAGTATACCTGAGCACACCGCGAGAGCAATCAGCTATGGGTGCCAAGATAAGCCTCCTCTGCAAAGCTCAGTATGCGTCAAAAATCTCCCCAAAGCTCCCCCAAACTATCCTGAAAAGCAAACAATAAAATCAGCGGTGTACATCAACAAATATGGGGGGAGATGGGGGTACAATAGATATATATAGAAATTGATTTGAGTTTGGGGTGCAATGGGCGTACGAAATGGGAGAATGGAGAGAAAATAGGCATTTTTGGCAAAATGGGGTGAGCGGCGGTGGCGTAGGGCGGCGCCGGCGGCGTGCTGCGGCGGGGCGGGGCCGACGTCGGTAGGTGGTCGACGTCGCCGGCGGTCGGGGTCAGATCGGGCGAAGGAGAGGCGGAATCAGGCGAAGGCACGTGGATTCAGTCGATAGCAGCTGAAGCGGCTCGGGCGAAGGCAAAGAAAATTGGGGATTTTGGATTTTTTGGAATTCGTACAGCAGCCGGTAAATATATAGGAATGATACGACTCGGCCGAGTGAATATTTCACTAGGCCGAGTGGGTTATGAAATAGAATTTCGAAAAATATCTCCCAAAAGTTACGACTCGGTGAGTGACTTTTCTCATTCGGCCGAATGGACAAGTTCCACTCGGCCGAGTGGCTCAACCACTCAGCAATTTTTAGAACGTGCAGGGTATCTGATTCACTCGGCCGAGTGACAAGTCACTCGCCCGAGTGGCAAATTATACTGTAAATCGAAAAATTAACAGAGAGTTGGTCAGCAGAAACTTCCCTGATTGGCACTCCACTCGGTCGAATGGAGTCTTTGCTCGGCCGAGTGACATATGTTACTCGGCTGCGTGGCTTCCTGTTTTCTGCAACGGCTCTCTGTTTTTGATCCATTCTCTGTTTTTATTCCTCCAGTCGGCTCCTTCTTCATCCTGGGGCCTGAGCGCATTCCTGAAGCGCTCTCCCTTGCCTTGGACATCCTCCATTTGAATGATCTCTCTTTCTCCATCCCCTGTCATAAAAATTAGGACCCGTTGTCACGATTTTCATAGACACTAGACTATAAACACTAAGAAAAATCTAAAATAAAAATGAAAATCAACTAAAAATGATATAAAACAGTCGGGTTGCCTCCCGACAAGCGCTTGTTTAAGGTCATGAGCTCGACCCCTTAAGATTTTCGTTTAGCGCATGATGTTGGGCGCATATGAGATGCGCCCGTCAAATTTGCCGGGAAGGCCACTTGGATTTGGTTGTTGGTGCTCGTCGGCCTTCCTCGGCGTCCTCTCATCATGGGTAGAGTTGGGGGATAAGTCCTCCAAGCTTGAGCTAGCACCAATCTTCCCTCTCACTGTCACGCCCGCTTCCCAAAATGGATGGAGGCGAAGCGTGACTAAGGCCCGCTTAGGCCAGAGCTGAGAAGCTCGGACCTAATAAGCGTCTGTAGAGGTACCATTTTAAAGTTTTCAGGTTCTTGCATTAATATAGTTCGAAACAACAGAATGTACAGAAAGGAAGTTGCATTCATTAAATTAGAGATATAATATCCAACAAGTACAAAATCTAAAAAAGAAGCCTAAGCGTGGCAACAAACTATCTAAAAGCAAACTAAAGGTAGTAACCTCTGAAAGTGACGACTAAGAAGACCTCAAGGTCTGGCCCTCGTCGGGCGCATACTATGGGTCGACGTCCTCGGCTCCTCGTGCTCCAGTGAGTCTGCCTCGTCCACGAACTCTGGCTGAGCACCTGACGTACAGCACCCAAGAGAAAGGAACTGTACGTCAGGTAAAGTCTACAAGAAGGGTTAGACTTTAATGCAAGTGCACCAAACTTTAAACAACGGTTTACTGGTTGATTAGCATGCTGGGGTTCTTTTACACAACAGTTTACTGGTTGATTAGCATGCTGTGGTTACAACATGATAACACGACAGGAAGTAACGCAGCAGGAAAGTAAAACGGGACAGGTAATAGTCGTAGCGTGTGCTACCGACTACGGGACTAACCTACAGGTGTCAAGACAAGACGGGACGTGACGGGACAAGACAAGACAGGACAAGTGAGACACGAAAGGGTTCACGCCTTACGGTTCGAGGGGGATCAGACCCTCTTGCCGTGCGCACGCTCAACCCAACCCCAAACCTAGGAACTCAGGACAAGATTTACAGGGATCATTTCCGCTAGGGAAACATCCGAAACGCCCGAAGGCTTTTTGTGTAACAGGGATCACTTTCGCGGGGGAAAGCATCCGAAACGCCCGAAGGCTTTTTTGTGTAACAAGACACGACATGACAAGTGTAGGGAGTTGTTATTCTAGGGTGTCCACACGCACGCATACACAAGATAATCCTAAGGTGTCACAAGTTGTTGTCCGTCGGACTTAGACTTTGTCGTCAAGTCTAAGTCGTCAGGGTAACCCAGACGCTATCATTTCACGTCCAGATCTAAACACTCACAGTCTAACAGTTCTAACAATTTAAGACCAAGACGCGGTCAAAACGCAAGTGGGTACACTTGCCTGCGGTGGCGAGTGTGTCGTCCGTCCGGGGCGTCTCGTCCAATCGTCGCGTCCGCGGTAGTCCGTCTGAAACAGTCACGGCGACGGTGTCAGGTCGCGATTTTAGAAATCCTATTTAGGTTTGTTTCTAAGTTGTCGGGGCTACCCTAATCGTCAAAGTCACATTTTTGGTGTTTAATCAGCCTAGATCGACCATTACCCTATGTGCACAGAAAATTTGTCAGATGGTCGATTTCTACAGTGAGCAGCGTTTTACTGGTGCGAAAAAGTAAATTTAGTTTGAGTTGTCCAGTTTTAGTTTAGGGTCCAGTTTGCTACAGTGTGGGTTTCGCTACGAGTTAGGGGAAACCAACCTCTTCGACGGTTACGTGGGAATCGGTGTCGGATATGGAAATGACAATGGTTCGCGTTGCCTTCGCTCAGGTTCCTCGACTGCGATAGCGCGTATATATCTGCGAGGTTGGATAAAAAATACATCAATCTAAAGGTTACTATAATATCACTACCAACTGTACCTATCCTAAAATTATAATATGCTAAGTTATAGTAGCAACCTGTAGCTTAGACTATCCTAATATATATATAAAGTAGGGATGTATAATATGTATACTCATTTATTATTTAACTATATATGTATTCATAACTGTTCATGAATGTAACAATATATAACTGTTTATCAACGAAAAACCTATACTACTGCACACATGCTTGATACATACATTAAGGCACATGTAACCAAACTTATTAATTTAATAAAACCAAAACATTAAGAACTTAAATGTTCATACTGCCTATGAATATCATATCACCTCATGCACCAAAGTCCTATATGTTTGTCTATGAGTTATTCAAGAAGGAAAACTCACCGTTTTATTTTGCTTGATAGGTCGATGCCATGAGGGTCAGCGGCAGGAGGCGGGCTCGGATTTGCCGGCGACGTCAGTCGGCCCGGTCGTAGCGCGCAGCTAGCGAAGCTTAACACGGCGGTGCACTACCGAGGTCTGGCGACGGCTTGCGAGCGTCGAGATGCCGGTGTGCTGTCGAGGCGACGCTGGCAAACGGCTGAGGGGAGGTGATGTCGAGGGGCAAAGGCAGGGAAACGGACTTCGCCGTCGGAGGGGCCTCAGCGAGTTCGGGGCCCTGTGGTGGGCTGGCGCCATGTGCGATCGTCGGGGCTTCAAGCGAACTGGGCGGTGGAGGAGAAGCACAAGGGAGATCGTGTTGGTGGACGGGGGGTTGGACTGGCCGTGGGGTACTCCGGTGGGGGCGTTCGGGTGATCATCGGTGTCGGGGTGTGCAGCATGAGGATCGGGGTCGGAGTTTGTGGCGGCGGCGGACTGATGAGGTGAACGGCGGTGTTGATGTCGTGGTCGGAGACTGGCCCGAGGTCCCTGCAAGTGCGGCCTGACGGACGGTGCAGATCAGTTGCTCGGAGATGAGGGGGAGGCTGACGAGCTGGGCTTAGCCGGAGCTCAGATAAGGGGAGGAGATGCGCCGGTCTGCAGGTGGAAGAGGGGTCGGACGCTGGCTGCTGCACGGATGAGGGGGAGCACCGGGGAGAGCTTGGGACTGTCGGAGTTATGTGCGAGGGTGGCCATGGAAGATCGTCGGAGGGTGCTTGCTGCGACAGGGCGAAGCCAGGGGAGCACGAGAACGGGAGGCTAGGCGGCGTCCGTATGTGGAGGCGAGGGGAACATGCGAACTTGCTGGAAGAGGGCGACGGGAAAGGAGGCCTGGGCGTCGGGGAGAAAGGAGGAAGACGGGGAGAGGCCGTTGGGTTTATGTAAGCTGTGGTTTTTTTTTAAGGAAAGGGAGTACTGTCCTCTCTCCTTTTTTTTCTGGGGTTATATGCAGTGAGAGTCAGAGAGAGGGGACGTATGAGAGAGGGGGTGACTTGGGGAGGGGAGTTGTAACAGCATGCACGGACGTAGGCGAGAGAAAAGAGAGAGCAGCGTGGGGAGAGGTTCAGTTAAGATATATTTGTTAATAGTTAGGATTTTTAAACAATTGATTTGTTCGGTTTTATTTAAAAGGGTAGTTTCGAATATCCCTCCATTTTCGTTAACTAATGGGTCTCTTTTGTTAACTGATGGGTCTCTTTTTAAATACGTTTCGAATTTCTTTTAATTTAGTTAAGAATAATTAAAAATATTATTAATCTGATTTTACAACGTCATTCCTAGGCATCCAAAATTTGTTAAGAAAAATACCGGAGCGATCGCGCCTCCTAGAGGATCGTAAATACGGGGTCCGGTCACGAGTCTGAACTACGAAATACAGTAATAAAAATGAAAAAAAACGCACACGAAAACAAAGTTTCGCGCTAAATTACGTACAGTCGGAATGTGATCGTTACACTCACCGGTGATGCCGATCTTCTATTCGGCGGAGCTTTCTTTGGATTCTTTGCCGTTGAGAGCTTGCAAAGCTCTCTTATCCTTGTGACATCAGCGTCGCCTTCATCATCGGCCATGGAGCTATCCGGAGGGTCCTCCAACTTCTCTTCAATGCTAGAAACTTGGCCTTCTTCAAGGCCATCTTCATGGAGAGCGCCGATGGAGTGCGGAATGGCTTCTTCGATCACCTCATCAAGGAGGTCTACATAATCCAATTCCTCTTGATAGAGCATATGCTTCATGGCTTTTGGAATATTGAACTCAACTTCGACGTTCCTGACATTCAAGGATAATGTGCCTTCTCTCACCTCGACTATAACGTCGGCGGTGGCTAAGAACGGGCGTCCAAGAATAAGTGAAGTGTCGCCCTCTTCCTTGATGTCTATGACGAAGAAATCGCAAGGTAAACATATCCCTCCCGAAACTTGTAGCGGGATGTCCTCCGCAATCCCTACCGGCCTAGTGACACGACCATCTGCTAGTTGTATCCTCGTGTCGGTTGGCTTCAAGTCGGTCCCCGTATTCAATTTTCGGAACATGCTAAGGGGCAGTAGGCTTACACTTGCTCCCAAGTCAACTAAAGCCTTTTGCAATGGGGCTCCTCCAAGTGTGCACCGGATGCGGAAACTACCGGGATCCTTGAATTTCGCGGGCGCCTTTTCCTTCCAGTTGAACCAAGTCCCTTGTTCGGCAAGCATTATTTTCTCCTTCCTCTTCTTTTCCGATATTAAGTCCTTCAAGAACTTTGCATACGACGGGATCTCCACTATAGCATCTAGGAAGGGTATGTTGAGGCTTACTCCCCTCAAATATTCAAGGAACTTAGTGAGCCTCTTCTCAATTTTAGCTCTTGCCAACCGTTGTGGAAATGGCACCGGCGGCATGTAGGTGCGCTCCTCGTTGGGCTTCTTCACTTCAGAATTTTCGCCTCCTTGTGGCTCCTTTGGGCTCTCCTCCTCAATCGCCGACTTCTTGTCATCCAAGATTTCTTCCACGGGCTCATTTGTTTGGACCATGACGGGAGTAGTATCCTTCCCGCCCCTAGTTGTGACCGCCACTACCGCATTTATGTGGGCGGTATTATTCCGTGGATTAGGCTCTGGTTGAGCCGGCAATTGTTGAGTGTGCTTGTTTAGCAATGCGAGTTGCTCTCCAAGTTGCACAACGACGGTATTTAGTGAATCAATATGCGCAGTCAACCTAGCATTGATTTTTCTTTGCTCCACCATGAATTCCTCCACCCTAACTTCATGATCCGATCGTGGTTGAACTTGTGGTGGGTTGGGAGCTCTCCATCCTTGGTTATAACCGGTCGGCCTATATGGTCCCGCTTGTTGCCTAGGCGGGTAATTTTGTTGCGGTGGTGCCCTTGGTTGGTATTGAGGTTGTGGAGGTGGAGGCCTAGCTTGAGTTTGTTGCGGCAGTGGTGGGTTTAGAGCCCTTTCATTATTTGCATACGAAAATCCCGGATGGTTCCTTGCGGCCGGGTTGGCCCAATAACCGGAGTTCCCCGCAACATATTGCACTTGCTCCAAGGCTCCCTCTCCTTGCTCTCCTCCTACGAACATGACTTAAGATGGATCTTGCCAATCACTCATATTGCTTATCGGTGTAGATATAGAGGGAGCTCCATGTGGCTCGGTGATATACTTCTCCAATCTCTCCACTAGCTTCATCCGCCGTTTTGGAAAGAATGGCTCCGTTGGCAGACGCATCTATGATCTGCTTCGTGCCCGGTTGGAGTCCATTATAAAAAAAATGAACTAGCTCCCATTCTTCTATGCTGTGATGGGGGCATTGATGCTGTAAATCCTTGAAGCGCTCCCACGCCTCGTATAGGGTCTCTTACTGTCCTTGCTTGAAGGACATGAGTGCACTTCTAATCTTCACGGTCTTAGATGACAGGTAGAATTTATCCACGAATGCATTGGCCAACTCATCCCAAGTAGTGAATACCCCTTCCGCCTGCGTTCTCAACCAATATAAAGCTTTGTCTCTGAGGGTGAAGGGGAAGAGTCTTAAGCGGATAGCATCAACGGAAACACCCGGCATTTGAAAGGTGGCGCACTTGGACAAGAATAGCTACAAGTGATAATGTGGATTCTCATGGGAGTTCCCATGGAAGGGGTCTTGTTGCATTAAGACCACCAATCCCGATTTGAGCTCAAAATTCTTATCCGCCGCCAACTCCGGCATGGCGATGGAAGAAGTGGTGGAAGAGGTCTTAGGCCGTAGCCTATCTCTGATGGATATAATCCTCACCATACGTGCCGCTAGTTCTTCCGGTGTCTCCGTGCGGTTCATACAATTATCCTCTGTAGCGTGCCATCTCTCGGCTCTGATCCTCCTCTCGGTACGTTTGATCTCCGGATCAAATATAATATCCTCTGGATCCACCGTCGATCTCGTGTTCATGCAAAGAGAAACAGAGTTTCAAAGGAATTGTTAGCATGAAAAAGGAGTAAAAAGATAAAAATAATAAAACAAAAAGAAAATACTAAGAAAAGAGAATAAAACACTGTCGCCTCCTCGGCAACGACGCCAAAAACTTGATCGCTTCCGAGTGTACACCCGTAAAACGACGTGCAGTTTTACCACAAGCGCACGGTGTAGCGGCGAGCGGGTATCGAACTTAGGGACGAACAAATGACAGTGTCTCTTTCCGATCACCTAGCTATTAAGAGGGTCGAGAATCGTTTAGGTAAACAGTCACAATCGTGCTAATGTCAAGAGAAAATATCAAATTAATAAAACGTCTAGGAGTAGGGAATCCCCACTACGGACCATCTCTCATCATTGTGACTCATAGGTTTCGTTATTGCTAAACTTGAATGTGAGTGAACTAGTCATAACTAAATGTAGAACCAAGCTCACGCTCTCGCGCTATTACGAGTCTATAGCAAACCTAGGATAGGGCCCAATCTCTTGCAAACCCTAGCCTAAGCCGCTAGCGTGAAGATCGACATCATCATTCAATCGTATCTCGAGCCCACTCCCGTGCAAACTCGAGCTACGACCTAGGTTGCGATAGTTCCTATCCGTCCAATCTCTTGCAAACGGATATGGGTATAGAATCACAATTGAAAATCCTAGCTTTGGCCCAATCTCTTGCAAACCAAGTCTAGAGAGATCCAATTGTCAATCTAAATCGGATATCTAGGCCTTCCTATCAATTGGGATCCAATCTCTTGCAAATCCCAATCGGTATGAATCCCTAGCTATCCGTAATTAATCAATCACAACCTAACCCTAATCAATTCTAGCACCAATTCCACAAGTTCATCACAATTTAGAAATAGGGTTCGTAGGGTTCATCCCTACGCCCTAAGACGATGGCACTACTCACTATTCATCATGAAATTCTCAGAAAAATCAATAATAATATCAAAAGAATTCATTGCAATAGAGAAATAACAAATAAAAATTGAGTTTTTGATAGGAAATAGACAAGCCAATGAAGATCCAATGATATCCAATGAGAATCCAAATAGAGTAGCCTTTAAATCTACAAAAAGAAAGCCTAAATCTAATTAATCTAAAAAGTTCTGAAAAGTTCTGAAAAAGGCTACCAAAAGATCCTCTAACTAGGGCAAAAACTGGGTTTAAATACCCCCCAAAATCGCCCAAAAATCGTGACCAAACTGCCCCTGCGCAGCCCAGAATCGCAACTTACGCAGCAGGCGGAGCGGCTCACTCGGCCGAGTGACATTGTCACTCGGCCGAGTGAAAGACCCTGTAAGAAAACAGTAAGTCAGGGGGGTCTCAGGGTCTGCCTTCGGAGGTGACTCGGCCGAGTATACTTCTTCTTTCGGCCGAGTGGCTTTATCGCTCGGCCGAGTGACTTTCGACAAGATCTTCGAAAAATACAGTAACTTCAGCCTTTTTCTGGACAATTTCTCTGTACCACTCAGGCGAGTGAGATTTCTCATTCGGCCGAGTGGTATTTCTTCGTTCAGCCGAGTATACGCTGAAATTAGCTCTGTGTGCGTATCCGTTCCGGTCGGCCGAGTGGGGCTTCTTATTCAGCCAGTGAGTGCTCCACTCGGCCGAGTGGCATGCTGTAAATGCCCAATCTTCTCCGTTTCTCCTCCTCGTCGCTCCTACGAAGTTCCTTCCTCTTCCACTCATCTTCCATCGCTGAATGGCCCTCAAATGAGCCGCGAGTGACACTCTTTAGCGCTTGCGAACCACTTGATCTCAAAATAGCTCCGAATCGCTCCATATTTCCTGAAATATGACAAAAACAAGAAATAGTGAAAAGCATCGCAATATTGTCAAATAATCCTGAAAAACGCGATATGAGCGATCAAAACAGTGTGCAAACATGCAGAAAAAAGGTGTAAAATATGGGGTGATCAGTTATGTACATCCCAGAGGAGCTATTGAAATAAAAGGAAATGATAGAGTTCCATTCAAAGTTAACAAGCAAAGACTGAAGTATTACTCCACGGGAGATCCTACTGGTGAAATTAAGAGCATCTACCTCGGAGACGCTTGGATTGAAAGTTTGGCAACTACAACAACACGGTCGACTATTGAAGAGAATGACTATGTCGATCTACTTGAAGATGTTATTGAAGAAGCTACGCCATATATAGTCAAGATCATACTTATATAGAACTCTGATGGGGAACCGATTTCTGAAGAAAGTAATCATATTGAAGATGCCCCGGACCCTCTCACTGATGAAGTGGAGAATGATGTTGACGTCGTTAGGATAAGAGAGCTCTGCAAACTCTCTTTCGGGAAGCATCCAAAGAAGCACATGTCACCGGTGAAGCCACAACCAACGTCACTGAAGGAAAAGAAGGAGCCCTTGAAGGCTAGAACTGAAGCTTGTGTGAAGTTATCTCCCACCAATATGAAGAAGGAGACGCAACATGCGGAGACCAAGCAAGAAAAGGTCGAGCGATCCAAGCTCATCGGTCTCCTAACCAAATTTAATAAGCGCATCTCCTATGTGCCGAATATCCTGTGCTGAATGCAAATCATTAGGGATCGAGCTCAAGACCATAAACGCGCACTTATCGGGAGGCAACTCGATGTTCTATCTGTGTATTTGTTCGTTTTAGTTTTTATTTTGTTTGAAAATACAAAAAAACGAAAAATCAAACGTTAGAAAAATTCTGATATTGTGTGATACTTTATCTACATGAAGAAGATCATAAGGATGAGCAACAACAAGGAAATTGATAGAGAGCACATATAATGAAGGAGATCCATGCCATAGAGAAGTTTTAACGAGAAGAGAAGAAGGAATTTGGAGAACAAAAGCAAGAAAGAGATGAAGATCATCAGAATAGAGGAGCTGAGGAGTCAGCCTCACTCGGCCGAGTTAGACTCTCACTCGACCAAGTGAGAATATTGAACAAGGAAGTAAAATCTTAGCACTGTCAAACACTCGACCGAGTGAAAATATCACTTGATCGAGTGGATCCTTGTAGCAGAACCCGAAAATTTCATGCTCTGTGAAGTGTCCTCACTCGACCGAGTGACTAGCTGACACGATCGAGTGACTGGTTCACTCGACCGAGTAAGATACTGTAGAAGATTTCACAAAAATGGTCGTTCTGTTTCATCTTCTGACTCGACCGAGTGACTCATCTCACTCGATCGAGTCACTCGACCTAGTTGCCACCTAAAATAACTGTCCATGTCGTCTGAGTCACTCTATTGAGTGACTAAGCTCACTCGATTGAGTGATTTAAGTCGGCAGCACCCATTATAAAAGAGATATTAGAACTCGCTCGAGTTCTTTTTCTCAATTGATCGTAGCAAGAACCAAAGCCTTTCAATGAGATGGACAAAAGGTGGCATGATCAGGACTGCACTTGGTTCCCTTTCTCCTTTCCAACTCCATGCAGAGTCTAAAACTTGCTCATTCGGTGGAATGTCGAGACTACCGCCTCTACTGAGTTGAGAAGCGGTCTGTCGATGATTTCGTTATAGGCGGAATTAATCTTCACTACGATGAATTGGTCAAGCGGGTGACTTGTTGTGGAGATGTTCCGAGGGTCACCAGTAGCATTATGATCCTGCAACTGGAGTAGAATGCCCTGTAAAACCCCAATGTTGGCCCAGACACTCCCTTAACTCAGACGAAACTAGTCCCATCTTATCCAACGTGGTGAAGAAGAGCACGTCGCATGAACTTCCCGTTTCAACGAGTAGTCTCTTCACTGCCACCGTGCCGATGATGGCATTAATGACAACATCATCATCATGCAGTAGTTCCACACCCTCTAAATCTGCATGGAAAAAAGATATTGGGGGTGTCAAGTCTCTCGGGCGCTTCTTTCCCACTGCGATAGTCATCAACCTCCCAGCATAAGAAATTTGAAGGGAGGTCGATAATTCCGAAAGTGGTGGACCTCCCAGTATCATGTCAAGGACACCGATACTGGAAGATGCCAAAGTATTCTCTTCAGGTGTTGTTGGGCAAGCCAACATTGTCAGAGCAAGTGGATGACAGTGATGTCGACTCTTAACGAATTCCCACAAATGACGCCAACTGTTGACGGATGGGCTCCTACCAACTGTAGATGGGGCTGATGTAGACTCCTGTATCGAGCTGGAGCCTCGTCAGCTGAAGAAGTGGGACCCTTGGTTGGAAGAACTGGTGTCATTAAGGGTCGAGCGGTAAGCATTGGGTTGGAGCTCGATTGGTCTCACGGTCGACATGGACGACCGTTTGACCTAACGGCTGGGTCATACCTCGAGCAACCTGCACCACAGACAGTCGTCAGGGGGGTCGGATCTGGGTTCCGACCCAAATCTCCTCCGATGCTTAAGTTAGAATGGGACTTAGGAGATGCTTGGGGCTGTCAAGATCGACCCATGGAGGTTCGTCACGAGTCAATCACCTCAAGATTTTTGGAGGAAGAATTATATCAGTGGGTGAATAATTAAATGTCAGAGTATTAGTTCTTTCGTACCTTGGGAGTCTGAACCCTTCTTTTGTTGTCGTCTCTCCTATTTATAGCTGATGATTTCTTTTGTTAACGTATAATGGCTCCTTATTTACTATGGCAGGATCTTCTCCGGGATTGTTGATAACGGCTGCCCATTTACTCGGTCCTCGTTAACCACTCCCACGTAATCAACGGGTCCCCAACGGTCAGACGAGCTGTTCCTTTAACTCGATAATAGATCATCCTTGCTGATGGGCTTCTTAGGTTATTGGGCCAATGCTTACCCCTTTTGGTGGGCTTCGCCCTTTTGTTTGCGCTGTCATATCCCCGCTTCATGGGTCGGACCCACGTATCAACATATGGGGTTGTTTTAATTAAAGTTATTTCGAAATATATATAATAAACTGTTGAGTATTGGTGTTTCATACCAATCTTTTTTTGATGATGATCACAACATTATGTTGTTGCTAATGAATCTCTTGTTTTAGTCTCTCAGTTTATTTCAAGGATATCTTTCTTGGAGACTAATCACTTGGTGTAAGGATGGACATCATGTGAAGAAGAGCCAAAGTTTGGACTCAAGGAGTGCCAAAGCTTGGAGATGATGGAGAGCAATCAAGGCATCAAGATTGAAGGCTTAGACTCTTTTGAAAGCATTGTAATCCATGTAATTTACTTTATTGCTTTCTCTCTTGTTTTTTGAGTCTAGGGATGATGTAATGCCTTGCTAGATGGTTTTCTCATTCATGCATGCATTTAACCATCTTAGTGAACCTTAGGATTATCATAGAATCCAACCCAATAGGTTCACTCTTTCCGTCAGTCGTCTGTTGAGGGAAACACAGCCGACTGGATAATTTCTAGTCGCCTGTAGATCCTCCTACAGTCGCCTGATTTGCACAGCTCAAGTCAATATTTCAATTGACTCAAACTTGAGTTTTACGCACAGTCGCCTGTCGATCAGTTTTCAGTCGCCTGTATATTTACAGTCGCCTGAGATTTGGTCAACCGTCGCCTGTCTAGCGTAAGTGCAATCTATGCATCTCTCTGTCTTCTCTCCATACTTTACAGTAGTCGACTGATGTAGAATATACAGTCGCCTGACTATTCAACAGTCGACTGTAGTATTAACATCAGTCGCCTGTGCAAAGAATTGGAGAAAGAGTGCAGCTCTCTGTTTCGTTCCATTCCCTGCAGCAGTCATCTGCTGAAGGTTTTACAGGCGCCTATCCTGTTTGTCAGTCGACTGTATTGACTTCGTCAGTCGACTGTCCTGGCTCAGATTATAGCCATTGGATATTTTCTAGCCGTTGATCAGTCGACTGTCTTATGATCATCAGTCGACTGTTCCTGTCGTTTTCACCCAGTTTCTATCCGTTGCAGATTTGATTATTTGGCTGTTTCTTTGGGTTTTTGGGCTTGATATTGGATTCCTATTTATGAGTGTGCTGTCATTGCTTAAACTTCTTGATTGATTCTTGATTACTCTTGATTCTATTGAAAATCTCAAGAGATCTTTAAGCCACTCTCAAGCTCCCTCATTTTCCTTCTTTGAGCATTCATTTTCCTTCATGCATTGAAGTCCAGCTCAAGGGAAATCATCCAAGTGCTCTCAAGCATATTCCAACACTTGGAGATCATCTTCCATGCCTTGCATTCATTGATGAGTAAGCATCTCAAGGCATAGGTAAGAGTATTTACTTTACAGTGTGTAATTTGTTTTCATATTTCTCTTTGTGGGATTAGGATACTCTCTTTGTGGGAGTTTCTCTCTTTGTGGGAGGTTGTCTCTTTGTGGGACTAGGTAATTCTCTTTGTGGGAATTAACTCTCTTTGTGGGAGTTCTAGTGTCCTAGTGTAGGGCTAACCCTAATTCTCTGAGTGGGAGTTAGTGATTCTCTGTGTGGGAATCTTGATCCTTGTGTAGGATTGGTTAGGTCCTTGTGTAGGGCATAAATCCTCTTTGTGGGGTATCTCCTTGTGAGATTTGTATTCACTTCTCTGTGTGGGAATATAGTGAATATTGGTGTGGTTGGATGTACCCAAGTTTGGGGAACCAGTGTAATTCTTTGTGTTTGCGTTTGGATTGATTGTGCCATTTAATTCCTCTTGCATTTATAATTCCGCATTTGCAAGTTAAATTTTATTTGGACAATTTTATTGCCATTACACTATTCACCCCCCCTCTAGTGTGTGTTGTTAGTATTGCAAGGGTTAGACGATCCCTACAATTGGTATCAGAGCGAGGTTAAAGCATACTGCAAGGATGGCATTCAACGCTACTTCCGCGTCTCATGAAGAAGGTCACTCAACCGTTCGACCCCCGCTCTTCAACGGAACCAACTACCCAAGTTGGAAGATCAGAATGATGATCTACATGGAGGGTCAAGACCTATGGGACATCACGGAGGTGCCATTTGAGAAGCCCACTACTCATGTGGCTTCAAGGACAAAGGCGGAGAAGGACTCAATCAAGTTCAATGCGAGAGCTATGAATGCATTACATTGAGCTCTCTCTGCTAGTGAGTTCAATCGCATCTCCATGTGCAAAACGGCGAATGATATTTGGCACACCTTGGAGATTTTTCATGAAGGAACAACGATGGTAAAGAAATCTAAACAAACTGTGTTAAGATCTAAATATGAAATGTTTAAGATGCAGGAAGGCGAAAGCATTTCAGAGATGTTCACAAGGTTTACCGATATTGTGAACGCTTTGGAGGGACTTGGGAAGACAATTTCTCAAGAGGATCGTGTTGAGAAGATCCTAGACTCTCTTACACCTCGTTGGGAGTCAAAGGCCAACGGAATTTTGGAGTCATATGACAAGTCCAAATATACCGTTGAGGAGTGCATTGAAAATCTCATGGCATATGAAGTGAAGCTTCAACACAAGAAGGAGATTCAACCAACAAACCCCGAGAAGCTAGAGAAGCCAAAGGGGGTTGCATTCCATTCCAAGGAGGAGCCAATCAAGTGGAGGAGGAAATTCCTTCGAGAAGCTCCTAGCGAAGAAGATGAGCAAGAAGATGCAAGTGGAGAAGAAATTGAGGATCTTGCCGAGCAATTCAAAGCTTTCCTCAAATGCAAGCAAGGTAAGTCTTTGTCAAAGTTTGCATCCATTTCTAACAAGATTCCTACTTGTTACACTTGCAGTGGAAAAGGTCATTTATACACCGAATGCCCTTCCAAACCCACTAAAGAATCTTACTAGGGTAAAGGGAAGAAGCATTGGAAAGGGAGGTCCAAGTCCAAAAATCACAAGAAGGGACTTGTCGGGACCTTTGATGATTCGAGTGAGGACACTTCTAGTAACGAAGAAGAGGATACAAAGGAGGATGCTCACGCATGATTTGTAGCCATGGATGTTCCTACTCCAATCCCCTCCGGATTAAACGAAGAAGAGTTGGATGCTTGGCTTGACGCATACAATTCCTATGAGGATTCGCGCCTCGCGGCTAAGGAGGAGAAGTCTTCATCAAGCTCTTGAAAGGATGATGATGTTGTTGTTGTTGAGATCGAGGAAGAAAAGATCTCATATGAGGAGCTCAAGTTCAAATTTGACTTGGCCTCCGAAAAGGCTTGTAAGCGCATCAACTCTTACAATAGATTAAAAGCAAAATATAAGATTGCTAAGAGTAGAATGCATAAACTAGTTATTGCAAGTGTAGTTCATGATGAAAGGCATGTTTATGACACTTGTGAGAGAGACACACTTCTCTCTCAAGTTAAGGAATTGAGCATTTCTAATGAAAATCTCATTGCTCAAAACCTTAGCTTAGATGCTCACATTCAACAACTTACGTTGAAATGTGAAGAGTAATCCCGGAAGCTCATAAGCTTTGTGTATTCTAGGGATTCACTCCACGATTTGTTGGAAAAACAACATCCGGCAAATCATAGAGGAGGTTTGGTTTATATTTAAAATGTGGTTCCCAAACACACCTCTAATTCTTCTTTTGGTGCAAATTCAAGAAATATTGCTAAAGCACCTAAGAAGAATCACCATGCTTTCTTGTACAATAATAACTCCAACAAGAAGCATGTAGATCACAAGGTGATGAGGAAGAATGAAGAATCTTCATTTTTTGCTAAGAAGCAAAATCCTCATTCTTTGCATGCTAAGAAATTTGTTTCTACACCTAAGCATGCAACATCCTTCCCTCTTGCTAAGGCAAAACCTTTGCCTAGGAAATCCTTGAGATTATGGATTCCCACTAAGGCTAGTGTGCAAGAGAGAGATAGTTACATCAACTCTCTAGTTAGGGATGTGATCACCTCGTGTGATTATGTTAGGAAATCAAACTCCTCTTGGGTTTGGTTACCTAATGTTTAGGTTCCTCACACTTTTGCATATTGCATGGGTATTGTGCTTCTATATTTATTTTAAGCATACCCATTGATTGTGTGTGTTTCATGATTTTGAAAATATTTTTCAAATTTATTTTCATGAAAATTGGGACCTTGGGGTTTATTGACATGTATGTATGATCCATTTTTATGCCAATGGGGGAGTTAATATATTATATGTTTCAATTAATTTAAGACATATTTTAACTCTCATTTTGGAGGTTATTTGAGATCATTATTTATATTTGGTTATTTTGGGTCTCAAACCAAACCTCTTGTTTATTGCCAACATGTTTCATGTTTTATTTGTTTTGGCAATATCTTTGTGTATCTTCAAAGCTTGATTATCTTCATATCTATTGCTTTGATACACTTATGGCCCATGGCTCCATTAATTAAATGGTATTAGATCCTAGAAGTCAAAAGTTGACCGTTTCTATGATCTAGGGGGAGCATGGGATGGTGAATTGATACCCACTAAATTTTATATTTGGTATCATACATATCTTTATTTTCTTGCATATTGTCACATCTTGGTTAAGATGATAGAGGGGGATATTTTTGATGTCCACCTTTTTGACGATGTCAAGGGGGAGAGATATATGCATTATGTGATCCTATCTATAGGGGGGAGATATATACATATGCATATGGGGAGAGATATCTCTATAGGGAGAGATATATGGGTTTAGATAAACCATTCATGTTTGCATGCCTTCATTCTTTGCAATTGGTTTATGTAACCCATGCATATTATATGTCACCATGTTGTTATTGGTTTATGAGTATTTACCTTTGTGTAGCTCATATTTAATTGGTGCATATAAGTAGGGGGAGATCATTAGCTTTGTGCTTTAATTCTTTATGATTTACATAATGTGTGTCATCATCAAAAAGGGGGAGATTGTTGAGTATTGGTGTTTCATACCAATCTTTTTTTGATGATGATCACAACATTATGTTGTTGCTAATGAATCTCTTGTTTTAGTCTCTCAGTTTATTTCAAGGATATCTTTCTTGGAGACTAATCACTTGGTGTAAGGATGGACATCATGTGAAGAAGAGCCAAAGTTTGGACTCAAGGAGTGCCAAAGCTTGGAGATGATGGAGAGCAATCAAGGCATCAAGATTGAAGACTTAGACTCTTTTGATAGCATTGTAATCCATGTAATTTACTTTATTGCTTTCCCTCTTTTTTTGAGTCTAGGGTTGATGTAATGACTTGTTAGATGGTTTGCTCATTCATTCATGCATTTAACCATCTTAGTGAACCTTAGGATTATCATAGAATCCAACCCAATAGGTTCACTCTTTCCGTCAGTCGTCTGTTAAGGGAAACACAACCGACTGGATAATTTCCAGTCGCCTGTAGATCCTCCTACAGTCGCCTGATTTGCACAGCTCAAGTCAATATTTCAATTGACTCAAACTTGAGTTTTACGCACAGTCGCATGTCGATCAGTTTTCAGTCGCCTGTATATTTACAGTCGCCTGAGATTTGGTCAACCGTCGCATGTCTAGCGTAAGTGCAATCTCTGCATCTCTCTGTCTTCTCTCCATACTTTACAGTAGTCGACTGATGTAGAATGTACAGTCGCCTAACTATTCGACAGTCGACTGTAGTATTAACATCAGTCTCCTGTGCGAAGAGTTGGAGAAAGAGTGCAGCTCTCTGTTTCGTTCCATTCCCTACAACAGTCGTCTGCTGAAGGTTTTACAGGCGCCTGTCCTGTTTGTCAGTCGACTGTATTGACTTCGTCAGTCGACTATCCTGGCTCAGATTATAGCCGTTGGATATTTTCTAGCTGTTGATCAGTCGACTGTCTTATGATCATCAGTCGATTGCTCCTGTCGTTTTCACCCAGTTTCTAGCCGTTACAGATTTGATTATTTGGCTGTTTCTTTGGGTTTTTGGGCTTGATATTGGATTCCTATTTATGAGTGTGCTGTCGTTGCTTAAACTTCTTAATTGATTCTTGATTACTCTTGATTCTATTGAAAATCTCAAGAGATCTTTAAGCCACTCTCAAGCTCCATCATTTCCCTTCTTTGAGCATTCATCTTCCTTCATGCATTGAAGTCCAGCTCAAGGGAAATCATCCAAGTGCTCTCAAGCATATTCCAACACTTGGAGATCATCTTCCATGCCTTGCATTCATTGATGAGTAATCATCTCAAGGCATAGGTAAGAGTATTTACTTTACAGTGTGTAATTTGTTTTCCTATTTCTCTTTGTGTGATTAGGATACTCTCTTTGTGGGAGTTTCTCTCTTTGTGGGAGGTTGTCTCTTTGTGGGACTAGGTAATTCTCTTTGTGGGAATTAACTCTCTTTGTGGGAGTTCTAGTGTCCTAGTGTAGGGCTAACCCTAATTCTCTGAGTGGGAGTTAGTGATTCTCTGTGTGGGAATCTTGATCCTTGTGTAGGATTGGTTAGGTCCTTGTGTAGGGCATAAATCCTCTTTGTGGGGTATCTCCTTGTGAGATTTGTATTCACTTCTCTGTGTGGGAATATAGTGAATATTGGTGTGGTTGGATGTACCCAAGTTTGGGGAACCAGTGTAATTCTTTGTGTTTGCGTTTGGATTGATTGTGCCATTTAATTCCTCCTGCATTTATAATTCCGCATTTGCAAGTTAAATTTTATTTGGACAATTTTATTGCCATTACACTATTCACCCCCCCTCTAGTGTGTGTTGTTAGTATTGCAAGGGTTAGACGATCCCTACAATTGGTATCAGAGCGAGGTTAAAGCATACTGCAAGGATGGCATTCAACGCTACTTCCGCGTCTCATGAAGAAGGTCACTCAACCGTTCGACCCCCGCTCTTCAACGGAACCAACTACCCAAGTTGGAAGATCAGAATGATGATCTACATGGAGGGTCAAGACCTATGGGACATCACGGAGGTGCCATTTGAGAAGCCCACTACTCATGCGGCTTCAAGGACAAAGGCATAGAAGGACTCAATCAAGTTCAATGCGAGAGCTATGAATGCATTACATTGAGCTCTCTCTGCTAGTGAGTTCAACCGCATCTCCATGTGCAAAACGGCGAATGATATTTGGCACACCTTGGAGATTTGTCATGAAGGAACAACGATGGTAAAGAAATCTAAACAAACTGTGTTAAGATCTAAATATGAAATGTTTAAGATGCAAGAAGGCGAAAGCATTTCAGAGATGTTCACAAGGTTTACCGATATTGTGAATGCTTTGGAGGGACTCGGGAAGACAATTTCCCAAGAGGATCGTGTTGAGAGGATCCTAGACTCTCTTACACCTCGTTGGGAGTCAAAGGCCAACGGAATTTTGGAGTCATATGACACGTCCAAATATACCGTTGAGGAGTCCATTGGAAATCTCATGGCGTATGAAGTGAAGCTTCAACACAAGAAGGAGATTCAACCAACAAAGCCCGAGAAGCTAGAGAAGCCAAAGGGGGTTGTATTCCATGCCAAGAAGGAGCCAATCAAGTGGAGGAGGAAATTCCTTCGAGAAGCTCCTAGCGAAGAAGATGAGCAAGAAGATGCAAGTGGAGAAGAAATTGAGGATCTTACCGAGCAATTCAAAGCTTTCCTCAAATGCAAGCAAGGTAAGTCTTTGTCAAAGTTTGCCTCCATTTCTAACAAGGTTCCTACTTGTTACACTTGTAGTGGAAAAGGTCATTTGTCCACCGAATGCCCTTCCAAACCCACTAAAGAATCTTACAAGGGTAAAGGGAAGAAGCATTGGAAAGGGAGGTCCAAGTCCAAAAATCACAAGAAGGGACTTGTCGGGACCTTTGATGATTCGAGTGAGGACACGTCTAGTAACGAAGAAGAGGATACAAAGGAGGATGCTCACGCATGATTTGTAGCCATGGATGTTCTTACTCCAATCCCCTTCGGATTAAACGAAGAAGAGTTGGATGCTTGGCTTGACGCATACAATTCCTATGAGGATTCGCGCCTCGCGGCTAAGGAGGAGAAGTCTTCATCAAGCTCTTGAAAGGATGATGATGTTGTTGTTGTTGAGATCGAGGAAGAAAAGATCTCATATGAGGAGCTCAAGTTCAAATTTGACTTGGCCTCCGAAAAGGCTTGTAAGCACATCAACTCTTACAATAGATTAAAAGCAAAATAAAAGATTGCTAAGAGTAGAATGCATAAACTAGTTATTGCAAGTGTAGTTCATGATGAAAGGCATGTTTATGACACTTGTGAGAGAGACACACTTCTCTCTCAAGTTAAGGAATTGAGCATTTCTAATGAAAATCTCATTGCTCAAAACCTTTGCTTAGATGCTCACATTCAACAACTTACGTTGAAATGTGAAGAGGAATCCCGAAAGCTCGTAAGCTTTGTGTATTCTAGGGATTCACTCCACGATTTGTTGGAAAAACAACATCCGGCAAATCATAGAGGAGGTTTGGGTTATATTCAAAATGTGGTTCCCAAACACACCTCTAATTCTTCTTTTGGTGCAAATTCAAGAAATATTGCTAAAGCACCTAAGAAGAATCACCATGCTTTCTTGTACAACAATAACTCCAACAAGAAGCATGTAGATCACAAGGTGATGAGGAAGAATGAAGAATCTTCATTTTTTGCTAAGAAGCAAAATCCTCATTCTTTGCATGCTAAGAAATTTGTTTCTACACCTAAGCATGCCACATCCTTCCCTCTTACTAAGGCAAAACCTTTGCCTAGGAAATCCTTGAGATTATGGATTCCCACTAAGGCTAGTGTGCAAGAGAGAGAGATAGTTACATCAACTCTCTAGTTAGGGATGTGATCACCTCGTGTGATTATGTTAGGAAATCAAACTCCTCTTGAGTTTGGTTACCTAATGTTTAGGTTCCTCACACTTTTGCATATTGCATGGGTATTGTGCTTCT
This sequence comes from Scilla litardierei, assembly GCA_030789695.1. NCBI lineage: Eukaryota > Viridiplantae > Streptophyta > Magnoliopsida > Asparagales > Asparagaceae > Scilla > Scilla litardierei. The sequence continues at coordinate 112,128,556 of CM061137.1, read as the reverse complement.
ATGTTTATTTTAAGCATACCCATTGATTGTGTGTGTTTCATGATTTTGAAAATATTTTTCAAATTTATTTTCATGAAAATTGGGACCTTGGGGTTTATTGACATGTATGCATGATCCATTTTTATGTCAATGGGGGAGTTAATATATTATATGTTTCAATTAATTTAAGACATATTTTAACTCTCATTATGGAGGTTATTTGAGATCATTATTTATATTTGGTTATTTTGGGTCTCAAACCAAACCTCTTGTTTATTGCCAACATGTTTCATGTTTTATTTGTTTTGGCAATATCTTTGTGTATCTTCAAAGCTTGATTATCTTCATATCTATTGCTTTGATACACTTATGGCCCATGGCTCCATTAATTAAATGGTATTAGATCCTAGAAGTCAAAAGTTGACCGTTTCTATGATCTAGGTGGAGCATGGGATAGTGAATTGATACCCACTAAATTTTATATTTGGTATCATACATATCTTTATTTTCTTGCATATTGTCACATATTGGTTAAGATGATAGAGGGTGATATTTTTGATGTCCACCTTTTTGACGATGTCAAGGGGGGAGAGATATATGCATTATGTGATCCTATCTATAGGGGGAGAGATATATACATATGCATATGGGGAGAGATATCTCTAAAGGGAGAGATATATGGGTTTAGATAAACCATTCATGTTTGCATGCCTTCATTCTTTGCAATTGGTTTATGTAACCCATGCATATTATATGTCACCATGTTGTTATTGGTTTATGAGTATTTACCTTTGTGTAGCTCATATTTAATTGGTGCATATAAGTAGGGGGAGATCATTAGCTTTGTGCTTTAATTCTTTATGATTAACATAATGTGTGTCATCATCAAAAAGGGGGAGATTGTTGAGTATTGGTGTTTCATACCAATCTTTTTTTGATGATGATCACAACATTATGTTGTTGCTAATGAATCTCTTGTTTTAGTCTCTCAGTTTATTTCAAGGATATCTTTCTTGGAGACTAATCACTTGGTGTAAGGATGGACATCATGTGAAGAAGAGCCAATGTTTGGACTCAAGGAGTGCCAAAGCTTGGAGATGATGGAGAGCAATCAAGGCATCAAGATTGAAGACTTAGACTCTTTTGATAGCATTGTAATCCATGTAATTTACTTTATTGCTTTCTCTATTTTTTTGAGTCTAGGGTTGATGTAATGCCTTGCTAGATGGTTTGCTCATTCATGCATGCATTTAACCATCTTAGTGAACCTTAGGATTATCATAGAATCCAACCCAATAGGTTCACTCTTTCCGTCAGTCGTCTGTTGAGGGAAACACAGCCGACTGGATAATTTCCAGTCGCCTGTAGATCCTCCTACAGTCGCCTGATTTGCACAGCTCAAGTCAATATTTCAATTGACTCAAACTTGAGTTTTACGCACAGTCGCCTGTCGATCAGTTTTCAGTCGCCTGTATATTTACAGTCACCTGAGATTTGGTCAACCGTCGCCTGTCTAGCGTAAGTGCAATCTATACATCTCTCTGTCTTCTCTCCATACTTTACAGTAGTCGACTGATGTAGTTAGTACAGTCGCCTGACTATTCGACAGTCGACTGTAGTATTAACATTAGTCACATGTACGAAGAATTGGAGAAAGAGTGCAGCTCTCTGTTTCGTTCCATTCCCTGCAGCAGTCTTCTGCTGAAGGTTTTACAGGCGCCTGTCCTGTTTGTCAGTCGACTGTATTGACTTCGTCAGTCGACTGTCCTGGCTCAGATTATTGCCATTGGATATTTTCTAGCCGTTGATCAGTCGACTGTCTTATGATCATCAGTCGACTGTTCCTGTCGTTTTCACCCAGTTTATAGCCGTTGCAGATTTGATTATTTGGCTGTTTCTTTGGGTTTTTGGGCTTGCTATTGGATTCCTATATATATGAGTGTGATGTCTTTGCTTAAACTTCTTGATTGATTCTTGATTACTCTTGATTCTATTGAAAATCTCAAGAGATCTTTAAGCCACTCTCAAGCTCCCTCATTTCCCTTCTTTGAGCATTCATCTTCCTTCATGCATTGAAGTCCAGCTCAAGGGAAATCATCCAAGTGCTCTCAAGCATATTCCAACACTTGGAGATCATCTTCCATGCCTTGCATTCATTGATGAGTAAGCATCTCAAGGCATATGTAAGAGTATTTACTTTACAGTGCGTAATTTGTTTTCCTATTTCTCTTTATGGGATTAGGATACTCTCTTTGTGGGAGTTTCTCTCTTTGTGGGTGGTTGTCTCTTTGTGGGACTAGGTAATTCTCTTTGTGGGAATTAACTCTCTTTGTGGGAGTTCTAGTGTCCTAGTGTAGGGCTAACCCTAATTCTCTGATTGGGAGTTAGTGATTCTCTGTGTGGGAATCTTGATCCTTGTGTATGATTGGTTGGGTCCTTGTGTAGGGCATAAATCCTCTTTGTGGGGTATCTCCTTGTGAGATTTGTATTCACTTCTCTGTGTAGGAATATAGTGAATATTGGTGTGGCTGGATGTACCCAAGTTTGGGGAACCAGGGTAATTCTTAGTGTTTGCGTTTGGATTGATTGTGCCATTTAATTCCTCTTGCATTTATAAATCCGCATTTGCAAGTTAAATTTTATTTGGACAATTTTATTGTCATTACACTATTCACCCCCCCTCCTAGTGTGTGTTGTTAGTATTGCAAGGGTTAGACGATCCCTACATAAACCATGCATAAAAGTATGAATTTAAATTGAAACTAAATTTTAACACAAAAATGTTCCTAAGGGAAATATATATACAAGACCATTTATTCCCTCTTAGAAGAGTTTAAATCCAAATTTTAGGTAAAAACATTTCCATAGCCTTTTATTTTTCAAAATAAAAATAATCTCTACAATAGAGCCCACTTTGGTGGGGTTTTCTTTTAATTAAAATTATTTAGAAATATATAATTGATTATGACCAAAATTTGAATCTAAAACAAAACCAAAAAAATTTAACACAAACTTATGCCCAATGAAAATATATATGTGCCATTTATTTCCTTCTTAATTTTGAGTCAAAATAGCCAAAAAAAACAGGCCCAAAAAATTGAAAACTCAAAGGGCTAACATAAAAACAGCCATTTTTCCTTTTTTTTTTAAAATTCCTTTTTATAAATGTCCTTCAGCTCTATCATGCCCCGCTTCCCTAAAATGGAGGCGAGACGTGAGAAGGTCCGCTCAAGCGTGGAGCTGTGAAGCTGCACGCCTGATAAGCGTCAATTTAGTAAAAAGCAGGTCCCTGTAAACGCAAACGGAACAACAACAATAATAATAATAAGATGAGACGGATATGAAATACCAATCCCAAGGTTGGTCCACAAAATATTCAACATCACAGAAAAAGCCACCAGGCTAAAAGAAAGAGTCTAAAGGCCCAGAACAAGGCCAAACAAAGCACAAACCTAACAGAGTATCAAACTAGGTGCCACGCACCGACAACCTAAACAATCTGACAAAAACCAGACCTAGACACTAAGACTGATCTCCAGTGTCTACGAAGTCCTCGTCCAATACGGGCTCGAGCTCGGCGTCGGCAAACACCTCACCCTCAGCAAGTAACTCTGGCTCAGGGTCTAACATGTGTCACCCAAAAGAGAAAGGGGCACATGTCAGCAAGTCTGAAAGACTTGAGCAAGGAAACTGAAAGTAACTAACAACCTAGCACTTATAATATTAAGCAATGACATGGCAGTTAAGTATGATGCAACAGTTTAAAGGAAGAGACAAGCACGCACGATGTAGCAAAAGCTACCAAATCACTAATTCACGAATCACTTATCACGATTATCACTTATGCACTAGAGATTTCGCCTGCTGGCCGGAGTGGCGGATCAGGCCAACTCGGGGCTCAGGTGGCCGCATATCTCTTACCCCACCCATATGTGTCGAGCGTTGGGGTTTCCAACTAACTGAGCTCGCTTCTGGATCACGAGCCAGGAAGTGTATTTGGCGTAGGGGTGCACCTAGCCGGTATCCGAGCGTTGGGGTTTCCAACTACAGGGCTCGCTTCTGGAACACGAGCCAAGAATATAATATTGTAGCGTGTGCTACGCAATCACGATGAATAATCACTATGCAATGACATGAGCAGATATTCGCGTACCGTTAATTGAAATTAAACGTGACATACAAGCATGATGAAGGTGATGGACCAAGCTTCGTTGTCAAGCTAGGTCAATGGCGTCCAGACGGCTATCCTTTCACCGTCTAGTCTCTTTTACGCTAAAGCAAGTTAATGGCATAAGACATGGCCCAAATCAAGAGACGCAAGTTTCACTTGCCTGATACCTGGGTTGACGAGCAATGAAGATCGTCACACAAGATAACTACGGAATAGATCGCTGTTATGGCAAAAAAATCATTAGAACAACGATTCTAAATCGATTTCTTAATAGAATCCTAATTGTCTAATAATCCATTTTATTAGGGTTTCACAATGTCAATGTGGGTTATGCTAAAACTAAAGGAATCGAGTACTACCGTGAAGAAGTGGGGGAACGATGCCGAGCAACCACGGCAACGGAAGAACGATCCGGCTCAGATATGGAAATGAGGGAAAAATCTGGAGAAATAGGTTTTGATGTGGATTTTGGGGGTTTGATGAAGGTTTGAGGAAGATGAGAGATGGGTTGTGACAAGGGAGGGTTTGGATGATGGAGGATGAGCTTGGAATGAAGGTTTGAGGATTTGGGGAAGATGGGGGCTCAATGGGGGAGAAACTAGGGTTTTAGGTTATGAGGAAGAAGAAGAAAACGTTTGGAGGGATATTTATAGAGTTTGGTGGCGGCTAGGGCAAAACTAGGGTTTCCTGTACTGTTTGGAAACTAGTCGGTCGGTTGACCAACGCAGACCGACTAAGTCCAAACAGTAACTCCTATACAAAATAGGATTTAGATTTAGTCGGTCAAAGAACAATTACTGACCGACTAGTTTGACATCTAGTCGGTCGATGAACGTTCTTAGACTGACTAAGAGTAAACAGTAACTAGTGTCAAAAATAGTTAATGAGTTAGTCGGTTAAAGAAGCATTGCCGACCGACTAGTTTGTAACCTAGTCGGTCAACCAACGTTCTTAGACCGACTAACGACAAACAGTAACTCCTGAACATTTAACAAAGCCAACTAATCGGTTCAAGAAGGTTTTCTGACCGACTGGATCGTCATCTAGTCGGTCGGTGCCCCTTCTTATACCGGCTAATGAGCACCAAAAGTTCCGAAATGGAGCGCGAAGCTCCGGGATGGTTTCCTAAGTCTCCTAGGCTCGTTCTAACTCTAAGATATCGACGTTATGAAGCCCGTCACGAATGACTTACTTCAAACACGCCGACCGACGAAAGAATCTAGAGAATCACGACGAAACGAACGAAAATGAAAACTACGGAGACGGAAATGGAAATCACAAAGAAGGGAAAGCCACAATTAATATTATATATAATAAAATCCATACATGAAAAACCAGTCGTTACATCCTTCCCAACTTGAGAAAAATTCCGTCCTCGGAATTCCCAACACTCACGTGTCCGGAAACAAAAGTGGGTAGCGCTCTCGCATCTCATCTTCTCTCTCCCAAGTAGACTCTCCCGGTGAACCGTGTCGCCACATCACCCGAACGAGATCAACGACATTGTTCTGAAGTGACTTCTGACGCCTATCCAGAATCTGCACTGGACGCTGGTCATACGTCAAATCTGAGCGAACGGCAATCTCCGAGAAATCCACGGCATGAGACGGATCGCTGATATATCGACGAAGTTGCGACACATGGAAAACATCGTGAACTCCTTCCAAAGATGGTGGCAAGGCTAAGCAGTAAGCTACCTCACCAACCCTCTCCAGAATATCAAACGGTCCAATGTATCGCGGGCTCAACTTCCCTCGCTTCCCAAAACGAATCACTCCACGATTCGGGGAAATCCTCAGAAACACATGATCCCCAGGCTGAAACTCCAAAGGACGACGTTTAGCATACGCCCAATGCTTAAAACGGTCCTGAGCAATCCTCAACCTCTCCTGAATGTTCCTGACAACCTCCACAGCCTCCACAATCATCTTAGGTCCCAACAGCTCCCTATCACCAACGTCATCCCAACTCAATGGCGATCGACATTTCCTCCCATACAAAGCGGCGAAAGGCGCCATGCCAACAGACGCCTGGTAGCTGTTGTTGTAAGAGAATTCCACCAAGTGTAGATGGTCCTCCCACGAACCCTTGAAATCCAACATGCACGCTCTCAGCATGTCTTCCAAAATCTGAATCGTCCTCTCGGACTGGCCATCCATCTGCGGATGGTACGCCGTGCTGAAACTCAGACGCATACCCAAACTCTTCTGCAAACTCTGCCAGAACTGAGATGTGAATCTCGTGTCTCTGTCCGACACGATACTCACGAGGACCCCATGAAGTCGCACGACCTCCTCCATGTATCTCCTCGCAAGCGCCTCAGTGGACTGTCCCACTCGGAATGGAATAAAGTGCGCGGATTTGGTCAATCGATCTACGATCACCCAAATCGCGTCATTCTGCTTCGGACTCCGAGGTAGTCCAGTCACGAAATCCATAGTGATGTGTTGCCACTTCCACTCCGGAATCGGAATCGGTTGTAGCAACCCGGCCATACGCTGATGCTCCGCCTTCACTTGCTGGCAAACCAAACACTTGGCTACACTCCGAGCCATACTCCTCTTCATACCATGCCACCAAAAGTTCAGACGAAGATCCATGTACATCTTGGTCCCACCAGGATGCACGGAATACGGCGAACTGTGTGCCTCCACCAACAAATCCTCTCTGATATCCCCAGCTGGCACACACAGCCTGGCTCCGAACCTCAACGAGCCATCGTCATGAACCAAAAAGTCAGTCTGCAGACCGGCTTCAACCTGCCCTCGAATCCTTACCAATTTCGGATCTCCGGCCTGACTCGCCTTAATCCGATCCACGATCGTTGACTGCACCTGCATGTACATCAATGAAGAAGCCTCCTCGGGAAGAACAATCTCTACATCAGACCCGCAAAAATCCTGCTGCAATCTCCACTGCGAAGTCAAAATCATCACCGCTGGAAGCCTACTCAAAGCATCTGGCACCACATTCACCTTGCCAGGGTGATACTGCAAATCAATCTCATAATCCGCCATGAGCTCCAACCATCGATGCTGTCGCATGTTGAGCTCCTTCTGAGTGAAAATATACTTTAAGCTTTTGTGATCGGTGAAGATTTTCACTTTCTCACTCAGCAGGAAGTGCCTCCAAATCTTAAGAGCAAACACAACAGCAGCCAACTCCAAATCATGCGTCGGGTAATTCTTCTCATGAACCTTGAGCTGACGAGAAGCGTAAGCCACAACATGTCCATGCTGATGCAAAACACAACCGAGACCCTTGCCAGAAGCATCGCAAAAGATCTCGAATCCTCCACTGCGATCAGGCACAGCAAGAACAGGGGCAGTCGTCAGCCTTTCCCTCAGAACACCAAAGGCATCCTCACAATCACCCGACCAAACAAAAGCAACATCCTTCCGCGTCAACCTGGTCATCGGCTCTGCAATACAGGAAAATTCCTTAATGAAGCGCCGATAATATCCCGCCAAACCAAGGAAACTCCGAATCTCAGACACATACGACGGAACAGGCCACTCCCTGATGGCCCTAATCTTCTCGGGATCCACTGAAATACCATCTCCAGTCACCACGTGCCCGAGAAAAGTAACTCTGTCCAGCCAAAACTCGCACTTCGAAAACTTAGCATACAACCGATGCTTCCTCAAAATCTCCAGCACCGTCCTCAAGTGCGAGGCATGCTCCTCCTCTGACTTAGAATAGATCAGAATGTCGTCAATAAAGATAACGACAAACTTATCTAAAAAGTCATAGAAAATCAGGTTCATCAGATTCATGAAAACTGCGGGTGCGTTAGTTACGCCGAAAGGCATAACCATAAACTCATAGTGTCCATACTTCGTCCTGAACGCTGTCTTCGGCACATCATCCTTCTCCACCTTCAGCTGATGGTAACCACTCCTCAAATCCAACTTAGAAAACACCCTCGAACCTCCAAGCTGATCAAAAATATCATCGATGCGAGGCAACGGGTATTTATTCTTAATGGTCACAGCATTCAACTCCCGATAGTCCACGCACATGCGACGTGAACCATCCTTCTTCTTCACCAACAACACCGGTGCTCCCCACGGAGACACACTGGGATTAATGTATCCCTTCTGCATAAGCTCATCCAACTGCTTCCGCAACTCTTCCAATTCTGCAGGCGCCATACGGTATGGTGCCTTCGAAATGGGCTGCGCACCTGGAATAAGATCAATAGAAAACTCCAAACCTCGATCAGGTGGCAATCCAGCCATCTCCTTGGGAAGACATCATCAAAATCTCGCACCACAGCTGGCCTCTCCAACTCCATCTGCATAGCCACAACCTCCACTGGTCTGGTCCGAAATCTGACAGGACCAAGCGAACTTCTACCACGGCTGAACTCAAACACTGGGTGTCCGGGAATCTCGAACACGACCTTCTTCCTCCGACAGTCGATCGTAGCATAGAATCTCACAAGCCAATCCATCCCAAGGACCGCATCGTAGTTGGTGATGTCGTGGACAATGAAATCAGCATAAAGCTCACGTCCACAAACCACCAACGGGCAAGAATTGCACCCACGATGCACCGAGACCACACCGTTCCATATGACGATATTCCAACTCTTAGGAAGAGAGGACGTCGACAAGGAATGCTTCTCCACGAAGCTCCGGGCCAAAATGCACATTGACGCACCTAAGTCAAAGAGGACTCGGGCAGAGAATGTGCAAACCAAAACCACACCTAACAAACAGTCTAATCAATCAAATCTTACTCTAGCAACATTCATACACAAGCAACCAACATAGTTTAGCAATCAACTAACTAAGGAAGAAACAACTAGATTGGAAGTTACCTGCAATGACCTCGTCCATGGCCGAGATCTCCTCCTCGGTCATCAGAAAAGCCTGCCTCCTCGGCAGAACAGCCCGCCGAAAGGCATGCCCTTGTGGAACAAGGGGTACCCCACGACCAACGTGCACTGGGGCTCTCTGTTGCAACGGCGGGGCAACAATAGGTGTCCTCCAAGGTTGCTTCAACCTCGGGCACTCCCTGAGGGCATGGGCAGGATCTCCACAGGCCATACATTGCCCCCAAGAACCTCCTACACGATTCCTTGATGTGGCCCTCCTTGCCACAGAAATGGCAAACCTTCTGAACAGGCTCTACCGGCCTCTTAAACTGAACAGGCTGGTTCAGCCTGAATCCAGGTCTAACCATAGCTCTCGCCTGTTCCACAGGCCTCTTCCCAGCACCAACAATAGACCCCCTCCTCTGGTTCACGAGCAGCTCCTGCCTCTTGGCTACTACTAGAACCTTCTGATAAGATTCCCGGTCCGAAGAGGTCACAAAACTCTGGAGCTCCGAAGCAAGTCCCTGCAGGAACCTCTGAGCTCTCTCCTCAGTGTCCTGCACCATCTTCGGTGCAAACCGACTCAGCCTCATGAACTCTTGGTGGTACTGGTCCACCGACGAGCTTCCTTGCTTCAGATCGATAAAACGCTGCAGCATCTCTTCCCTGGCAGCTTTTGGGAAGAACTCACCATCAAATCTGGCCTTGAAGGTAGCCCAGACGATCGGCTCCACCAACATCTTCTCTTCAGCATCCCACCAATTTCTGGCGTTATCCCTAAGCTGGCGCTTTGCCAAGTCAACCCAACTAACTTCGTTGACCTTTGACATCTTCAGATTGTCCTCGATATTCCTCATCCACTCATCAGCAGCTAGTGGACCTTCGGTTCCATCAAAATATGCAGGACCCAGCTCTCTGAACTGCTTCGCCCCAGGCTCAGGGCGAGGGGCTTCCACCGCCCGAGCAGCTCGAGCCACCGGAGCATTCTGCACCTGCAGAAGCACACCCTGCTGAACCTGCATCATCTGCATCATCATCCTCATCATCTCTCCACTAGTGGGCTCCCGCTCAGGCTCCTCGTCATGAGGGGGCGCACCACTACCTCCACCACGGGTGATTCGCCTTCCTGCCATCTAATGACACAGAAAACGAAACAATTAGACTCATAGCTTAGGGCTCGGATGTCGAATTTATTTGTTGGACAATCTAATATTATTATTGTTATCCCGATAATTGCAGTTACAGAGTGACCTGCATGGGCCACCACTAAAACCTGTCACGCCCCGCTTCCCTAAAATGGAGGCGAGACGTGAGAAGGTCCGCTAAAGCGTGGAGCTGTGAAGCTGCACGCCTGATAAGCGTCAATTTAGTAAAAAGCAGGTCCCTGTAAACGCAAACGGAACAACAACAACAATAATAATAAGATGAGACGGATATGAAATACCAATCCCAAGGTTGGTCCACAAAATATTCAACATCACAGAAAAAGCCACCAGGCTAAAAGAAAGAGTCTAAAGGCCCAGAACAAGGCCAAACAAAGCACAAACCTAACAGAGTATCAAACTAGGTGCCACGCACCGACAACCTAAACAATCTGACAAAAACCAGACCTAGACACTAAGACTGATCTCCAGTGTCTACGAAGTCCTCGTCCAACACGGGCTCGAGCTCGGCGTCCGTAAGCACCTCACCCTCAGCAAGTAACTCTGGCTCAGGGTCTAACATGTGTCACCCAAAAGAGAAAGGGGCACATGTCAGCAAGTCTGAAAGACTTGAGCAAGGAAACTGAAAGTAACTAACAACCTAGCACTTATAATATTAAGCAATGACATGGCAGTTAAGTATGATGCAACAGTTTAAAGGAAGAGACAAGCACGCACGATGTAGCAAAAGCTACCAAATCACTAATTCATGAATCACTTATCACGATTATCACTTATGCACTAGAGATTTTGCCTGCTGGCCTGAGTGGCGGATCAGGCCAACTCGGGGCTCAGGTGGCCGCATATCTCTTACCCCACCCATATGTGTCGAGCGTTGGGGTTTCCAACTAACTGAGCTCGCTTCTGGATCACGAGCCAGGAAGTGTATTTGGCGTAGGGGTGCACCTAGCCGGTATCCGAGCGTTGGGGTTTCCAACTACAGGGCTCGCTTCTGGAACACGAGCCAAGAATATAATATTTTAGCATGTGCTACGCAATCACGATGAATAATCACTATGCAATGACATGAGCAGATATTCGCGTACCGTTAATTGAAATTAAACGTGACATACAAGCATGATGAAGGTGACGGACCAAGCTTCGTTGTCAAGCTAGGTCAATGGCGTCCAGACGGCTATCCTTTCACCGTCTAGTCTCTTTTACGCTAAAGCAAGGTAATGGCCTAAGACATGGCCCAAATCAAGAGATGCAAGTTTCACTTGCCTGATACCGGGGTTGACGAGCAATGAAGATCGTCACACAAGCTAACTACGGAATAGATCGCTGTTATGGCAAAACAATCATTAGAACAACAATTCTAAATCGATTTCTTAATAGAATCCTAATTGTCTAATAATCCATTTTATTAGGGTTTCACAATGTCAATGTGGGTTATGCTAAACCTAAAGGAATTGAGTACTACCGTGAAGAAGCGGGGGAACGATGCCGAGCAACCACGGCAACGGAAGAACGATCCGGCTCAGATCTGGAAATGAGGGAAAAATCTGGAGAAATGGGTATTGATGTGGATTTTGGGGGTTTGATGAAAGTTTGAGGAAGATGAGAGATGGGTTGTGACAAGGGAGGGTTTGGATGATGGAGGATGAGCTTGGAATGAAGGTTTGAGGATTTGGGGAAGATGGGGGCTCAATGGGGGAGAAACTAGGGTTTTAGGTCATGAGGAAGAAGAAGAAAACGTTTGGAGGGGTATTTATAGAGTTTGGTGGCGGCTAGGGCAAAACTAGGGTTTCCTGTACTGTTTAGTCGGTCAAAGAGCAACCACTGACCGACTAGTTTGGAAACTAGTCGGTCGGTTGACCAACGCAGACCGACTAAGTCCAAACAGTAACTCCTGTACAAAATAGGATTTAGATTTAGTCGTTCAAAGAACAATTACTGACCGACTAGTTTGACATCTAGTCGGTCGATGAACGTTCTTAGACCGACTAAGAGTAAACAGTAACTAGTGTCAAAAATAGTTAATGAGTTAGTCGGTTAAAGAAGCATTGCCTACCGACTAGTTTGCAACCTAGTCGGTCAACCAACGTTCTTAGACCGACTAACGACAAACAGTAACTCCTGAACATTTAACAAAGCCAACTAGTCGGTTCAAGAAGGTTTTCCGACCGACTGGATCGTCATCTAGTCGGTCGGTGCCCCTTCTTATACCGGCTAATGAGCACCAAAAGTTCCAAAATGGAGCGCGAAGCTCCGGGATGGTTTCCTAAGTCTCCTAGGCTCGTTCTAACTCTAAGATATCGACGTTATGAAGCCCGTCACGAATGACTTACTTCAAACACGCCGACCGACGGAAGAATCTAGAGAATCACGACGAAACGAACGAAAATGAAAACTACAGAGACGGAAATGGAAATCACAAAGAAGGGAAAGCCATAATTAATATTATATATAATAAAATCCATACATGAAAAACCAGTCGTTACAAGCTCGCGGGTTGAAGCCCACATCGCACGTTGGGGTTTTAAAACGAATTTTAAAAAAAATAAATTCTGTGTGGGCCGGTCCATGAGGGGGCTGGCCCACAGGAGCCTAAAAGAATAGTGCTATGGTATCCTTGGGGGGGGCGGTGGCAGGCGGCCGTCGGCCGTCGCTCCTGTGCTTAAAAGAAAATTTTAAAACTGAAAAAAGGAAAACCCCTGCAGTAAGCGGGAGATTGGCGGCGACTGTGGCCAACACCATCTCCCCCTCCAGCCTATCTGCTGGGGGGGTCCGACTGTCGCCCCCCGCTATAACTCTTGTTTTGGAAAAATTGACCCAAAAAGCAAAACATCGATTTTTCATGCGAAAAAATACCCAATTTTTTTGAAAGTTAACGATCTCATGGATCTAACATGATGTGGCTCTGATACCACTTGTAGGAACTATTTCTAGATTAATCTACGCAAAAGCATGCTGAACAATCTAGATATCATGTCAGATCTACGAGAAATAAACTGAATCTGAAATACGGAAGCGTACCTGAATCCATAGCGCTAAAAACATTAGATCTGTGTGGTTGGACTATCAGATCTATACGAGTACCTCAGAGAAATCCTTTAGCTTTTCGCTGGCTCTAATCTGTCGACAGGATGCAGAAAAGACGACTTTTTGTTTGTGCGATCTGGGGACCATAACCACCTATTTATAGGCGAAAGACCTAATGCTTATTGGGTTTCTGATTTAGCCCATCCTTAAAATAGAAATACCATAAGTCTCTACACATTAAAGGCACATACCCTAACAGATACATTAAAGCCCATTTAACCGAATAATTTACCAGATAACTTTATTGGGCTTAACTTAATTTGATAGTGTAATGCACTGTTCTCAAAATACATCGAAATACGTACATGTAATGCCCTGAAAGCTACTGCACAAGTACTAGAGGTGAGTGACTAGTACTTTAAAATAATCAAGAGTCTAATTCCTAATTATTGTGCAATCACAAACAACTATGCGGAATTAATAAGTACAACAAGAGAATCACAATGAAAACAAACGAGTAATGGGTTCGGATCAACCCAAGTCTGTCCGACTTGTTCCCGGTGATCCTACTCCCAGACACCAGGATCCCTTCCAGCTACTTGAGTTAGAATCCACTAACTCAAGGTTCCACTAAACAACTTCTTGTAGAATCTACTACAAGATCAAATAATACAACAATTCGTATCGTGACTCCCACAAACCGGGATCACGAATTTCTCTCATAAACCGAGAGAAAAAACACAAACAATAGATTTAATGACATAGAAAGTGCTTACCACAAAATCCTATGCCTTGAGAAATACTTACGGATTTAGGGCAAGAAAGGAAGAATTGAGGAGATCACGAAACCCTAGCAATCACGAGATGAACAGCGGGAGATGGCTAGGACGATGATGATGATCCTGATTCAATCCTTCAGAAAAATGATCGCTCAAGATCTGAAAATCTCTTGAAAGGATTTAGGTCAAAAACGTGAGAGAGAGATTTTTCGAGAGGGAGAGATCTTAGCAATTGATAATCGACTCTTGAAAAAATTAGATCTGAAATCTCTCTCATATTAGAGAAATTTCCTTGTTTGAAACGAGTCAAATAGATAAGGAAAGAATCAAAACAGATCAAGAAAAATCGTGGAAATAAAATCTCCAACAGCTGGAAAATTAAAGCAGCTTAATCGGTCTAAGAAGGATCACTGACCGATTAGTTTGAGAACTAGTCGATCGGTGAACCTTCTTAGACCGACTAGATGGTCGACAGAGAAATGAGTGAAATAAGAAGGGAAAACTAGTCGGTCTAAGGAGAAACACTAACCGACTAGTTTGACAACTAGTCGGTCGGTGAACCTTCTTGGACCGACTAATTGGTCAACACTAAATATGCCAAAATTCATAAGGATGACTAGTCGGTTCAAGAAGAATTTCCAACCGATTAGATCGTCATCTAGTCGGTTGGTCCTTCTACTTGAACTAACTAAGATGCACAGAAAACCATGAAACAAATTGATAAGCTAAGAAACACATCCTAATGGATTCTAAGACAATCATAGAGATAATATATGATATATAAGAAGATAACTAAGGCAAGTTCTACTCAAGGCTTAACATTCTAGAAGACAATAAAAATAAACATTACAAACCGTCTTCAAAAGCTTCTACATGAAGATTCTGAATCCCTTGACATCATTAATACTCCTTGAGCTTCAACGAAGCTTCAGGCACAACGATCACGTGCTCTAAAGAAGTCTTGGGATGTCACTTGAGATCTACAAAGTAATTCGGCGATGATCTTCATAAATGCGCTCAAAGAGAATTAGTACCCAATATTTATGTTTGTTCATCATCAAAACCAAATCAGGGGAATCAATACTCAACATTCTCCACCTTTTTGGTAATGACAAACCAACATAAATATAAATCAATAATAATGAGATAAATGAAATTTACTTACTCCCCCTGCATTGATGACTCGTTAGTTCCATATTAAAACAATAAACATAAGCATCAAGCAGAAGAGAAAAGTATAAAACATGAGCCAACTATTGAAATATAGGATCGGAATCCATAGATTTTTATATCTTCACTCCCCCTGAATCTAACATATGAAATTAGATTCACGGTAATTGTTTAAATTTTCATTTAGCAAGTCATTCAAGTCATTATTAATTCTCTCCCCCTTTGGCATTATCCAAAAAGAGCGGGAGGAATTCAACGACAACAACCATGGCTAAACAAAAAATCTAAACAAGAGAGTCGAAGAATATGACTATATTCCAAATGACACCAAGGGAAAATATCGAAGAAAACAAGGTGTGTCAACTAGACCAGAGTCGAAAAGCGAAACCAGAAATCATCAAAATACCATCAAATCATATGATTGATTAAAGGAACAATCTCTCCAATATCAACATTCGAGCAAATTGAATGCATGGAAAACAATTCATGTTTTCATGCAAACAAAGCTATAAAACCAACATAATCGACAAGCGACGAAGGAAACATCAGAGACATAAGTACAATGTGCACACAGAGACGAACTGCAACAGGATGTATACTCATATATAGAGACAGCAAAAATGATACATCCAGACAACACAAGAATATATCGAACATCAGTATAAAGTGCACAACATACGACAATCCAACATACATCAAAATGTATCACAAAACATACAAAACAACCACCCATCTATCCTAGCCCCACTCTCTTACAACAAGATGTGTCAGCCAAAGTGCTCAACGGAGAATCCTCCAAGGTAAGCTCAGGAGGCGAGGGCAGGATCTGCACCAGCGACAGGCTATGCAGACAGAGTGGCAGACTCGGGAGCAACGGAGGTATCCACCGAAGGAATGGTGGCAGCAGGAGTGCTCTCGGGAGCACGAACAGACGAAGCAACAGTAGAAGTACCCTCTGGGGCACAAACCGGAGAAGCAGCAGCACGCTCCTCAGCCTCAGCAACATCCATGGCTTCCTCATCTGAAACTGTCGGAGGGATCTCAACACCCAAATGCTCATAGATGCGCACGAGCATCTCCTCACATCGCAATAGACGAGCCTCCTGACGGCTCAGGGAAGCTGAAGAGGTAGGGCGAGATGACGGAGGAGGAACAGAAGGGGTGGTCCGCTGATCACGTCCAGATGTATACCCGAAAAAACGACTTGTAGTTTAACCGCAAGCACACGGTGTAGCGGCGAGCGGGTATCGAACTCAGGGAGGACAAATGACCATGTCTTACTCAAATCACCTAGCTATCAAGAGGACAAGAATAGTTGGGTGTAATAGTCACAATCATTCGAATATCAAGGAAATATCAATATAATAAAAAGCGTCTAGGGATGGGAAATCCCCACTACGGACCGTCTCTCATCCTTGTGATTCATAAGTTTCATTGTTGCTAAGCTTGAATATAGGTGAACTAGTCGCAACTTATTGTGGAACCAAGCTCACGCTCTCGCGCTATTACCAGTCTATAGCAAACCTAGGATAGGGCCCACTCTCGTGCAAACCCTAGCCTAAGCCGCTAGCGTGAAGATCGACATCATTGTTCAATCGTATCTCTCGAGCCCACTCTCATGCAAACTCGAGCTACGACCTAGGTTATGATAGGTCTTATTCGTCCAATCTTTTGCAAACGAATATTGGTATAGATTTCATAATTAAAAATCCTAGCTTTGGCCCAATCTCTTGCAAACCAAATCTATGGAAATCCAATTGTCAATCTAAATCGAATGTATATGCCTTCCTATCAATTGGGATCCAATCTCTTGCAAATCCCAATCGATATGAATGCCTAGCTACCCGTAATCAATCAATCACAACCTAACCCTAATCAATTCTAGCAACAAATCTACAAATTCATCACAATTCAGAGATTGGGTCCATATGGTTCATCCACATGCCCTAGAACGACGGCACTACTCATTAAGCATCATCCAGATCTCAGAAAAAGCAATAATAAATGGGGCATTATTCATTGCAAAAGAGAAATAATGCATAAAAATTGAGTTTTTAATAGGAATAGACAAACCAATGTAGATGCCAATGATTTACAGCTGAGAATTCACCAAAGAGTAGCCGTCAAATCCTAAAAGAAAGTCTAAAAAGTAATGTTCAAAAGCCTCATCAAACTAGGGCAAAAACTGGGTTTAAATACCCTCTAAAATCGTCCAAAGAATCGTGAACAAACTGTCCCTGCGCAGCCCAGAAATCGCAACCCTAACAGCAGGCGGAGAGGGTCACTCGGCCGAGTGACCCTTGTCACTCGGCCGAGTGAGAAACCCTGTAGAAAAACAGTAACTTCGGGGGTTTCAGGGTCTGTCTTCGGGGGTGGCTCGGCCGAGTGGACTTCTTCATTCGGCCGAGTGAGCATTCATGCTCGGCCGAGTGGGCCTCCTCAGGATCTCTGAAAATTCCAGTAACTTGCCTTTATCTGGACGAAAGTCCCTGTACCACTCGGGTGAGTGAACTTTCTCACTCGGCCGAGTGGGCTTACTTTGTTCAGCTGAGTATACGCTAAAGATATCATGTGCGTGTCCGTTCTGTTCGGCCGAGTGGGGCTTCTTGCTCAGCCGAGTGAGTGGTCTACTTGGCCGAGTGGTGTACTGTTGAGCTCATTCTTCCTTCTTCTCGCCTCCTCGTCGCTCCTATCGATTTCCTTCTTCTTCCGCTCATCCTCCATCACTGATAAATCCTCGAATGAGCCGTGGGTGACACTCCTAAGCGCGTGTAAATCCTTTGATCCCAAATTTGCTCCAGATCACTCCATATTTCCTAAAATACGACAAAAACAAGAAATAGTGAAAAGCATCGCAATATTGTCGAATAATCGTGAAAACGCGATATGAGCGATCAAAACGACATGCAAAAATGCAGAAAAAGGTGTAAAATATGGAGTGATCAAAATCCCCCAAGCTTACCTCTTACTCATCCTCGAGGAAGATGAGTAAAAGGCGAACTTGATGGACAAAAATAAATAAAGAAAAAGGGAAAGTGAAAGGGAAAATAAAAAGGAAATATGAAAGAAAACAAAGAGAGAGAAGTGCTAGATTATTTTCTCAGGACGTGGGTTTTGCTTACTCATATAGCACACGGTGAATATAAAACACATGCCAAAGATTTTTATCTCGATATCATACGCATATGGATGCATTCAAAATAGATACCCAAGAATGGCAAAATAGTACGAAATATGGAATCATTCTAGAATTAACATCGTCTGAAGCATCTAAAGCGGTATACATAGTCATAGACCACACACTTTTCAATTGAATGCTTTCTATTTGGAGTATAAGATGTATCACACAATGAGAAGCAATAAGAATAGAAAGATATGGTTTTCATGAAATGCATGCTAAGTTTCAATTCCTGGATTTCGTAAAAACTTCTAGTAATCTCATCAAGTATAGAAAATTACCTAGCTTAGGTTGTCATGCACAGTCAAGTAGTCACTCTCTCACACATCATTGGATCCTCTCCCCCAAGCTTATATATAAACGTGGTGGCATTAGATAAATCAATAAATACATTCCCCATTTTTGAAGCTCCAGTAGAAATAAAAATACAAGAGGGAAGAAAGAGAGAAAGAGTATGAGATGGGATCATGTATAAGCTTCTTTTCTCTTTTCTTTTCTTTTTCTCATTTTTTTACTTTATTTATTTTTTCAATAGCATATATACATCTGAGATCCCAAATCAAAAGAATAGAAAAATTTACATGTATATTTTTTTCTTTTTGATTTTGGGGATATTGGAGCATGGACTTTCATAGCGGGGGAAATGCCAATATAGGATCTCGCTTAAAGGGAAATTCACCAATGAATATAAGTATAGAAATAATGGTCAAGATATGTGGAGAAAGAAATATATGTAACACTTGGTTCACTCTATAAGACGTGCATGACAATTTTCAGCAGAGTAATGTAATCTACTCAGTTTAATCTCAGAAAGTAAACTAATCCAGTTATATCAACCTAACATACATTCATTCAACCCGAAAATGAAGCGTACAATTTTCAAGCAATAAGAAGTGATATAAGAAAGGAAAGCAGTACTCCAGATATAAGCAGTCAATGCTGAAGCTTTGTGTGTTTTCTACGAAAAGTATACAGTAAAAATCACCAGATTCAGCTAATAAAAGAATTTCATCCATATTCATACATGAAAGTGCGGGTTACTATTCCAAATGCATAGCAAGACATAGCATATGATATCTGAAATAAAAACTATGGCATGACAAGATAGTATGCATATAGAGATAAGCTAACACCACGTCGTCGTCATCACAGAAAAATCATCTCTAGCAAAAAGATGAAAGAAATAAGGATAAAAGAAAATAGAAAACAACTGTACAATGCAGAACACTCATGAAAATAAAATAAATAAAAAAACGTGATGCATGATAAAAAAGAAAAAGAGGGTGAAAGCAAGTGTAAAGACGAAGAAATGTGGAAAAAGGAAAATAAAAGCAAAAAGTGAGTGGGAACTCACTCCCCCAAGCTAAAGTGCACAGTGTCCTCAATGTGCAAAGTATGACACACCGAGAGGAAAAAAGTGGGTGGGGGTGGCGAGGATGCATGCATGAAAATAAAAAATAAAAGGAAAAAGGTAAAAAGTATGCAATGTGAATGCAAGTGATGCGAGTAGAGATCAAAACGCTGTCAGATAGGTGTCCCCAAAAAATACTCCCTCACTCCCAAAAAGATATAGACAGATCAGACCAAAAAGTGACCAAAAAGGTGTGTGGGAGAGGGGTGCAAAATTAGCAGGCTTAAAACATCAGGAAACCCGCATCAAAAATACGGACGGCATCCAGTGTGTGCCTAGGTGGGTGGGGGGTGTACCAGTACCATCCTGTGGCGGAGGTGGTGGCGGGCGTGGTGGCTGCTGGGTGGGTGTGGGTGGCAGAGGCAGACGCGCAAGAATCTGATTCAGGCAAGCCTAAATACTAGAAAGTATAGCGACGCTGGTCTGGACTGCACTGACGGTGGCGGAGAGAGCCCTAAAATCCCCTCTAAGTACACTAACGGCCCCCTCAAGAGCACGGATGCTCTGAACAAGGGTGTCGGTGGGAGGTGGAGCAAAGGGTCGAACAGGCGAAGAACGAGGCTGTCTCACACGGCTATCGTAAAGGATATGTGCAGCTATGGGGTAGTTCTTGGGTGCTGTGCTCGCTAAGTGATGCCCAGCATCTGTGTGAGGCTGGGACGCAGGAAGAATAGACGAGGAAGGAGCGGCAGCTGAAGCGGAAGTGAAAACGGACGACGAGGCAGGCAGAGAGGTCAGTGACACAGAAGTAGGGACAGACGTCACGACGCTCTCGGAGTATACAGCGGTGGTGGAGACAGTGAAGTCGACGACAGGGGAGGTCGTGAAGGGTGCAGAAAATGACTCCCCAGGAGTCGAGGACAACAATGAGGAAAGGGTCTCTACCGCGGAAGCAAAAGAAGGCTCGCCGCACTCAACTATGGTGGGGGACGCTCAGGGCTAGCTGTAGAAATGGGATCTATCGAAATGGGCACAGTGGTGGTGGTGTGGGTGGACTCAGCTGAAGTGCTCCCGACACTAACAGAAGTGGGGACAGAGGTTTCGGGAGGTGCAGACGAAGCAAGTGCAGGCTGAGGGATCACGGGGTCCTGGGGTGGAATGAGGGGCTCCTGCTGAGCACCCTCAGGCTCTAGCACGTATGTGGCGGGGGATAAGGAGATCCATCACTGGAATCCACTCTCCGCCTGCAGGTCCTACGTGTGTCCAAGCAGGGCTCAGGAGAACCATGTAATCTGCATCGAAAGGTCCGTGGAGCCACACCCAGTGCTGACTACCATGAGGATGCAGCATCCTCATCCGGGCCATAACGTCTATCGAAAGTGAAGTGGGGCCCGGTGATCGAAGCATGTCAGTAGGTAGGTCGACGCCGGTCATAAGGGCCAATGTAATGCCCTACCAGCTACTGCACAAGTACTAGAGGGGGGGTGAATAGTATTTTAAAATAATCAGGAGTATAATTCCAAATTAAATTGCAAACAACTACCAAATCAATTTGCGGAAGCTTAAATTGAATGACAACAACAAAATTAACAATGCAAACAAATGATGTTAATGGGTTCGGATCCACCCAAGTCTCCCCGACTTGTTCCCGGTGATCCTACGTCCCAACCACCCGGATCCCCTCCGGATACTTGAGTTAGAAACCCTAACTCAAGATTTCCACTATGAATATCTTGTGAAAAACCTTCATAAGATCAAATCATACAACAACGACAATAGTGAATCCCACAACCCGGGATCACAACCTTCTCTCACAACCGAGAGAATCAACAAGCAATATAAATGAGTTATATTGAAATAAGCAAACTTACCACAAAATCCTATACCTTGAGTTTTTCTTACCCAATAGGTGAAATGGAGGATTTGAGGAAGATGAAGTCACCAAGACCTAGCACCAAGGAAATGACCAGCAATCGGTGCCTAGGGATGATTTGGAGACTTGGATCAAGCAATACCTTGAAGAGCTCACCAAGAACAAGCTTCTCTCTAGATGGATTCTAGATCTAGAAATGAGAGAGAATGGGTTTCTTGTGAGGAAGAGAGCTTTTGATTTGAGTGGGAATAGCTATCTCTTTTGATCTCAATGAATCTCTGAATGGAAGCTCTAACCTAGATAGAAATGACCTAGGTTCGTATTTATAGGGTCCCATAAAAACAACTTAGGTCATTCTCCAACGGATAGAAATCTGTGAGAATTAGTCGGTCAAAGAACAATCACTGACCGACTAGTTCATCAACTAGTCGGTTAGTCAACAGCATGGACCGACTAAGAGAGGAACTGAGAAGAAAGAGAATTTCAAACCTAGAAATCTAGTCGGTCCAAGAAGACTTTCTGACCGACTAGTTTCACAACTAGTCGGTCAGTCAGTGAACGTAGACCGACTAAGAGGCAAAATGAAATAGTCTGAACACAAGTTGACTTAGTCGGTCCAAGAACAAAAGTTGACCGACTAGATTGTCAACTAGTCTGTCACCAAACGTTCTTAGACCGACTAACGATAAACAGTAGCTTAGGAGAAATTTAGCATGAACAGTAAGTCACAACTAGTCGGTCAAAGAAGCATCACTGACCGACTAGTTCACAAACTAGTCGGTCGGTGAGTCAACGTAGACCGACTAACTGTAAACAGTAAAGTCCAAGAAATTAAGGAATCAAACTAGTCGGTCCAAGAAGAGTTGCTGACCGACTAGATCACCATCTAGTCGGTCAGTACTTGTTCTTGTACCAACTAACATGCACATACAAGTCCGAATCGAAGCGCGACGCTTCGAGGAAGTTAGAATGAACCTGTATTAAGATCCTAGAGCTACGATATGAGCGTTATGAGGTTAGAATGGTAAGATATACTCAAGGCTTAACATTCTATATATCGAAGCTAAAAAGACTATAAATAAAACCTTAATAAACGGTCTTTGAGAGCTTCGATTGAATCTTCATAACTTCCAAAACGGCGCAAGAGCTTCAACGAAGCTTTAGGCATGAATACGAGCTTTGGGAAGTGTTGAGATGTCGCTTTGAATGTTCTCGTGAATTTGGCGACGATCTCCAATACTGCGCTCACAAATTGTTAGTTCATGGATTATTTATGTTTGCTCATCATCAAAACCAAATCCGGGGAGTCCAATATTCAACATTCTCCCCCTTTTTGGTGATGACAAACCAACATAAATAATAATCAAAAATAATGATTCAAATGTAAAATACTTACTCCCCCTGCATTGATGACACGTTAATTCCAAAATGACTATATATGAATTGCATCAATCAGATGAGTAAGATAAATAAAGAGAATCGATTTTCGAAATATCGGATTTTGATAATCCTTATATATATCTTAACTCCCCCTGAATCTAACATATCAAACTAGATTCTTGGAAATTGAGTTAAATTTTTATTTGCGCTATTTATTATCATTATCTCTCCCCCTTTGGCATTATCCCAAAAATGGGGGGCATACAACGACAACAACTAGGAAATGGAAAATCCAACATCGGGAGTCGTATACAATGACGATGGAACTAATAGACAGCAAAGGAAAAATGATGAAATCAAATCAAGGTGTGCCAAATTGTCCATTATCAAAAAGCGATAATCAAAATCAAAAAAAAAATTTGGTAATAAATTTTTTTTATTTATTGAATAATGAAACATACTCTCCAATATTCAATTTTCTTGGTTAAATTTGTGCATGGAAAACAATTCTATACAAATATAGAAATATAATCTATTTAACCAAGTTTTTCAATCGTCGAGCGACGATTTTACATAGCATGGACATCGAATGAGAATTAATGTGCACGACGAAGTAAATATCACAACATGAACATCGATGAATATATATAAATGATAACATCATGAGTACATCCAAAAAGATATCAAATATAAAAATGTACATCACATCAAATGCAACACATCATCTATATAAACATAAAAAAGTACAACATCATCGTCTACATCAAAATATAACATCATCATCAATATCCAAAGTACATCAAAATACCCAACACCGACATCCAGAAAACTCAAAAGTACATCAAAAACAACCATCAATCTCCATCCTAACCCAAAATAAAACACTCTCAAAAAAGGTAAATCATCCAATGAGCAGTGGAGAGTCCTCAGAACAAACGATCACGAGGAAGTGGCTGGATCTGCAGTCTCCGTGGGTCCAGTCGACGGAGTGGACTCAGGCTCTGCAGGGAGAAGAGGTGTCTCAACAGACGGGATCGACGGGGTAGGTGTGGAAACAACTGGCTCAACAGCAGGGGTCGCAACAGCAGGGGTCGCAACAGCAGTATGAGATAGATGTGCAGGCTCGACAGCAGGGTCAGCAGCAGGCTCAGAAGTCTGAAGTGCTGAAGCAGAAGTCTCTGGAGCACCGGAAGTGGTGCCATCTCCAGGAGCTGAAGTGGTAGCAGCAGCAGCAGCAGCAGTGGCCTCATCGCCACGGGCTAAGGAAGTGACAAGCTCGTCAAGCTCCTCATCGTCCATCTCCTCGGCCTCAGAACCTGAAGGAGGAAGATCAATCCCCATCATACGAGCCATACGACAGACGACCTCCTCAGTACGAGCCAAACGTGAGTCGTGCTGACGAAGAAGGCGTACGACATCGTCTAATGTGGCAGGAGGAGCGGGGGGGGCAGCAGCAGCTGACGGAGTAGACTGGGAAGCAGATGCGGTAGACCTCTGCACGTGACGAAGTGCCGCTAGAGATTTCTTAACGGCCGTCGCGTTTAGAGGAGTACCCAAGGGACGCTCATCGTCAGGAGGGAGAGGGACTCGGAAATGACGAAACACAAGGGTCAACAGACAAGGGTATGGAATATGCGCAGATTTATTGGTCTTGCGTATACACTCGAAAGAGTCCATCTTATCGAGTATAACGCGAGCCCAATTAATCTCGCAACCCAAGAATAGAGCGTATATGAGCTTCAAAAATGGCTAGGATGGAAGTGAAGATGAGCCGTACTTGGGAAGCAAGCACGACTTCAGAATAAGATTCAGAACCCAGGCATTTGGCTTGAACGACTTTGAAGGAACTCCAATGAAGGCAGGAGGGATCACATGGAAGATGTCAGAAAGAACGGACTGATCCAAGGAAGATATATCATCGACGGAAATGTCTGAAGGCAGGAGACCAGACGACGAGCAGCCAAGAATCTCCCCCAAGATTTCTGCCGTGAGAACTATAGGAGTTCCCAAGACAGTAGTCTCGATGGAGTGACTAGCATCGTACTGGCCTCGAACACGATTGGCATAGAACAATTTCACAAGGCGAGGATATGGTTTAGGATTTGCCTTAAGATCGTATCGGAGATAATCAAGGAGACCACTATAGGAGAGGAGGTCTGCTAGTCCTAGGAAATCCGAAAACTGAACGTAGTGCTCCAACAGCATCGGGCAGTGTTCAATACGGTTGTAGGCCACGAGACACAAAGGGTCGTCGTGACACAATGATATGTCAACACCACCCGCTGGCATTGGGCCCTTTCCCTTTGGCTGGCGAGTCCTAGGACAAAGTGGAGGAGTGGGTTCCCTATGGCTAGGCTCATCCTCAGGGATAAACTCAGTGTCGGAATCGGGAGGAGTAGAGGGTGAGTGGAGTATGGCCTTCTTAGTCTTAGATTTTCCGGGTTTGATGGTCGCCGTCCTCTGCTTCTTCAGAGGAGGCGAAGACGGAGAAGCTTGGGTTGATTTGGCACGACGTTTAGGCTTAGGCGGATTCTTAGGGTCGGAAGGCCATATAGACATAGGAGAAGCCCCAGAAGAGGCGATAGGAATCCTCATCTTTGCCATGGTCGTGGCACGACGAGTACAACCAAACGACGAGAAGATCAAACACCCTAGCACAAACCCTAGAAGCTAACACACAAGCCCTAAGAGAGGAAAACCCGAAATACACAAGCCCTAGGTTAAATTTGAAACCCTAGGAGCTAGTAGTTGAAATCAAGGAGAGCAAACCCTAGAATAGGAAATGAGACCTAGGAAGAGGGGGTTTTACCTAGGAGGAGGAGACGACGGCGGCGGACGGCGGCGATGGCCGGAGATCAGGCCGGAGTCGACGGGAATACGAAGGGGCTCGAGAGGGGTTTGAGATTTTTCGGGCTGGAGCTGAAGGGAATACCGACTAAAATGATTTTTAGTCGGACGAAATGAGATTAAGTCGGTCTGGAAATCGAAAAGACGCATTTGCCCTAACCAACTTAGTCGGTCACAGTTCAAGCACTGACCGACTAGATTACAATCTAGTCGGTCGGTCAATGAGCTTGAACCGACTAAGTCGAAACAGAGGCAAACAGGGATTTTTAGGGCTAGAATTAGTCGGTCACAGTAGACACACTGACCGACTAGTTTTCAATCTAGTCGGTCGGTAAGAGTACTGTGACCGACTAAAGAAAGAAAATGATAAGAGTAAGATAAAAGCTTGATCTAGTCGGTCTGAGTTCACTTGCTGACCGACTAGATGAGCATCTAGTCGGTTGACAAATGAACTGAAACCGACTAGAAGAGTCCAAAAATTGATAATTGATTTCTCTTCACAAACCACTTGGATGAAACATCTTAACACTCTCATTAGTCATCTAAATTACCCCATAAAACGTCGAAATCTTAAATACGACATTGAAATACGAATTCGATCATAAATTCAAACATATCACATAAAATTCCCAAAAATTCAATAAATCTAGCATGAATGAAATATCGCAAAATATAATGGCATGCAAGATAATTGAATGAAATATGAATCCTATATCTCGGATTCACCCATAATCCCCAATTCTCGACGCAACCGCACAAAGGAGTCCTCCTTTAGGGGTTTCGTGAAAATATCGGCGATTTGCTTTTGGGTTTCAACGTACACTAAAATGATGTCCTTTTTAGCAACATGATCATCTAAGAAATGGTGTCGGACATCTATGTGTTTTGATCGGGAATGGTGCACCGGATTCTTTGAAAGACAGATAGCACTTTGGTTATCCACCATGATAGGGCTAGTATCACAGTGAATACCAAAATCCTTCAAAGTGTGTCTCATCCAAAGAACCTGGGCACAAGCGGCACCGGCGGCAATATATTCCGCCTCGGTGGTTGAAAGTGATACGGAATTTTGCTTCTTGGAAAACCAAGAGACAAGAGAATTTCCTAGAAAATGGCAAGTGCCACTAGTACTTTTCCTGTCGGATTTGCATCCCGCATAATCGGCATCACTGTATGAGACTAACTCATACGTGCTAGATTTTGGATAAAGTAATCCAAAATTAAGTGTATAACTTAGATAACGGAAAATACGTTTTACCGCTACTAAGTGAGACTCCTTAGGTTGAGACTGATAACGAGCACATATGCATACGGCAAACATAATATCGGGCCTACTTGCGGTAAGATAAAGTAATCTACCTATCATACCTCGATATAGACGAATGTCTACATCCTTACCGCCCGTATCCTTGTCAAGATGCGTAGTCGTGCTCATTGGAGTCTTTTTCCCGGAAGCACTTTCCATTCCAAATCGCTTAAGCAACTCCACCGTATACTTTGTTTGGTGGATGAAGATTGCATCGTTCAATTGGCGAATTTGGAGACCTAAGAAATATTTGAGTTCGCCCATGTGGCTCATCTCAAATTGGTCCTTCATAACATTAGAAAACTCTTCGCAAAGAGTGAAGTTAGTAGCACCGAAAATGATATCATCAACATAAATTTGAACTAATAAAATATCATTATTCGCATGCTTAACAAAAAGTGTAGAATCGGCTTCGCCCATTTTAAAATTCAAATCCAAAAGAAAATTCTTTAGGCGATCATACCAAGCTCGAGGAGCTTGTCTCAAACCATAAAGAGCTTTCATTAGTTTAAAAACATGATTTGGAAATTTTTCATTTATGAAGCCCGGAGGTTGAGAAACGTAAACTTCCTCAACAACATCTCCGTTTAAAAATGCACTTTTAACATCCATTTGAAATAACTTAAAATTTTTATGGCATGCATAAGACAATAAAAGTCTAATTGATTCTAATCTAGCTACCGGAGCGAAGGATTCTTCGAAATCGATACCTTCCTCTTGGCGATAGCCTTGAGCAACTAACCTAGCTTTGTTCCGGACGACGACTTGATTTTCGTCGGTTTTGTTCTTGAAGATCCACTTTGTTCCTATGACGGTGTGGTTCTTCGATGGCAAAGGAACAAGCTCCCATACCTCATTCCTCTCGAATTGAATGAGTTCCTCCTCCATGGCAAGGATCCAAGCACTATCTTCGCACGCTTCAACGATATTCTTTGGCTCTATCGATGAGGCAAAGGCATAATTGGTGAAGTGGTGGACTTGAGATCTCGTCTTGACACTATCATTAATATTGCCAATGACTTGCTCATGGGGATGGTCGCGAATGGTATGAAGCCGCTTGGGAATACCTTGATCACTAGGCACATTCTCAACAACTTCATTAGTCGGGTTAGTCTCAATAGAATCAATTGAATCAATAGACTTAGAATTTTCAAACGAATCACATAAAACATCCATAGAATCATTATCATTTGAAATTCTAGAAGTAGTAAAATTCTCATTAAAAGAGACATGAAGTGATTCCTCGATCGTAGAGGATCTTTTGTTGTATATCCGGTAGGCTTTGCTACGTGAGGAATACCCAACAAATATCCCCTCATCCGATCTCGGATCAAACTTGTCCAAATTATCATATGTGTTTTTAATAAAACATTTTGCGCCGAAAACACGAAAATGTTTAACTTGAGGCAATCTACCAAACAACAATTCATAGCAAGTTTGTTTGGTGCCGGGCCTCAAAAGTATTCTATTAAACACATAACAAGCGGTGTGTACCGCTTCCGCCCAAAATTGATAACCAAGTTGACTATCTTCGAGCATAGTGCGAGCACACTCCACAAGCGTTCTATTCTTCCTCTCAACAACACCATTTTGAGGAGGTGCGCGAGGGAAAGAAAACGTGTGAGTAATTCCAAGATCATCACAAAAATTTGAGAAAGACTCATTCTCAAATTCACCCCCATGATCACTACGAATAGTGACAATGGTGGTTCCGATGAGATTTTGTACTTTCTTCACAAATATTGTGAAGTTTTCAAAAGCTTCATTTTTATTACATAAGAAAAATACCCATGTAAATCTTGAATAATCATCAACGATGACTAGTCCATATCTTGCATTTCCTAAGGAAGCAACTCTAGTTGGCCCAAATAAATCTAGATGTAATAGCTCTAGTGGCCGTTTCGTAGAAATGCTTTTCTTAGGTTTAAATGAAGATTTAGGAAGCTTGCCACGTTGACAAGAATCACAAAAACTTTTCTTTTCAAAGACGAGCTTCGGAAAACCTTTAATGGAATTTAATTTCGAAAGTTTATAAAGTGTTCCAAAGTTCACATGTCCAAAGCGTCGATGCCATAAGTGTTGTTCACTTGTGTTGGCAACGAGACATTGTTCATATGACTTAGGAAGATCCAAAATATAAATATCTTTATGGCGTGTGCCGGAAAATAATAATTTATTATTATCATTTGAAATATGACACAATCCTTTCGCAAAGCTAACTTTGTAACCTTTGTCACAAAGTTGGCTTATTGAAATAAGATTATGATTTAAACCATTAACTAGATAGACATCACTAATTAAGGGTTTAGAAGGGTTACCCACTTTACCAACACCGACGATGGTTCCGCTCTCGTTGCCTCCAAATACGACGTGATTTCCATTTGCAATAGGAACCACTCCGGAGAGCAATTGAGCGTCACCCGTCATGTGTTTTGAACACCCGCTATCGAGTATCCAATTCCCTTTGGAGCTAAATTTAAATTTATTGCTCCTCTTCTTTTTCTTTTCCTTGAGTACCTAAAGATAGAAACTTTCATATCATGGTACCCAAGGTCATTGGGTCCTCAAAAGTTAGACCTTTGGAAGCCAAGTCCAATTGGACTTTGACTTCCCCACATAATTTCTACTATGCACAACATCCGAAAAATAAGCATTCATATATACTTGTTTTTCATCCATGCTTGTGTCCTTTGGGCTCCAAATAGTGAAAATTTTGGGAGCCATCATCCTATTGGGTGCATGCATGCGTTGTTGGTTTCTACGTGATGCATGACGTGTATAGGCATACGGAACATGATGGAATGGTGCATGACGAGAATTATTCATATGATGAGGTGGGTGAACATATGCATGTGTGGGAACACGTGCGTGAGGGTGTCTCACATGGTGTGCACGTGCCCGTGAACGTGTAGCATAGAAATCATCATATGTGTGAGATGGTGGAGTAGGACGTGTGTTCCTACGTGGCATGGTATTTGTGTACATATAAGCATGCCCCTTCTTTGGAGGTCCACCCAAAGTGGGTTTCTTTCCAAAAGAGGGTGTGGACGAGGTGGAAGCACCATTGGTAGATGAACTACCAATAGAGTGTTTGCTACCACTCGTAGAGTCACCGAAGTTGGCCTAACAAAAGTAGTGGCCGCTTTGGATGGACATCCCATTGTATACCCCAAACCAATGTGGTGATTGGCCGGAAGTAAGTCACTTAGGATTTTATCCAAATGGTCCTTACCCTTATTGAATCTATTGATTCGGCCTAATGTGTTCTCATATTTCTCTTTGAGAGAACGCATAGAAGTATCTAATGTGGATACTTGCGATGTGAGCACATAAACACGAGATTTAAGATTCTCGTTCTCAATACTCAAAGTCGAGTTTTGAGAAGTTAAATCCGCTATCCTATGTTCTTCCGGATCATCAATGCTAACATGTTCAAGTTTAGATTTGAGATTAACAATCTCATTTCTTAACTCTTCAACAACGGTGTCGTTGTTGGTGATGATAGTCTTAGGCGAGGTTTGAATGCTAGCTAGGTCATCTTTTACTTTAGTATATCGATTTACTAATTTTGTGTATTTAGACCATAAATGAGAGTTAGCATCCCTAAGATCATCCATAGTTACCTCATCGCCTTCGTCGTCGCTATCATCGGAGGAGGAAGATCCTTGATCATGCTCCTCTCTTGCCATGAAGCACATGTGCGCTTGCTCCACTTTCTCATCATCCGACTCTCCGCTTGAGGAATCCTCGGAGTCGGTGAATGTTGCTCCGACAAGTCCCTTTTTGTACCCCTTTTTGTACTTCTTTGACTTGTCAAACTTCGGCGCCTTCCACTTCTCCTTTTGCTTGTTTTGAGGGCAATCCGCTTTGATGTGTCCTGGCTTATTGCATTTAAAGCACAAGGGTGGAGAGGCGTTAGTAGAAGTAAATTTAGATTTTTGTTTGAAGTTACCCTTTCAGAAGAAGCGATTGAACTTCTTTGCCATGAGTGCAATGGATTCCATGTCCATTTCTTCTTCCGAGTCCTCATCATCGGTAGAGGTGGATGAAGCCGCCTTGAATGCAATCGCCTTTTTCTTAGGCGCATCTTGGTTCAAATAGGACTTCATCTTTTCTTGTAGCTTCACCTTGCTATCTTTGCGTACCTCGTATGACATCAAAGTACCCATTAGTTGAACTACGGTATATTTGTTCATGTCATTACCTTCCTCGATGGCGAAGGTACGTTTTTCCCAAGAAGAGGGAAGTCCTTCAATAAGCTTTGAGCACTTCTCCTTTTGAGTGTAGGACTTGCCGAGGGCCTCTAACTCGTTTATTATGTCAACGAAGCGAGCGTAATATTCTTTCATCTTCTCGCCCTGTTGCATATGAAACATTTCATAATCTTTGTTTACGACTACGAGTTTAGAGTCTCTTACCCTACTCGTCCCTTCATGAAGAATGAGGAGGGAGTTCCAAATTTGATATGCACTCTTACATGTGCATATCTTATTGAAGTCCTCGGGCTCCAATGTGCATTGCAAGGCGTTCATTGCCTTGGCATTGCTTACCTCCACGGCGATCTCTGCGGTAGTCCATTTCTCAAAGTCTTCTTCTACGGGTTCAATGTATTCCTTCATTGTGGTCCTCCATAAGGATGCACTCCGGAGGAAGGTTTCCATCCGGCATTTCCAGTACCCGTAGTTGGTACCGTTGAAGAATGGAGGCCTCGTAGAGGAATGTCCTTCCATCACCGAAAATGCTCCTTCACGGTTCCTGAAGGTGTCATAGTTGGAAGGTGGACGCACGGTCTTGTTGTCGTTGGCAGACATAGCTAAGTATCTGGCTCTGATACCAAATGTAATGCCCTACCAGCTATTGCACAAGTACTAGAGGGGGGGTGAATAGTACTTTAAAATAATCAGGAGTATAATTCCAAATTAAATTACAAACAACTACCAAATCAATTTGCGGAAGCTTAAATTGAATGATAACAACAAAATTAACAATGCAAACAAATGATGTTAATGGGTTCGGATCCACCCAAGTCTCCCCGACTTGTTCCCGGTGATCCTACGTCCCAACCACCCGGATCCCCTCCGGATACTTGAGTTAGAAACCCTAACTCAAGATTTCCACTATGAATATCTTGTGAAAAACCTTCACAAGATCAAATCATACAACAACGGCAATAGTGAATCCCACAACCCGGGATCACAACCTTCTCTCACAACCGAGAGAATCAACAAGCAATATAAATGAGTTATATTGAAATAAGCAAACTTACCACAAAATCCTATACCTTGAGTTTTTCTTACCCAATAGGTGAAATGGAGGATTTGAGGAAGATGAAGTCACCAAGACCTAGCACCAAGGAAATGACCAGCAATCGGTGCCTAGGGATGATTTGGAGACTTGGATCAAGCAATACCTTGAAGAGCTCACCAAGAACAAGCTTCTCTCTAGATGGATTCTAGATCTAGAAATGAGAGAGAATGGGTTTCTTGTGAGGAAGAGAGCTTTTGATTTGAGTGAGAATAGCTATCTCTTTTGATCTCAATGAATCTCTGAATGGAAGCTCTAACCTAGATAGAAATGACCTAGGTTCGTATTTATAGGGTCCCATAAAAACAACTTAGGTCATTCTCCAACGGATAGAAATCTGTGAGAATTAGTCGGTCAAAGAACAATCACTGACCGACTAGTTCATCAACTAGTCGGTCAGTCAAACAGCATGGACCGACTAAGAGAGGAACTGAGAAGAAAGAGAATTTCAGACCTAGAAATCTAGTCGGTCCAAGAAGACTTTCTGACCGACTAGTTTCACAACTAGTCGGTCAGTCAGTGAACGTAGACCGACTAAGAGGCAAAATGAAATAGTCTGAACACAAGTTGACTTAGTCGGTCCAAGAACAAAAGTTGACCGACTAGATTGTCAACTAGTCGGTCACCAAACGTTCTTAGACCGACTAACGATAAACAGTAGCTTAGGAGAAATTTAGCATGAACAGTAAGTCACAACTAGTCGGTCAAAGAAGCATCACTGACCGACTAGTTCACAAACTAGTCGGTCGGTGAGTCAACGTAGACCGACTAACTGTAAACAGTAAAGTCAAAGAAATTAAGGAATCAAACTAGTCGGTCCAAGAAGAGTTGCTGACCGACTAGATCACCATCTAGTCGGTCAGTACTTGTTCTTGTACCAACTAACATGCACATACAAGTCCGAATCGAAGCGCGACGCTTCGAGGAAGTTAGAATGAACTTGTACTAAGATCCTAGAGCTATGATATGAGCGTTATGAGGTTAGAATGGTAAGATATACTCAAGGCTTAACATTCTATATATCGAAGCTAAAAAGACTATAAATAAAACCTTAATAAACGGTCTTTGAGAGCTTCGATTGAATCTTCATAACTTCCAAAACGGCGCAAGAGCTTCAACGAAGCTTTAGGCATGAATACGAGCTTTGGGAAGTGTTGAGATGTCGCTTTGAATGTTCTCGTGAATTTGGCGACGATCTCCAATACTGCGCTCACAAATTGTTAGTTCATGGATTATTTATGTTTGCTCATCATCAAAACCAAATCCGGGGAGTCCAATATTCAACAGCCAAGAGGGTAATCAGACCGCCGCAGCAAATAGGCGTCCGAGCGCCGACAGAAATAACTATACGGTCGATGTACCAACTGGAAATATCAATCTCGACGGCGGGGACTAGGACGTCACTACCCCTATCGAAGACCCTAGGCTGTGTCATCGCATAGAGCATGTAGAGCTCTGGCGTCGACAGCGTCCCGGGCTCATACCTCGCAAGAAAAGTAGTCGCCATAAGGTGTTGTGCAATGCGGAGGCAGGGGTGGAGAATTGCAGATGCCTTGGCCCTACTAGGGTCAAAGGCGAGTGGTGAACCCGTGATCCGTGTCCAAAAGGCGTGCGTGTCTAACGACGGGGGTGGGATGTGCGTGGGAGAGTAAGCGCGGTCAGGGGTCGGAACAGCAGGCCACTGGAAGAATGCTCTAAGCATGTCGAGAGTAACCTCGCACTCTTGATCCATCAGTTGAAATGAGCATCCTCCAGGGGTCCGAGAAATGGAACTAAGGACTTCTAACGTCGGGCGGATGTATGTGTCCGCCGACACAGACAGAAAGTCACGCCATCCCACGTTGTCGTATAACATGAGCAGGCCCTTGAGTACCCCTAGGCAATCAAGGCCAGCTAGGTGCACGAACCTAGAGGGTACGATCGAGCGATGGGAGATACGCTCGAATCTAGCGCGATGGGCATCATCTCGGAACGTGATCCCCATCGCATCGAACGCGGGGGCGGGTGGTGCAGGTGGTGAAATGGGAGCGGCAGGAGGTGGCTGTGTAGGTGGGGGTGGGCTAGGTGGCGGAGAGTCTGCCCTAGCGGAAGAGGAGCCAGTATCACCTGCCCTCTTCCGCTTGGAAGTGGGCTCCTGGGTGCGTGGCCTAAGGCGAGGCGGCATGTGTGCCACGAGTCGTGCCCACTCAAATAAAAATGTGACACGCTATATAATAGAACGAGTGTACCTGAGCACGACACGAGAGCAAAATCTGAAGTGCGCGAAGAAACGCCTCCTCCGCGAAGCTCCGAGTGCGTCCAGAATCTCCCCCAAGCTCCCCCAAGCTAGCCTTAAAAGCAAACAATAAAATCAGCGACGAATATCAATAAATGTGGGGGGAGATGGGCATTTATATATATATATATATATATATATATATATATATATATATATATATATATATATATATAAGTTAATTGGGTTTTGGGGCACAATAGGCGTACGAATCGGGAGAATGGAGAAGAAATTCGAATTTGGGGCGAAATGGGGGATGACCGGCGGCGGGGGAGGCGGCGCCGGCGAAGTGTGACGACGGGGCAGCGTCGGTGACCGGTGGAGGTCTTCGACCGGCGGTGGCGAGGGATCAGGTGAGGGAAGCGATGATTCGGGCGGGAGTCGAAGCGGCAGCGGGCAAGTGCGAGAAAAATTGGGGATTTTGCATTTCGAATTTCGCGCTGCGCCCGCAGCGCTTATATAGGAATGTTACGACTCGGCCGAGTGAAGCGTTCACTCGGCTGAGTGGGACTATGTAATGAAATTTTGAAATATCTTTCACAAGTTACGACTCGGCCGAGTGACTTTTCCCACTCGGCCGATGGACAAGTTCCACTTGGCTGAGTGGCAAGGCCACTCAGCAACTTTTTAGAACGTGGAGGGTATCAGATTCACTCGGCCGAGTGACACTCACTAGAGTGGCAAATTATACTCTAAATTGCAGAAAATAACAGAGAGTTGGTCTATAGGAACTTCCCTGATCTATACTCCACTCGACCGAGTGGAGTCTTTGTTCGACCGAGTGAAATATGTCACTTGGCCGAGTGGCATCCTGTTTTCTGCAACTGCTCTCTGTTTTCACGCCAATCTATGTTTTGCTTCCTCCAGTCAGTCTCTGCCTTCTCCTGGGGCCTGAGCGCGTTCCTGGAGTGCTCTCTCTTGCCTTAGTCAACCTCCATATGAGTGATCTCTCGTCCTCCATCTCCTGTCAATAAAAATAGAGCACGTTGTCACGATTTTTATAAACGCAAGACTCAAAACACTAAGAAAAATATAAAATAAAAATAAAAATCAACTAAGAATGATATAAAACCGTCGGGTTTCCTCCCGACAAGCGCTCGTTTAAGGTCATGAGCTCGACCCCTTATGATTTTCGTTTAGCGCGTAATGTTGGGCGCATGCGAGATGCGCCCGTCAAATTTGCCGGGAAGGCCACTTGGATTTGGTTGTTGATGCTCGTGGGCTTTCCTCGACGTCCCCTCATCATGGGTAGAGTTGGACGATAAGTCTCCCAAGCTTGAGTTGGCACAAATCTTCTTTTTCACCGGTGACACCGATCTTCTATCCGGAGGAGCTTTCCTTGAGTTATTGGTCGTGGAGAGCTTACATAGCTCCCTAATCCTTGCGACATCAGCGTCGTCTACTTTTTCATCAGCCATAGAGCTATCCGGGGGGTCCTCCAACTTTTCTCCAATGCTAGAAGTTTGGCCTTCTTAAAGGCCGTCATCATGGAGAGCGCTAATAGAATGTGGAATGGCTTCATCGATCACCTCGTCAAGGAGGTCCACATAGTCCAACTCCTCTTGGTAGGGCGTATGCTTCATAAATTTAGGAATATGGAACTCAACCTCGATGTTTCCAACATTCAAAGATAAAGTACCTTCTCTCACGTCGACTATCACACCGGCGGTGGCCAAGAAGGGGCGTCCGAGTATAAGTGAAGTGTCGCCCTCCTCTTTGATGTCCATAATGACAAAGTCGCACGGCAAGCATATTCCTCCCTGTACTTGGAGCGGTATGTCCTCCGCAGTCCTTACCGGCCTAGTAACCCGACCATCCGTAAGTTGTATTCTCATGTCCGTTGGCTTCAAGTCGGTACCCGTATTCAATTTCCGAAACATGCTGAGGGGCATTAGGCTCACACTTGCTCCCAAGTATACCAAAGCCTTTTGTAGTGGGACTCCTCCAAGTGTGCATGGTATGCGAAAGCTTTAGGGATCCTTGAATTTAGTAGGCTCCTTTTCTCTCCGGGTGCACTAAGTTCCTTGCTCGGCAAGCATTATTTTCTCCTTCCTTTTCTTTCCCGATATTAAGTCCTTCAAGAACTTGGCGTATGACGGGATCTCTACAATAGCATCCAAGAAAGGTATGTTGAGGTTTACTCCCCTCAAGTACTCAAGGAACTTGGCGAGCCTCTTCTCAATTTTAGCTCTCGCCAACCGTTGCGGAAAGGGCACCGGTGGCATATAGGTGCGCTCCTCATTAGGCTTCTTCATTTCATAATTTCCACCTTCTTGCGGCTCTTTTGTGCTCTCCTCTTCAATAGATGTCTCTTTGTCTTCCAAAATCTCTACCACGGGCTCCTTGGTTTGGACCATGGCGGGAGTAGTATCCTTCCCGCCCTAGTAGTAACCACCACCACCGCATTGATGTGGCTGGTATTGCTCTGTGGATTGGGCTCCGGTTGAGCCGGCAATTGTTGAGTGTTCTTGTTAAGCAACGCAAGTTGCTCTCCAAGTTGCGCAACGACGGTATTAAGCGAGTCTTGTTACGCCGTCAACCTAGCATTTATTTTTCTTTGCTCCGCCATGAATTCCTCCACCCTAGCTTCATGATCCGATCTTGGTTGTGCTTGTGGTGGGTTCGGAGCTCTCCAACCTTGGTTTTAACCCGGCGGCCTATATGGTCCCGCTTGTTGCCTAGGCGGGTAGTTTTGTTGTGGTGGCCCCCTCGGTTGGTATTGATGTTGTGGAGGTGGAGGCCTAGCTTGAGGTTGTTGCGGCGATGGTGGATTTAGAGCTCCGTCATTATTAGCGTATGAGAAGCCCGGATGATTCCTCATGGCCGGGTTGGCCCAATAATCGGTGTTCCCCGCTACATATTGGATTTGCTCTATAGCACCCTCTCCATACTCTCCTCCAACGAACATAGCTTGAGATTGGTCTTGCCAATCGCTCATATTCCCTCCCGGCGTAGATGTGGCGGGAACTCCATGCGGCTCGGTGATATACTTCTCCAATCTCTCCATGACCTTGTGAAGAGAGTCAAACTTATTGGAAAGCTCCGCTACGGCCTTAGCCTCATATATGCTTGTTGGTTTCAAGGAGGTAGAAGATTTCCCTTGCTCGTCGCCCCATTGTTGATTATTAGAGGCCATCTCCTCTAATAGGGTCGTAGCTTCATCCGGCGTCTTGGATAGAATGGTTCCGTTGGCGGTTGCATCTATAATTTGCTTAGTGCCCGGTTGGAGTCCATTATAAAAGCTGTGTACTAGCTCCCACGCCTCGATGCTATGATGGGGGCACTGATGCTGAAGGTCTTTAAAGCGCTACCATGCCTCGTATAGAGTCTCATGCGGTCCTTTCTTGAAGGACATAAGTGCGCTCCTTATCTTCACCATCTTAGATGGCGGGTAGAATTTATCAACAAAAGCACTAGCCAACTCATTCATAGGTCCCCGGACAGGAGTCACGCATAGGGGACATATAACGACGATATCATAAGTCCCCGGAGCAACGGGAGGAGTCACGCGTAATTCAGGGGGTTAAACGACAAAGATCTCCATCTTTCAGCCCCTCACCCGATCGGTTGGATATGCCAACCGATCGGGTGATGCACGCGTGCACCACCCGGATAGCTGCTAAAGCGATGTAGGATTCAAAAGACCGGGTCGCCGACCGGTTCAACCCGATGAACTTCTCGGGAAATTGGAGCTGAAATCCAATCGATCGGGTGATCTTCACCCGATCGGTTCATCTGTAGCTGTTTCCTCGAAGAGATGACCTGGACAGCTCACCCGACCGCCATCAGACTGTGCCAAAACATCCGAAGTTACTATCTTTTGGGCGAAAATTCCAACCGATCGGTTGATTTATCAACCGATCTATTCACCCGACGACGCCAAGATCCAAACGGCTAGGAGCTTTTGCCAACCGACCGTGTCGCGTGACCGGGTGAAGTCCTGAAGATCGTTGCCAAAGTTCGTAGCAGGTCACCCGATCGTGTGATTCTTCACCCGATCGGGTGATGTCACTTTCTATATATAGAAGCCCTAAGTTTCCAGAAACAGGAGAGTTGTATTTTTTACTGTTTTCCTCTCTTGGGACAGCTGTAATTTCTTTGTTATTTGTAAGTGTTCTGATCTTAACCAAACTTTGATATTATCTTAATTGCATTGCTACTACTTCATTCCGATCGTCTGATTATGTTTTTAACGGTCGATTTTCATTTAGATTGCTTTTTACCTAAAATGTGTGTGTAGTTCCCAAATCCGGGATTTTGGTGGAAACCCCTTCGTGGGTTCTCCCTAATGCATCCATAGGACTAGGAAATCGATAGGGATTAGGAATCTATCGGTTATGCGGGGTGTTTCATTGTCATCGGTGGGAAAAAGACCGCCTTTGACCGTTGGGCCGAGGGGGAATAAACTTGGCGGTTGATTCCCTAGTCATAGCTCACGCCCTTAGCGTAGACATCGAATCCTAGCGCGCGGGAGCGGTAGGATGAGATGTTGGAAGTTATCGTTGCGAGCTTAGTGCTCCCGGAGTCGGTCAGTATTAATGGACATGGGAATGCCCACTGACTGAACCCAGGTAGTCTGGCGTATCATCCTGGGCACCGACCGGAATATCGGGCCCATGGGACGCTGGTATCACTCTTAGAGGCAACGTCTCACCATTAGACCCTAATTCCGATCATTATCCTATTCGTCGGTCATATTGGCGAGAATCGCATGATAGGATGGAAACCAAAGTCCTAGGTTTCCTCTATTATTGTTCATCCTCATTTCTGCAATTCGTGACAAACCATCATTCGATTTGGGCTAGCTCACCCCATGGGGTGAATTTGGTCCTTTCTGACACAAGCACAACCACGCCTCCCTGAGTTCGACCCCCGAGCCACACTACAACATCGTGCGTTTGCGATTACAAATATTTAAATCTCACGCCCCCACCACATATTATTGCACACTTGCATGCACACAAACGTGGGGGACGTCAAGCTTTATGGCGCCGTTGCCGGGGAGGCAACGTGCTTGTTATTTTAGGATCTCATGAACCCTTGAGTCTAGCTCACATCCCTATCTCGCGATAATTTTCGCATTCTTCTTTTTCGTTTTTATTTTCTTATTTTTATTTTTATTTTCTATTTTATCTGTTTCTTTCCCACTTTTCGCTTCACGGGTGTTTGTTGCTTTTAATGCGCAGGAACACAAGGAGTCTTGACGACTTGATTCTTGTTGATCCGAAGATAAATGCCACCCTAAGGCATCTGGCCGCAGAGAAGCAAAGAAGAGAAGTGCCTGAAGCCATGGGGGAGAACACCCCACCTCATAAATCCCTGCTGGAGTACTCGATGCCTTCCCTCGAGTCCACCTCCGCCATCCGTCCTCCTGCTATTACGGTGCAGAGCTTCGAGCTCAAGCCGTCCTTAGTGACATGGATCCAGCAGGATCAATTCTCGGGGGCACCCATGGAGAGCCCCATCGAACATTTGGACTCCTTCTTGGAGAAATATGACACCTTCCGCATAAATGGTGTCACAACCGAGGCGATCCGTCTGAAGCTATTCCCCTTCTCTATGCGGGATAAGGCCAAGCTGTGGCTTAGGGGGAAGGACCTAAATACGTTCAACACTTGGAAGAAGCTTTCAAACGATTTTCTGACGAAATTCTTTCCTCCGGGGAAGACCATGAAGTTGAGGAGTGATATCTCATCCTTCTCACAGGCCAGCCACGAGTCCCTGCATGAAGCTTGGACAAGATTTAAAGAGATGCAGCGAAGATGCCCTCATCACGAGCTTCCCAAGTGGCAGATAAATAATCTGTTCTACAACGGATTGAGAGATGATTTAAAGTCTTCAATGGATACCGCGGCTGGGGGGTCCTTCATGTCTAGAAGTGAAGAAGATGCCGGGAACATATTAGAAAACATGGCATCGAACAATGAGCGGTGGTGTGACGAGCGAGCCACACCTAGATCTGGGGGTATCCACAGGGTCGAGGACGTTGTCAAATTATCCAGCAAGTTTGACTTGTTGTCGACCCAGATCTCAGCGCTGATGGTAGGAGCCGGTGGTACCGGTACAAAACATATTGTGGCGGTGGAATCTGAAGTCATTGGAGACTTCGAGGGTGGTGACATCTCACCTCCGTTGGACCAAGCGAGCACACTATTCTACAATCATACGGGGAACGCACCGTACCCTCCACGGACTAGCTCCAACCCGGCCTACTCTCCAAATAACCAGAACCACCCCAACCTTAGATACCGGGCACCGTATCAGCCGCCGCCGCCTCAGCAGCAGCAACAACAGATATATCAGCCGGCTAGGCCTCAGCAACAGCAGTTTCAGCCGCAGCAGCAATTTCAATAGCAGCAGCCTCCGCAACAGTATCAGCAGTACCCCCCAAGGAACCAGCAGCCCATTCAGCAGCAGCAGTATGGCCAACAGAGGGCCATCTCTCCGGTTGAGTCCCTCTTGACTCAATACATTACCAACCAGGAGAAAATCAATTTGAAGCTGGAAATGGGGCAGATGGCTCTCACTGACCAAGTGACTCAGCTGGGGTTACAAGTGGCGAACCTTCAAAGGTCGCAAAATCTATTACCGCCACAACCTGAAGTGAACCCGAGGGGAGCAAATCAAACTTTGGCACTCACGCACGAGAATGCGAATGTGTCCGCTATCGTATTGAGAAGCGGAACACAAATCCCCATAAGAGTGCCCACCAAGGAACCGGAAGCACCGTTGGTCGTAGAGCGACCAATTGAAAAATTGAATGACAACGGTGCTTCGTCGCCAAAGCCGACGACTCCGGAGGGAGTCCCTGAAGAGGAGAAGAAGAGAAACGAGGAAGGGAGCCTCAAAGTGTTCAAGCCCATTGTGCCTTTTTCAAAACGGCTAGCCTAAGCCAAGATAGACGAAAAGTATGGCAAATTCTTTGCCATGGTCAAGGATCTAAGCTTGCAAATCCCCTTCCTTGAAGCTATCGAGACGATTCCCTCC
This sequence comes from Scilla litardierei, assembly GCA_030789695.1. NCBI lineage: Eukaryota > Viridiplantae > Streptophyta > Magnoliopsida > Asparagales > Asparagaceae > Scilla > Scilla litardierei. Next base: position 112,086,947 of record CM061137.1, on the reverse strand, counting down.
TACGCAAAATTTCTAAAGGATTTGGTGACAAGAGGGTCGAGAAAGGAGAAGGTCGTATTGACGGCGGAATGCAGCGCTCTCATTCAGAGAGCAAATCCGCCTAAGCTTAAAGACCCGGGGAGCTTTTCTATCCCTTGTGCGATCGGGGAGGTAAAGATCCATCGCGCGCTCGTCGATCTTGGGGCGAGCATCAGTGTAATGCCACTGTCACTATATAAGAGGATAGGGATGGGCGACTTGGAGCCCACCGGTATGACCTTACAGCTTGCAAACCGATCGGTCAAATATCCGGTGGGGGTTGTAGATGACCTCCCTGTCAACATAAGTGGGGTGCATGTGCCAGTGGACTTCATCGTCATGGACATGCCTAAAGATGCACACCCCCATCATCCTTGGATGGCCTTTTCATGGCCACTGCCGGCGTTTTAATTGATGTGAAGAATGGGAAGCTTTCCCTTAACGTCGGCAGCGAAAAAGTCGAGTTTGACTTGGGGTTGTCAATGAAGCACCCTAATCTCCCGGATGATCCAAGATGCAATATGCTGGAGTTAGAAGAAGAGAGAGTTGTGGAAGCAAGCTCCTGGGAAATTCTTTCAAGAAATCCCCCCGATAGCTTGGGGGACTTAGAAGAACATGTCGGCCCGAAGGAAGATGATGTTGCTGGGAAAGCGGATGCGGCACATACAGTCCCTCCCGGATTTCAAAAGGCTCCTCCGACGAGGAGGAAAGGGAAAGAGCCCTGGGGGCTCACCGGAGATGAGATCCGGATCCTGAAACGAGTTACGGTAGACGCCAATTTAAGGGAGAAGCCTCCGGATTCCATCAACGGAGGGAGAGTCGTCGAGCAAGTTTTCTTGTCACCGCCGACGACACCAAAAGCCGCCAACTCCGAATCTGAAGCGATGCCGATCTTAGGGCATCACCCACGTCCGCCTTGAACATCATCTACGGACGTCGAGCAAACGACGTTAAACAAAAGCGCTTCATGGGAGGCAACCCATGCTCTAAACTTTTATCTTCGTTTTTAGGATTATTTTTAGCTTTATTTTTCCTATTTTAATAAATAAATCCAGCCGCGGGAACTTCCATCGAGAGACTAAGGCCATTAATGAACTTTTGCAGAAAACAAGACCTCACCCGATCGGGTGACTATTCAACCGATCGGGTGAGACGTATCAGACAATGGCCGTATCTGTGCTCCAACGAACCAGTCGGGTGAAGCAAGCTGAGACCGGGTGGCAGACTGTGTGAGCTGGGCTGAAGTCTCGGAAAATTTTGGGATTTGATCAACCGATCGGTTGATGCAAAGCATGGTCGGGCGACTGACTGGGTGAGCTGTACCAAACTTTTGGGAAAATCTGTGGAGCGGCCAATCGATCGGGCGAGTTATCACCCGATCGGTTTGCCTGTAGCATCTTTTCAGCAAAAATTTCGACCTAATTATCAACCGATCGGGTGAAAACTCACCCGATCGGTTCGACTTAAAACCTATAAATACAACAGCACCCCACACGTTCATCTCCCTCACCCGATCTCGATCCTCTCTCGCCGTTTCGACTCCCTCTCCCTCCAACCGGCCTTGTTTCTCCCTCAACCGACCACACAACCCTCTCAATCGATCTCTTCTCTCTCTTTTTCCATCTTTCCATCGATCTCTCTCCCTTTCTCTTCGATTTCACACCATCAAAAACCCTAATTTCTGCCCAAACCCCCTCCCCACTTTCGAAATTTGCTGAAAAGAAGCGCCGCGGCTTCACACTTCTCCTCATTACGTTGCGTAGGGACATCTACGAGCAAGGATCTTCATCTCGCTTGGGTAACTTCGCTCCTTAGCTTAATTCTATATTTTGCCCTAGAATTTCAATTTGCTCGATTGCTTGTGTTAGTGTGCATTCATCGCATTTCGTATTCACTCACACACACACACACACACTCTCTCTCTCTCTCTCTCTCTCTCTCTCTCTCTCTCATGGCCCGGGATCAAGATAAGGGTGAGGGTATCATGTGAGAGGAGGGGTCGTCTCGCAAGAGACGCAAGACTACATGTCCACCACACTAACGCCCTCCTCCTGCACAACCTGCACAACCCCAACCCCAACCCCAACCTATCGTCCCAGTTGAGGACCCACTGATGGGCCCACGTGGCTACCGGTTTAGGAATCAAGAGCATAAGGATTTCTATCATAGGCTTGATGCACGGGGGCACCTATCGACCAAATTTGCCCACACCTAATCGCTTATCGATCTCGGTGTCTTCACCGAGGTCGAGACTCTATTCGCAAATTTAGATTGGTTAGCTTTCCTAAACGCCTCCGCGGTGTCCTACCCCTCCCTCACACTCGAATTTGTATCCACGCTTGTTAGTGAGTCGGGGTCAATCGTCATCTTCCGTGTCCGTAACAGAACCATTCGTACTAATCTGAACGTCATTAATAACATCTTTGGTGTCCCCATCCTTGGGGACGACGCTATCCGTCCCTACAGGTATCACCCCGAATTTGACGTCGATCAGTTTTGGTTCTGCCTCACCCTACACGACCCGTATCCCCGAGGTAAGGCCAAGGCCTCCTCCATCATTCACCCCATCTTCCGTCTGGCCCACCGAATCATATCATGCACTATTTTTCCCCAGGGATGAGTCAGGTACCGTGACCATCCCTGATCTCTTCATTCTATGGGCCATGACCTTTCCCTTTGTTCGCGGGGATGACGGGATTTCTTTTAGGGCCCCAGTTTCCGTTCATGCCGGTGCTTGGCTTATTCACAAGCTTCTTGAGATTAGCCGTACCGGCAAGGGCAAGCTTTGTTGCGGGGGCCTTATCACGATCATAGCTTCTTCTCCCCAGTTCAACATTGTCATCCCCCGAGATCTGCCCACTACCGCAGGACCCTCACGTCTAGATCTCAATGTACTGCGGCATATTCACATGATTAAGCCCCGCCCCGATGGCCGTTTCACCTTCCATTACGGGCACCCCCCGTCTCCCTATACCATTCTGCCCAACCCCGCTCGCATGACCATCCAGCTTGTGGGAGACTGGACTTTCCCACCTGATCATGAGTTTCTTGCGGGGTTGCGCCTTCCATTTATCCCGGGCGCACCTAGACCTCCTTCTCATGCCGCCTACTTAGGCGAGCAGGACTTTCCTATGTCCCGAGGTGATTCCGGGGTTGGTCCTAGTCATGTCATCCCTGCTCCTGTCCCGATCACCACCGTCGCCACCTCTCCGGTCCGTACGACCACCACCTCCACTTTCGTCACTCCATACGTGCGCCGCAAGGAATTGCAGGTGCGATCGCGATCACTTCTCCCACCATCCTCTTCTATCACCGTATCCACCCCATTCACCACCGTTTCTACCCATCTACCACCTCCTTGGTCGCCCTTTCACTCCCACTCACCATCACCACCACGACTCCACTTATCATTCACACCTCCACACCCACCGATCCATCACCCCGACCACTTTCTCCACTCCTTCATACACCAGTCACCTCTCCCACCCACTCCCCCGCATCTCCCACATCTTCCACCGAGGAGGGCAAGGATGATTCCTCTCCTGCTTTTTGATTTCACTTTTGTTTTCTGACCTCCCCCTTGCATATCTCTGCATTTTCATAATCATATCATTTCGCTAGCATTGTCACGTCTAGCTTGGGGGAAGTCAATTTTTCTGTGTGCTGTCGTGTGACGTTTTTGTATGTGTGTTTGTTTATTTGTCGTGGTGTGATTTTCCATTTTTATTTTCCGTTTATATGTCGTGTGGTGTGATCTTTATCTTTATTTTTATTTTCAGTTTCGTATGTGTGTTTTTTCTTGTTTTTCGTGTCTTTTGTGTCGGTGCATCCCCCCCCCCCATTTTCATTGCCCTCCCGTATTCACTTTTATTGCATTGAGGGCAATGCAAGTTTCAGCTTGGGGGAGTCGCATTTCGTGCGTCATTTGTGTCTTTTTCTTCGTTTTTGAGTCGTTTTCATCGTGTTTTTATTTCTCTTTTCTTCCTTTTTATCTCTTTCTCCTAGAGATGAACCATATGATGAATTGCCACAAAAATCACACACACACCTAGCATGGCTTCGATAATCACATTCACTAACCCTAGGAAGTCGAGTCCTCTTGCATTTCATGCATCGTGTGTCCACTTAGCTTTTTTGTGAGTCGTATGTCATGACTAGCGTTTGGTGCACTTCTACTTTGTGATTGAGTTTTATATACCTGTCCAGGAATGACCCCTAGATTATCATGCTTCGATTTGAATATGCGGTATTTGCCTCTCCTATCTGCTTCTGTATGCAGGAATATATATATCGTATGCTTCATTTCGCATGTGTCGGGATTCCACAATTTGGACTAGGATAACCCATTTTAGCCTATTCTCTGATTAGCAAAATATCTCCTTTGCCCAAGTGTTTAGAATCTGATTTCTTTTTCATTTTACTTGGTGCAAATCCCCTCGTCGTGTACCGTTCTCCCACTTGGGAGAGTACACACGTGTATATACCCCAAAATCCAAAAATCCAAAAAAAAAGAGAAAAGAGAAAAGAAAAGAAATAAACAAATACATGCATACATATGTATAGCCAAAAATCCAAAAAAATTCATATATCCAAAACCCAAAAAAATGTGTATGAATATTTTCCTACCTGCCGAGAATAAAGGGAAGGCGAGAATTTGCACCGAGTGTTCAACTCCACATCATCTCAACCCCCATCGCTTTCGAAAACACTTGGAATAGGGAATTTCTAGCTATTATCTAGGCGATAGTGTGGTGATGTCCGAGTCCCTAGCTGTGGAGTCCCTGACACATGATACGTTTCTATTCTCATACTCTTCTCATGCATGCTTGAGCTATATATTCACCGCCTATTTCGAATCGAATCGATATTTGGGTCTTTTCTTGGATTTGTGTATATGGAGCTTATAGCACAATGTAGATAGCGACACCGTCTGCTAGCACACGACCACACTCACTCGCGCTTCACCGCGTGGGCCCACGACACTTGTCTGGACTCGTATTCCTTGGTTTAGTGATGTGATTTGGCATTTACTTGCTTGGTGTGTCGTTTTTGATTTTGTTGGCCCTGACGGGCGATTTAGGATTTAGAGTTCTCTTTTTCTCTCCTTCTCTCTATTTTCTCCCTCCGAGCTCCTACTCTCACTCGTCTTCCTCAAGGACGAGGAAGGGTTCAGCTTGGGGGATTTTGACGTGCGTTTATATTTCATATATTCACGCACGTCTTCTTCTGTGTTTTTCCGTTATTTTCCGCCGTCTCGTATCCGTTTTCTCGTATTTTCTCGTTTTCTTTCACTTTTCCGTGTTTTTGTATATTTGTGGGAGTTTGACAGCGTAGGGGACAAATAACGACGATATCATAAGTCCCCGGAGCAACAGGAGGAGTCACACGATCCAGGGGGTCAAACGACAAAGATCTCCATCGTTCAGCCCCCAACCCGATCGGTTGGATACGCCAACCGATCGGGTGATGCATGCATGCACCACCCAGACAGCTGCTGAAGCGATGTGGGCATCAAGAGACCGGGTCACCGACTGGTTCAACCCGACGAACTTCTCGGGAAATTGGAGCTGAAATCTAACCGATCGGGTGATCTTCACCCGATCGGTTCATCTGTAGCCGTTTCCTCGAAGAGATGACCCGGACAGCTCACCCGACCGCCATCAGACCGTGCCAAAACGTCAGAAGTTACTGTCTTTTGGACGACAATTCCAACCGATCGGTTGATTTATCAACCGATCGATTCACCCGACGACGCCAAGATCCAAATGGCTAGGAGCTTCCGCCAACCGACCGTGTCACCTGACCGGGTGAAGTCCTGAAGATCACTGTCGAAGTTCGCAGCAGGTCACCCGATCGGGTGATGTCGTTTTCTATATATAGAAGCCCTAGGTTTCCAGAAACGGGAGAGTTGTATTTTTTTTACTGTTTTCCTCTCTTGTGACAGCTGCAATTTCTTTGTTATTTGTAAGTGTTCTGTTCTTAACCAAACTTTGATATTATCTTAATTGCATTGCTATTACTTCATTCTGATCGTCTGATCATGTTTTTAAAGGTCGATTTTTATTTAGATTGCTTTTTACCTAAAATGTGTGAGTAGTTCCCAAATCTGGGATGTTGGTGGAAACCCCTTCGTGGGGTTTCCCTAATGCGTCCATAGGACTAGGAAATCGATAGGGATTAGAAATCTATCGGTTACACGGGGTGTTTCATTGTCATCGGTAGGAAAAAGACCGCCTTTGACCGTTGGGCCGAAGGGGAATAAACTTGGCGGTTGACTCCCTAGCCATAGCTCACGTCCTTAGCGTAGACATCGAATCCTAGTGCGTGGGAGCGACAGGATGAGATGTTGGGAGTTATCGTTGCGAGCTTAGTTCTCCCGGAGTCGATCAGTGTTAATGGACATGGGAATGCCCACTGACCGAACCCGGGTAGTCTGACGTATCATCCTGGGCACCGACCGGAATATCGGGCCCATGGGATGCTGGTATCACTCTTAGAGGCAGCGTCTCACCATTAGACCCTAATTCTGATCGTTATCCTATCTGTCAGCCGTATTGGTGAGAATCGCATGATAAGGTGGAAACCAAAGTCCTAGGTTTTCTCTATTATTGTTCATCCTCATTTCTGCAATTCGTGACAAACCATCATTCGATTCGGGCTAGCTCACCCATGGGGTGAATTTGGTCCTTTCTGACACAAACACAACCACGCCTCCCTGAGTTCGACCCCCAAGCCACACTATAACAACGTGCGCTTGCGGTTACAAATATTTAAATCTCACGCCCCCTACCACATAGTATTGCATACTTGCATGCACACAAACGTGGGGGACGTCAGCGTGTCCATTCTGTTCGGCCGAGTGGGGCTTCTTGCTCTGCCGAGTGAGTGGTCTACTCGGCCGAGTGGTGTGCTGTTGAGCTCATTCTTCCTTCTTCCCGCCTCCTCGTCGCTCCTATCGATTTCCTTTTTCTTCCGCTCATCCTCCATCGCTGATAAGTCCTCGAATGAGCCGTGGGTGACACTCCTAAGCGCGTGCAAATCCTTTGATCTCAAATTTGCTCCAGATCGCTCCATATTTCCTGAAATATGATAAAAACATGAAATAGTGAAAAGCATCGCAATATTATCGAATAATCGTGAAAAACGCAATATGAGCGATCAAAACGACATGCAAACATGCAGAAAAAAGGTGTAAAATATGGAGTGATCATTCGCTGAACGTAACGCAAGGCTGTAAGAGACTTCTTGACGGTGGTCGCGTTCAAGGGAGGACCCAAGGGACGCTGATCGTCAGGAGGGAGTGGAACTCCGAAGTGACGAAAGACCAAGGTCAAGAGGCACGGATAAGGAATATGCACGGTCTTGGACGACTTCCTGAGGCACTCAAATGAGTCCATCTTGTCCAAAATGATGCGAGCCCAATTTATCTCGCTCCCATCAAAGAGGGCATAGATGAGCTTCAGGAAGGGCTGGGATGGCAGACTAGAGGAGCCGTACTTCAGGAGAAGACACGACTTCAGAATCAAATTCAGGACCCACGCATTTGGTTTGAAAGACTTGGAAGGAACGCCAATCATGGCTGGAGGAACGACGTGAAACATGTCAGCTAGGAGGGACTGATCGAGGTCGTGGATATTATCCACAAAGATGTCAGAAGGGAGCAGACCAGACTAGGAGACCCCAAGTATTTGTTCTAAGATCTCTGTCGTGAGAACAATGGGCGTCCCAAAACAGTGGTCTCAATACAGTGCTTGTCGTCATACTCACCCCGAACTCGATTTGCATAGAAGAGTTTGACGAGCCGAGGGTAAGGATGAGGATTCGCCTTGGGATTGTGGCGAAGATAATCAAGGAGCCCGCTATAGGATAAGAGATCGACGAGCTTAGGAAAATTAGAGAACTGGACATAGTGCTCGAGGATCAATGGGCAATGCTCGATACGGTTGTAGGCGGCTAGACACAACGGGTCATTGTGACATAGAGAGATATCCACCCCACCAGAAGGCATGGGAGCCCTCCCCTTTGACTGACGTGAGGTAGTGCGAGGAGGAGGGGTAGGTTCCTTCTCGGCAGCCTCAGTCTCGGGGATATAGTCGTCGTCGGAGTCAGAGGGTGGTGTGGAAGGAGAGGCAGCACGATAGGGTCCAGGAGTCAAAATCTTTTTGAACTTTGGATAGGGCTTGGGTTTAGATTGGGGTTTTGGCTTTGAGGGAGCCGCCTTCGTCTTTTTGAAAGGAGGCGAAGAAGATGATGGAGAAGTTGGCGATGAAGAGAGCGGACGAGTGGTTTTGGAGCGGCGTTTGGGAGGATTAGGGTTGGATGGAGGGTCGATGGTCATAAGAGAGGGACCGGAAGGGCGGATAGGGATACGAGTTCTTGCCATGAGATCGAGACAAGAAATCGAACGAAATCGAACGAGAATTGAACGAAAATCGAACGAAACCGAACGAAAACGAACCCTAATCGAATGAGAAAAGGAAAGGAGGAGATACCAAAAAGGGAGGAGAGCGGCCCGGGAGGAAGGAGGATGGCCGACGGTGACAGGATGCAGCCGAAGACGATGGTGGACGGCGGAGACAACGGAGGGTTTTAGGAAGAAGGGGGCGCACCGATTAGAATGAATTCTAATCGGTGCGGAGAGGGTTTAGTCGGTTAAAGTTGGACCAAAGACCAAATTTCCCTTGCCCAATTAGTCGGTCTGCGTTCAGGAGCTGACCGATTAAAACTAATTCTAGTCGTTCGGCAAGTGAGCTTGGACCGACTAAATGGTAAATAGCAAGTGGGTCAAGGAAAGGGACACGAACTAGTCTGTCTGAGTTCAAAGTCTAACCAACTAGAAGTGAAGCTAGTCGGTCTGGAGATGAACTGGGACCGACTAACAGAGTCCAAAAATTTGAGAATAAGAAATTTTGAGTTCTTTCCAAAGAGCACTTGGACTAAACATCTAAACACTCTCATACACACTTATTCTACCCCATAAAGCCAGAAAACCATAAATACGATGCGCAAATCGAAAAACCAATCATAAACCCAACATAAATAAAGAATATCACAGCTAATCCAATAAGGGCTTATGAAACGCATTATCAAGCAAGATTATAAAAAATTATGAATCCTAAATCTCGGATTCACCCATAATCCCCAATTCTCGATGTAACCGCACAAAGGTATCTTCCTTGAGTGGTTTCGTGAAAATATCGACGATTTGCTTCTGGGTTTCAACGTACACTAAAATGATGTCCTTTTTAGCTACATGATCATCTAGGAAATGGTGACGGACATCTATATGTTTGGTACGTGCAGCACCGGCGGTAATATATTCCGCCTCGGTGGTTGAAAGTGATACGGAATTCTGCTTCTTGGAAAACCAAGAGACAAGGGAATTTCCTATAAAATGGCAAGTGACACTAGTACTCTTCCTGTCGGATTTGCATCCAGCATAATCTGCATCACTATATGAGATTAACTCATATGTGCTTGACTTTGGATTGAACAATCCATAGTCGAGTGTGTGACTTAAATAACAGAAAATATGTTTAACCGCTATTAAGTGTGATTCCTTAGGTTGTGACTGATACCTAGCACAAACACATACTGCAAACATTATATCTGGCCTATTAGCAGTAAGATATAATAAACTACCTCTCATACATCGATATAGACGAATGTCTACATCTTTGCCGCCTGTGTCTTTATCGAGATGTGTTGTGGTGCTCATCGAAGTCTTCTTGCTAGAAGCATTCTCCATTCCAAATCGCTTTAGCAGCTCCACCGTGTACTTGGTTTGGTGAACGAAGATTCTATCGTTCATTTGGCGAATTTGGAGTCCTAAGAAATATTTGAGCTCACCCATATGGCTCATCTCAAACTGATCCTTGATGACATTCGAAAACTCTTCGCAAAGAGTGAAGTTAGTAGCACCGAAAATGATATCATCTACGTAAATTTGAACTAGAATAATATCATGATTTGCATACTTAACGAAAAGCGTTGAATCAACCTCGCCCATTTTGAAACCCAAATCCAAAAGAAAGTTCTTTAGGCGGTCATACCAAGCTCTAGGAGGTTGTCTCAAACCATAGAGTGCTTTCTTAAGTTTGAAAACGTGATTTAGAAATTTTTCATTTATAAAACCCGGAGGTTGAGAAACATAAACTACCTCAACGACATCTCCGTTTAAAAATGCACTTTTTACGTCCATTTGAAAAAGTTTGAAATCTTTATGGCATGCAAATGACAGTAATAACCAAATAGATTCTAATCTAGCTACAGGTGCAAAAGATTCCTCGAAATCAATACCTTCCTCTTGCCTGTAGCCTTGAGCAACTAACCGAGCTTTGTTCCGGATGACATTTTGGTTCTCCTCGGTCTTGTTCTTGAAGATCCACTTCGTTCCTATAGCGTTGTGGTTCTTCGAAGGCAACGGAACTAGCTCCCAGACCTCATTCCTCTCAAACTGAATGAGCTCCTCTTCCATGGCTAGGATCCAAGAGCTATATTCACACGCTTCATTGATATTCTTTGGATCCGTGGAAGAGACAAAGGCACACTGAGCGAGGAAGTTAACTTGTGATCTTGTTCTGACCCCGTCTTCCATGTTGCCAATAACTTGCTCATTGGGATGGTCACGAACTGTTGGAAGTTTTTTGGGAACACCCTGGTCACTGGGAACATTCTCAAGAGAATCATTAGTAGGGTTAGTTTCAACAGAATCAATAGTATTAGATATATCAACAGGGTCACTAACTGCTTCCATAGAATCATCGTCATCGATAATTCTAGGAGGGACAAAATCTTCATTAAAAGAAACATGAAGAGATTCCTCGATCGTTGAGGTTCTTTTGTTGTATATTCGGTAGGCTTTGCTACGGGAGGAATATCCAACAAATATCCCCTCATCGGATCTTGGATCAAATTTGTCCAAACTACCATACGTGTTCTTGATAAAACATCTTGCACCAAAAATGCTAAAATGTTTAACTTGAGGTAACCTACCAAACAACAATTCATAACAAGTTTGTTTAGTGCCAGGACTCAAGAGTATCCTATTAAACACATAGCAGGCGGTATGTACCGCTTCTGCCCAAAATTGATGGCCAAGGTGGCTATCATCAAGCATAATGCGAGCACATTCCACTAGCGTCCTATTCTTTCTCTCAACAACACCATTTTGAGGGGGTGCGCGAGGGAAAGAAAAGGTGTGAGTAATACCAACCTCATCACAGAAGTTTGAGAAAGACTCGTTCTCAAATTCCCCTCCATGATCTCTACGAATAGTGACAATGGTGGTTCCGATGAGATTTTGTACTTTCTTAACAAATACTGTGAAATTTTCAAAAGCATCATTTTTATTAATTAAAGTAAATACCCAAGTAAATCTAGAAAAGTCATCAACGATGACAAGTCCATATCGGGCATTCCCTAATGAAGCAACTCTAGTTGGCCCAAAATGATCTAGATGTAAAAGCTCTAGAGGCTGTTTAGAGGATATGCTTTTCTTATGTTTGAATGGCGATTTTGGAAGTTTGTCTCGTTGACATGAGTCGCAAAAGCTTTTCTTATTGAAGGAAAGCTTAGGGAATCCTTTTATAGAATCTAGCTTGGATAGTTTGAAAAGTGTTCCAAAATTCGCATGACCAAAACGTCGATGCCATAAGTGTTGCTCACTTGTGTTGGCAATAAGACATTGTTCATGGGAATTTGAAATATCTAATATATATAGGCCCTTATGGCGTGTGCCAGAGAACAACACATTATTATTATCATATCTTAAAATATGGCACATTCCTTTCTCAAAGCTAACTCTGTAACCCTTGTCATAAAGTTGGCTTATTGAGATTAGATTGTGATTTAAGCCTTTAATAAGGTAAACATCACTTATAAGGGGTTTAGAGGGGTTACCAACTTTTCCAACATCTATGATGGTTCCACTCTCGTTGCCTCCGAAGACCACTCGGTTTCCATTTTCAATGGGTACCACTTCAGATAACCACTGAGCTTTATCAGTCATGTGTTTTGAGCACCCGCTATCAAGTATCCACCCCTTCTTGGAGCTAGATTTAGATTTGTTGCTCCTTTTCTTTTTCTTGAGTACCTGAAGATAAAAATATCGTATCATGGTACCCAAGGTCATTGGGTCCGAAGTATTAGACCTTTGGAAGCCAAGTCCAATTGGACTTAGACTTTCCAATGTAATCATCATTGTGCACGACATTCATAAAATATGAGTTTATGTAGGCTTGTTTCTCATGCGTGCTAGTGTCCTTCGGGCCCCAAATAGTGAATGTCTTGGGAGTCCTATTCCTATTGGGAGCATGCACATGTGGTTGATTTCTACGTGGTGCATGTGTTCTACGAGGAAGTGGCCTAGTGTATGCATGATGTGGATAAGCATGCGGCACATGATGAAATGGTGGTGGCAACATATGATACGGTGCATGATGGTAAGCATTCATATAATAATTATGTGGGTGAACATATGCATGTGGGGGAACACGTGCGTGAGTGTGTCTCACTTGGTGTGCACGTGCTCGTGGATGTGGAGCATAGAAATCATCATAAGTGTGAACTTGTGGAGTAGGAGGTGTGTTCCTACGTGGCATAGTATTTGTGTACATAAATGCATGACCCTTCTTTGGAGGTCCACCCAAATTGGGTTTCTTTCCAAAAGGGGATGTGTACTTAGTGGAAGTACCATTGGTAGATGAACTACCCATGGGGTGTTTACTCCCACTAGTTGAGGCATCGAAGGATGGCCTTACAAAGGTGGTGGAAGATTTGGATGAATTTTCCTTTTTATACCCCAAACCAATGCGATGTTTGGCCGGAAGTAAGTCATTCAGAATATTATCCAAATGGTCCTTGCCTTTGTTGAATTTTTCAATTCGGCCGATTATGGACTCATATTTCTCAATGAGAGAAAGTATTTTAGTATCCAAAGTGGACACTTGCGTTGTGAGTTCATAAACACGTGACTTGAGAATCTCATTCTCAATACTCAAAGTTGAGTTTCGAGAAATCAAATCGGCTATCTTTTGTTCATCCGAATCCTAAGGTTAACATACTCAAGTTGAGACTTGAGATTTACAATCTCAGTTCTCAAGGTTTCAACAACGGTGTCGTTGTTGATGATGACAGGCTTAGGTGTGTTTTGAAGACTAGTTAGCTCGTCTTTGATTTTAGTATATTTATTTACCAACATAGAATACTTAGACCAAATTTGTTCATTAGCTAATCTTAGGTCATCAATAGTTACCTCTCCACCTTCATCCTTGCTTTCATCTGAAGCGAGCTCTTGATCATGTTGCTCTCTTGCCATGAAGCACATATGTGCTTTCTCCCCTTGTTCTTCATCTGACTCTCCACTTGAGGAATCCTCTTCCGAGTCGGTGAATGTGCCGACAAGCTCTTTCTTGTACTCCTTCTTGTACTTTCTTGACTTGTAGAACTTGGGTGCCTTCCACTTCTCCTTTTGTTTGTTGAGAGGACAATCGACCTTGATGTGTCCTAGCTTATTGCATTTGAAACACAAAGGAGCAGAGGCATTAGTAGAACTAACTTTAGATTTGTTCTTGAAATTACCTTTTCGAAAGAACCGGTTGAACTTCTTTGCCATGAGGGCCAAAGATTCCATGTCCAACTCATTTTTCGATTCATCACTATCGGTAGGTGTGGTTGGTGCTGCCTTGAAAGCAATCCCATTTTTATTCGGCTCTTCTTGCTTCAAGAATGCCTTCATCTTGTCGTGCATCTTGATCTTGCTGTCCTTTCGTACCTCATAAGACATCAAGGTACACATTAGTTGAACAACAGTATATTTGAACATATCATTACCTTCCTCGATAGCGTAAGTTTGTTTTTCTCAACTCCAAGGAAGTCCATCAATGATCTTAGCGACCTTCTCTTCTTGGGTATAGGTCTTCCCAAGGGCTTCCAACTCGTTGGTTATATCCACGAAGCGAGCATAGTACTCTTTAATTCTTTCACCCTGTTCCATGTGAAATAACTCGAACTCTTTGTTAGCAACAGTGAGTTTAGAGTGTTTTACCCTGCTTGTTCCTTTGTGTAAGATTAGGAGTTGGTTCCAAATCTGATATGCATTCTTACAGGTGCATATCTTGTTGAAATCTTCAGGCTCCAGTGCACATTGTAAGGCATTCATTGCCTTGGCATTGTTCACCTCCGCGGCGACATCTGCGGCAGTCCACTTTGTGAAGTCTTCTTCAGTGGGCTCAGCATACTCCGTTAACGTGGCTCTCCATAGGTATGCACTACGGAGGAAAGTTTCCATCCGGCATTTCCAGTACCCATAGTTGGTACCGTTGAAGTGAGGAGGCCTAGTTGAGGAGTGTCCTTCGATCACTGAAGAGGCTCCTTCACGATTCTAGTAGGGGCTGTAGTCAGAAGGTGGTCGAACTGTCTTGTTGTCGTTGTTTGTCATAGCTATGAACTTGGCTCTGATACCAAATGTAATGCCCTGAAAGCTACTGCACAAGTATTAGAGGGGGTGAATAGTACTTTAAAATAATCAAGAGTCTAATTCCTCATTATTATGCAATCACAAACAACTATGCGGAATTAATAAGTACAACAAGAGAATCACAACGCAAACAAACAATGTAATGGGTTCGGATCCACCTAGGTCTCCCCGACTTGTTCCCGGTGATCCTACGTCCCAGACACCCGGATCCCTTCCGGCTACTTGAGTTAGAATCCACTAACTCAAGGTTCCACTAAACAACTTCTTGTAGAAACTACTACAAGATCAAACAATACAACAATTCGTATCGTGACTCCCGCAAACCGGGATCACGAATTTCGCACACAAACCGAGAGAAAAAACACAAACAATAGATTTAATGAAATAGAAAGTGCTTACCACAAAATCCTATGCCTTGAGAAATACTTACGGATTTAGGGCAAGGAAGGAAGAATTGAGGAGATCACGAAACCCTAGCAATCACGAGATGAACAGCGGGAGATGGCCAGGACGATGATGATGATCGTGATTCAATCCTTCAGAAAAATGATCACTCAAGATCTAAAAATCTCTTGATAGGATTTAGGTCAAAAATGTGAGAGAGAAATTTTTCGAGAGGGAGAGCTCTTAGCAATTGATAATCGACTCTTGAAAAAATTAGATCTGAAATCTCTCTCATATTAGAGAAATTTCCATGTTTGAAACGAGTCAAACAGATAAGGAAAGAATCAAAAAAGATCAAGAAAAATCATGGAAATAAAATCTCCAACGGCTGGAAAATTAAAGCAGATTAATCGGTCTAAGAAGGATCACTGACCGGTTAGTTTGAGAACTAGTCGGTCGATGAACCTTCTTGGACCGACTAGATGGTCGACAGAGAAATGAGTGAAATAAGAAGGGAAAACTAGTCGGTCTAAGAAGAAACACTAACCGACTAGTTTGACAACTAGTCGGTCGGTGAACCTTCTTAGACTGACTAATTGGTCAACAGTAAATATGCCAAAATTCACAAGGATGACTAGTCGGTTAAAGAAGAATTTCCAACCGATTAGATCGTCATCTAGTCGGTTGGTCCTTCTACTTGAACCAACTAAGATGCACAGAAAATCATGAAACGAAGCGATAAGCTAAGAAACACATAATGGATTCTAAGACAATCCTAGAGATAATATAGGATAAATAAGAAGATAACTAAGGCAAGTTCTACTCAAGGCTTAACATTCTAGAAGACAATAAAAATAAACATTACAAACCGTCTTCAAAAGCTTCTACATGAAGATTCTGAATCCCTTGACTTCATTAATACTCCTTGAGCTTTAATAAAGCTTCAGGCACAACGATCACGTGCTCTAAAGAAGTCTTGGGACGTCGCTTGATATCTACAAAGTAATTGGCGACGATCTTCATAACTGCGCTCAAAGAGAATTAGTACCCAATATTTATGTTTGTTCATCATCAAAACCAAATCAGGGGAATCAATACTCAACGGTACATTCCTGGGTATTCATAGAGAACGAAGAGAGATAAGGCCGCGACAGTATTTAGACCCAAGAATTTGACCCCTTGACTCTGAATATTACCCAGTGTAAAGGGAATATGGTCTAATAAATCCCGCAGGCCACTACGAATGCTAGGACAATACAGATAAAAAAATAATGCACATGCTCCAAAAGAGAGAAAGATCACATAGTCGTAAAAGAATATACATATACATTTATCTGTTTCAAAATGGTACATTTAAATTTGCACAAATTCGTACATGAGAAATCTGAAAGCAAAATACATAAAGGTTTCACAAGTAAAGTTCTGCACCCTGAAACACGTACAA
This sequence comes from Scilla litardierei, assembly GCA_030789695.1. Classification (NCBI taxonomy): domain Eukaryota; kingdom Viridiplantae; phylum Streptophyta; class Magnoliopsida; order Asparagales; family Asparagaceae; genus Scilla; species Scilla litardierei. The sequence continues at coordinate 112,070,622 of CM061137.1, read as the reverse complement.
CTTACACCCATGAAACTGTAAAAAGATGAAGACCAGTTAGGTTTCACCTACGAGGATAAGAAAGCTGCTCTGGGAGTCTCAGGTTCTAACCTGGGAAAAAGTGGATGGATACGTCAATGCGTGCCCAATTGGAAAAACACAGTTCGAGATATGGGAAAAACATAATTCGAGATATTGAATATTATATTAATATTGGGTTACACTATTATGGCTTCAACCATTCAAGAGAGCAATAAAGAACAATTCTAGATAAACTTTACTCATAAGCAGAAATGATAACATGTAATGATCTTAGGTATGAAATATGCCAATGATTATTACATTCTCATAACATCATCATTCATTTAATATTTAAACTGATATTCTTGTAAGGCTGAGATGGTTTCCATAGAATCAAGAGGTGGCCTCCTATGGATTCTAGAGGTGGCTTCCTATGGATTCAAGAAGTGGCCCCGGCATTTCTGTGGCAGTTTGGTCCATGTAGCACTTAGCTTCATATGGCACCTTGGTCCAATAGTTACCATCCTTGCATTACAAAATATATCTCATGCATAAAGGAAGCATCTTTGTCTAGTTACCATCCTTACATTACAACATATCTCATGCATAAAGAAATCATCTTTATCTTGTTCTCATATTCAACATGTCATGATTAACATTGCACAGTATACCATCAACATAATGACATTTCATGCATATTGAAAATAACAAGAATCAACATATAGGTCTAGCATCTTAAACATGGCAATATAGTGAGTTTCATATGCATAAAAGATATATCAACATACTACAATGGATGCCACAATATTAAGATAATATTCATACTCTACTATGATTTTTCCTACCTATTTAAATTGGCTATGTAGAGAGATATGGAACTCCTTCTAATCTTTTTATTCATTGGCTTGGTGTTACCTTACATGAAAGAGGGAGAGAATATGAAGAGAGTGAGGGAAAGTGTTAGCTAGCCTTTTCCTTCTCCTTTCTTCCTTCTCCTTCCTTCTCCTTTACAGTCTCTTTTAAGGATGAGGTTAAAGGATATGGTGACAATTATGTGAAGACTCATCCCTACGAGGGATTAGTCATGGGCTAGGTGTCATGATATAAATGCTTAAGGACGAGGTTAAAGGAGACGTGGACAAGTGTGTGATGACTCATCCCTAAGAGGGATTAGTCATGTGTTAGGTGTCATGTGCTAGGAAAAATGGTGTTATATACATAAAAATAAATAATCCCAAAAAGATAAATACACAAAAATACATAAATACACAAAAACAAAAATGCAAGCCAATAAATAAAAACAAAAACATGTACAAAAAATACTAAAAAAATAAAATACAAAAAATCGCTAAAAGATAAAATACACAAAAATCATGGAAATAAACCCAAAAATCCAAAGGTAAAAATATGTGTACATAGTATAATACATCGTAGTTCAAAAACAGGGTGTTATTGACAGCCCACATTACATAATTATTTTACATATAAGCCCGATGTTGGGTTAACGATCCAACATTTAGATTGTCAAAGGGTCGTATATTTCTCATCCTCAAGAACTACATCGACAGATATGCACCTATTAAGTAATTTGTGTTATGAATCATCATCTGGGGGAGGAACCCCCAGCTCTTTATTTATAGCATTAGAGGCGCGTACACAGATAAGATACAATAGATACGGTCTTATATATAAGATAAGCCGTGATCCTAACCAACTAACCAACTCGGTATTATCCCTTCACAACACTCCCCCTTACCCAGCCATAGGTGTGGACTCTGCTCATGAATACTTCAGGATTCTGAGTGTAGTAGGAGTCTCACATGGGGTGGATACTTCAAGATCCTGAGTTGGTAAGGTTTGCCTCGTTAAAACCTTTAGCTATGGAAAACCATGTGGGAAAAACCATAGTTAAGGAAAAAGAGTGCAAACACTCTCTAACTCCCCCTAATCTGTACAAGCACTCAGGCTTTCAGATCTCGTTGGCGCCTTATCCCAATTTTCTGTACAAACTTTCCTAAAGGTAGCAGTAGGAAGGGCTTTAGTGAACAAGTCTGCCAGATTGTCACATGATTGTACTTGTCTGACATCGATCATGGCATCTCTTTGTAGCTCGTGCGTCCATAAGAATTTTTGGGAAAATATGCTTAGTTCTGTCACCTTTGATGTAGCCACCTCGTAGCTGAGCTATGCAAGCAGCGTTGTTCTTGAACATGGTAGTAGGTTCAAGGTCCCCAGAATTCAATCCAGTCGTCACCAGGATGTGATTTACAACCGACCGTAGCCAGACACATTCTCTGCTTGATTCATGGATGGTGATGATCTCTGAGTGATTGGATGATGTCACCATCATAGTTTTCTTAACGGATCTCCAGGAAATGGCTATCCCACCATGGGTAAACACGTACCCTATCTGTGACTTTGCATTGTGGGTATCAGACCTGTAACCTGCATCAACATAACCAACAAGTGCGGAGGATAATCTATTTTTTATAAAAGAGTCCCAAATCTGTAGACCCTTGGAGGTAGCGCAGAAGGTGCTTTATTCCGGTCCAGTGGCGCTGCATAAGCGCTGCACTGTATCTGGCTAGTAAATTTACTGCGAACGCTATATTGGGATGCGTGCAGTTGGCCAAATATAGAAGTGCTCCAATAGCACTCAGATAAGAGACGTCTAGACCAAGTATATCATCCCCCTCTTCCAGTGGCCGGAAGAGGTCTTTATGTGCATCCAGAGATCATACCAACATAGGTGTACCAAGTGGATGACATTGATCCATATGAAATCTTTGCAACATTTTCTTTGTATATGTGGTTTGGTGTAATAGGATTCCGTCTTTTAAATGTTCAATCTGTAAGCCAAGGTAGAATTTCGTTTTGACTAGGTCTTTCATTTCGAATTCTTTTGTCAGGATTACAGATATCTCAGCGATCTCTTCAGGAGATCCAATGAGATTCAAATCGTCTATGTAGACTGCTATTATGACGAATCCTTTTCCCTTTGCTCTTATAAAGATGCAAGGACAGACTTCATTATTGTTGAATCCTTGTTGTACAAGGAATTCACTTAGTCTGGTATACCACATTCTTTCCGATTGTTTAAGACCATATAATGATCTATGAAGCTTAACAGGGTAGACGTCCCGAGGTCTATCTTTTAATTCAGCATGTATTGAAAAGCCATTAGGAATTTTCATGTATATCTCATATAGATATGCAGTCACAACATCCATTAGCTGCATATCTAAACCTTCCTTTGCTGTTAAGCTTATCAGGAATCGGAAAGTGATCGCATCCATGACCGGGGAGTATGTTTCCTCATAGTCAATTCCCGGTCTTTGGGCCTTGTGCTACAAGTCGGGCTTTGTAGCGTGCGATCTCATTATTTTCATTTATTTTTCTTATAAATACCCATTTGTATCCCACAGGTTTAACACCAGTAGGTGTCTGGACTATTTTCCCAAAGACTTTGTGTTTCTTAAGCGAGTCCAGCTCAGCTTCTATTGCCTGATTCCACTTTGGCCAATCATTTCTACATTTACATTCCGTAACGGAATGTGGATCATGATTATTGTCGCTTCCGGTGACGTGAATAACAATATGAAATGCACAGTGTCTGGGCACATTTTGGTGAAAATTGTCTCATCAAATTCACAGGCTTCAAGACGTGCCTTAAATGCGTCCCCCGTTTGGGATTCTAGGTATCATATAATTGAGGGTGAGTCAAACCCTACATAGATACCTAGGCGACATTGAGGACCCATTTTTGTCCACTGTGGTGGTGCAATGGGGATGTAAACTATGCAACCAAAGATTCTCAAATGAGAAATGTTCGGTGGTCCTCCAAATGCAAGTTGTACTGGAGAGAGACTCTGACCTCCAGAGGGTCTTATTTTTATTAACAATGCAGCATACAGAATTGCATGACCCCATGCATCCACCGGCAACTGGGATTTCATTAACAACGGACGTGCAACCCATTGGAGTCTTTTTATCAGTGACTCTGCCAACCCGTTCTGGGTATGAACATGCGGCACTTGATGTTCAATTTCTATTCCCGTTGCATGACAGTACTCTTGAAATGACCGGGAGGTAAGTTCTCCAGCATTATCCAGACGTATTTTCTTTATTTGGTAGTTTGGAAAATGCGCCCGCAACTTTATAATTTGTGCTAGTAGCTTTGGAAAAGCAAAGTTACGGGTTGTAGTTGATCGACCCCGGGCGTACACCCGGAAGAACGGTTGTAGTTTTACCGCAAGTGCACGGTGCTACAGCGAGCGGGATATCGAACACAGGGAGGACGAGTGACCGTGCTTGTTCCAATCACCCTGGCTATTCAAGAAGAAAGATTTGCCTTTGGCGATCCTGTCACAATCGTCAGACAAAGTGCGGAAATATCAAATCAAATAAAGAACGTCTAGGGAATGGGGAATCCCCGCTACTCACCGTATCTCATAAATGTGGTTCGTCGGTTTCAAAATTGCTAGATTGATATTTTGGATGGACTAGTTGCAACTGAATGTAGAACCAAGCTCACGCTCTCGCGCTGTTGCCGGTCTATAGCTATCCTAGGTTTGGGTCCAATCTCTTGCAAACCCTAGCCTAGGAAAGCTAGCATTAGGATCAACATCATCGTCCAATCGCGCACCGAGCCCAATCTCTTGCAAACTCGGCTCGCGATCTAGATTGGGATAGTTCCTACCCGTCCAATCTCTTGCAAACGGGTATTGGCACGGAATTGCAACCGGAAACCCTAGTATCGGTCCAATCTCTTGCAAACCGATACTACGGAAATTCGATTCCAACCCAATTCGGATTTCTAGGGTTTCCTATCGAATCGGGATCCAATCTCTTGCAAATCCCGATCGGTATGAACTCCTAGCTAACCGTAGTAAATTGATCCCAACCTAATCCCTAGACATCAATTCTAGCAAGATTTCTACTAATTCATCACAAATATGAAGTTGGGCTTGTAGGGTTCATCCCCACGCCCCAAGACGTGGTGACTACTCACAATTCATAGCAAGATCACAAAAATAATCAATGAAATAAGCAATAGAATTCATCACAATATCGAGATATGCAATAAAAATAGAATTTTTAGAGAAGAGAAAGACAAACCAATGGAGTTCTTCAATTAATCCAACAAAAATCAAACTTTTTCTCCTCTCCAATCTCAAGAATAAAACTAAAAAGCTAATCTAAAAAGCTGCAAAAAATCTAAGGAGAAACTCTCCAAAACTAGGGTAAAAACAGGGGTTAAATAGCCCCCAAAATCGTCCAAAAACTGTGACCAAAATACCCCTGCGCAGCCTGTTTTCCGCAATTTTCGCTACAGGCAGCGCGTCGCACTCGGCCGAGTGATAAAAGTCGCTCGGCCGAGTGAGAAACCCTGTAATTTTCCAGTAAGTCGGGGCCTTCAGGGGTCTCTACTTCGGGGGCGGCTCGGCCGAGTGAGTTTTCGTCACTCGGCCGATGGCTTCATTGTACTCGGGCGGACAGGATTCTCCACTCGGCCGAGTGTGTCTTCTGAAGCTCAGGCAGCCGAAAAACAGAAACTTGGAGATTTTTGAAGGGCTTCGTCTGGGCGCCACTCGGGCGGACGTGATGTCTTCACTCGGCCGATGTGGTCTCCGTCGCTCGGCCGAGTGCACAGGTAAATCGTGTCTGATCTGGTCGGCCGAGCAGTGTCTCGCTGGTCAGCCGAGTGGCTCCTCCACTCGGCCGAGTGGGACACTAAACATGCCCAATCTGCTTATTTTGGCCTCCTCGTCGCTCCTACGACGTCCATTCTTCTTCCGCTCCTCTCCAACAGCAAAATACCCCTCGGGGAGGTCGTCGGTGACCGTCTAGAGTAAGCGCATCTCGAGATCACTCCAAATCGCGCCAAATCACCTGAAATGCGACAAAAACAACAAATCGTTAAAAGCATCGCAATATCATCGATATATCGTGAAAAACATGACTTGGGCGATCTAAATGGCATGCAAACATGCGGGAAAAAGGTGTAAAATAAGTAGTGATCAAAATCCCCCAAGCTTGCCTCTTACTCGTCCTCGAGGAAGATAAGTAAATGGCGAACCCGGTGGAATTTGGAAAACGAAAATGGCGAAAAATGAAAAAATGAAAAACGGAGAGGAATGGAAAACGAAATGAAAATAAAGAAGAGAGAAAGAAGCGAAGAGGTAAGCTACTAGATCATTTTCTCAGGACGGGGGTTTCACTTACTCATATAGCATGCACCGAATGAAAAACTCATGTCAAAAGATTTTATTCTGATATCATAGTATAATAGTGCAAACAGAAATGGAAAACCCACTAACAACGATATAATCATGAAAAACGGAATAATTCTAAAATTAACATCGTCTGAATCATTTAAAGCGGTATACAAATCACAGATCACACACTTTTCAATTGAATGCTTTCTATCAGGAGTATAAGAGTATCACACAATAGAATAGAGAGAATAGAAAAGTATGGATTTCATGAAATGAACGCTAGGCTTAGACTTCTGGATTTCGTAAAGCTAGAAATAATCTCACCGAGTATAGAATATTACTTAGCCTAGGTTGTCGTGCAACGTCAAGTAGTCACTCTCTCACACATCAATGGATCCCCTCCCCCAAGCTTATCTATAAGCGTGGTGGCATAAAAAATATTCACATCCCCATTTTTATATAGCTCCAAAGGAAATAAGAAGAAAGAAGAAAGAAAGAAAGTGAGATGGGATCTTTTATTGAGGATTTTTCCTCTTTTCTCTTTTTTTCCTTTTTTTTTGTTTTCTTTTTTTTCTTTTTTTTTCAATATAGCATATATACACAACGATCCCAACTCAAAGAGAGATAATGATATACAGGAATATTCTTCTTTCTTTTATTATTTTTTTTCAGAGAATAAGAGATTTGGAGCTAGGAATTAGTAGCGGGGGAAATGCCATAAAATAGAATCGCTAAGGGGAGATTCACCAATGATTATAAAAGTAGAGAAATGATGTTTAAGATTTGTGGAGAAAGAAATAGATATAACTCTCGGTTCACTCTATAAGACATGCACGACAACTTCAGCAGGGTAATCTAATCTACTCAGTTTCGATCACAAAAAGGCTAACTAATCCAGATTTATCATAGCTAACATCATTCAATCATCCTGAAGTGAAGTGTACAATTCATGCATATAGAAGTGATATAGGAAAAAGAAATCAGTACTCCAGATATAAGCATTCAATGCGTGAATCTTGGTGTGTTTTCTGTGATAGCATACATATGAATATTCAGACTCAACTAATAATAGAACTTCATCCATTTTCATGTGGCAAAAGTGTGGGTTACTATCTCTAGATGCAAGGCAAGTCATAGCATATGATATCAGAAATAAAGTCTAAGACATGACAAATATAGCATGCATATAGAGTAAGCTAAATCCAACGTCATCATCATCATAGAAAAGTCATCTCTAGCATGAGATGAAAAAAAGAAATAAATATAAAGGGAAAAAAAGAACTATTTATAATGCGGCACACAGAAAAAATAAGAAAAACGTGATGCATGGCAAAACAAAAGAAAAATGATAAAGGATAAGTGCAAAAGCGAAGAATGGTGTGAAAAACTAAAAATAAAGGTGGCAAATCGAAAAAGAACGTGAGAACTCACTCCCCCAAGCTAAATGGCACAGTGTCCTCAATGTGCAAAGTGTGGCACACCGAGAGACAAGAAGTGCGAGGGGAAAGTGAGGATGCATGCATGAAAAATGAAAATAAAAAGAAAAATAAAGAAATGAAAATATGATGCGGACATGATGCATGCGCAGATAGGAGTGATACAGATATATAATTGGAACCAAAAACTCTCCCTCTCTCCCAAAAAAGATATATAAAGATATGATCAAAAAGAGAATCCCAAAATAAGTGAGGGGAGGGGTGGACAAAAAGGCATCAGGACCCAGCAAAAACGGGCAGCACAACGGCAAAAGGAATCGATGGCATCAAGGGTGCCTAGGAAGGTGTGCTGCACCGTCTCCGTCCTGAGGCGGAGGTGGTGGTGGTGGCTGGACAGGCCGCTGTGCTGGTGTGGGTGTGGAAGTGGTAGCAGGTCGGGTGTGTGTGGAAGTGTGGGCGGGAACCTGCTGGGTGGGTGGGGGTACGCGCGGGAGACGCTCCAGAACCTGGGTGAGATAGTAATGAATCTGCGGTAGCAGCTCGAAGCGGCCAGCCATCGCAGAGACGGTGAAGGACAGGGTCCTAAGGTCGCCTCTGAAGCCACTCACCGCCCCCTCTAGAGCACGAATGCTCTGAAGTACAGTGTCAGGGGGAGGTGGTGCAGAGGGACGCACAGGGCGGGGCTGTGCAGGGCGGGGCTGGCGAACTCGAGTCGCGTATGTGACGGGCTCAGCGGGGAAGGGAACGAAAGGTGCTGCGCCAGCAAATGTGGGACTGGCCTCAGTGTGAGGCCGGGGCACAGACTGGTGAGAAGTGGAGGCAGCAGCAGCGAAAGAAGAGTGCAAAAATGGCAGCGAGGCAGCCAGAGAGGTCGGTGGCACAGAAGTGTGGACAGACGCCACGACGCTCTCGGAAAATACAGCAGGGGTGGAGACAGAGGTGACTACCGCTGGGGTGGAAGTGTGTGGACCAAAAGGCGCAACCCCAGCGGAGATCATGCTAGCCATGGTCTCCACGACCGCGGCAAACGAGGGCTCTCCACTCTCAACAAAGGTCGGTGGGCGCTCGGGGAGTAAGGAGCAAAGAGGCTCGACGGACAGAGGGCTAGTGGTGGTGGTGGGAGTGGTGGTGACAGCCTCGGAAGTGGTGGAGGTGGTGGAAGTGGGCTCAGCTGAGGTACTCTCAACACCGACAGAGGCGTCAGGAGCAGCGGAAACATCAGGTATGGGCTGAGGGGCCACTGGGTCAACAGGCTCGGCAGCAGGCTCGGCAGGGTGTGCAACAGGGTCTACAGGGGCAGCGTGGGCCTGCTCGGCCTCCTCGGCCTCGAGCACGTAAGCAGCGGGGATGAGAACATCCATCGCAGGGAGCCAGTCAACGTGGGCTGGTGCAATCTGAGTTCGAGCAGGGCTCGGGAGAATCATGTAATCGGCCCCGTAAGGGCCGTGCAACCAGACCCAGTGACGCTCACCGTGCGGACGAAGCATCTTCATCCGGGCCATAACATCTATCGACAGAGAAGTGGGGCCCGGGACGCATCGCAAGTCGTCAGGGAAGTCCTCGTCGGTCATAAGAGCAAGCAAGGTGATCAGGCCGCCGCAGCATATCGGTGAGCGAGCGCCCACCGATACGATGATGCGGTCCAAAAACCAAGCCGCGATATCGATCACGACGGCGGGGACAAGCTCATCGCCATCCCTAGATAGAGCTCTGGGACGTGTCATCGCGTAGAGCATGTAGAGCTCTGGCGTAGACATCGTGCCCGGCTCATATCTGGCCAAAAAGGTCGTCGCCATAAGGCGCTGAGCAATGCGGAGGCAGGGATGGACAATGGCCGAGGCCTTGGCCCTACTAGGGTCAAAGGCAGCGTGAAGACCTGTAATCCGGGCCCAGAAGGCACCGGCGTCGAAGGAAGGTGGGGGGATATGGGTGGGGCCGTAACCACGATCGACACCGGGGACAGCGGGCCACGAGAAAAACGCTCTCATCATATCGAGAGTGACCTGGCACTCTCGATCCATGAACCGAAACGAGCATCCCTCGTCGGTCCGGGCGATCGAACTCAGAACCTCAAGTGTCGGGCGGGTGAACGTGTCCGCCGACACCTGGAAGAAATCTCGCCAGCCCACGTTGTCGTACAACGTGAGCATCCCCTCTAATACCCCCAGGCGTCCTAGGTCAGCGAGGTGTGCAAACCTGGAGGGTACGATCGAGAGCTGGGAGATACGGTCGAAGACGGCGCGGTGTGCGTCGTCTCGGAACGTAATCCCGAGCGGCCCGACCAGTGGAGCCGGAGGTGGTGGCTGTGCAGCGGCAGGTAGAGGCTGTGCGGGCTGTGGGTGCACTGCAGGCTGTGCGGGGTGTGCGGGGCCTGCAGGCTGTACTGGGTGGACGGCGTGTGTGGGAGACGGTGGAGGAGAGTCCTCCAACTCGTGGGAGGGGCCGGCATCATCCGACCGCTTCCGCTTGGCGGAAGCTCTCTTCGACCGCGGCCGTGTCCGGGGCGGCATATCGGCCCCGAGCGCGCCGAAAAGTGTAAAAAGTGCGGTGTGTGTAAAAGAGTGGAAGGAGTATACCCAGACATGCCGCGAGTGCTCAGCAATGGAAGCGTGCGAAGTCAGCGCCTCCACGAAGCTCAAATCAGTCCCGAGAAGCTCCCCTGGGCTCCCCTAAGCTCCCAAAAACAACCTGCGCGTGAAATGGAGATATCAGCGGGTAATAATCAAAACGTATGGAGCATTAGGGGTATCATAGATAGATATAGGAATTGATTTGGGTTTGGGGGTCGTTTAACACATGGATCCTCAAAAAATACTCAAAAAGAGGCGAAAAAGGCGAAATAGGGGGTACCGGAGGCGATCGGAGCGGCGGCCGCCGGCGGCGACTCGGGCGAGGCATCGGCGGGTGCTCGGCCGGCGGTGGCGGGCCGAGCGGCGGCGCGGGCGGGCTGGTCGGGTGAGTCAGGGTGCGAGCGAGGGGTATCGGGCGAGGGTAGCTGAAGGGTCGGGCTGTTTGGGGGTTTTTTGCGTTTCGAAAAATGTGCCCCCCCTCGCCCCTTATATAATAAAAGTTACGACTCGGCCGAGTGACTATTCCACTCGGCCGAGCGAGATCAATGAAAATTTCTCCTCGCTTACGCTTCGGCCGAGTGGCCTTACCAGCCTCGGTCGAGTGGAGTAAGTCCATTCGGCCGAGTGGCTCAAGCTACTCGGCAAGACTCGCCCTAGGAGTGTATCCGTTTTACTCGGCCGAGTGGGAATATATAATCGGCCGAGTAGCAGTTATATTGAAATCAGGAAAATAAACAGAGAGTTGGGTACATCAGACTTCCCTCGTTCGTGAGCGGCTCGGCCAGACGAACTTATGTACTCGGCCGAGTGACTAGTATACTCGGCCGAGTGAGCCTTGTGTTCTGCTGTTTGTCTTCGTTTGGGCTCTAAACTCCGTCTTTCTTCCTCCAGTCGATTCCATCTTCCTCCTAAGCATCAAGCGCCTTCTTGGGGCGCTCCTCATCGTCGCGTTCATCCTCCTCATGATGGATCTACCTATCTCCTCTCCTGTCAAGAAAAATAGGACCCGTTATCACAAAATTTTTGGGCGAACGACTCAAAACACTAAAAATTTCTGAAACGAAAATAAAGAAAAAGTGAAAATAAAGCGAAAACCGTCGGGTTGCCTCCCGACAAGCGCTCGTTTAAGGTCGTGAGCTCGACCCCCTATAATTTTCAATCAATGCGGGATGTTTGGTGCATATGAGATGCACCCATCAAACTTTCCGGGGAGCGCGCTCGGATTTGGACGTGGCGGCGTGTTCTCCCTCGGTGGTCTCCCATCTCGAATAGTGTTGGGGGGAGGCTACCCTAAGCTAGCATTTGCTCCGGTCAACGGCTTCACCGGTGATGCCGATTTCCGTACCGGAGGAGTTTTCTTTGGAGACTTTAATTTCGAGAGCTTACAGAGCTCCCGAATCCTTGCGACATCAGCGTCGCCTTCATCATCTTCAGCGGAGAGGTCGGGGGAATCATCTTTCTTCTCATCTTGGCCTAAATCCGGGCCTTCCTCAAAATCCTCATCGAAAAGAGCGCCAATAGAGTGGGGGATCGCCTCCTCAATTACCTCATCAAGGAGGTCCATGTAATCAAGCTCCTCGTGGTAAGGCATGTGCTTCATAGCCTTAGGAATGTGAAGCTCCACCTCGATGTTGCCGAAATTTAAAGTTAGGGTACCTTCGCGCACGTCGACAATCACTCCGGCGGTGGCGAGGAACGGGCGTCCAAGTATCAATGAAGTATCTCCCTCCTCCTTAACGTCCATGATCACGAAGTCACATGGCAAGCATATTCCCCCCGGGACTTGTAGCGGGATGTCTTCGGCGATCCCCACCAGCCTTGTTATCCGTCCATCGGCTAATTGAACGCGCATGTCGGTGGGTTTCAACTTTGTCCCGGTGTTTAGCCTTAAGAACATGGAGAGAGGCATGAGGCTCACACTAGCCCCTAGATCAACCAACGCCTTTTGAAGAGGGACGCCGCCCAAGGTGCAAGGAATCCGAAAACTCCCCGGATCTTTAAATTTTGCCGGCTCCTTCTCTCTCTTGGTGAACCAAGAGCCCTCCTCGGCTAGCATGATCTTCTCCTTCCTCTTTCTCCCCGAGATCAAGTCCTTTAAGAATTTAGCATATGTGGGGATCTCCACGATGGCGTCGAGGAAGGGAATATTGAGGCTAACTCCTCTTAGATACTCGAGAAACTTCGCTAGCCTTTTCTCCATTTTCGCTCTAGCGAGCCTTTAGGGGAATGGGACTGGTGGCATGAAGCGCCTCTCCTCGATCAATTGTTCCACTCTAGATTTCTCCTTTTCTTGTGGCTCTTTCTCCTTATCATCTTCAACTACCGGCTTAATTGGATCCAAGCTTTCCTCCACGGGCTCCTCGGTAGGAATCATGGCGGGGGTGGTATCCTTTCCGCCTCTAGTGGTAATGGCAACTACGGCATTGATGTGGCCGGTGTTGCTCCGTGGGTTTTGATCGGGTTGCGCCGGCAATCGTTGAGTGTTCCGATTTAGCAACGCTAATTGCTCCGATATTTGAGCCACAACGGTATTAAGAGAGTCTTGCCCCGCCTTCAAGCTAGCATTGACCTTATTTTGCTCGACCATAAACGCCTCCACTCTAGCTTCGAAGTCGGATCGTTGTTGAGCTTGTGGAGGGTTTTGATTTTGATTCCTCCACCCTTGATTGTATCCGGGCGGCCTATATGGTGGAACTTGTTGCTTTGGTTGAAAATTTTGTTGAGTGGCCCCCCTCGGTGGATAGTTTTGTTGTTGGGGTGGTAGTGGTGGTCGGGCTTGTTGAGGTGGCGGTTGTGGCGGGTTCAAAGCTCCTTCATTGTTGGCGTAAGAGAATCCGGGATGATTTCTTGCGGCCGGATTGGCCCAATATCCTTGGTTCCCCGCAACATATTGTACTTGCTCCAAGGATCCTTCTCCTTGCTCTCCTCCCGAGTACATGGCTTGAGATTGGTCTTGCCAATCACACATTTGGTTGGTTGGAGCAGAGGTGGAAGGGCTTCCTTGGGGCTCCGTGATAAACTTCTCCAATCTCTCCATTACCTTGTGGAGAGAATCAAACTTGCTCGTAAGCTCCGCTACGGCCTTCGCCTCGTAGATGCTAGTTGGCTTTAAGGAGGACGTAGAGTGTCCTCGCTCATCGCCCCATTGTTGGTTATTTGAGGCCATCTCCTCAATTAGGGCCGTAGCTTCCTCGGGAGTCTTTGACAAGATAGCACCATTCGCCGCGGCATCAATAATTTGCTTGGTCCCCGGTTGGAGACCGTTGTAGAAGCTATGAACTAGCTCCCAATCTTCTATGCTGTGGTGCGGGCATTGATGCTGCAAATCCTTAAAACGCTCCCAAGCCTCCTAGAGCGTCTCCTGTGGTCCTTGCTTGAAGGACATAAGAGCGCTCCGGATCTTCACCGTCTTGGATGGCGGATAGAACTTGTCAATAAATGCACTCGCCAGCTCGTCCCAAGAGGTGAAAACTCCGTCAGCCTGCGTCCTCAACCAATAGAGTGACTTGTCCTTTAGCGTGAAGGGGAAGAGACGCAGTCTGATGGCATCGATGGAGACCCTCGGCATCTGAAATGTGGCGCACTTCGACAAGAATAATTGGATGTGGTAGTGGGGGTTCTCATGGGCGTTCCCATGAAATGGGTCTTGTTGCATCAAAACCACCAATCCAGTCTTTAGCTCGGAGTTCTTGTCAGCCGCCAACTCCGGCACGGCAATGGATGAGGTAGTAGAAGAGGTCTTAGGCCGAAGCCTATCGCGAATAGAAATTATCCTCGCCATCCTTGCCGCCAATTGTTCAGGAGTTTCCGGGTTGGTCATAAACCGCCCTTCCGGATTTTGTCTCCTTTCCGCCCTAAGTCTCCGCGCGGTACGTTCGATCTCGGGATCAAATAATAAAGCTTCAGGGTCCGCCGTAGATCTCGTGTACATGCACAGGGAAAACAGAGTTTCAAAGAGATGATTAGTACCGTGGAAGGGTTAGGTAAAAAAATGGAAATAATAATGATAATAGTGAAAAATAAAATAAAATAAGGAAGTAGCTAGGAGTGGTAAGATCAAACGCAATCGCCTCTCCGGCAACGGCGCCAAAAACTTGATCGACCCCGGGCGTACACCCGGAAGAACGGTTGTAGTTTTACCGCAAGTGCACGGTGCAGCAGCGAGCGGGATATCGAACACAGGGAGGACGAGTGACCGTGCTTGTACCAATCACCCTGGCTTTTCAAGAAGAAAGATTTGCCTTTGGCGATCCTGTCACAATCGTCAGACAAAGTGCGGAAATATCAAATCAAATAAAGAACGTCTAGGGAATGGGGAATCCCCGCTACTCACCGTATCTCATAAATGTGGTTCGTCGGTTTCAAAATTGCTAGATTGAGATTTTGGATGGACTAGTTGCAACTGAATGTAGAACCAAGCTCACGCTCTCGCGCTGTTACCGGTCTATATCTATGCTAGGTTTGGGTCCAATCTCTTGCAAACCCTAGCCTAGGAAAGCTAGCATTAGGATCAACATCATCGTCCAATCGCGCACCGAGCCCAATCTCTTGCAAACTCGGCTCGCGATCTACATTGGGATAGTTCCTACCCGTCCAATCTCTTGCAAACGGGTATTGGCACGGAATTGCAACCAGAAACCCTAGTATCGGTCCAATCTCTTGCAAACCGATGCTACGGAAATTCGATTCCAACCCAATTCGGATTTCTAGGGTTTCCTATCGAATCGGGATCCAATCTCTTGCAAATCCCGATCGGTATGAACTCCTAGCTAACCGTAGTAAAATGATCCCAACCTAATCCCTAGATATCAATTCTAGCAAGATTTCTACTAATTCATCACAAATATGAAGTTGGGCTTGTAGGGTTCATCCCCACGCCCCAAGACGTGGCGACTACTCACAATTCATAGCAACATCACAAAAATAATCAATGAAATAAGCAATAGAATTCATCACAATATTGGGATATGCAATAAAAATAGAATTTTTAGAGAAGATAAAGACAAACCAATGGAGTTCTTCAATTAATCCAACAAAAATCAAACTTTTTCTCCTCTCCAATCTCAAGAATAAAACTAAAAAGCTAATCTAAAAAGCTGCAAAAAATCTAAGGAGAAGCTCCCTAAAACTAGGGTAAAAACAGGGGTTAAATAGCCCCCAAAATCGTCCAAAAACTGTGACCAAAATACCCCTGCGCAGCCTGTTTTCCGCAATTTTCGCTACAGGCAGCGCGTCGCACTCGGCCGAGTGACAAAGGTCGCTCGGTCGAGTGAGAAACCCTGTAATTTTCCAGTAAGTCGGGGCCTTCAGGGGTCTCTACTTCGGGGGCGGCTCGGCCGAGTGAGTTGTCGTCACTCGGCTGATGGCTTCATTGTACTCGGGCGGACATGATTCTCCACTCGGCCGAGTGGGTCTTCTGAAGCTCAGGCAGCCGAAAAACAGAAACTTGGAGATTTTTGAAGGGCTTCGTCTGGGCGCCACTCGGGCGGACGTGATGTCTTCACTCGGCCGATGTGGTCTCCGTCGCTCGGCCGAGTGCACATAGAAATCGTGTCTGAACTGGTCGGCCGAGCGGTGTCTCGCTGGTCGGCCGAGTGGCTCCTCCACTCGGCCGAGTGGGACACTAAACATGCCCAATCTGCTTATTTTGGCCTCCTCGTCGCTCCTGCAACGTCCGTTCTTCTTCCGCTCCTCTCCAATAGCGAAATACCCCCCGGAGAGGTCGTCGGTGACCGTCTAGAGTAAGCGCATCTCGAGATCACTCCAAATCGCGCCAAATCACCTGAAATGCGACAAAAACAACAAATCGTGAAAAGCATCGCAATATCGTCGATATATCGTGAAAAACATGATTTGGGCGATCTAAATGGCATGCAAACATGCGGGAAAAAGGTGTAAAATAAGGAGTGATCAGTAGTAGACACACATACGAATATTTTGATGATGCATCAATCAGTACCATAAAGTACCGAAATGGCCCGCTATGGGGTGGATAGGTCCACATATATCTCCATGTATTCTTTCGAGGAAGCTTGGAGACTCGATATCCACTTTTAGTTGTGATGGCCTTGTTATTAATTTCCCCTTAAAGCAGGGGATGTAAGGGAATTCTCCCTTCTGAAGAATCTTCTGGTTCTTCAGGTTGTGCCCATGGGATTGTGATAAGATGCGGTGCATCATCACAGAGCCATGGTGGCCAAGTCTATCATGCCAAAGTAAAAACTTGGCTGATGACGGGCACTTCAGGTGCTCCGTTAAGTTAGCTTCATCTCTCCGAATCTTTGTATGATAGAGGCCTGATGAAAGGCTCTCAAAACGTTCAAGTATGGATTTTACTCCTTTTTCTTGAGACGTTACATACAGTAATTCTTTCTCATTTACATTTGTTGTTTCTAAATAGAATCCGTTTAAACAGATATCCTTGAAACTTAGTAAGTTTTGGTTTGAATTTGGAGAGAATAGTGTATCTTTTATTTTAATTTCCGTTCCATTAAGGAGCAACAAGGTTGCATTCACAGAACCTTCAATTATATTCGATGGCCCTAAAATTGTATATACAGGGCTTTTGTAATGTATAATGCTATGAAAATAGCACATATACTGAAGGATCATATGTGTTGAAGCACTGTCTACCAAGCAGTCATGAGCGATCCATCTATAAAGATGAATAAAACATTTGCATTTCAGGAACATAAATTTTTTTATTCAAACTCAAATTACATAAATCAAAAGCTCTCATAACATGAAATGTTCTTAAACAATATGCTAAGATAAAAATAGAGGGCTAATCCAACAGGTCATCAGTTTCGAAGACGTTAAACTTGACTGGAGCATCAGATGTCACCAGGTTTGTTTCAGCTTTCTTTTTCTTGTTTCTTTATACAGCTCCTGGAGATGCTGCGGAGTTCGGCACACTTTGGACCAATGACCTTTCATGCCACAGCTATGGCACTGGTCTTCCCAATTCCTCTTGGGTGGGGGTGCATCATTCTTCTTCTTATCATTTCAGCACAAGGTGAACTTACGCTTCTCTTCATTTCTTCGCTCCTGGACTTGGCCCCTAGCCCTTTTCTTCTGTCCCCCCTTTCTGTGGTCTTTATTTTCTTTTGTTGTCTCTCTTCTTTCTAGAAGAATATGCCTTGTGAGCTTCTGAGAGGGGGGGCAGTGCCGGGGGGCGTATGTTGTGTGTGGCGAGGAGAAGCTCTCTATTTTGTTCAGCCATGAGTAAACATGACAGCAGCTCAGAATACTTGGTGAACTTTTGTTCACGGTATTGCTGTATTAGTATCGCATCTTTCTCATGGAAAGACGTGTACGTCTTTTCCAGCATGCGATCTTGTGAGATTTTTTCACCACACAACTTCAGGCGTGAGGTGATGCAAAAAGAGCTGAGTTGTGCTCAGCTATGAACTTAAAATCCTGCAGTCTCAGATCCTCCCACGCATATCGTGCCCTTGGTAGTATAACATCTTTCTGATGTTTATCCCTATCCTCAAGGGTAGTCCACAGCTCAAACGGATCTTCGACCGTAAAGTATTCGGCCTTTAGGGTCTTGTCCACATGGCGGCGAATATAGATAATGGCTTGCACCTTTTCTATATCGCTTACATTTTCATTCTTAGTCACAGCAAAAATGAGGGACTTAACCCATAGATGGAACTTCACATCGAGCTACCAGCTTAGATAGTTTCTCCCTGATGCATCCAGCACTTCGAAATCGACACTTGCGATTTTAGCCATTTTATCTAGCAGAGCAAAAATTTGCATGAATTATAATTTTAACAATAAACATTTTCATGCGGAGGCAATTTTTAAATGAAGAGCTAATTGCGTGGATCGGCTAGTTTCACATAAATAAAAAATCCAAAGTCCACAGTCCATATTACACAAATGAAAGCTTTAAAAAGAAATTACAACTTTGAAAACCTCGTGGGTCCCATATAAGATCTTCAGCTTTAAGTGTGGACTCCGTCTCTATGGAATGTAGTCTTCGGTCTTGGACATTACATAAATTTCTCACTACAATTTCTCTCAAAAAGTAAAAGAAAAGTACAGGAAATAAAATATGGGACATAAACAGCCGATCCAAAACCGCAATTAGCAATACACGCAAAAATTTGTGCTCATCAGACATTTTTAGCAGACATTTTCATCACAGGCATCACATGCATTTATATTCACAGGAGGATAAACAACTTAATTACTTAATAATTATTGGACCACTGGAAAACGTCATACACCGTTAGGTTAGGTGACTAACGACAAAGCGGTCGCATGATCTTCCTAATTATTAAGTTTAATACTGCACAACCAAATATCAGTTTATTCATAAAATAAGCTATTAAAAATGATGCATAACATATTATTATGATCCTACAAAGGTATCATATAATGCAACTGTTGTGCTAGTTGGGATTATTCAAAAAAAGTTTGAAAAGAGCCCAAAAAATGACAAGTTCTTCATGAAAGGAAGAAGTTTTCCTTTTAAATTATCTCGAAATGATCGCCAAATGACCCCAAATATTCCCTTAAAATCCCATTAATGACCCATATTTTATCATGATTTTTCATGATTTTTTAGGTCCCCAATAAGCCTTTTTAATCTATTTTTAGTACCCAAACCCATATTTTCTCTTCTTTGTTTTTTTTTTCTTTTGTGTGTGTGTGTGTGTGCGGGGGGCAGAAGCCCGCACATGCCATGTGGGCTTCAGGCCCACATTCATTTTTTTCTAGAAATGGGCTTGCGGCCCATCTGTAGCGGGGGGGGGCGTCGTCGGCGGCCCCCCTTCATTACGGACGGGGGGGGACGGGGTTTAATAGGGGCGGGACGATGCCCCCTCCCCCACATTCATTTTTTTTCTTGAAATGGGCTTGCGGCCCATCTGTAGCGAGAGAGGGGGGTTGCCGCCACCGCCCCCCTTCATTGCTGACGGGGGTAGGGGGTGGGATGGGGGGTGGGGACGGGGTTTGATATGGGCGGGACGGTGCCCCCTTTGCTTTCGGCATAGGGAGGGGTCTGACACGGTGGCGCGGCGACGCCCACCTCCGCTACAGGCACCGGGGTTGGATTCGGGGATGGTTTTCAATTAATTTCAGATTAAAAACATGTAAAAACATGATTTTTGGAGGATAAAAATCGCCGATTTTGGCAATTAGCCCTATTTCCACTCCGATCTTGCGAGATCTATGGATAAAACTAGCTTGATAAAAATTACATTTTAGCGAGATTTACATCTATATCCGTCCTCCGGATATAGCGATGGTTGAACGAAGCCTACGGGGATGACGACGCTCGTTTGATGTGGATGACGCCGCACGTGTGGATCTCCCGCGTTCCTTCGCTTTCGCAACGATCGATTTTGTGTGGAAATTTCTATTTAGAGTCTCGTGCTGATAACGTGTTATGAAACATCATCTGGAGAAGGAACCCCCAGCTCTTTATTTATAGCATTAGAGGAGCGTACACAGATAAAATACAATAGATACGGTCTTATCTATAAGATAAGCCGTGATCCCAACCAACTAACTCGATGATAACCATTCACAACAATTTGAGGTTTAATACTACATATTGTTTGTGAGCGGACCCTAAAAATCAGTACTACTACAACAATGAATAATAAAAAGTCATTTATGTTGTGAAGGGAAATATAGGGAGAATAGGTGTAGAGGGTTAAGAGCCCCCTACCCTTGTATTTATCGCTTTCAATAGTGGGTTGGATACCCAATTGGCCCAATGGGCCTATTCATAACACTTCCCCTTATCCAACCAACATTGAATAAGGGGTGGATTCTTCAGGATCCGAGTTAGGGTAACTGTCTTGTTAAAGAAAGAACAGTTAACCCATAACTTCCCCTGTTTTAGGGATGTGTTTAGGGGTGGATACTTCAGGATCCAGAGTCAACGAGGTTGCCTCGTCAAAACCTTGACTACGGAAAACCCAGTGGGAAAAAACCTGTAGCCAAGGGAAAAGAGTACAACTCTGCAGTTGACTCCCCCTTATCTGACCAAGCTTCAGGCTTGCAGATTTCCTATGAATCTATACATCAGTCTCCTATGTATCTATGAGTTCATAGTTCTCTCATCCTGACCCAGTTTACATTTACTCACTCTCCTCATCCCAATCCCATATACAAGTTTCTCAAAGATACTAGTATGCAGGGATTTGGTAAGCAAATCCGCCAAGTTATTACATGATTGGATCTTCTGTACCTCAATCTGCTTTTGCTTCTGAAGGTCGTGCGTCCAGAAGAACTTGGGGGAGATATGCTTCGTCTTGTCACCTTTGATGTAGCCGTCATGTAGCTGGGCTATACATGCTGCATTGTCTTCATGGAGTGTAGTAGGTGCAAGAACGCCGGTCGTCAGGCCGGTGGAGGTGAGGATGTGCTGGATCACCGAACGTAGCCAGAAGCATTCCTTACTTGCTTCGAAGATCGCTAGTAGCTCTGAGTGAGTGGATGAGACGGTCGTCATGGTCTACTTCACAGATCTCCAGGATATGGCAGTGCCACCATATGTGAACATGTATCCGGTCTGAGACTTCTCTGTATGAGGATCGGACCTGTAACCTGCATCAGCATAACCAACTAAACCAGTTGATGCCCCTTTCCTGTAAAATAGACCTAAGTCTATGGACCCTTGGAGGTAGCGCAGAAGATGCTTAACTCCAGCCCAGTGCCGCTGTGTAGGTGCAGCACTATATCTGGCTAGTAAGTTTACTGCAATGCTATGTCAGGGCGAGTGCAGTTAGCCAGGTAAAGGAGTGCACCGATAGCACTTAAATAAGGCACTTCGGGGCCTAGTACTTCATCCCCCTCTTCCAGCGGCCAGAAGGGGTCTTTGTGTACATCCAATGATCTGACGACCATCGGAGTGCTGAGGGGGGTGGCACTTATCCATCTGAAACTTTTTCAATAAGTTCGATGTGTAAGTTGACTGGTGTAACAGGATCCCATCTTTAAGATGTTATATCTGAAGACCTAAACAGAATTTTGATTTTCCGAGGTCTTTCATCTCGAAGGTTTCTGTTAGGCTTCTAGAAATCTTTGTGATCTCTTCAGGAGATCCGATGAGGTTTAAGTCGTCTACATAGACGGCTATAATTACAAATCATGTTGCCTTTGCTCTTATAAAAATGCAAGGACAGACTGGGTCGTTTTTAAATCCTTGTTGTGCAAGGAAATCGCTCAGTCTGTTATACCACATTCTTCCGGATTGTTTTAGACCATATAATGATCTTTGCAGTTTCACTGAGTAGATGTCACGTTCTCTCTCTTTTAGTTCTACAGGCAAAGAATAACCGTCATGCAATCTCATATAGATGTCTCGGTCTAGGTTGCCATATAGGTATGCAGTAACCACGTCTATGAGTTGCATATCTAAACCCTCTTGTGATGTTAAGCCAATGAGGAATCGGAAGGTGATCGTGTCCATGACCGGGGAGTATGTGGCTTCAAAATCCACCCCAGGACGTTGGGTAAAACCATGCGCTACAAGCCTTACTTTGTAGCGTACGATCTCATTCTGTTCATTTCGTTTTCTAACAAATACCCATTTATAACCCACAGGTTTTACACCTTTTGGTGTCTGGACTATTGGTCCGAAGACCTTGCGTTTGGTGAGTGAATCCAACTCCACTCCTATTGCCGCTTTCCACTTTGGCCAATCATCTCTGCTTTGACATTCTGTCAGAGAGCGTGGTTCAATATCATCGTCGCAGTACGCGACGTTGATGGAAATATTACACGCAAATGTGTCATCTATTGTTGTGCTTTTTCTGTCCCAATACTCCCCAGTTCGTACATAGTGTATCTATACTTCATTTTCTCCCGGTTTTTCCTCTTCATGAGAGTTTGGGAGAGATGGGGGTAGCAGGGCTTATATTAGCATCCTGTGGTTGTATTTGTTTACCATTACCAAGGGTCCTACTCTTTCGAGGGACTTGGTCCTTGGATCCCGGTGGTCGTCCTCTCTTTTTGAGAGGTCCAACCATTTCTGCTGCAGGCGGATTGCATCCATTTTGCGGTATGTCAATCCTAGCTGGAGTGTTAGCAGCAGGGACGTGTGATTTGACAATCTTCTGGTTGTCAGTAAATTTGTCCGGCAAGAGATGGACAGTGTTTTGGATGTGGAGAATCTTCAGGACCTCCTCCTCACACTGGCTTGTTGGCGGATCAAAGTGACATAAAGTTTTTGTATCCCAAGTGATACTTTCTGAAGCTTCGGGCTTCTTTGTCTGTGAGCCTAGTCTTGGAAACGATGTTTCATCGAATTCACAGTCTTCTAGACGTGCCTTAAAGACGTCCCCCGTAAGGGGTTCTAGGAATCTAATTATAGAGGGGGTGTCAAACCCAACATAAATGCCTAGGCGACGTTGTGGACACATCTTTGTCCTTTGTGGTGGTGCTATGGGGACGTATACTGCACAACCAAATATTCTCAAATGTGAGACAATTGGTGGGGCTCCAAGTGCTAGTTGCATTGGAGAAGATGACTGACCTCCAGAGGGTCTTAATTTTATTAAAGATGCTGCATGCAAAATTGCATGACCCCACGCATTCACTGGCATCTGGGATTGAAGTAATAATGGACGAGCGATCCATTGCAGTCTCTTAATTAGAGATTCTGCTAACCCATTTTAGGTGTGAACATGCGCTACAGGATGTTCGACTTCAATTCCCTGAGCTTGGCAATAGTCTAGAAAGACTTGTGACGTAAACTCCCCCGCATTGTCCAGACGAAGTTTCTTTATCTGGTAGTCGGGGAAGTGGGCCCGTAACTTGATTATCTGAGCTAAAAGCTTAGATAGTGCTAGGTTACGGGTGGACAGTAGGCACACATGTGACCACTTAGTAGATGCGTCTATCAGGACCATAAAGTACCTGAACGGACCACTTGATGGGTGAATCGGCCCACAAATGTCTCCGTGGATTCTTTCCAGAAAACTGGGGGACTCTATATCCACTTTCAGTGGAGAGGGTCTCGTGATCAGTTTACCCTTGTAACAGGGTGGACATGGGAATTTGCCTTTTTGAAGAATCTTCAGGTTCTTCAGGTCAATGCCCCTGGAGTTCTTTATGATGCGGTACATCATAACAGAACCAGGGTGTCCCAGTCGACTGTGCCAGAGTTGGAATTCTGGTGTTTGGGGGCACTGCAGGTGCTCCACCATGGATGTTTCTGGAGTTTGTATACTTGTTTGGTAGAGTCCCGAGGGGAGTCCCTTGAAACGTTCCACAATGGTTTTTGAACCATTTGTAAGAGCCGTTACAAGCAAGTATTCCATTTTATCTTCCTCGACCGTCTCTAAGTGATATCCGTTTAAACGGATGCCTTTGAAGCTTAGGAGGTTTCGGATGGATTTAGGGGAGTATAACGCATTTTTAAGTGTTATTTGTGTGTTGCCGGGGAGCAATATAATTGCTTCCCCTGATCCTTCGATTATGTTTGCTGGTCCTGAGATTGTTCTCAGTGGGCCAGAATAGCTACTTACGCTCGTGAAGTAGTCTATGTTTTGAAGGATCGAGTGCGTCGATGCACTGTCCACTAGGCAGGTAAGTTCCATATCTAAAAAAAGGGGAAAGACATTCAAGCAATAAATGAAGAGAAAAGATCTACTTTCATAAAGATAAATGCTCAAAATATTGTTTTGACATGGAAATAAAACTAGATACGATGCATAAAAATAGAAGATACATTGCTAGTGCATAGAAGTGGTCCAGATCTAGAGAGTGTCATCTCCCATGAAGTCTTCAGGAGTCCATGAGGTCTTTGCCAACACTGCGCTCTCAATCAGGTTTGTCTCAGCTCGAGGCTTGAGGCTTGCCTGGTAGAGGTCCTGGAGGTGTTTTGCTGTGCGGCAGATTCTGGACCAGTGGCTCGTCATTCCGCATTTAGAGCACTTGTCCTCCCAGTCTTTCTTGGGAGTGCCACCTTTGTTGGGAATCCTCTTCAGCTTCTTGTCCACGAACTTCTGGTTCTGAGGAGGAGCTGGGGGAGTGGCCTTCTTCCGCTGCTTCTGTTCTTTCCATTTCTGGAATTTTGCCTTTTTGTCCGTCTTCTTCTTCAGGGAAGACTGGAAGTGAGCCTCTGCAGGAGGTGGCAATGGAGCGGAGCCAGGAGGGCGCAGGTTGTGGGTGGCAACCAACAGGTCTCTGTTCTGTTCAGCCATAAGCAAGCATGAAAGCAGGTCAGAGTACTTTGTGAACTTCCTCTCTCTATATTGTTGCATAAGGATCATGTCCTTTTCGTGGAAAGACGTGAACGTCTTTTCCAGCAACATCTTCTCCGTCACTGGTTCACCATACAACTTCAGGCGTGAGGTGATGCGGAAGAGAGCTGAGTTGTACTCCGCTACGGATTTGAAATCATGTATGCGGAGGTGAGTCCACTCATACTGTGCACGGGGGAGTATGACATCCCTCTGATGTCTATACCTCTCCTCGAGTGCATCCCATAGCTCGTAAGGGTCCTCTACAGTGAGGTACTCGTCCTTTAAGGTCGAGTCTAAGTGTTTCCTGATATATATAATGGCTTTCGCCTTTAATATATCAGAAACTTCCTCTGTATGAGGTGCTTCCACTGAAGCCTCCTTGTTTGCTGTGGCAGTACTTGTTGTTGCCTTTTCAGTCTGTGTGAGACTGAAACCATGAGAGCGCAGATGGAACTTCAGGTCCAACTGCCAACTCAGGTAGTTTGACCCATCGGCCTTCAGGACCGAGAAGTCGACATTTGCGAGTCTGGCCATTTTATGATCTAGCAATGTAAAGAAAAACAGCATGTATCATTAAGACTGATTAAGAGAGACATCCACGCATGTAATGTAAACATTTTCATAGCATGAATTTAATTAATGTGATTTTAACATACATGCTTTTTTCAGATAATGTGAATAATTAATTAATAAAGATTAACATTCACGCATGATGTTAAGAAATTTCATTGTGACATTAAAACATGGTATTTAAGCTAATTTAACAACCACGTAGTTAATGCATAAACAATGAAACAGAAAAATGACTTAGGACTATGGGGATCAGCCAGCCGACACCGAAAAATAAAAAGAAGTACAGTCCGAAGTTACATCAAAATAAATGCATGAAAAATAAAGTACAACTCGGGAACTTCAGAGAGAAGCCCCTATCTTCATTTGAGCGAACGCCTTCAGCTTCTTATTGGTGTCCTTCGGTCTTCTTTTTACATTTTCATCCTCACATACAAAATTTCTCTCAAAAAAGAAAAATTGCAGGAATTTAAAACGGTGTCGGAAACCTGGCTGATCCCTAAAAACATAGCCTAATATTGCACATCCACGCAGATAATATATTCGAGACATACAACCACGCAGATAATCAACACAGGCATTTAAAATTTGTGTGCGACGTGCAAAAAACTATATATTTTTTTTGAAAAACTTTTACCTTTTGATCCATATTTTAATGTTTTATTTTACCGCTATAAAACTCTTTTAAAATTTCTTTTAATTATTTTGGGCTTTTTAGGGCCAAAAATAAATAAAAGAAAAATAATTTATGTAAATGGGCTAATTTTCGGGCCTTTTGGGCCATGAAAACAACCCATTATGGTTAAAATTGGGCCTCCCCCGAAAAATTGCCCGTTAGGGTTAGGGTTTCAGGAAACCCAAGGGGGGCCCGCGGCGTGTCGCCGCGACGGCTGGCCGCGTAGGACGCGGCCGCCGTGGCGGCGACGGGCCGCGGCTGCGGGCCGCAGCAGCGGGCCGCGGCCTGCAGGCCGCGGCCTTAGGCCGCGGCACAGGGCCGCGGCGGTTGGCCGCGGCCTGAGGCCGCGGCCGCCGCGGCTTCAGGCCGCGGTTACTGGCCGCGGCCGAGGCCGCGACACATGGCCGCGGCTTCAGGCCGCGGCGGTTGGCCGCGGCCGCCGCGCCTGCAGGCCGCGGCGACTGGCCGCGGCCTGGGGCCGCGACGCAGTGCCGCGGCCTGCAGGCCGCGGCGTGCGATTTCCGCCGGCGGCGCTAGAGACGCGCCGCCGTTCCGCCCTACGGGCGTGCGGATTTTTGGATCAAAGGCGGGGGTAAACGGATTTTTCAACTATTTAGATCGCTAAAAACAGATTTTTATTGTTTTTAGGCATGCAGATCTAATAAAAAATTGAATTTTACCGTGTTTATAAACTTTTTGATCCTAAAACATGCAGATCTAATGAGAAAAGCAAGTTTAGATCTAAAAAGTTTTGATTTTTACCTCTAGATTCGACGAGGAATCTAGGCGACTTTTGGTGAAGGATGCCCTTTTCGCTCCCCGTTGAGAAGATTATGATCTTCTTAAATCTGAGCGATTGATGGATCTCCTTTCCCGCGAGTCGTCGTCTCCTCCAACGAGCGTGATCGTGCTGATAACGTGTTGTGAAGGGAAATATAGGGAGAATAGGTGTAGAGGGTTAAGAGCCCCCTACCCTTGTATTTATAGCTTTCAATAGTGGATTGGATTCCCAATTGGCCCAATGGGCCTATTCATAACAATTTAGTCATTTACATGATTCGGCAATGTGAAAACATAAGGATCCAAAATCAAAGTTCCTGACTATACATTCATCTACAACTAATTTACGCAGTACTGGCTTCATTGAATTCAAACCTTCACCCTAAAGACCAGGCCCACTCAACAACCACCCCATGCCCTCAATTAACTACGTATTAAGAGACTTGATTTCCTTTTTTTTTAATACATGACTTGATTCCTAGTTTTAGAAAACAATCCAAACTTCAGTATCATTCTTAATCTTTACCAATCATGTGTTCCTCATCGTCAAATAAGAATAGTTTGTGTAAACAAATACTAGCAGGCTTAATTCGCTAATTAACGAGTCATTTTCTATGCCAACAGATTTAGTTTTTCTAATCAACGAGTCATTTTCCTAAACATGATTCTTTATTAAGATGTCATTATCATCTGTGACTTTATGCGATCACATATGCATGGCATCATCGGTTATTTCGCATGAAATTATCAAAAAATAATAAATTTCATTTTCATATTACTTTATTCGTAAATTCTGTTTGTTTTCGAATACCGATCAATATAATATATTATGAACATCTTATCTAGTATTATGATAAGATTCTAATATATGCGAAGAGATTGTATCATATCCATATATCAACTTTCATATTCCCTATAAATAAAGGGTTTTTATCATATTAGTCCCTTACATCTTGCATAATTTGATTTTAGTCCCTTAAATCTTCAAATTTTGAGTTTAATCCCTCAATCATTAACTATAACCAAAATAGTCCCACACTCTAATTTTCCGTTAAAAACCCCCGTTAACGCGGACGTGGCTGATAGTGCTGACGTGTTCAGCTTGTTCATGATGGCATCGACAGTGATGAGGGTGAGGAGGAGGAGGGGCGGCGACGGTGAGGAGAGGGGATGATGGTGGAGGGGGGGAATCGGCGGCGGGGAGGAGGGGATCGGCAGGGGAGGGGGTTATGGGGAGGAGGAGGGGATCAGCAGCGGGGAGGAGGGGGATGAGGGGGATGAGGCAGCAGAGGGAGAGCTCTCCCGATGGCGGGAAGGAGAGGGGAGGAGGGGGATGAAGGGGGAGGAGGAGGGGAAGAGCGGTGGTGGGGAGGAGGGGATGAAGGGGGAGGAGGCGGGGAGATCGGCGGGGAGGAAGGGGGATGATGGGGAAGAGGAGGGGATGGGGGATTGGCGGCAGGAAGGAGGGGGGATGAGGGGGCGGAGGAGGAGAGGAATGAGGGGAAAGAGGAGGGGGAGGTTGGGTGGAGGGGGCGGATGAGGGGGGGGAGCGACGGTGGGGAGGAGGGGGATGCGGGAGAGGAGGAGGAGGGGGAAGGGGGAAGGGGAGGGGGAGAGCGACGACGGGAAGGAGTGGGGTGGCGGGGAGGAGGTCCGCCTCCCCCTCCTCCGCCTCCCTCCCCATTAGGGCTTAATTCATAGTTAATTAACACTAATTGTTAATTAATCTAACTATTTAACAAAATATAGGATGGTGGGACTATTTAGGTTAACGGCTTAAGATTTGAGGGATTAAACTCAAAATACGAAGAATTAAGGGACTAATATCAAATTACGCATAATTTAAGGAACTAATATGAGAAAAACCCATAAGTAAAATGTGGTCTCCGCCAGAAAAAGATGTTCACATGTGATCCAATGTTCCTCGTTTCCCGGCGACCAATGACAGGGGGGCCAAACCCCATGTGCAGCCACCAGCAAGCAATTGGACGAGCCCCCTGGGCCCCCTCGGGGGGTGTAAGGAATCAGAGGGTGGCACCGGAGCTAGCGGAGCTGGTGGTGGAGGTTGCGTAATGGAGAGGGAGCCCAGATTTGAATATAGTAGCCGTTGGGAAATTGTTCCCATCGGATCTGGGGAGGGATCGATCTCGACCGTCGAGAGTGTTATAATCTCAACCGTTCAAGCTTTAAGTCAGTTGATCAGATGGATAAGAGTCGTTGATGTCCTAACGACCTGAAGAGCTTTCTCATTCCTTGAGCTGAGTCCCATGTGCGGAAGAGAGGAAACCCCAACTGAATTTGTTAATTGTTAATTCAGTTGAGCCCAAATGTATAAATGCAATTCGTTATTCCAATTGTAATCATCGTTGATCAATTGAAGAAAAATCTCTTTTTGAGATTTTTTTCCCCACTTTTTTATTTTGTTATTGTTCTTGTTTTCTTATCTTTTGCTTGATTCTATTCTTGAGTGATAATGGGGCGTAAGTTGAGGCGTTCCGAGGAGGAGGAGCCAGCGATCCAGACGGAGGAATATGCGGAAGCGATCTTTCCTCCACAAGTGGTATCAGAGCCACCTACGAACCAAAGGGTGGAGTTGGAGATGGAAGATAGGGCGCTGGAAGAAAATTCGTGGACTGAGATATTTAAGCACTTAGAAGAAGGACAGATGGCCACACAACATCTTCTCAAACAACAACAGCAACAATGGGAGAGATTGCTACAAGATCGGAAGGATAGCCAACTTCGAGCACAGCGTCAATGTGAATTGATACAGGAACAACTACAGCAGCAGGGCTCCCTTAACAACGCTCAGTTTGCTAAACATCAAGAACTCTCAAGTAAGATAGATATCCTCTCCAAGATTTCTCTGCCCTTATTAAATTGTGGTAATCATCAAGGAAGGTCCACACAAGGGGATGCCGGTCATTCTTCGTTAAACGGGGGAGAACAAATTGTTCACCAGAGGGGAGAGAACAATGGAAGGGAGGGCTATCCTAAGGGATTGAGACCTGATTTTCCTTTGTTTAAGGGGGGAGAAGAAGTAGTTCCCTGGATTAACCAAGTGTTGCAGATATTTGAGTATTATAAGACTAACAAATCCAACTGGGTTATAATTTGTGGATTGTATGTGAAAGAAGAGGCATTAATTTGGTATGAATGGGCAAAAATTAACGTAGAGGGTTTCATGATCTGGGAAAATTTTATACAAGCTATTTTGGGTCGTTTTGGTCCACCGGAGATGGACAGACCTTTTCAAACCTTCACAAACCTGAACCAGGAAGGAACAGTACGTGAATTTTTGAAGAAATTGGAGAAGGTGATGTGATTCTTGGATCGCTTACCGAAGGATTATATAATCGACAAGTTTATTGCGGGTCTTAAGGATGAGATACGCTTTGAGGTGACTGCCATGAATCCTCAAGATCTTCATCAAGCCATCCAACTAGCAAAGAATTTTGAAGAAAAGTTGATGTTGTCTCGGAGGGGAACACGAACATCGACCATAAATGGGGCGTCTTAAAGAACATTCAGCTCCGTCATTCCATTCAGTAGCACAGCTATGGCTGCTAAGAGTGCTACTAGTGTTGCAACTACCCCTATTTCCAGAAGACTGACCCCAGAGGAAATACAACACAAAAAGAAAAATCGCCTATGTTTTGCTTGCGATGAGAAATGGAGCACGGATCATAAGTGTAAGAAACTGTTTAGCATGGAAGGAATCTATGATGAGGATGACCCAGACTATGAAACCGCTGAAGAAGATGATCCGAAGGATAAGCAAGAGCATATAAAGGGGGAAGGTGACCCAGCAGCTATTTCTTTGCACGCAATGAATGTGATTCAGGCAGCACATACTTTGAGGTTGGAAGGAAGTATTAAGGGGCAGTCGGTTTAAGTGTTTGTAGACTCAGGTTCAACACATTCCTTTATCCATCCTAAGTTAGCTAAGAGCGTAGGATTGGAGGTAGAGGGCTCAAAAAGCTTCAAGGTTGCAGTGGCTAATGGGGATAAGATAGAAGGGTCAGGTATATGTAAGGGGGTTATACTCAAGTGTCAAGGGGTATCCGTACCCCTGGATCTTCTCTTGCTGCCAATGGGGGGGCATCAAATTGTACTAGGAGCTCAGTGGCTGGAGCAGTTGAATGACATAGTGATGAACTTCAAGAAGTTGCAGATGAAATTTCATTATCATGGTAAAGAGTGTACTTGGCAAGGATCCAGGGAAGGGTCTCAGTTGATTAGAGAAAAGCAAATAAGGAAGACTTTGAGGCATCAGGGGGGAGTTGGATACATTATACAGTTGAAATCCTTGGTCCTGACTTCGGATTGTGAACTATGTGAGCTTTAACCTCCAGCTGAACAATTCCCAGAGCTTAAGGAATTGATTCAAATATACTCCGCCATATTTGAGGAACCAAAAGAGTTACCACCCAGGCGGTATTGTGATCACCACATACCTTTGGAGGAGGGTGCCAAACCAGTGTGCATCCGTCCTAACAGGCACGCTCACTTTTTGAAGGGGAAATTGAAAAGTAGGTGGATGAAATGCTGAAGTCTGGGGTCATTCGTGCCAGTACCAGCCCGTATGGATCGCCTGTGGTAATGGTGAAGAAGGCTGATGGCTCTTGGAGGATGTGTGTGGACTACCGAGCTCTCAATAAACAGAAGGTGAAGGAAAAATTTCCAATTCCCATAATAGATGAATTGCTGGACGATCTTCATGGAGCAGTCATCTTCTCTAAGCTGGATCTCCGCTCAGGGTAAAACCAAATTAGAGTGCAGGAGGAAGATATCTTCAAAACAGCCTTCAGAACGCATGATGGGCACTATGAATTTGTGGTCATGCCGTTTGGCCTCACCAATACGCCGTCAACATTCCAGTCACCAATGAACCACATTTTTATGTCAGTTCTCAGAAAAATATGTTTTAGTTTTCTTTGATGACATCTTAGTCTATAGCACCAACTTCCATTCTCACTTGGTTCATCTGGAGAGGGTCTTCAAAATTTTGGTAGAACACCAACTGTTTGTTAAATTGACCAAGTGTCAATTTGGAAGAAGTTCTGTGGATTATTTGGGTTATGTGATGTCTGGGAATGGAATTGCTGCTGACCCCAAAAAAATTGAGGCTGTGGTTGCTTGGAGTGAACCTAAGTCCGTGAAATCCTTGAGGGGATTCTTGGGTTTAGCAGGTTATTACCGTAAATTTGTTAAAGGTTTTGGAGGCATAGCTGCTCCTCTAACCAATATGTTGAAGAAGGGTGAGTTCTTGTGGACAAATGAGGCTAAGATGGCATTTTAGAAGTTGAAGGAGGCTCTTGTTACATCTCCAGTATTAACATTACCCAGTCTTGATAAAGAATTTGTGGTGGAATGCGATGCATCTGGCCAAGGCATTGGTGCAGTCTTATGCAGGAGGGTAAGCCCTTAGCCTATTTCAGCTCTAAGCTGAAGGGTAGGAACTTGCTCTTGTCCACCTATGAGAAGGAGTTGCTGGCTCTTATTGTGGCTACCAGGAAATGGAGTCATTACTTGCTGGGTAGGAGGTTCATCATCAGGACTGATCACAGGAGTCTGTGTTATTTGCAGGGCCAACGTTTGCAACATGGTATATAAAGTAAATGGGTGGTTAAACACCAACAGTTTGATTACAAGGTGGAATACAAGCCTGGAAAGGGTAATGTTGCGGCAGATGCTTTGTCTAGGGAGTCTGAGGGAAGTGAATTTTTACATGAAGACTATTTTTCCTTGTGTGAGTTATCAGCTATCCAAAGTGATTGGATGTTGGGAATTAAGAATATGGTGAACCATGATGCGTTCTTTTCTGAACTGGAGCAGAGATTGCAACAAAATGGGGAGGAAAATGTTCATGTAAAAAAAGTTGAGGGAATTTATTATTACAAAGGGAAAATTTTGGTGAACCCCATCAACCATGATTAAGATCCTACTAACTGAATATCACAGTACTCCTCTTGGGGCATTCAGATGCTACCAGGACCCTACACAGGCTGAAGGAGGTATTCTTTTGGGAAGGTATGAGGGCTAATGTTAAGACATTCATCAAGGAATGCGATACCTGTCAACGCAACAAAGCAGAAAATGTGTCAAGCCTAGGACTCTTGCAACCACTCCCTACTCCTGTGCAGGTATGTGACGATATATCTATGGATTTCATATTGGGGCTACCTCCCTGTGGAGGTGTCAAAGCAATTTATGTGGTAGTTGACAGACTATCCAAGTATGCTCATTTTTTGTGTGTCACCTATCCTTTTACTGCCAAGAGCATTGCAAAAATATTTTTGGATGGAGTTTTTAAGCTGCATGGGATGCCAAAAACTATTGTGAGTGATAGGGACCCCCTCTTCACCAGTTTATTTTGGAAGGAGTTGTTTGCTTTACAAGGGACTACTCTCGATTTCAGCTCTGCTTACCACCCTCAATCAGATGGGCAAACTGAGATTACAAATAAGAATATGGAATGTTATTTGAGATGTTTTTGTGGACACAAACCCAGGGAATGGCCTCAATGGTTAGCCCTAGCAGAATTTGGTTCAATACCACTTGGAAAGCTCCTACGCAGATGACACCCTTTGAGGCTGTTTATGGAAGAAAGCCCCCCAATTTGTTGAGCTATGTTCCCCACACTTCTAAAGTGATATTGTGGATGAAGAATTGTTTTCAAGAGAAGTTGTTATCCAGTTGCTGAAGGATAATCTGAAGAAGGCTAAAGACAGGATGAAGAAGTATGCGGATTTGAGGAGAACATAGAATCATTTGAAATAGGGGATTGGGTTTACTTGCATCTTCAACCCTATAAGCAGATCAGTGCTGCAATGAGAAAACCACATAAGCTATCTCCACGATACTACGGTCCATATGAAGTTGTGGAGAGAATTGGGCAGGTTGCATATAAACTGAAGATGCCAACCACCTCGAAGATACACCCAGTTTTTCATGTTTCTCAGCTAAAGAAGAAGTTGGGTGCCCATGCAGTGGTGCAAGATGATCAACCTTGTTATACGGAAGAAATTGTTGATGAGCCTGAATTAATTTTGGGTCGTATGACCATTAAAACCAGAAATGCTCTCATTGCTCAAGTGTTGATAAAGTGGAAACAGAGATCTCAGGACGAAGCTACTTGGGAGAGCTACTGGGATTTAGTTAAGCATTTTCCGACCTTCGACCTTGAGGCAAGGTCAAAAAATGGGGGATGCAATGTAAGGAATCATAGGGCAGCGCCGGAGCTAGTGGAGCTGGTGGTGGTGGCTGCGTAGTGGAGAGGGAGCCCAGATTTGAATATAGTAGCCGTTGGGAAATTGTTCATCCATCGGATCTGGGGAGGGATCGATCTCGACCGTCGAAAGCATTATAATCTCAACCGTTCAAGCTTTAAGTCAGATGATCGGAACCGTTGGTTGATGGATAAGAGTCGTTGATGTCCTAACGACCTGAAGAGCTTTCTCCTTCCTTGAGCTGAGTCCCATGTGTGGAAGAGAGGAAAACCCAACTGAATTTGTTACATGTTAATTCAGTTGAGCCCAAAGGTATAAATGCAATTCATTATTCCAATTGTAATCATCGTTGATCAATTGAAGAAAAATATCTTTGAGATTTTTTCCCACTTTTTTATTCTGTTCTTGTTCTTGTTTTCTTATCTTTTGCTTGATTCTATTCTTGAGTGATAATGGGGCGTAAATTGAGGCGTTCCAAGGAGGAGGAGCCGGCGATCCAGGCGAAGGAACAGGCGGAAGCGATCTTTCCTCCCCGGGGGGGTGGGTGCAGCTCCTCCCCTCCAGCCTCACCGAACCCCTCGCTGAACCCCATGTGCAGCCACCAGCAAGCAGTTGGCCAAGCCCCCCTCCCTCCAGCCTCGCCGAACCCCATGTGCAGCCACCAGCAAGCAGTTGGCCGAGCCCGTGCAAGTCCCGGTTCTCTCCATTCCTCTCCGAATGTCGCATACCAAGTGTTCGATGAAATTCCCCAATGAAATCCGGATGACTTCACGAACTCCGGCGAGTGTCCGACGACCCCGATTTCATCGTTGATGAACCCAACACTCGCCCTCCTCGTCGGATCGCAACATATAGTGTAACGACTGGTTTTTCATGTATGGATTTTGTTATGAATATTATATATATTTGATTGCTTTCCCTTGTTGTGATTTCCTTTTTCCGTCTCCGTAGTTTTCATTTTTGTTCGTTTCGTCGTGATTCTCTAGAATCTTCCGTCGGTCGGCGTGTTTGAAGTAAGTCATTCGTGACGGGCTTCATAACGTCGATATCTTAGAGTTAGAACGAGCCTAGGAGAATTAGGAAACCATCCCGGAGCTTCGTGCTCCATTTCGGAACTTTTGGTGCACGTTAGCCGGTATAAGAGGGGCACCGACCGACTAGATGACGATCCAGTCGGTCGGAAAACCTTCTTGAACTGACTAGCGGGCTTGAAAAGTTATTCAGGAGTTACTGTTTGTCGTTAGTCGGTCTAAGAACGTTGGTTGACCGACTAGGTTGCAAACTAGTCGGTCATCAATGCTTCTTTAACCGACTAACTCTATTACTAAATTTTGGTTTCAGTACTGTTCATTCTTAGTCGGTCTAAGTTCATCTTTCGACCGACTAGTTATTAAACTAGTCGGTTAAGTTTTGTACTCAGACCGACTAATTCTTAGTTCTTCTGTACAGTCTAGTTACTGTTTACTCTTAGTCGGTCTGCGTTGGTCAACCGACCGACTAGTTCTCAAACTAGTCGGTCAGTGGTTGTTCTTTGACCGACTAACCAGTGCTGTAAACCCTAGTTTTGCCCTAGCCGCCACCAAACTCTGTAAATACCCCTCCAAACATTTTCTTCTCCTCCCTCACGACCTAAAACCCTAATTTCTCTCCCATTGAGCCCCCATCTCCCTCAAACCATTAATCCTCCATCCCAAGCTCATCCTCCATCATCCAAACCCTCCCTTGTCACAACCCACCTTCCATCTTCCCCAAACCTTCATCAAACCCCCAAAATCCACATCAAAACCCATTTTTCCAGATTTTTCCCTCATTTCCAGATCTGAGCCGGATCGTTCTTCCGTTGCCGTGGTTGCTCGGCATCGTTCCTCCGCTTCTTCACGGTAATACTCGATTCCTTTAGTTTTAGCATAACCCCATTGACATTGTGAAACCCTAATAAAATGGATTATTAAAAGTTAGGATTCTAATAAGAAATCGATTTAGAATCGTTGTTCTAATGATTGTTTTGCCATAACAGTGATCCATCCGTAGTTTAGCTTGTGACGATCTTCGTTGCTCGTCAACCCCGGTATCAGGCAAGTGAAACTTGCATCTCTTAATTTGGGCCATGTCTTAGGCCATTTCCCTTGCTTTAGCGTAAAAGAGACTAGACGGTGAAAGGATAGCCGTCTAGACGCCATTAACCTGGCTTGACAACGAAGCTTGGTCCGTCACCTTCATCATGTTTGTATGTCATGTTTAAATTCAATTAACGGTACGCAAATATCTGTTCATGGCATTCCATGTTGATTAGTCATCGTGATTGTGTAGCACACGCTACAATACTTTTATTCCTGGCCCGTGTTCCAGAAGCGAGCCCTGTAGTTGGAAACCCCAACGCTCGACACACATGGGTGGGGTAAGAGATATGCGGCCACCTGAGCCCCGAGATGGCCTGATCCGCCACTCCGGCCAGCAGGCGAAATCTCTAGTGCACAAGTGATTAATAGTGATAGAGATAAGAGGCCTGAGCCACGAGCTGGCCAGCAGGTGGACTCTCTATGCACTAAGTGATAAACAGTGATAAGTGATAAGTGATTAGTGAATTGGTAGCTTTCGCTACATCGTGAGTGCGTGACATTCTCTTTTTAAACTGCTGCATCAAACTAAACTGTCATGCCATTGTTTAATATTATAAGTGCTAGGTTGTTAGTTGCTTTCAGTTTCCTTGCCCAAGTCTTTTAGACTTGCTGACATGTGCCCCTTTTCTCTTTTGGGTGACACATGTTAGACCCCGAGCCAGAGTTACTTGCTGAGGGTGAGGTCTTTGCGGACGCCGATCTTGCGCCCGTGTTGGACGAGGACTTCGTAGACACTGGAGATCAGTCTTAGTGTCTACGTCTAGTTTTTGTTAATTGCTTAGGTTGTCGGTGCGTGGCACCTAGTTGGATACTCTGTTATGCTTGTATTTTGTTCAGCCTTGTTCTGGGCCTTTAGACTCTTTCTTTTAGCCTGGTGGCTTTTTCTGTGATGTTGAATATTTGGTGGACAAACTGTGGGATTGGTATTTCATTTCCGTCTCATCTTATTATTATTATTGTTGTTGTTTCGTTTGCAATTACAGGGACCTGCTTATACTAAATTTACGCTTATCAGGCGTGCAGCTTCACAGCTCCACGCTTGAGCGGACCTTCTCACGTCTCACCTCCATTTTAGGGAAGCGGGGCGTGACAGGTTTTAGTGGTGGCCCATGCAGGTCCTTCTGTAACTGCAATTACCGGGATAACGATAATAATATAAGATTGTCCAACAAATAAGTTCGACATCTAAGCCCTAAGCTATGAGTTTAATTGTTTCGTTTTCTGTGTCATTAGATGACAGGAAGGCGAATCACCCGTGGTGGTGGTAGTGGTGCGTCCCCTCATGACGAGGATCCTGAGCGGGAGCCCACTAACGGAGAGATGATGCGGATGATGATGCAGATGATGAAAGTTCAGCAGGGTGTGCTTCTGCAGGTACAGAATGCTCCGGTGGCTCGAGCTGCTCGGGTGGTGGAAGCCCCTCGCACTAAGCCTGGGGCGAAGCAGTTCAGAGAGCTGGGTCCTGCATATTTTGATGGAACCGAAGGTCCACTAGCTGCTGATGAATGGATGAGGAATATCGAGGACAATCTGAAGATGTCCAAGGTCAACGAAGTTAGTTGGGTTGACTTGGCGAAGCTCCAGCTGAGGGATAACGCCAGAAATTGGTGGGATGCTGAAGAGAAGATGTTGGAGGAGCCGATCGTCTGGGCTACCTTCAAGGCCAGATTTGATGGTGAGTTCTTCCTAAAAGCTGCCAGGGAAGAGATGCTGCAGCGTTTTATCGATCTGAAGCAAGGAACCTCGTCGGTGGACCGATATCACCAAGAGTTCATGAGGCTGAGTCGGTTTGCACCGAAGATGGTGCAGGACGCTGAGGAGAGAGCTCAGAGGTTCCTGCAGGGACTTGCTTCAGAGCTCCAGAGTTTTGTGACCTCTTCTGACCGGGAATCTTATCAGAAGGTTCTAGTAGCAGCCAAGAGGCAGGAGCTGCTCGTGAACCAGAGGAAGGGGTCTATTGTTAGTGCTGGGAAGAGGCCTGTGGAACAGGCGAGAGCTGTGGTTAGACCTGGATTCAGGCCGAACCAGCCTGTTCAGTTTAAGAGGCCAGGAGGGCCTGTTCAGTTTAAGAGGCCAGGAGGGCCTGTTCAGAGGACTTGCCATTTCTGCGGCAAGGAGGGCCATATCAAGGAATCGTGTAGGAGGTTCTTGGGGCAGTGTATTGCCTGTGGAGATCCCGCCCATGCTCTCAGGGAGTGCCCGAGGTTGAAGCAGCCTTGGAGGACACCTATTGCTGCCCCGCCGTTGCAGCAGAGAGCCCCGGTGCCCGCTGGTCGTGGGGTACCCCTTGTTCCACAGGGGCATGCTTTTCGGCAGGCTGTTCCACCGAGGAGGCAGGCATTTCTGATGACCGAGGAGGAGATCTCGGCCATGGATGAGGTCATTGCAGGTAACTTTCAATCTAGTTGTTCCTTTCTTAATTAGTTGATTGTTAAAATTATGTTGGTTGCTTGTGTATGAATGTTGCTAGAGTAAGATTTGATTGATTAGACTGTTTGTTAGGTGTGGTTTTGGTTTGCACATTCCCTGCCCGAGTCCTCTTCGACTCGGGTGCGTCGATGTGCATTTTGGCCCAGAGCTTCGTGGAGAAGCATTCCTTGTCGACGTCCCCTCTCTCCAAGAGTTGGAACATCGTTACAGGGAATGGAGTAGTCTCGGTGCATCGTGGGTGCAGCCCTTGCTCTGTAGTGGTTTGTGGACAGGAGCTGTATGCTGATTTTATTGTCCACAACATCACCAACTACGATGCGGTCTTTGGGATGGATTGGCTTGCGAGCTTCTATGCTCGATTGACTGTCGGGGGAAGAGGGTGGTGTTCGAGATTCCTGGACATCCAGTATTTGAGTTCAGCCGTGGTAGCAGTTTGCTTGGCCCTGTCAGATTTCGGGCCAGACCGGTGGAGGTTGTGGCTATGCAGATGGAGTTGGAGAGGCCAGCTGTGGTGCGAGATTTTGATGACGTCTTCCCCGAGGAGATGTCTGGATTGCCGCCTGATCGAGCTTTGGAGTTTTCTATTGATCTTATTCCAGGTGCGCAGCCCATTTCGAAGGCACCATATCATATGGCGCCAGCAGAGTTGGAGGAGTTGCAGAAGCAGCTGGATGAGCTTTTGCAGAAGGGTTACATTAATCCCAGTGTGTCTCCGTGGGGAGCACCGGTGTTGTTGGTGAAGAAGAAGGATGGTTCGCGTCGCATGTGCGTGGACTATCGGGAGTTGAATGCGGTGACCATCAAGAATAAATACATGTTGCCTCGCATCGATGATATCTTTGATCAGCTTGGAGGTTCGAGGGTGTTTTCTAAATTGGATTTGAGGAGTGGTTACCATCAGTTGAAGGTGAAGAAGGATGATGTGCCGAAGACAGCTTTCAGGACGAAGTATGGACACTATGAGTTTGTGGTTATGCCTTTCGGCGTAACTAACGCACCCGCAGTTTTCATGAATCTGATGAACCTGATTTTCTATGACTTTTTGGATAAGTTTGTCGTTATCTTTATTGACGACATTCTGATCTATTCGAAGTCGGAGGAAGAGCATGCCTCGCACTTGAGGACGGTGTTGGAAATTCTGAGGAAGCATCGGTTGTATGCCAAGTTTTCAAAGTGCGAGTTTTGGCTGGACCGAGTTGCTTTTCTCGGGCATGTGGTGACTGGTGATGGTATTTCAGTGGATCCTGAGAAGATTAGGGCCCTCAGGGAGTGGCCTGTTCTGTCGTCTGCGTCTGAGATTCGGAGTTTCCTTGGTTTGGCGGGATATTATCGGCGATTCATTAAGGATTTTTCCTGTATTGCCGAGCCAATGACCAAGTTGACACGGAAGGATATACCTTATGTTTGGTCGGGTGACTGTGAGCATGCCTTTGGTGTTCTGAGAGAGCGTTTGACGTCAGCTCCTGTCCTTGCTGTGCCTGACCGCAGTGGAGGATTCGAGATCTTTTGCGATGCTTCTGGCAAGGGTCTTGGTTGTGTTTTGCATCAGCATGGACATGTGGTGGCTTATGCGTCGCGTCAGCTCAAGGTTCATGAGAAGAATTACCCGACGCATGATTTGGAGTTGGCTGCCGTTGTGTTTGCTCTTAAGATTTGGAGGCACTTCTTGCTGAGTGAGAAAGTGAAAATCTTCACCGATCACAAAAGCTTGAAGTATATTTTTACCCAGAAGGAGCTCAACATGCGACAGCGTCGATGGTTGGAGCTTATGGAAGATTATGAGATTGATTTGCAGTATCACCCTGGCAAGGTGAATGTGGTGCCAGATGCCTTGAGTAGGCTTCCCGTGGTGATGGTTTTGACTTCGCAGTGGAGATTGCAGCAGGATTTTTGCGAATCTGGAGTGGAGATTTTTCTTCCTGGGGAGGCTTCTTCGTTGATGTACATGCATGTGCAGTCAATGATCGTGGATCGGATTAAGGCGAGTCAGGCTGGAGATCCGAAATTGGTAAGGATTCGAGGGCAGGTTGAAGCTGGTCTGCGGACTGACTTTTTGGTTCATGAGGATGGCTCGCTGAGGTTTGGAGCCAGGTTGTGTGTGCCAGCCGGGGGTATCAGAGAGGAGTTGATGGTGGAGGCACACAGTTCGCCGTATTTTGTGCATCCTGGTGGGACCAAGATGTACCAGGATATTCGTCTGAACTTTTGGTGGCACGGCATGAAGAGGAGTGTGGCTCGGAGTGTGGCCAAGTGTCTGGTTTGCCAGCAAGTGAAGGCGGAGCATCAGCGTACGGCCTGGTTGCTACAACCACTTCCGATTCCGGAGTGGAAATGGCAACACATCACTATGGATTTCGTGACTGGACTACCTCGGAGTCCGAAGCAGAATGACGCGATTTGGGTGATCGTAGACCAATTGACCAAGTCTGCATATTTTATTCCATTCCGAGTAGGACAGTCCACTGAGGCGCTAGCGAGGAGATACATGGAGGTAAATTCTTTTACTCTCCATTTCTATTTCCTTCTTCTAGTTTAGATAGTGATGTAGCGTGAATCGTGCAGGAGATCGTGCGACTTCATGGAGTCCCCGTGAGTATCGTGTCGGACAGGGACACGAGGTTCACATCTCAGTTCTGGCAGAGTTTGCAGAAGAGTTTGGGTACGCGTCTGAGTTTCAGCATGGCGTACCACCCGCAGACGGATGGCCAGTCCGATAGGACGATTCAGATTTTGGAAGACATGCTGAGAGCGTGCATGTTGGATTTCAAGGGTTCGTGGGAGGACCATCTACACTTGGTGGAGTTCTCTTACAACAACGGCTACCAGGCGTCTATTGGCATGGCGCCTTTCGCCGCTTTGTATGGGAGGAAATGTCGATCGCCATTGAGTTGGGATGACGTTGGCGATCGGGAGCTGTTGGGACCTGAGATGATTGTGGAGGCTGTGGATATCGTCAGGAACATTCGGGAGAGGCTGAGGATTGCTCAGGACCGTTTTAAGCATTGGGCGGATGTGAAACGTCGTCCTTTGGAGTTTCAGCCGGGCGATCATGTGTTTCTGAGTATTTCCCCGAATCGTGGAGTGATTCGTTTTGGGAAGCGAGGAAAGTTGAGCCCGTGATACATTGGACCGTTTGATGTTTTGGAGAGGGTCGGCGAAGTAGCTTACCGCTTAGCCTTGCCGCCATCTTTGGAAGGAGTCCAGGATGTTTTTCATGTGTCGCAGCTTCGTCGATACATCAGCGATCCGTCTCATGCCGTAGATTTCTCGGAGATCGCCGTTCGCCCAGATTTGACGTATGACCAGCATCCAGTGCAGATCCTAGACAGGCGACAGAAGTCACTTCGGAACAAGGTCGTCGATCTTGTTAGAGTGATGTGGCGGCACGGTTCGCCGGGAGAGTCTACTTGGGAGAGAGAAGATGAGATGCGAGAGCGCTACCCACTTTTGTTTCCGGACACGTGAGTGATGGGAATTCCGAGGACGGAATTTTTCTTAAGTTGGGGAGGATGTAACGACTGGTTTTTCATGTATGGATTTTGTTATGAATATTATATATATTTGATTGCTTTTCCTTGTTGTGATTTCCTTTTTCCGTCTCCGTAGTTTTCATTTTTGTTCATTTCGTCGTGATTCTCTAGAATCTTCCGTCGGTCGGCGTGTTTGAAGTAAGTCATTCGTGACGGGATTCATAACGTCGATATCTTAGAGTTAGAATGAGCCTAGGAGACTTAGGAAACCATCCCGGAGCTTCGCGCTCCATTTCGGAACTTTTGGTGCATGTTAGCCGGTATAAGAAGGGGCACCGACCGACTAGATGACGATCCAGTCGGTCGGAAAACCTTCTTGAACCGACTAGCGAGCTTGAAAAGTTATTCAGGAGTTACTGTTTGTCGTTAGTCGGTCTAAGAACGTTGGTTGACCGACTAGGTTGCAAACTAGTCGGTCATCAATGCTTCTTTAACCGACTAACTCTATTACTAAATTTTGGTTTCAGTACTGTTCATTCTTAGTCGGTCTAAGTTCATCTTTCGACCGACTAGTTATTAAACTAGTCGGTTAAGTTTTGTACTCAGACCGACTAATTCTTAGTTCTTCTGTACAGTCTAGTTACTGTTTACTCTTAGTCGGTCTGCGTTGGTCAACCGACCGACTAGTTCTCAAACTAGTCGGTCAGTGGTTGTTCTTTGACCGACTAACCAGTGCTGTAAACCCTAGTTTTGCCCTAGCCGCCACCAAACTCTATAAATACCCCTCCAAACGTTTTCTTCTCCTCCCTCATGACCTAAAACCCTAATTTCTCCCCCATTGAGCCCACATCTCCCTCAAACCATTAATCCTCCATCCCAAGCTCATCCTCCATCATCCAAACCCTCCCTTGTCACAACCCACCTTCCATCTTCCCCAAACCTTCATCAAACCCCCAAAATCCACATCAAACCCCGTTTCTCCAGATTTTTCCCTCATTTCCAGATCTGAGCCGGATCGTTCTTCCGTTGCCGTGGTTGCTCGGCATCGTTCCTCCTTTTCTTCACGGTAATACTCGATTCCTTTAGTTTTAGCATAACCCCATTGACATTGTGAAACCCTAATAAAATGGATTATTAGAAGTTAGGATTCTAATAAGAAATCGATTTAGAATCGTTGTTCTAATGATTGTTTTGCCATAACAGTGATCCATCCGTAGTTTAGCTTGTGACGATCTTCGTTGCTCGTCAACCCCGGTATCAGGCAAGTGAAACTTGCATCTCTTAATTTGGGCCATGTCTTAGGCCATTTCCCTTGCTTTAGCGTAAAAGAGACTAGACGGTGAAAGGATAGCCGTCTAGACGCCATTAACCTGGCTTGACAACGAAGCTTGGTCCGTCACCTTCATCATGTTTGTATGTCATGTTTAAATTCAATTAACGGTACGCAAATATCTGTTCATGGCATTCCATGTTGATTAGTCATCGTGATTGTGTAGCACACGCTACAATACTTTTATTCCTGGCCCGTGTTCCAGAAGCGAGCCATGTAGTTGGAAACCCCAACGCTCGACACACATGGGTGGGGTAAGAGATATGCGGCCACCTGAGCCCCGAGATGGCCTGATCTGCCACTCCGGCCAGCAGGCGAAATCTCTAGTGCACAAGTGATTAATAGTGAGAGATAAGCGGCCTGAGCCACGAGCTGGCCAGCAGGTGGACTCTCTATGCACTAAGTGATAAACAGCGATAAGTGATAAGTGATTAGTGAATTGGTAGCTTTCGCTACATCGTGAGTGCGTGACATTCTCTTTTTAAACTGCTGCATCAAACTAAACTGTCATGCCATTGTTTAATATTATAAGTGCTAGTTTGTTAGTTACTTTCAGTTTCCTTGCCCAAGTCTTTTAGACTTGCTGACATGTGCCCCTTTTCTCTTTTGGGTGACACATGTTAGACCCCGAGCCAGAGTTACTTGCTGAGGGTGAGGTCTTTGCGGACGCCGAGCTTGCGCCCGTGTTGGACGAGGACTTCGTAGACACTGGAGATCAGTCTTAGTGTCTACGTCTAGTTTTTGTTAGATTGCTTAGGTTGTCGGTGCGTGGCACCTAGTTGGATACTCTGTTATGCTTGTATTTTGTTTGGCCTTGTTCTGGGCCTTTCGACTCTTTCTTTTAGCCTGGTGGCTTTTTCTGTGATGTTGAATATTTGGTGGACAAACTGTGGGATTGGTATTTCATATCCGTCTCATCTTATTATTATTTTTGTTGTTGTTTCGTTTGCAATTACAGGGACCTGCTTATACTAAATTTACGCTTATCAGGCGTGCAGCTTCACAGCTCCACGCTTAAGCGGACCTGCTCACGTCTCGCCTCCATTTTAGGGAAGCGGGGCGTGACATATAGTATGTTCCCTTGCAATTTAGACTTTGAGATTTATAGTTTTGGAAATTTATTTCAAATGACACTGTTTCTAGAGGGTTGTATAACTAGCAGGTTGCAGTTTTTGCACGCTATCTTTGATGTCTGCCATTCATTAGCTGTCTTTGTAGTATTAACTGATGGATTGTAGTAATGTGGCATTTGCTCTAAACAAACTGACCTTTTTTTCAACACCATATCTTCCATTCATGTCTGAAAATTTGGTCCATATCATATATGATATAAAAGAAACTCATTGTGTCTTTCGGTATGAAGTTTGGATATTGATGCATCTTTCTTTAGTGGCTGGTTTGTTATTTGATTAGGATCTTGCTGGGTTGAGTTGCATGTATGCTTTCTTGCAATTTTATTATCATGCAAGTATACTATGGGCAACATTCAATATATATTTGCAAAAGGTGTACACACACAGAATATTGAGTATGATGTTACAATGTATCGTTTTGAAACATTCATTTCGAATTAATTTC
This sequence comes from Scilla litardierei, assembly GCA_030789695.1. Lineage (NCBI taxonomy): Eukaryota > Viridiplantae > Streptophyta > Magnoliopsida > Asparagales > Asparagaceae > Scilla > Scilla litardierei. The sequence goes on along the minus strand of CM061137.1, from coordinate 112,025,996 downwards.
TGATTTTTGCAGATATTCAGTTAATATCACTATGTAGTGTCTTATGTATGTATCTTTATGTTCCCCCTCTTTTTCTCCATTTACAGTATATACGACCTGGTGCAGCCATGCCTGGTGCTCCTCCAGTCGGTCATGTAGGCCAAGGTCAAATTCGTCCTCCTTCAACCATGGGTTCTGTTGGTGGTCGTGGGAGAGGTGACTGGAGACCTGCTGGCATTCGAGGCATTCCAGCCGCCCCAAAGTCTTTTCATCATGGTTTTGGGCCTGGTTGGGCAAATAATCCTTCCCGTGCATTTGGTGGTGGATTAGATTTCACCCTTCCCTCACACAAGTAAGCTTGATAGTATTCGTGCTTAAAAGAAAGCCAATTTTTTCAGTCTTATCTTCTTATACCATATAGATGCTCCAAAATTCAGTTACTTTTACCATCGCTAGCTTGTCCATATGAATTAGGTATGAGCTTTATTTTTCTTCACTCATATTAATATAATTTTAGATGTTAAAATTTGTGTCGAGTGAAATCTTATAAACTTCGCAACACATGTTCATGCATTTCACTTTCATCGATTTTATTGATTCTGTGTAGATTGAGACTGTTGCGGGGTAAGATACGCGTACAATGAATTTATTTGTAGGGGAACCAATGGCACGATGGTTGTAAAGGGGGGTGAGGTTTAGGTAGGCCGTTTAGCATGTGAAGAGGGGGATGACGAGGTAAATTGCACGGCAAAGACCGACCGCTGGATCGATTGCACCAGTGCTCCACTTGTCTGTCGCACTGCCGGGGGTGAGAGCTGAATGGTATTTTATGAAGGCAAGCTCACCTGCACACATAGCAGCTCGTCAGAAAGGCCGGGTTGGGGTCCAACCCTTAGCCTCTCTGATGCCTAAGTTAGAGATATGAGTTAGAAACAGGGGCTAGACACGCATGTCGGACTGAGAGTGAGTCGACCTTACGTTGCGAGCTATGATGGAAGAACAAAGATATGGAGACCTTTGCCCTTGTGTGTGTAACTAGAATGAGAGTTAATGTGGAGGGAAATATGTATTTATACCTGATGGAGGTGGTTAGGTGAGGCTGACCTGGCACGCTGAGCTGGCCCATCTGTCAGTGGAAGCTTCAGACGAGGTTGTCAGACCTATGCGTGTCAGCCATGCTCTTGTCAGACGGCGCAACGGCCTGTGGTACTTTGTCAGGGTGTCAGAGCCGAAAGCACCAACGGTCAGGGGGTGCAGCGGCCAGGGGGCGCTTTGTCAGGCTGTCGAGCGGCGGAAGCGTCAGTGGTGTCCTTGTACTAGGTTGTGTGTCGTGTCCGATGAGCCAAGGGGTCGACTGGGGGCATCAACGGAGCGGGGCTGCCCTCGGATCTCTTGGTCACCCTTGATGGCGATGAGCTACCTACGTGTATCCCTGGTGAGCTCTGGGCGGAGCGGGCACCGACTCAGCTAAGCGCGGGCGTGATGCGCCTTTTCCGTCGGGTCGGGACGATCTCCAGGAGCGAGAAGAGACTTGCGGTCTAAGGGGACGAGGTGAGTACTCGGCAGAGGTCGGTCGAAGTGTCCCTTTCCGTCAGTCGGGGACCCTGTCGATGGAGGGGGCCGAGCTGACTGCACGTGATCCAAGCTTGGGTCAAAGTATGGGGCAGCCCAATCTTTAGGGCGTAACAGAGGCATTATAAAGAAACAAATTCTCCTTCTATACGCAGAATTTGATGGTATTTTGCTATTTAATTAGTCCCATATAATCAATGCTTTCTAATAAATTCTTTGAGTGTGTTGGCCTTCAATTATGTTACATGAATTTGTGGTTCTGGTCAAAGCAATTTCGCTGAAAAAGTTTTATAGGTGAATAAAGTGATTTAAGCATGTGGAATTTTTATTCCATATTATTTTGATTAACAAAAACAAGCTGAATATGGGTTTACTTGGAGTTCATAACTAAATAGGTGTTGGTGTCTGCTAGGATCTAGCAAACAAATGAATTGTTTGTAAACTGTTTGGGGCTGTCTCAATATTCAGGCTTTGTTCAGGTGTCGGATAGAGTTTTGCTCGGTGGAAGACTACCGAATGTCTCAAAATATGATGGACATCCGTCTACCTTCACCTTTACCACATATAACGTATGTTGAACTTTTACACGCTAACACAACACTCTACTGAAATCTCGAATGTTAAGCCTTCGATTTGTATCGTATGGCAGGATGGTGTCCATGGGAAGTGGTGGATGTTGATCCACGGCGAACCAGTGGGATACTGGCCAACATCCTTGTTTGGAAACTTTGAACGCGGTCCTATATGCACACAATTCTACACTGGCTCACAAAAACAATCCAAGATCAAGAATCCTAAATAATTTTGCAATGTTCTAAGGTAATTTTGACTATACTGGAAACGGTTGAAGATAGTTCCGATGTTTCAAGTAGTGTATGTGTAGTTTGGGCTCAATGAGTTGATTCAATCATATTTATGCAATGGATGTGTTTTGAGTTTTCGTGTTGTGTTTAAGAGGATTCATGACATCCATCCTTGTTATATGCATCTCTTTCTATATCTCTTATTTATTTACATATATTATAACATCACACTGTGCTTCCAATGTGAGCAGGAAACAGAAGAGGAGGTTGACAAGGTGCTGGCTGCCATAGCAGGCGAGACTGCAGCACAACTTCCAGATGCTGTTAGGAAGGAGAGAATAAAACAACCTTCAACAAGCGAACCAACTAGAGCAGAGGTATGCTATCACTGTTGTCAAGCTTTTTCCGGCCATAACATTTACTAGTGTTTAAAATCCATGTTTTTTGTCCTTTTTCAGCCGGAAGATATTGCTGAGGGCGTGGATGACGAGGGAGAACTAGACAAGATTTGAGCACGTCTAGATAGAGTAAGGTCATAATTGTTCGCTGATGATAATGTCAATTGGAGAACACATTGTAGGGATCACCTAACCCTTGCAATACTAACAACACACACTAGAGGGGGGGTGAATAGTGTAATGGCAATAAAATTGACCAAATAAAATTTAACTTGCAAATGCGGAATTATAAATGCAAGAGGAATTAAATGGCACAATCAATCCAAACGCAAACACAAAGTTTTACCCTCGTTCTTCAAACTTGGGCACATCCAGCCACACCAAAATTCACTATATTCCCACTCAGAGAAGTGAATACAAATCTCACAAGGAGATACCCCACAAAGAGGATTTATGCCCTACACAAGGACCCAACCAATCCTATACAAGGATCAAGACTCCCAAACAGAGAATCACTAACTCCCACTCAGAGAATTAGGGTTAGCCCTACACTAGGACACTAAACTCCCACAAAGAGAGTATCCTAACTCCCACAAAGAGAGTATCCTAACTCCCACAAAGAGACAACCTCCCACAAAGAGAGAAACTCCCACAAAGAGAGAAAGTCCTAATCCCACAAAGAGAAATAGGACAACAGTTTACACCATGTAAAGTAAATACTCTTACCTATGCCTTGAGATGCTTACTCATGAATGAATGAAGGCATGGAAGAGGATCTCCAAGTGTTGGAATATGCTTGAGAGCACTTGGAATATTTCCCTTGAGCTGGACTTCAATGCATGAAGAGAAATGAATGCTCAAAAGAGGGAAATGAGGGAGCTTGAGAGTGGCTTATTGATCTCTTGAGATTTTCTATAGAGTCAAGAGTTTATCAAATGTTGTCAAGATTTCTCAAAAAAGGCAGCACACTCATATATATAGGAATCCTATATCAAGCCCAAAAACCCAAAGAAACAGCCAAATAATCAAATCTGCAACAGCTAGAAACTGGGTGAAAACGACAGGAATAGACGACTGATGATCATAAGACAATCGACTGATCAACAGCTAGAAAATATCCAACGGCTATAATCTGAGCCAGGACAGTCGACTGACGAAGTCAATACAGTCGACTGACAAACAGGACAGTCGCCTGTTAATCCTTCAGCAGACGACTGCTTCAGGGGATGGATCGAAACAGAGAGCTGCAATCTTTCTCCAATTCTTCGCACAGGCGACTGGTGTTAATACTACAGTCGACTGTCGAATAGTCAGGCGACTGTATATTCTTCATCAGTCGACTACTGTAAAGTATGGAGAGAAGACAGAGAGATACAGAGATTGCACTTACGCTAGACAGGCGACTGTTGACCAAATCTCAGGCGACTGAAAATATACAGGCGACTGGGAACTAATAGACAGGCGACTGTGCGTAAAGCTCAAGTTTGAGTCAATAGAAATGTTGACTTGAGCAGTGCATATCAGGCGACTGTAGAAGTATCTACATGCGACTGGAGATCACCCAGTCGACTGTGTTTCCCTCATCAGACGACTGACGGAAAGAGTGAACCTATTGGGTTGGATTCTATGATAATGCTAAGGTTCACTAAGATGGTTAAATGCATGAACATGAATGAGTAAACCATCTAGCAAGGCATTACATCAACCCTAGACTCAAAAGAGAGATAAAGCAATAAAGTAAATTACATGAATTACAATGCTTTCAAAAGAGTCTAAGTCTTCAATCTTGATGCCATGATTTCTCTCCATCATCTCCAAGCTTTGGCACTCCTTGAGTCCAAACTTTGGCCCTTCTTCACACGATGTCCATCCTTACACCAAGTGATTAGTCTCCAAGAAAGATATCCTTGAAATAAACTGAGAGACTAAAACATGAGATTCATTAGCAACAACATAATGTTGTGATCATCATCAAAATAAGATTGGTATGAAACACCAATACTCAACAATCTCCCCCTTTTTGATGATGACACACATTATGTAAATCATAAAGAATTAAAGCACAAAGCTAATGATCTCCCCCTACTTATATGCACCAATTAAATAATGAGCTACACAAAGGTAAATACTCATAAACCAATAACAACATGGTGACATATAATAGGCATGGAATACATAAACCAATTGCAAAGTATAAAAGCATGCAAACATGAATGGTTCATCTAATCCCATATATCTCTCCCTCTAGAGATATCTCTCCCCCATATGCACATGTATATATCTCTCCCCCTATAGATATGATCACATAATGCATATATCTCTCCCCCTTGACATCGTCAAAAAGGTGGACATCAAAAACATCCCCCTTTAACATCTTAACCAAGATGTGACAATATGCAAGAAAAGAAAGCTATGTATGATACCAAATATAAAATTTAGTGGGTATCAATTCACTATCCCATGCTCCCCCTAGATCATAGAAATGGTCAACTTTTGACTTCTAGGATCTAATACCAGTTAATTATTGGAGCCATGGGCCATAAGTGTATCAAAGCAATAGATATGGAAAAAATCAAGCTTCAAAGATACACACGGATATTGCCAAAAACAATGAGATATGAAACAAGTTGGCAATAAACAAGAGGTTTGGTTTGAGACCCAAACTAACCAAATATAAATAATGATCTCAAAACAAAAACCTCCGAAATGAGAGTTAAAATATGTCTTAAAATAATTTAAACATATATTATATTAACTCCCCCATTGACATACACATGGATCATGCATGTATGTCAATAAACCCCAAGGTCCCAATTTTCATGAAAAGAAATAAATTTGAAAACTATTTTCAAAATCATGAAACACACACAATCAATGGGTATGCTTAAGATAAACATAGAAGCACAATACCCATGCAATATGCAAATGTGTGAGGAACCTAAACATTAGGTAACCAAACCCAAGAGGAGTTTGATTTCCTAACATAATCACACGAGGTGATCACATCCCTAACTAGAGAGTTAATGTAACTATCTCTCTCTTGCACACTAGCCTTAGTGGGAATCCATAAACTCAAGGATTTCCTAGGCAATAGTTTTGCCTTTGGAAGAGGGAAGGATGTGGCATGCTTAGGTGTAGAAACAAGTTTCTTAGCATGCACAGAATGAGGATTTTTCTTCTTAGCAAAAAATGAAGATTCTTCATTCTTCCTCATCACCTTGTGATCTACATGCTTCTTGTTGGTGTTCTTGTTGTACAAGAAAGCATGGTGATTCTTCTTAGGTGCTTTAGCAATATTTCTTGAATTTGCACCATAAGAAGAATTAGAGGTGGATTTGAGAACCACATTTTGAATATAACCCAAACCTCCTCTATGATTTGCTGGATGTTGTTTTTCCAACAAATCGTGGAGTGAATCCCTAGAATACACAAAGCTTATGAGCTTCCGGGATTCCTCTTCACATTTCAACGTAAGTTGTTGAATGTGAGCATCTAAGCTAAGGTTTTGAGCAATGAGATTTTCATTAGAAATGCTCAATTCCTTAACTTGAGAAAGAAGTGTGTCTTTCTCACAAGTGTCATAAACATGCCTTTCATCATGAACTACACTTGCAATAACTAGTTTATGCATTCTACTCTTAGCAATCTTATATTTTGCTTTTAATTTATTGTAAGAGTTGATGCACTTACTAGCCTTTTCGGAGGCCAAGTCAAATTTGAACTTGAGCTCCTCATATGAGATCTTTTCTTCCTCGATCTCATCATCATCATCATCATCATCCTTGCAAGAGCTTGATAACGACTTCTCCTCCTCAGCCGCGAGGCGCGAATCCTCATAGGAGTTGTATGCGTCAAGCCAAGCATGCAACTCTTCTTCGTTTAATCCAGAGGGAATTGGAGTAGGAACATCCATGGCTACAAAGCATGCGTGAGCATCCTCCTTTGTATCCTCTTCTTCGTTACTAGAAGTGTCCTCACTCGAATCATCAAAGGACCCGACAAGTCCCTTTTTGATATTTTTGGACTTGGACCTTCCTTTCCAAAGCTTCTTCCCTTTACCCTTGTAAGTTTCTTTAATGGGTTTGGAAGGGCATTCGGTGGACAAGTGACTTTTTCCACTGCAAGTGTAACAAGTAGGAACCTTGTTAGAATTGGAGGCAAACTTTGACAAAGACTTACCTTGCTTGCATTTGAGGAAAGCTTTGAATTGCTCGGCAAGTTCTTCAATTTCTTTTCCACTTGCATCTTCTTGCTCATCTTCTTCGCTAGGAGCTTCTCGATGGAATTTTCTCCTCCACTTGATTGGCTCCTCCTTGGCATGGAATGCAACCCCCTTTTGCTTTTCTAGCTTCTCGGGCTTTGTTGGATGAATCTCCTTCTTGTGTTGAAGCTTTACTTCATACGCCATGAGATTTCCAATGCATTCCTCAACGGTATATTTGGATGTGTCATAAGACTCCAAAATTCCGTTGGCCTTTGACTCCCAACGAGGTGTGAGAGAGTCTAGGATCTTCTCTACACGATCCTCTTGGGAAATCGTCTTCCCGAGACCCTCCAAAGCGTTCACGATATCGGTGAACCTTGTAAACATCTCTGAAATGCTTTCGCCTTCCTGCATCTTAAACATTTCATATTTAGATCTAAACACAGTTTGTTTAGATTTCTTTACCTTCGTTGTCCCTTCATGACAAATCTCCAATGTGTGCCAAATATCATTCGCCGTTTTGTACATGGAGATGTGGTTGAACTCACTAGCAGAGAGAGCGCAATGTAATGCGTTCATAGCTCTCGCATTGAACTTGATTGAGTCCTTCTCCGCCTTTGTCCTTGAAGCCGCAGGAGTAGTGGGCTTCTCAAATGGCACCTCCGTGATGTCCCATAGGTCTTGACCCTCCATATAGATCATCATTCTGATCTTCCAACTAGGATAGTTGGTTCCGTTGAAGAGCGGGGGTCGAACGGTTGAGTGACCTTCTTCATGAGATGCGGAAGATGCGTTGAATGCCATTGTTGTAGTATGCTTTAACCTCGCTCTGATACCAATCGTAGGGATCGCCTAACCCTTGCAATACTAACAACACACACTAGAGGGGGGTGAATAGTGTAATGGCAATAAAATTGACCAAATAAAATTTAACTTGCAAATGCGGAATTATAAATGCAAGAGGAATTAAATGGCACAATCAATCCAAACGCAAACACAAAGTTTTACCCTGGTTCCCCAAACTTGGGTACATCCAGCCACACCAAAATTCACTATATTCCCACTCAGAGAAGTGAATACAAATCTCACAAGGAGATACCCCACAAAGAGGATTTATGCCCTACACAAGGACCCAACCAATCCTATACAAGGATCAAGACTCCCACACAGAGAATCACTAACTCCCACTCAGAGAATTAGGGTTAGCCCTACACTAAGACACTAAACTCCCACAAAGAGAGTTACTCCCACAAAGAGAGTATCCTAAGTCCCACAAAGAGACAACCTCCCACAAAGAGAGAAACTCCCACAAAGAGAGAAAGTCCTAATCCCACAAAGAGAAATAGGAAAACAGTTTACACCATGTAAAATAAATACTCTTACCTATGCCTTGAGATGCTTACTCATGAATGAATGCAAGGCATGGAAGAGGATCTCCAAGTGTTGGAATATGCTTGAGAGCACTTGGAAGATTTTCCTTGAGCTGGACTTCAATGCATGAAGAGAGATGAATGCTCAAAAGAGGGAAATGAGGGAGCTTGAGAGTGGCTTATTGATCTCTTGAGATTTTCTATAGAGTCAAGAGTTTATCAAATGTTGTCAAGATTTCTCAAGAAAGGCAGCACACTCATATATATAGGAATCCTATATCAAGCCCAAAAACCCAAAGAAACAGCCAAATAATCAAATCTGCAACGGCTAGAAACTGGGTGAAAACGACAGGAACAATCGACTGATGATCATAAGACAGTCGACTGATCAACGGCTAGAAAATATCCAACGGCTATAATCTGAGCCAGGACAGTCGACTGACGAAGTCAATACAGTCGACTGACAAACAGGACAGGCGCCTGTTAATCCTTCAGCAGACGACTGCTTCAGGGGATGGATCGAAACAGAGAGCTGCAATCTTTCTCCAATTCTTCGCACAGGCGACTGGTGTTAATACTGCAGTCGACTGTCGAATAGTCAAGCGACTGTATATTCTTCATCAGTCGACTACTGTAAAGTATGGAGAGAAGACAGAGAGATGCAGAGATTGCACTTACGCTAGACAGGCAACTGTTGACCAAATCTCAGACGACTGAAAATATACAGGCGACTGGGAACTGATAGACAGGCGACTGTGCGTAAAGCTCAAGTTTGAGTCAATAGAAATGTTGACTTGAGCAGTGCATATCAGGCGACTGTAGAAGTATCTACAGGCGACTGGAGATCACCCAGTCGACTGTGTTTCCCTCATCAGACGACTGACGGAAAGAGTGAACCTATTGGGTTGGATTCTATGATAATCCTAAGGTTCACTAAGATGGTTAAATGCATGAACATGAATGAGTAAACCATCTAGCAAGGCATTACATCAACCCTAGACTCAAAAGAGAGATAAAGCAATAAAGTAAATTACATGAATTACAATGCTTTCAAAAGAGTCTAAGTCTTCAATCTTGATGCCATGATTGCTCTCCATCATCTCCAAGCTTTGGCACTCCTTGAGTCCAAACTTTGGCCCTTCTTCACACGATGTCCATCCTTACACCAAGTGATTAGTCTCCAAGAAAGATATCCTTGAAATAAACTGAGAGACTAAAACATGAGATTCATTAGCAACAACATAATGTTGTGATCATCATCAAAATAAGATTGGTATGAAACACCAATACTCAACACACATGAACGTTTAACTGTAAGTTGTTTGTATTATGATGTTGTAACAATGCATGATGATACATCAATAGAAGATTCGAGCTTTGTATATTTTCTCAGGAATTTAGTTTTATTAGCTCAATCGTACATGTAGTATGGGCTTTTTGTGATATCGACTCCCTCGCAAGTCAATGTAATTTGGTTTGATGAAGTTACAGCTATGGGAAATCGGCGAATGTGCATCTCGTTGGCTTACGATGTTGTCAAGCAAAGCACGAACTATTGTAATAAATTGTAATATTATTTTATACAACCTGTTTATAAACATTGTGATAATAGTTTTCACAGCGTTTATTAAAAGTTGTAATATCTCTTTATACAACCTTTTATAAAAGTTGTAATAGTAGTTTACATAACTTTTAAAAAAAGTTGTAATATTGTTTTGCACAACCTTTTATAAACGGTGTAATAAAAGTTTACACAACCTTTATTAAAAGTTGTAATAGAAGTTTGCACAACGTTTATTAAAAGTTGTAATATCTTTATACACAACTTTTTCAAAATGTTGTAATAGAAGTTTACACAATGTTTCAAAAAAGTTGTTGTTAAGGCCAAAATTGATTGTTACAGTTGTCAAGCTTACGAAGACTCGAAGCGCTAAGCTGGAGCCTTGTCAGCAGTTGATGTGGGATCCTTGGTTGGAAGAACCAGGGTCAGATGATTGTAGATGAGGGTGATACGACCTTCGATCGACCCACGAGCGACCGTTGCGTCGATCGTTCAAGGTTGAAGGGCCAAGCGCCGGCCTTCGATGTTGGATAGCGATCGCCGGTCTGCACCAAGGGAGTCATTAAGGGGGTCGGATCTGGGTTCCGATCCAAATCCCCTCCGATGCTTAAGTTAGTAGGGAACTTAAGGAAGAGATGGAGTTTGGTGTAGCTGAGATCGACCCGCAGAGATTCGTCTCTAGACTAACAATGCAAGCTTGAATATAAAATGGTAAAGTGAGAAGATAGAGTTCTATGTCTTAGATCTTGTACCTTGAAGATGGGACCCCTTTTCCTATTTATAGAGGTTCGGGGTCCTCTTAGAGACGTTGGGGAGATAAAGGCCACCTATAATGGGGCCACGATCCTCCATCATGAATGGGAGTAAACGTTACCCACGCCCCCGAGATTTCTGAGCCCGTCTTTAATCCCACGTTCATGCGAGACGGACTCAACGGTCGACTGGCCATTTGGGCTTTGACTAATTCGATATCGGACTTCTCTGGTGGGCCCTGAGGGCCTTGGCCATTCGTCGACCGAGTTTCCTCGAGTGCCGGCCCAATGATTCAACAATGGCCCCCGTCACACGACCTTGAAGGATCCATCTGCTGAGGCCAAAGCGACGTTACATCACATTTAATGGGGCGCGGTAGTCGAGAAAATAGCACTCGAGTTCTGGACACCAAAGGGCCCGCCTCGTCGATTCGGTTGATTTGTCGATTCGAAATCCAAGACACCCTGGTCCTTGGATCTTCGACACGTGTTCCATCATGTGGTCGCCGCTTCACCCCTATGTGACGGTTCCAGTGGAGGAGTGCGGGGATCCCTTCTCCATTCTCTCGATTCGGATTGTCCTTCTCTCGAAAGCAATGGCTTAGTCATCTGCCTCCGGAAAGAATGTGGTCACCGCCATCAAGAAGGACCAGGAAGGGGTCATGGAGCCGGGCTTGCTAGCGAATTTGAGGACCAAGGTTAAGGCTGGCCAAATCAACATGCTTCAGAGGAATCTACTACCACTTCCAGATACAAAACATGGATACCAAAAGGTGCATCTTTCTCTGCAGGTGCATCATCGGGGTCCAGGTGATAGCATACATCACGTTGTCGAAAACGGCATTGATCTGAACAAATGAAGGTGAGAAAGTTATGATTATTTTTGGCATATTTGAAGCATGGGGAATGTCTATGAGCATATGACGTGCATACAAGTCCATCATGAATATAATGGAATTTTGTTGTATTTGTTATCAATCATGCTAGACATCCAAGAAACATTAGAAATGATTTTGATGATGATGAGTCATATTTTGTAAAATTCCACATGCATGAATTATGAATGAAAGAGTGAAAGTTGTTAGCATGCCAAATTGTTTAAATCAAACATGTTGATTGATTTTTATAAAATATGGAGAAAATTGGAGGTGCTTAGACTCTAAAGAATTCGAAACTTTAAATTATCTTTACATTTTTGTGCACTTAATTCTCTATGGAAAATTAAATAGTAGGAGTCGAATATGTCAATGACTTCATGTGTCACTATTTTGTGACACCAACATTGAAAAAAGGCAATATATAAAATACAATGGGTATGAAAATAAATAAATTTTACTAGCAAAACAATTCCATATAGGCTATAATTTTTTTGATATCGACGGCTAGTAACCAGATTTCGGGGGGTTTTTGAGCAATGTGTATGAAAGCCACTTAGTGCATGTCAACTCTAAAGGACCCGAAATTTAATACCATGGTATCCCTTGTTAGGTGTCTCCCTACACTTTGCTTATTGATTATTCCATAGAGATGAAAGCTCACAAGTTGTCTAAGACTTTTTATGTTGACTTATTGGTCTCTAAGCACCCTTCAATTGTTAAAGTATTTATAAAATGTTATCTCCTTGTTAGTTTCTTATAATCAGCGTATGCTTTCAGTGCTCATGACATTGTTTATAATTTGAGAACGTGGGGAGAAAGCATTAATGTGATCATCGTCATCAATTTCGTGTTTCTTTGATATGCTAAATTCGTTTAATGATTCATTCTTAACTATTCAAAAAGGGGTAGAGAGAAAAATTAAGATTATGACTGTAGTGATCAAGGGGGAGAGATACACATTGAGATGCACAATTTGAGTGGGAGCTTTTCACTCAAATTAATATTATGAATTCATTGATCAAGGGGGAGAGATACACATTGAGATGCACACTTTGAGGGGGAGCTTGTCGCAACTCTTCATGAGTGCACATAGATAAGGGAGCTTTGAATGATGTGTCATGATTATGTGCACTTTATGACTTGCTCTTTAATATTATAACTCAATTTTTCTAGGCTTGTTTGCCATTATCAAAAAAGGGAGGATTGTTAGCCTAGTTAGCCCACTAACTAGGTCACATTTTTAATTTTGATGATGACAAACAAGTCTTGTAATACTAATGTTTTCATTAAGTGATTTCAGAGGCATGATTTCAGAGGCAAATGTGTTTGTGCAAAAGAAAATAATGTGTGGATAATCATGCAAAAGAAATTCAAAAAGTGTTCTACTTCATCCACAATTATTCATGCACCATGAAGATGAATATTTGACTAGTCAAAGATTGGATTTAAATAGGAAATCTATCTCAAAAGGATTCTTATCTCAAGAGGAGTCCTATCTCCAATAAGATTGGTCTATCTCTTATTTAAACCCACCAATGCACATCTCCTATTTGCAAAAGGAGAGAAGAAACTCTACAAACCCTGGTCGGCCACATACATCATCAAGCCTCCTTCAAATTCCTTCTTATTTGCACAAGCCACAAATCTCCATCAACAAATATCCTTGCCGCAAGCTTCAATCAAGAGTCATCATCTTCCTCTGTGCCGCAAGAAAGCTTCATCAACTCACTGGTTGCCGCAAGCCTCCCTTATTCAAAGAACAAAGAGCAAGCTTTATCAAGTTGAAGGAGCAAGACAAGATCAAGCACTTGACCATCTAAGTTCAGGAGTATCTCCATCCAAGCTTTATCAATTCCTCTTGTCGAAAGCATTATCTAAGCCTCATCAAGACCAACTGATGGGAAAGAGCAGTTGGGGAAGTTCCAAGCATCTCCAAGCCTCAGGTCAAAGCCTAGGAGATCATTCACAATGCTAGCAGTTAGTCTCAAGCCAAAGGTTCCATTCAGAAAGCAAGTTCTATCACCTAAAGCCAAGGATTCAACTATGTCTAGGTTGGAGAAGTCATGGCCAGGCCACTTGACTGGTGGGGAGACCGAGCCAAACCCTTTGTTGGTGCATGCTACTGAAGCCCATCGCTTGGTAGCTTGCTGACACGGCTGACATCTAGGATTCCCCGAGTTTGGGGCATGAGAATCACGAGCCACAACACTTGATGGCTCATACTGCGAGCCCTCATCGCTTGCAAGTCTGCAGACTCGGTTGGCAACCAAATCTTACTGAGCCTGGTTCATGCAAAACATGAGCCAACATGCTTGCTGGCTCATGTTGACAAGCCATTGCTGACCCATAGAATCACCGAGCCAACATCATTACTGACCCATTGGAGCATCGAGCCAACATTGTCGTTGATCCATCTGCAGAACCGACTTCAGACAGGCTTGCGCAACGAACTGTAGAGGAGCATAATTTTTGATCTAGACATCAAACTGACAAGCCGTTTTGCCTACACGATCACGATCTCACAGACTACATCACAGTAACATATTTCTAGTTTTTACTGTAGTATTAAATTATTTTAAACTAATTTTTGTTGTATTGTGAAAATAACTTCACCTAGAAGCTATCGTTGCGCGTTATATTATTGAACAATATTTTGTATGGTTCGATCACCAGCCAAAATCGTGATCATAGTTTTCCTTTTTGATTATAAAGGGGTGAAATCCTCATAGGTTTTGGGGTCGAAGTAGAGGCATAGAGCCTAGGCGGGGAGCCACTCCGTTAAACATATTTGTGCCTGCTCATCTCTGATTTTGTGCTTGGATTTTTAATTTCTGCCATACACCCTATTCACACCCACCTCTAGGGTGTTTTTTAATAAATATCTGGTTTGTGTGTGTGGGGGGGAGAGGGTGTGGGTGATTTAGGATATATAATATCATATATATCTTAATCTTTATTAATCCAAACACATCAAAGTTTGGATATAATTATGTTGTAGAATGGTATCATACTTGAAGTCCATGGAAAGATAAACGAAGTCATACTTGGAGAGAGATGATCCTTCAGTGGAAGCACTACAATTTTACTCAGCACAGTGCTGATCCAACATAGTAATCAACAAATCTAAACTACAACAAAAAACAAGATCAAAATTAGATTGTCGTGCATACATTAAGTAAGATATATTTATTAAAAACTAGAGTGAGAAATTAATCAGACCGGAGCTTCTTGGTATGTTCTTGATCATGACAGTGGTACGAATCATAAAGCTACAGGAACAACAGCTGCTACTAAGCCCCCCTCATGCCAGCTTATTAAGGCTACTACTCTCAGACTTTCTTACCTAATCTCAACCATACTAATCACCATCATGACTTGGCAAGGCATTCTCTCACCTCTCCCTCATTGGGGCTGCCACTGATGAGGTGATCGGAGAAGTACAAGAGCAGCAGAGGCCAAGAGTAAAGAGGAGCTCGCTTATCAACCCCAGCATGGAGTTTGATGAGTCCAAGCTGGGTGTTGGATTCGAACCAATGTCATGATTAGGGGAAATGGTGTGTATTAATAAGTCCTGGGCAGAGATATTAAGGACATGAGAAGAAGCCATGGGAAGCAGTAAGGGTTAGTGTTGACGTCGTATTGTTGTGAAGGAGATGATGAGAGAATGTGGTGGCAACGCCAACAGCAGCCGGAGGAGAGGTGTATTGTTGTGAGGGAGAACAAGATAAACTTGGAATTTTGCTTAATGAAAGAATATTATAAAGATAATAGTAAACTTGTAAATAAAATGTAGTATCTGCTCTGCAGCTAAATGTGTAATGTTAATAGCAGTACTCATTAAACAATCATGCGCATCTTAATTACATAATTGCCATCCCCCCTCCCATAAAAGAAAACCCACCCTCCACTCCCAAGCCTCCCCCTCCCCCTCCCCCCTTCTTCAAAATCTCCACCAAACAAGGGAAAGAGAGGAGAAGAAAAGGCAGGCAATAAAGCATAGAAAATAACAGAAAGATAGGGTGAAAAAAATGGAAGAAATAAATAAAATGTCAAATTTATCTGTAGACGAAGAGAGCTTCTCCTCTGATAACAACACAGGATCAGCCCAAGAGGTGCACCAGCAGATTCATGGGTCGCCGTCCATGCCGCCGCCGCTCGTCAAGAAGAAACGCAACCTCCCCGGCACTCCTGGTAAAGAGCTAGCCTGAAGATAACAAATTTTCTGCCTTTTCTTTTAATCAGTACTTGATCAAGTAATGGCAATTTTCATCTAATGCTCAATGACTACATACACATTTTGTTGATGCTTAGTTTATGTTAGAAAGGACGGGGATGCATGATTCGGTTTGTTTTTGGGTTCGTTGGGGAGTCAATTATTGGTTTAATATTTATATTACAAAACATATTTATAATCGCGGACTAATATTTTGTCTATTTTAACCAAGTTGGATTAGATTATTAAAAGTATTTGAGCTAAACGTAAGTGCAAATGGTCCATTGTACAAATCACATGACCTCTAGAGAAATTTATGAATCAAGTAACAATTTTGCAGATCCAACGGCCGAAGTGATCGCCCTGTCCCCAGCAACCCTGATGGCAACAAACCGATTCGTGTGCGAGGTCTGCAACAAGGGGTTCCAGCGGGACCAGAACCTGCAGCTGCACCGGCGAGGGCACAACCTGCCGTGGAAACTACGGCAGAGGACGGCGGAGGAGGAGGCTCGCAAGCGGGTCTACGTCTGCCCGGAGCCGGGCTGCGTGCACCACGACCCGGCCCGGGCACTGGGAGACCTGACGGGGATCAAGAAGCACTTCCGCAGGAAGCACGGGGAGAAGAAGTGGAGGTGCGACAAGTGCTCCAAGAAGTACGCGGTGCAGTCGGACTGGAAGGCTCACTCCAAGACCTGTGGCTCCCGGGAGTACAGCTGCGACTGCGGCACCATTTTCTCCAGGTCCACTCTCCTCTCACCGCCGTCGTTCCATTTGATTATGGTGGTTGAATTTCTTGCCATTACATCAAAACTCCTGAGCTTCTAAATTGCTACCATCAAGACTGTAGCCAAGAATATTTTATGTTCTATGGCTACCGGCCAAATACATAAAAAAAATTCGTCAAAATTAATCATTAATTCAATTTCAATACAAATTTCATTCTCACACATCATTGAAATGATGTCTAAAAAATGGTTGGGATGCATTATTCAATAATAACAAATGATAGTGACCACCGACGACTATTGGAAAAGGATGTGCTAAAAAATTAGGGATTTGTGAATGATTAATAACAGATTAAATTGCACGAATCAGACTAAGTAGTAGAGATATGAAATCTTGTATTGTATTGTTTTTATGATCCTCCGTCTCTAATTTTTTTTCGGTGGGGCCTCTTAATTTAGTAACAAATTAATTTCTAAGAGGTTTGTGAACATCTATATCTGTCATCAATAATATTAGTTTTTTAATACATATATAATATATAATGCCAACCCTTACTATCCATGTTCATGCTTAATAATTGTTTAGTCTTCCGTCTAAGATGGAAATGATCATATATACTAGTAATAACCCGTGCCATTGGACACAGTTCATTTAAAATCATTGTTTACCCAAAAATTATTTCCCCCTCCAAAATTTTGGGACTGTTGTAAACCATGGCGGCTACGGAACCACGTAGCCCTGTATTTATAGTAATAGGGTTACATAATGGGTGGATACTCACTAACGGGTTGGGCCTCCAAAAGCCCGTTTATAACACTTTCCCTTATCCATCCATTGTTGTAAGACATGATGAACACTTCAGGGTTCATAGAGCTTATCTGATCATGGGTCTATGGATACTTCTAGATCCCAAGTTTAAGAGTACTTGCCTCGTTAAAACCTTTGCCAAGGAAAACCCAGTGGGAAAAACCAATGGCTAGGGGAAAAGAGTACAAGTCTCTGTAACTTCCCCTGATCGATGGATATCACTAGAGGTGGATACTTCTGGATCCTAAGTTAGGGATAACTGCCTCGTTAAAACCTTTAGCTATGGAAAACCTAGTGGGAAAAACCAATAACCAAGGAAAAAGAGTACAGTTTCCGTACCTTCCCCTGATTAGTGGAAGTATTTAGGGGGTGGATACTTCTGGATCCAGAGTCAATGAGGTTGCCTCGTTAAAACCTTTAGCTATGGAAAACCCAGTGGGAAAAACCAATAGCCAAGGGAAAAGAGTACAACGCTACATTTGACTCCCCCTGATCTGTACAAGCTGCAGGCTTGCAGATCTCCTAGGCAACTATACATCAATCTCTTACAGTGTTCCGATAATAAGTACAAAGTACAAGGCATCGCTCACCTATACAAGACATCGCTCATCTATACAAGTATCGCTCATCTATGGCAGCTACTGAATCTGAGGGATCTCTTCTGAAGAGAAGTGGTCTGCAGACTCGATAGGTAGCACCACGTCTCTGACCCAGTCGTCACTGTGTCTGCGAGGTACTGCAGGACCTGGCTGTGCGTACTTATGATTTGCTTCTTGGATTGATGAGCCTCTCGGGATGGTGGGATTGATGTTGCCTTGGAAGCATGCTTTGCTGGTCTCCAGGAGTTGGTCGCTTATTTGTTGCAGTCATCGCGATGATCTGTAACCTGTATCTACAAATACATTTAACATGTTGGATGATCCTTGACCCTTGGAGATAGCGCAGAAGCTACATATCTCAGTGGTGCGCTGCAGGCGCTGCACTGTATCTGGTTAAAGGGTTTACTGCCAGATAAAGGAGTGTACAAAAGACATTTGAGTAAGGCACTTCAGGACCTAGGATATCCTTCCCCTCTTCCAGCGAACGGAAGGGGTCTTAATGTGCATCCATACAACCAGCAGGTGTATTGGTGGATTGCAATTTTCCATGTTTCTTCATCGACTGGATGATAATTTCATCTTCTGGATGGTAATTCATCTGCTGGATGATTATTCATCTTCTGAATGATTATTCATCTTCAGGATGATGGTTTCATCTTCGGGATGATTATTCATCTTCAGGATGAAGGTTTCATCTTCGGGATGATGGTTTCATCTTCGGGATGATTATTCATCTTCAGGATGAAGGTTTTATCTTCAGGATGATAATTCATCTTCAGGATGATGGTTTCATCTTCGGGATGATGGTTTATAAGGGTATATTGTCACATCATCCATAGCAACATAGCCTAAAATTATCTTTGCCAATCGTATGATTTTCGCAACTATGACCAAGGAGCCTGATGCATCAGTTCAAATAATTTCGTAAGTGAGTTAAGCTCATCTTACATGGTTACTTCCTGGTTTCTGCGAAATAAACCTCTAAGCCTATAGCGTTTTGCTTATAGCATACGATTTTATTTATTTATACAATACTCGGTAGCCCACAGGTTTGATATCTTTTGATATCAGGACTTCAGGTCCAAATACTTCACATTTCATAAGTGAGTCCAGCTCAACTTATTATTGCCTCGTTCCACATAATCTGGCCAAATTTCTGCATTTGCTTCAGGAAACGGAGATTGTGAACGATATCAATGGCAAAATGAAATGTGAGTAATTGTCGACAAGTGTGTTTTTATCCAAATACCTCTTCATGTACGTACATTATTCAATTTATTCCAGTTTCATCTCTTCTGAAGGTTCTGGAAAGGGAGAGGATATGGAGATGAGCTCACTTTCCTGTGGTGGTATTGTTATAGGGTCTCGTGGTATGTCCTCTCATCCATTGAGGATATCCACTTCTGCTACTAGTAGATTGCATCCATTATAGTTGGTATGTCAATCCTAGCTGGAATTTTAGTAGTAGGGATGTGTGAATTTGACAATATTTATATTGTCAGTAGCTATGTCTGATAACTGTTTAACTGTTTCATAAGTGTGGATCTTCAGGATCTCATCACTATTCATGATAATCAGATCATAGGTATTAATGTTTTAAATGGTCCATAGTTGTGATATGGGGATGTATACTCATCATGACTCCATCGATAAATGTGCACTAAACGCTTCCCCCGTTAGGGGTTCTCGGAAACTGTTTATATGAGTTGATCAGGCTCATATAAATAGTTTCTAAGGAGGCGTTTTGATGGTTTGCATGTCCCCACATGGTCACCTACAACTGGATCTCTAGTGGACAAGTAATCCGTTTAAATCATTTTAATGATTTACATATAACCCATTTCTGGGTGTGAACACAAAGCTTCAGGGTGTTCAATTTTCTTCCAGTTGTTAAATATAATTGATTTCCCAATGTTGTCCCAAAAATCCGCAATAAGCTCGACTTCAATGAAGTTGAGCATAGAACTAGGGATATGAACCCGTCAAGGCTCCATCTATAAGATGTGCTCTAATGCCTCCCCCGTTTTGGGATCTCGGAATATATTCATCTAGGATGGTTAGTCCTGATGAATAAGTTCCACTGCGGCATTTTTGAGGGTGGTATGCGGGTAAGTAAAAGCCCAACCAATATCCCAGCAAGGTAGTATGTCCGTTGTGATTAATAATAATCTGGACTGCGGTTGGATAACAAGGTTCTGATTATGACCATTTTAAGAGGATATATAGATGAGTACTCTAAGGTACATCGTCAGCCATATGTAGGGAGTGTGTGAGTCCACTTTTATCCCTCAAATACTCTCAAGAGGCCTAAAGGTCTCATTCTTCTAATGATAATATATCATCTTAAATTCGTTTGAGGAAGTGAGGAGAGTCAATGTCCACGTGAATGGAGATGATCTCGTAATCATTTTTCCCTTTTGAATGAGATAATGAAAGTTTCACCCTTTTTTGAAGAATCGTCGGGTTCGTCTGGTTAATGATGTCTTGCATCATCAATACAGGGTGAGATCGATCCAAAGTTGGTCGATTCTGGACACTTCTGGTGTTCCAAATTAATTCCTCTGTTCGAATTTATGTGGGACTTTTGAACGTCCATTAAAATGCTCAAGTTAATTTTGTCCGGTAATAGGTGAACTCTGTTCAAACTGTGAAGGATTACATCTTCACAATGACTATTATGCGGATCATAGTTGGATAAAGCTTCAGGCTTTATTGGTTTATTGAGTCATTAGGGATTTCATTTTGACGAATATCCTTTGAAACTTTATAAGTTTCAGAGAGTACATGGCATCCTCATTTTAGGAGTATTCAGGATGACAAATCATTTACAGTAAAATAAAATGCGTAAAAAGCACATATATACTGCAGGAGAATACTACTAATAATTATGTTAGAGCAACAAGTTTCATAGTATGATGTGTGTTCTATAAAATATACGTCCACAATTGTGCTCATTTTAGACTCATATTATGACAACAGATCAAATTTATTTTCAAAATTTATTTGTCCTCGGGGAGTAGCGAAATATACATACAGTCAATTTGACTTTCGTCGTTTAGACTAGATATGTATATATATTTATATGGCATATGTTAATGCCCATTCATTTTGCAAAAAGAATTATGGGGTCTTGTCAGAACTTCTGGTCTGATATTGGGTTGCCATTGCATACTCCATATCGAGGTACATCATATCTTCCCTTTCTCATTTTCATTCAAGACTTCTCCTGTTTTCAGTCGTCCGTATTGTCGTTTATAAGGAAGAATGATTATTGGTCTTACAAAGTAGACACATACAAGGGAAATAAGTTAGTTTCTATATTTCCACTTTTCTAGTTTATGAGAGACTTTTAAAAGTCTATTTGAAAACTCAAGTATGGTCTCCAGGCCATTTTTATTGAGTCATTCAAGTATTGTGTGGATATAGAATCATACTCTAAGGGAAACAATTACGTGGGTACGAATTTTATAATTTCTCACTTATCTATTAAGCCACGACTTCGGGCGTATGCTTAAAAAATAAGGTTAGGTTCAAGAACCATACCTTGTAAAGTGAGATTACTCAAAAGAGTTTGGCGGTGTTATGACAACAGCTGGTGTCAATATTGGTTTATACAAACCGTAGATCTGAGAGATCTATGTACCGCGAAATGCGTATTTCTAAAAGAAAATATATATATATATATATATATATATATAACGCATAAATGTTTTTCGTATAATCCATCGTACTTGTTAATTTTTATTAGTGTGAAAGGGTGTTAACTTTTGATTTGATTTTGAACTTCAGGTTCATTTTGGTTTTGAACTCCAGGTTCATTTTGTCAACTAGGAAATGGTGTTAAACTTTTTGAAATCATTATTGGTTTGTTGACATAAAATGTTGTCATATCATGAGCACATCATACATATAATATAATGTAAAGCTTGTAAACTAAAAAGTTGTGCTCAATTAACCTGAATTGAAACAAGTATGATGTATTCACATGTTATTTATATGCTGCAGGCATTTAAATAATCTTATCGCAGACATACAGTTTTGCTACAGGCATTAAACTATGTCATAGTGATTTTAGCATGCTAAATAAAAATGTACATCACAGAATCATTAAATATGCAGCAGACATATAATTTTCTACACATGCATTTAATCATCACAGAAAATTTTATAATGGAAATGAAAATTTTTCGTTTAATAATTATTGGACCACTGGGCAACGTCATACACCGTTAGGTTAGTTAACTAACGGCAGAGCGGTCGCAGGATCTTCCTAAATATTAAACGTGTAATAATCAAATAATCCAAGAAAAAATTGCGATGATTTATAAAGCATTAATCAGATTATAGCGAAGGAAAATCGAATTTAAATCTGAAAATCGTTTGAAAATAGTGAATTTTCGGGGTGAAACCCTAGTTAGGATTTTTGGTCGCGCGGATTGCCGCTTCAGGCGGCTAGGGTTTCCGGACATGAGCACGCACCGGGGGGGCCCGATACGAGCGGCCGCCCAGGGGGGCCCGCCGCTGCGGGCGGCGGGGCCCGCCGCTGCAGGCGGCGGGGAGGGGGGCGCCGCTGCAGGCGACAGGGGTGCCCCGCCGTCACGGGCGGCGGGGTGCCCGCCGCTGCGGGCGGCGGGGGTGGCTCCCGCCGCTGCAAGCGGCGGGTTTGGCCCGCCGTCGCAGCGACGGGTTTGGCTTGCCGCGTGCGGCGGCGGGGTCGCCCGCCGCTGCAGGCGGCGGGTCGGTCCCGCCGCTGGCGGCGGGTCGGGCCCGCCGTTTGCACCGGCGGGGTGGGGCGCCTGCTGCTTCGGGCGGCGGGCGGGGGGGTTTTGCCGCAAGCCGAAGGGGGGTTCGGCGGCGGCGGCGCGAGTTTTTGGTGGGGGTTTCACATTCCAGCGAAAAGATCCCCTAGGGTTTGATGGTTTTTGGGGGATAAAAATCTAATTTTTAGTAGAAAAATCATTTTTTAATCTCCAAAAAGTCGTTTTTATTGTAAAAATTTGATTTTTAATCAATAAAAACGTTGATTTTCATTAAACAATCGATCCAAGGATCTTGGATCTAGACATATGCGCATACGAATTTAGATCTAGGGTTTTGGATTACCTCTAGATCCTACCCGCCGGATCTAGCGACGTTCGGTGAAGAAAGCCCGTTCGCGTCACGTTCGTCCGTCGGCAGGGGTTCGGCTCAGCCTGGAGCGTGCTGATAACGTGTTGTAAACCATGGCGGCTACGGAACCCCGTAGCCCTGTATTTATAGTAATAGGGTTACATAATGGGTGGATACTCACTAACGGGTTGGGCCTCCAAAAGCCCGTTTATAACAGGGACATATAATATTCCACTTCACAATTTAAAAGAACAAAAATTTAGCGAGTGCCTTCGGTGCGCGCGGGCACATGATTAATTAATTCCATGTAATTAACTCATTCAACATAATTAATTCTATCCCATAAGTAATTCCACATAATTAATTCTTTCCCATAAGTAATTACATGTATATATTTCCAATGAGGTTTTTTGGTTTTTCTAAACACTCGTCTCAACCCTTCTTTTACCAAATTTAACTCATAGTCATTCTTCTATCAACCTTTTTATACATCAGCATTACATCAACTTGTCCTAGTCAGCAAGGCAATTCAAAAAAAGTCCTCAATTCTCTCTTCTTCTAATTTGGATTAAGATTCCAATTTGTATCATGGACTACCGTAATAAGATCTCTTAGTTTTTTATATTAGTAAAAACATTTTGACAAAAAAATAACATATTATTAAATGTCAGTTAATAAACCTCAGTTTCGTATGACATTTCCACGTATTTTTCTGTTAAATCCATGTTAATAATTAATAAAGGTTAAACAAATCTTCAATTTCTAATAGTAAGAATTCATCAAATAATTAATAAGAATGGTTGTGTGTGTATAGCAGGAAATAAGGTGTCATGGGATGTTGACTATGATTAAAAAATTGATAGAAAGAGAGTTAGGATTTAATTTGGAAAAATGAAGTGCTAGGATTTAAAGTTCCGAATTTTTTTGAAGGAAAAATCCCACGGGTTGAGGTGAAAAAGACAGATGCATATATTGTATATGAAAAAGACAAAAGAGAATGTGTCATATATTGTATATGAAAAACATCTTTCATATGTAGTATGAGGCGTGTGCAGGCATCTAAATTTTTTGAAATCTGTTTTGGGAAAATTAGAAGTTTAAGTGAAGAATTTTCTCTTCACTCGAGCGCATTAACGAAGTAATTATAATTGGATTTTCATTTCGCGTGCGTGTATTACAATTTCTTAACACCTTGTATAATACTCATCAAAGAATCAGGGATGTTTTATTTTCATTGATAGAATGGTTATGCAAATGCACTTTTTTTATATAAAAAAATACAAAATTAAACCCCCTTATATAATGCAAGAAATTACTCATGTATCCGCAGGAGGGACACCTTCATCACCCATCGCGCATTTTGCGACGCCCTCGCCGAAGAGAACAAACGCCATCCACCCATCATCCCCACCCTCCCTGAACTCATGATGCCCATGCCCGACCCGGCGGCCGCCGCCACGATGGGTCCCGCCTCCATCTGCATCTCCGATCATCACTTCAGCCACGGATATTATTCCATCATGGCCACCAGGCACAAGCCCAACGACCCCCCTACCATCTCCTGCGCCGCGGCAGCAGCAGCGCCGTGTGCCCCGGCTTGCTTCGACAACAAGGCGACGTCGTCTGGGGCCCACATATCCGCCACCGCGCTGCTGCAGAAGGCCGCCCGGATGGGGGCCACCGCCAGCGGAACCATGCATCATCAGCATCAGCAGATGGTGGGCTCATACTGTAGCAGCGAGGGATCAGGAGTGATGATGGATCTCCGCCAGTGCTTTGGCGGCGGCCGGCCGGCGAACAACAATGAACTAGTTGGGGATCAAGGGAGGGTCTTGAAGGACCTGGAGCAAGAGATGCATGGGATAAGTAATAGTTCCAGCAATAGTAATGGAAATAATAACGCGACGATGACGCAAGATTTCTTGGGTGTCAGCGGGGCGAGCTTACAGACTGCACTTGATCACAACAACAAGATCATGTGGGGGCCATGAATGAGCTAGTGAGCTCTTAATAGCTACTGTCAACGCTTAATTTAGTTTCTTCCTCATCTCCCATTATTAATTTCTGTACCCTTCCATTTACTAATCATCAGGATTCAGTAAATTAAACGATGAGAAGCTTACTTTGTTGCACAGTGAGCTTGTAATACTAAAACTTTTAGGGGTGTAATTGGGTCGGACTCACATGTAAGATACAAACACTATCTCGATAATAAATTGGGATTCGGCTCCCGTTAGGGTTGGAATATATGTTTTTTCTTCTTGGATTTGAGTCGGATTTGAGTTTAAACTAAATTTGTAGGATTATTAATTGAAATTATTTTTAAAAACTGATATTTCTATTTTATTAGGTTCAATTGATAAAATTTATCGGTCTTTTATTCATTATTATAAAGCTTTATTTTTATCTTTATCAACTAGATTATAGTTAAATTTACCGTAATGAACTTCATTGTCATAGTTATTACACTATTTTGGCTTTTATATATAGTTTGTGGGTTTGTTATCTGTAATTTTGCAGTTTAGGTCTACGTCTTCACCCTGTCTGGCGCTCCAATATGTTGGTGGAGTATCCCAGTCTACGGTGACCTTGTCTACTACGGAGGCAGAGTATATGACATTGACTGAAGCGGTAAAAGAGGCGATATGGCTGATGGGCTTGATGGATGATCTGAGAGGCTACCAAGAGCAGTACGATGTCCATTGTGATAGCCAGAGTGCAGTGCACTTGGCTAAGAATCAGATCTTACATGCTCGCACCAAGCATATCGATGTGAGATTGCACTTTGTCAGGGACTATGTAGGAGAAGACGACGACGACATCAACTTGCTGAAGATCAAAACAGATGACAACCCGGCGGACATGCTGACGAAGGTTGTACCAGGAGTCAAGTTCAAGCATTGTTTGGACTTGCTCAATGTGGTTTCTCGATGAAGTTGATGTCGGCCACAGGAAGGGGCATTATGACTCGAAAGAGTCAGTCGGTCTCAGGAATGGACATTCGTAGCTCGGTGGAGCAGTTGGTCCTTCGAGACATTTGGCTCTTCGGAGTGATGCTCTACCAAGGTGATGCAGTGAGGGTCGTTTGTTGGACGAAGGCTCGAATCTCACCCAGGTGCAGATTTGTGGAAGTTGGCTCGATTCGGCGCAAAAGAAGCATTGGTTGTACAGACGAGTTATCTTGTGCAGATATAACTCGACTATGCTTGAGTTCGACCTATCTGATTCTGAACAAGTCAGATAGGATATTGTGCATTTGGT
Source organism: Scilla litardierei (assembly GCA_030789695.1). Classification (NCBI taxonomy): domain Eukaryota; kingdom Viridiplantae; phylum Streptophyta; class Magnoliopsida; order Asparagales; family Asparagaceae; genus Scilla; species Scilla litardierei. The sequence goes on along the minus strand of CM061137.1, from coordinate 111,999,764 downwards.
CTTCTACAACACAGTTGGTCAATCGGTCGTCAGTTCGAGTCTAATGGTCGATCGTTCGGCATTGGGTCGTTTGGTCGTCATTCGGTTGAAGTCTGTGTTCGATAGAACGGTCGTATGGTGGCTCGATGGTTGATGGCTCGTACGCGTGGCTTGGCACTTCGGTCGTTCGATACAGAAGGAAGATCGCTTGGTCGAAGGGAGCCCGTTGGGATGCTGCCCACTAGGGTGCGGCGCATTAATTGCATAGAGTGGTGATTGGATTGGATGCCGTAATTGTCGGGATCCGTATCATTAGGAGATCCTAGCCAATGATGACACCTATTGTAACCTATGGTTATAAATAGGGGGTTTTAAGTTAGGATTTTGTGTGGGACATCATTGGAGAGAATTTGAGCCGCCATTTGTGAGAGCCAACCTTGAGAGATTGTTGTGAGCTTTTGGAGAGATCATTGTGTGCTTCTTCTTCGTTGGACGAAGAGAAGATTTGTATTTGTTCTTTCCTCTCATAATAAAACTCATCGATGTTCCCACATGGCCGATCCACGGCCTAAAAGTTGTTATCTCTCTTAGCGCTTCTCGTTTGTTTTTTGTGTGGCTGATCTTTGTTCTCTGTCTCTGACAATCCTGTATATTCCGTTGTGTTGGTGTGCTCCTCCTCAAGGGTTGGACGCACAACAATTTTAAACCTGAAATCTCTAAGTTTCCACCCCAACCCTTTTCACAATAATCTCAGCCTAAATGCTGATGTAATTCGATTGTTCCAATGCTAAAATTATATCCTGTAAGATAAAATATATTATCTTAAATGACAGAGAAATAATTGAGAAGAATAGAATGAGCATCCATCCTCCCAAATGGGAGCGATATTCATATAAGATTGTGAATAGACATTTTAGTAACTTCACTTATAAGATAAACTTCTTCGTGAGGGATAACTTTTTATGACCACTTTGAGTTAGACCATGGAACCTTCTCATATTGGATTTGTAGACATCCTTTAGGGTGGTATAACACCATCTAGCTACAATGACAACAACATTTTAATACATAAAATCTCACTACCATATCATATGTAAGCTTTATTACCCAAACTCAAGCTTTGCGTCATAACACATCCATTGATTGATACTTTAACAAAATAAGAGGGAAGTTGACACTACCACCTCATCCAAACATTAATGTACAGCGCGTGTTTGCATTATGAGAAATCACATAATCACGTACACCGGATTAGACAGTCAAAGAAACAAATAGAATCTATCGACTCCAAAATTCGTCATCCCCCCACCAACGTACCCACTCCTCCTTCCCCGTCCAACCTCCTCATCCTCCTACTACTCCCCCACCTCTAATCTGCACTTGTACCTCCTCCCCACAACCTTCTCCCTCTACTGCTTACTCATCCTCCTCATCGCGGTGAACTACCAATGAGGAAGATGTGATGGTAAAGGGAGGAGTCTATGGGGAGGCGACAGTGGCGGATATCAGAGATGAGAAAGGTAATCTGAGGGGAGCGTGATTTTGCAAATTGGGAAAAAGCAGTGTCTATATTGCAAAACCTCTAGACTACCGATGATGCAGCACATATAGATTAACCTCGCACTCATACACACATACACACATACACACAAAGCATAAAAACACCACTTACCTAATTTTTTTTGAAATTTTTTATGAGGTCGTTGTACACATTCTGAAACTCCAAACCTCCAAATATGGATGACTTGTAGGGAGATTTGACTCTGTAACGTCCTGCTCCCCAAAATACCTGGAATTTCTTTTTTTTTCAGGAATCTTGGAGAGGCAGAGGTAATGAAAGAAAAATGCACGATAGAGAGAGAAAAAAGGCAGGCCACTGCGCACATGCTGGGATAGTACATGTAATGCTCCATATATAACAACAAATATCACACGCCACTTATACAAAATCACAAAGAGTACACATACAATTTCACATTTCTGATATAAGGCCAACACAACATCTGATTCCAAAGTACACCAATAAATTTCAACTCAGGTTCCACCTCCAAAAGATGCTACCAACTCCACTATCCCAGAGTACAACACAACTCCCTAAATTACCCTACACCCCCAGCTCCAGACTCACAAGTCTCCTAGGCTCCCCAACTGACTGCTACCTGAAAAATAGGAAGGAGCACGTCAATGCGTGTCCCAGTAGGAACCAACTTGGATTTGGAACACCGTTTTGATGTTATCAACTATTAAGCCAGGCATGGAAAATAAGGCACGTAAACTAAGTAATGTAGCGGAAAGTAATCTGCCAAGTAAGGGATCATACATGCGGTCTGATGTCGAGATACTGCAAGGAAAAGGTTAGCACAATAATAATACAAGTGTTTAAGCGAATATAGTCTAATAAGACAAGTACAAGTGCAAGAGATATAACACGGTGCCACAGGCAAGGCAGGTAAAAGGGAAAGGGGAAGTGCCACTAGCAGGTGAAGTAACAAATAATACACTTATCCATTTATTCAATAATTTAAAAACTTGGGTAAATCATGGAATACAAGGGCATGGGCCTCGTCCCAAGGATTTGGGGTGGAAACTGCACACGGCGCAGTGGACACGGGCACTGTACGACGGGCCTCTCACCATGCCCCATCAGGGGACCTGCCTCATGGGCCTCACCCCAAAGGTTTGGGGTAAGTGTGGTAACGGTGCAGTGGACACAGGCACTGTACACCGGGCATCTCCGCCTCCTCCCTGTACAGTAGCAAAAGTGAGGCACTCCACCATAAACCTCTTCACACCCAAACCACACCATCATAACGTCAATGCCCATCCACTCCCTGTAAAGGCGAGGGAGAATAATCATCACATATCCTATCATCACCTCCCCACCTTCGTAGTCCATGCCTCATACCTACAATTTACTCAAATCCCCCCCAACCCCAGTTTTAATAGCTAACCCCCTTTTGGAGGGGATTGAGGCATTCTCAACGTAAATTAAACGTTATAAGTTCCATTATATGAATCATGGTGGCATGGTACATGTTCAATAACTTCCTTTCATCAACACGGGTCATGCACCTAAGTGTCATGCCCTCAGTCATCGCCTCATCACATAGCAATCTGGGTCATGCACTCACGTGACATGCCCTCCATCACGTCACATACACATTCACGTATAATAGTATAGCCATGCCATCCATGTCTCCAACATCATCAATTTATAACAGGGTTTTTGATACAAGAGCATATAGGCTCATTTCTCATATTTCTTTAGCTTCACTTTCATTGTGGCATTTCAACAAACACATGGCAGGCGCCATAGAAACGGATATTGTCACATCATCAAATTTAGTAACAAAAGAATAACTAAGCATTCCTTCAAGTAGCATAACATCCATGCATAATGGATTGGAAAATTAACATCACCACACGATTCATTATTCAACCAAACACTCCAGATTGCTGGAATTGCCAGGACACCCATAAAGATCAACACATTCCATACATTTCTCCTGTGAATTTGACAAAACTATCTAAATGAAAGTTAAAGATATGGTAGTCCTGGATTCACCTATAAAATTTCATGCATAAATCTGGACTGGATGAGTTATGGTGAATAATTTGATGCAACCTGTTTAGACTGTTTTTCAGACATATTTCAGGGTCTGTATTGATAGATAATTTTGGGCATGTTTTAGTCTGAATTTCAAAAATTATGAACTGTGATGAAATTGTAGAGAAACTTGTTAAATTTACAACGAGACCAAGAACATAAAATTCCATGGAGTGTGTAGTGAAGTGATTGAGATCAATTTTACTAAACTGTGTTAAGACTGAAGATCAAACAGACATGTTATAAAGATGGAATTTTTACTCCTAATTTATGAATTGAACATATGTCAAATTTTATATGATTTTGGGGTTAAACTTCAAGATCTTCAAGTATATAATTTTTTCAAAACTTAATTCAAGCCACAGAAATCATAATTCAAGTAATAACACACTCCAGAATTTCAGCTTTTTCAAGAGAGTGATTTTGCTTGAAATTTTCAAGGGGATATTCACGAAATTGAATCATGGCACATCAATTAGGCTACCCCTAATCCATATTGAGTAAACATGGTATATAAACATGATACAAATAAATCCTAAATAAATTTCCAAAACCAAGTTGGATTCCTACCTCAATAGCTTGGTTTTCCTTTTCTCCTTCTCTTTCTTTCTTCTCTAACTTCTTTCCACTTGAACCCATTTGAGATTCTTGATTTTTGGATGGGTAATTAGGGTTTTGGATTAAGGAAGAAGGAGAATAGAGGGGAGGGGGTGGCTGGCCATGGTAGGAGAGAGAGGGGATGGAGATTAACATGAAAAAGAAAAGAAAAGAAGAAGAGAAGTTTAGAAATAGGTAGAAACTTCCCATGAAAAAATATCCTCCTTATCCTTATCCTTAAGATAAGCATGCATCATTCTAAATGACTAAAATACCCCTCCATCATCTAGGTATTTACAAGTTTGCCATTATTTTATGCACACACCACTTTACTATACACACACCGCTCCTATAGTCCGAATGACCATTTTGCCCCTCACATTTCTAAAAATTGACGGGGATGCCATTAACCCTTAATCCCTTTTCACACTAGCATGGCTTTCCCTACACACATCCATGCACATCCATGCATGCATACATGCATCACACACACACACACACGTCCAATACATACACGTTAGATAATACACACGACGTCACTCACACTTCTCCCGCATTCACGTTTTGCATTCTCTTCTCTTAACCACGTATTACAGCCCAATCCCCTTGCTCTACGTTACATACATCGATATCCACAATTACTTCATGCCTACATATGCATCGTAGGTAGAAATATCACGTGTATACATTAGAATACACATATAGTTCAAAATAGGCAAGACAAACTCTCGATCCACTTGTTACAAAAGTGCTATTATTCTAAAATCGTTGATTTTTTACAAATCAGAACGAGAGTGAAATAGCATTATATTTACTTGATTTTTGATGTGAGTGTTGGATCTTGTGGATGGCAAACAACACTAGAAGGGGGGTTGAATAGTGTTGTGTAAATATAAACTTTTTCGTTCTAATTGGTTAGCACAATTCAAAACCTTCTAATGTTGCCTAAGAAACCAAGTAGAGTGATCTACGCTTGGTTCTTAATCAACTTAGGTAATCTTAAAATAAATCAGAGAGAAAACACTTCTGGTAGTCGACTCCCTATGAACAGTAGTCAACTCCTAGAGAGATTTTATGCACAGCTCTGCTGAAAGAATAATTAATAAAAATATAAGATTACAAAGAAATATAAGAAAGAATCTTTACACAGTAGATACAAAAAGGATTGATCTTGCAATATATTATGAACGAGTTACAAGAGATATAACGCTCAACAAATCAAGATATAAAAATAGAGACAGACAATCACAGAAAATGCAAACGCAAACACAAGGATTTTTATCCTGGTTCCCCACAACTTGGGTACGTCCAGTCCCCGACCAATCCGGTACGAGCTTTCCATTATTTGCCTTGGCAAATACAAGCACCTAACTTCACTCGTTAGGATTTCCCACACACCTAGCCTTGACCAGGATTTTTGACTGCAACACTGCAACACCTAGACTTGTCTAGGATTTCCAACACCCTTACAACAAAGGGCAAAACACAAAATGAAAACCAATATCCAACTCACCACAATATTTGGTGGAATTTGGATTTACACCCAAATTCTATATCCAAAGTAATAACAAAGTGTATTCGTGGCTAAAAGAATTCAAATATGATCTTCAGATCACACAAAGATATGAGAGTAATTCTTTGTGATCTGGATCGTTTGTTTTCAAAAATCCTTTTAATAAATTCAAAATAAAGAACAAGGATTTTGAAAAATGTTAGCCAAATAAAATTGATCTCATAAAAAATTAACAGCTAAAAATAAGAGATCAGACGTTTATAGATTTGGCTAAAAATAATGAGAGCAAGAAAATTGAGAGATCTTTGAGAGTTTTAGCACAAGAATGAATTCTTCAAATTGATGTTGTTCTTTTTTAAAAAAATGATCTCATATCCTCCTCTATTTATAGTGATAGGAGAGGATTTGAATTTCAAAACGTGTTTGACTTTTGACCCGAAAATCAAGGAAGCAATGAATTGGAGAAACAATTAAAATAAGTCAAAACGTTGAAATTCGACAGCTGGTAGTCGACTCCCTAGGAGTGGTAGTCGACTCCCTAGAGTGTTTCAGATGAAAATCTGTTTCCAGTTGGTAGTCGACTCTCACTCTTTGGTAGTCGACTCCCAGAGCAATTTTCTCTAAAACACGGCTAGCAATAGATGTAATTAATTCCAGGATGTAATGGATATTAATTACTAAGATAGGAAAAAAAAAAGCTAGCAATTGCTCTCAAGAGTTTTGAAATGATTTGAAAACATTTGAAAACATTTTAACTTTGAAATCATTTGGAGTGTGTGTTATAATTACTTTTGGCTTTAACATAATCCTAAGAAAGACATAACTCACACACTATAGACTTAGGACGAGTCTTCATGAAGCTTGATCCAATGATGAAGTAGATGCGAGTTTTTCTTTGAGCTTCTTTTTCTTTTGAGCGTGAGCTTCATCATTTGAATTTAGCAACATCGTCTTTGTCTTTACTAAGTGTAGTTTGTACTTCTTCGGAGTATGCATAAACCTTTTCATTCATCACATAACCTGCACACTTTAGATGCAGTGTAGTTAGTACGAGCTTCACCCTCGAAAGGATCTCCGGTGGGTTAAAGGACGAGCTATGGCTCGCACCCTCCCCTCCCTCAACTCTGGGGTAAGCTTGACAGCTTCGCCCTCGATAGTGTCGCCGGGTGGGATAAGGAATGAGCGACAACTCTCATCCTCCCCATCCCTTAACTCTGGGGCAGGCCGACGAGCTTTGCCCTCGAAAGGATCGCCGGTGGGTTAAGGAAAGAGCTACGGCTCGCACCCTCCCCTCCCTCAACTTCGGGGCAAGCTTGACAGCTTCGCTCTCGATAGTGTCGCCAGGTGGGACAAGAACGAGCGACAGCTTGCACCCTCCCCATCCCTCAACTCCGGGGCAGGCTAACGAGCTTTGCCCTCGAAAAGCTCGTCGGTGGGTTAAGGAACAAGCTACGGTCGCACCTTCCCCTCCCTCAACTCTGGGGCAAACTTGACGGCTTCGCCCTCGATAGTGTCGCCGGGTGGGACAAGAAACAAGCGACGGCTCGCACACTCCTGACCGGCGCCCCGTTTACGGTTTGGGCGCGGTGTCGTTTTACCGCAAATGCACGGTTAGTGTAGGGTGCGGGTTTATCGAACTCAGGGAGGTGGATGGCTTGAATGGCTACTAGACTCGCCTAGGTTGTGTGCTAGCTACGCGGATAATGTGGGTGGAAGTGTAGAAATAAAAGAAAGAAATGAAAAAGACACGAAATGAATCCCCGCTAACACGGGCTAGAGCACTCATGACACTTGACATTTGACTTGACCCAGGGTGAGACATTGCCCCCAAAAGGTGGTACCTAGCGTCCATGGCCCGATATTCCGGTCGGAGCCAAGTACGCTAGGCCTACCCGGTTCCGAACGGTGGGCATTCCCATGTCCATTAACACCTTCCGCAACCGGGAGCATTAAGGCCACAATGATAACTCCCAACACTTCGTCCAAGCCGTTCCCACGCGCGAGGACTCGATGTCTACACTAGGGGTGTGAGCTGTGGCTAGGGAGTCAACCTCCAAGTTTATTCCCCCTTGGCCCGACGGTCAGAGGTGGTCTTTCTCCCGCCAATGACAATGAAACACCCCCGCGTAACCCTAATGGCCAAATAGGTCGAATGTGATTTCTAGCAATACATCGAAGCAGATCTTGACTGGACAAGCACCGGACCCCAACCCCCAACACAACTAGTGTGTTGTCGTACGAATTGGACTCAGATTGCTAGAAATCCCCATTGACACATTTCATCGAACACATGTCATGCAATCAAGTCAAATGAAACAACCCAAGCATCAATCCTACTCTAACCCGTATTAGGGTTCATCGACACTACTCAATGGTGAAGAACACAAAAATAATCAACATAAAAGAGATACAAACGTTCACCATCAAGAAAACTTAACACAATACAAAATAATGGAATAAGAGAGAAAGAAATACGTATCTTGAGTTTGAATCTTCAATCCAATACAAGATTTATTGAAATAGAAAACCTAATCTAACCTAATCTAAACTCACAAGAGAAAGTGGAAAAAAGCCCTAGAAAAACTGAGGAAGAACACTCCCAAGTCGTGTCCCCAACTTCCATTTATAAGCCCCTCAAAAACCCTCTTGGTTCGGGTCCAGAACTGTCAAAACAGGCCCACCCGATCGGGTGGAAGTTCACCCGATCGGGTGGACAGAAACAGAGACTCAAAACGGCAGAAATTGATCCCACCCTGTCGGGTGGAAACTCACCCGATCGGGTGAAATGAAAATTCAGACTGCTGCCAATTTCAGCACACAGCTGCGCTCAGAAAATTCCAGAAAAATCTAGAAAAATCTGATTTGGGCATGCGACCTATCGTTGAAAAGCTAACGACGATGCCGATGCTAGAAAAATAAGAGATCACCCAAAATCCTTCTGGAATGATAGCATATCTTCAATGAATGAGCAGCGGTGCGCGAAAGGGGACGAAAAGGCCACCCGATCGGTTGAAATGTCAACCGATCGGGTGAGCAGCTTGTTGCTTCGGCCGTCGCCTTCGGTAGCTTCAACCGGGCACAGAGGAGAGCGGGTGGCGTGACCGGGTCATTGTTCGGAGGAATCGGCTACAGATGAACCGATCGGGTGAAGGTCACCCGATCGGTTGGAATTCAGCTCCATTTTCCCGAGAACTCTGACGGACTCACCCGATCGCTGAACCGATCGGGTGAGAAGCTCTTTACTCCAGCCTCAGTCTGGGTCGGATACGCGTGCGTCAACCGATCAGGTGAGCTGGTCTACCTGATTTGTTGAGGGCTGAGAAATAGCAATCTTCATCGTTTTGACCCTCTGGATCGCGCGTGACTCCTCCCGTTGCTCCGGGGACTCAAGATATCGTCGTTTTATGTCCCAAATGCTAGAAATTCCTGCAAAATACCAAAAACACGGAAAAGTGAAAGAAAACAAGAAAACACGAGAAAACGAATACAAGACGGAGGTAAATAATGGAAAAACACGGGAGAAAACGTGTGCAAATATATGAAATATAAACGCACGTCAAAATCCCCCAAGCTGAACTCTTCCTTGTCCTCGAGGAAGACGAGTGAGAGTAGGAGCTCGGAGGGAGAAAATAGAGAGGAAGAGAGAAAAAGAGAACTCTATATCCTAGATCGCTCGTCAAGGCCAACAAAATCAAAAACGACACTCCAAGCAAGCAAACGCCAAATCACATCACTAAACCAAGGAATACGAGTCCAGACAAGTGTCGTGGGCCCACGCGGTGAAGCGCGAGTGAGTGTGGTTGTGTGCTAGTAGACGATGTCATTATCTACGATGTGCGATAAAGCTCGATATACACAAATCCAGGAAATGACACAAATATCGATTCGAATTGAATAAAGCGGTGAATATATAGTTCAAGCATGCATGAGAATAGAGAGAGAATCGAAACATATCATGCATCAGGGACTCCACAAGTAGGGTTAAGGAAATCACCACACTACAGCTTAGATAATAGCTAAAAAGTTCCTAAGCCAAGTGTTTTCGAAAACGATGGGGGTTGAGATGATGTGGAGTAGAACACTCGGTGCAAATTCTCGCCTTTCCTTTATTCTCGGCAAGTAGGAAAATATTCACACGGGAATTTTTTGGGTTTTGGGTATACAAATATTTTTTTCGTTTCTTTTCATTTCTCTTCTTTTGGGGGTTTTCTTTTCTTTTTTCCTTTTTTGGATTTTTGGGGTTTTTTGGCTATACACCTGTGTACTCTCCCAAGTGGGAGAACGGTACACGGCGAGGGGATTTGCACCAAGTAAAACAAAAAAAGAAATCAGAATCTAAACACTTGGGCAAAGGAAACTATTCTCGCTAGTTAGAGCATGGGCTAAATGGGTTATCCTAGTCCTTAATTGTGGAATCCCGACACATGCGAAATGAAGCGTACGATATATATATAGCATGCAGAAGAAGCAGACAGTAGAAACAAATACCGCATATTCAAATCGAAGTATGATAATCTAGGGGTCATTCCTGGACAGGTATATAAAGTAAAATCACACAGCATAAGCACACCACATAGCTAGGCACGACGCGCGACTCACAAAAAGCTAAGTGGACACACGATGCATGAAATGCAAGAGGACTCGATATCCTAGGGCTAGTGAGTGTGATTATCGATGCCATGCTAGGTGTGTGTGATTTTGTTTCAGTGGCAATTCATCATATGGGGTCATCTCTAGGAGAGAGAGAACAAAAGATGAGAAGAAAAAGAAAAACACGATAGAAAACGAATCAAAAACGAAGAAAAACGACACAAATGACGCACGAAGTGCGACTCCCCCAAGCTGAAACTTGCATTGCCCTCAATGCAATAATAGTTTATACGGGAGGGCAAAGAAAATGGGGGGGTGCGCACCGACACAAAAAGTGAAAAACATGAAAAACACATGAACGAAAATAAAAAAATAAAGAAAAAGAATCACTCAAATAAAAGATATAAAACACGACGAAAGAACACATAGACACAGACACACAACAACGACACGCGAAAACATGCACAAAAATCAATTTCCCCCAAGCTGAACATGACAATGCTAGCGAATGATATGATCGATGTGATGCATAAATATGCAATGGGTAGATCGGAAAAGAAAAGAAAGAAATCAAAATGCAGGAGAGACGATGTGCTCATTCTCCTCGGAAGAGGATGGGGGTGAAATGATAGAAGGGCACGACATGATGGGTTATTATGATGCAAAAGCAAATCTTAGATACGCTCCCCTCGCTAATGAGAGGAGACGAGATTATTCAAATCTAAACTAGAAAGCGGTAAATTTTTACACTACTGGATTAGGATACACCTGAGCATAGGCGGATCCAAGATCTGGAGTGGGGAAGGTAGCTGCTCTAACTGCTCCTTCTGTGGCTCCGCCAGAAGCGATGTGCCATGTGTGCCAATGGACCCAAGCAATGCACCTTCAAGTATCCCTCGTGGGTGTCCACCTGTGACCTGCAAAGGACGAGGTGCATTAGTCCATGGCAAGAAATTATTTCCCAAAATAAATGTATCCCAGAGATAGTCGCCGATAAATGATGGTAAAATATATGAAATGTGGCAAACACTCCCTGGAAATGGTATGCTATCCTCTGTACTAGCGACGACCAAATCCTCGCTGTCCATGAGAAGTGGCTCTCCAGGTGGTGACACACCGCAGAATACCTCAAGAGAAGTAGATCATGTGTCCTGCGAGAGATATGGTATGTCAAATATATACGAGTCTAAAGAAATAGGAAGTGAAAAGCGAGACTCAAAAGTGGAGTGAGAGTGAGTATGAAAATCTCCCTGAATAGGGGCAATATGCTCAAGTAGATGCTCAGCCGCAGAAGAAGTGGAGAGCGACGGTAAAGGTAGATGTGACTCGGGCTCCATGGAGTGGACCATCGTATCCAAGCCCTCATGCACATCCTCCTCGACGATATGCTCATGCTCCTCCATCTGCCCGATGTCCTGAATGACATCCTCATGGTTGACTGCCGACCAAGGAGGAAGCTGTAACAGAGATGGCTGTGGAGGTGGATGTGGAGCGGACCCCTCGTATGTGGTCGTGGTGTCCTCATCCTCACGCACATCCTCCTCGCCGGTATGCATAATCTCTGTAAACTCCTCAGTGCTCTCATAGGACTCATGTGGGGTATCCAAATCAAGATAAGAAATCTCTCCCACAGATCCTAGATATATCTCCCCATCCTCACTATCATCATCAAAAAATACTTCGTCATCCAAGTGGTAGTGTTGGAAAAATGGGGTATCGGCATGAGATGTGTCTATGGTGGCCGATGGCATGGTGGTCTTGTTGGATCCTGTGGATGGCAAACAACACTAGAAGGGGGGTTGAATAGTGTTGTATAAAGATAAAACTTTTTCGTTCTTTAGTCAATCAACACGAAAACAAATCCTTCTAATGTTGCCTAAGAAACCAAGTAGAGCGATCTACGCTTGGTTCTTAATCAACAATATAATTTAAAGTGCACAGCGAAAATTCACAGCAGGTAGTCGACTCCTTATGAGCAGTAGTCGACTCCCAGAGTATAAGTTAGATCAAATAAAATTACAGATGCAAATTTCAGCGTATAGAAATAAGATTGATATTTGCTGAAGATAGAATAAATGCAAAGATAATCAAACACAGAAAATGCAAGCGCAAAGACAAGGATTTTTATCCTGGTTCCCCGCAACCCGGATACGTCCAGTCCCCGACCAAACCGGTACGAGATTTCCACTATCTGCCTTGGCAAATACAAGCACCTAACTTCACTTGTTAGGATTTCCAATGACCTAGCCTTGACCAGGATTTCCGAACACAACGCCTAGACTTGTCTAGGGTTATACCCTTGCCTCACAAACCGAGGACTTTCCAAATGGCAACAACTAGACTTGTCTAGTGTTCCAACAAATAGCACAATGAGAAATTTGTTCAATACTCTACAATAAATGATAGAGATTGAAAATACACCCGATTCTATAGCCAATCAAAATATAGACAATAGTGTAGTGGCTCAATAGAATAATAGTAGTCTAGATCACACAAAGATACGAGATAAGTTCTTTGTGATCTAGAGCTTTTTCAAAAATCCTTCAAATAGAATTCAAAGAGAAATAATAGAGAGGATTTTGAAAAACAACAACTTAGCCAATAAAAATAATATGTTCTTCAAAAGAATTTGGAAAAAGTATTGCAAGATCAAAAACTGAAATTAAAATTGGCTAGAGAAAAATAATGAGAGAGCTTTGATTTACGAGAGCTTTTGCAAATTTTGATTTTCAATAATCTTGTGTTTTTCACAAAAGAATTAAGCTCTATTTATAGGGAAAAACTGGGATTTGAAATTTGAATTTCGTTTGACTTTTGTCCCAAAAATTTCGGAGTAAATCACTCAAAAGAATTTAAAATTCAAATTCAAAACGTTTGAAAATTTCCAACAGGTAGTCGACTCCCTCTATAGGTAGTCGACTCCCAGAGGAGTCTAGGAAATTTTCATCCCTGAGAAGTAGTCGACTCCCTACTTTTGGTAGTCGACTCCCAGAGGAGTTTTTCTTGTTGTTCTAGTCAAAAAGTTGTAGTTAGCTCCAGGGTGCGTGGAGTTTCACTACGAGAGTTATGAAGTGACTAGAAAAATCTTTTGAAAGCTATTTTGAAGATAGTAAAAAGTTATTTCGAAATCTTTCGTGTGTGTGTGTTGTCTACTTGATATGGCTTTGACAAATATCCTAAAAGACACGACACACTCACACTAGACTCAGAACATGTCTTCGGCAGTTTAGTCCACTTGATGAAGTGAAGATGAGCTTCTTCTTTGAGCTTCTTGCTTTGTTTGAGCTTGAGCTTCATCACTTAAGTTTAGCCATGTTCGTCTTTGTCGTGGAGCATTGATGCGTGCTTCTTGGAGTATTAGTAGAGCTTCACGAAATCTGTATACTTAAAGTGTAGTGTAGTTAGTATACTAAGCATTCATTTGGTGTGCTCATCATCAAAATTACTTAGGGGTGGAATTCAATTTCCATCAGGTCTCAACCATGAAAGTGGGTATATCCTCTCCTTCATCCCCTCTCCTCGGTGTAGGCTCGGTGATTGGTACCATCAAGTTTTGTAAGAATTGGCCTTGGTTAAACATGGCACTTTCAAGGAGAGACACGAGGTTTGATTCTTCTTGTGTTGGTGGAGGGATATAAGGTTGAGAAAATGGATGTGAGGTGTTTGGGCTAAGGTTGTGGGAAAATGTTTGGCCTTGGTGTAGGGGGAGGCTCTCGAGCGTAAATGGGCAATCATAATACACATGCCCCGCCATCCCACAAGTCTCACAAACCACAACCGAATAAGGATTGTATCCTCCCATCTGAGCATCGAAATTTGATCTCCACATGGTTACACCAAAGATACCTGGACAACAAAAATAAGAAAACTAGAGAGGAGCGTCAATAGTACAAGAGAATAACAAAAAGATAATATAATAGTGGGGGAAAAATTTCTTGGTTATTGAATATTTTTTATTTTTATTTTTTTTTTTTAAAGAAAGAAAAAAAAAATTTTGTGTTTTTATGCGTAGTCTAACGAACCCAAGCTAAGCTAATATCAAACCGAACGCCTCCCCGGCAACGGCGCCAAAAACTTGACCGACGCCCCGTTTACGGTTTGGGAGCGGTGTCGTTTTACCGCAAGTGCACGGTTAGTGTAGGGTGCGGGTTTATCGAACTCAGGGAGGTGGATGGCTTGAATGGCTACTAGCCTCGCCTAGGTTGTGTGCTAGCTACGCGGATAATGTGGGTGGAAGTGTAGAAATAAAAGAAAGAAATGAAAAGGACACGAAATGAATCCCCGCTAACACGGGCTTGAGCACTCATGACACTTGACATTTGACTTGACCCAGGGTGAGACATTGCCCCAAAAGGTGGTACCTAGCGTCCATGGCCCGATATTCCGGTCGGAGCCAAGTACGCTAGGCCTACCCGGTTCCAGACGGTGGGCATTCCCATGTCCATTAACACCTTCCGCAACCGGGAGCATTAAGACCACAATGATAACTCCCAACACTTCGTCCAATCCGTCCCCATGCGCGAGGACTCGATGTCTACACTAGGGGTGTGAGCTGTGGCTAGGGAGTCAACCGCCAAGTTTATTCCCCCTTGGCCCGACGGTCAGAGGCGGTCTTTCTCCCGCCAATGACAATGAAACACCCCCGCGTAACCCTAATGGCCAAATAGGTCGAATGTGATTTCTAGCAATACATCGAAGCGGATCTTGACTGGACAAGCACCGGACCCCAACCCCCAACACAACTAGTGTGTTGCCGTACGAATTGGACTCAGATTGCTAGAAATCCCCATTGACACATTTCATCGAACACATGCCATGCAATCAAGTCAAATGAAACAACCCAAGCATCAATCCTACTCTAACCCGTATTAGGGTTCATCGACACTACTCAATGGTGAAGAACACAAAAATAATCAACATAAAAGAGATACAAACGTTCACCATCAAGAAAACTTAACACAATACAAAACAATGGAATAATAGAGAAAGAAATACGTATCTTGAGTTTGAATCTTCAATCCAATACAAGATTTATTGAAATAGAAAACCTAATCTAACCTAATCTAAACTCACAAGAGAAAGTGGCAAAAAGCCCTAGAAAAACTGAGGAAGAACACTCCCAAGTCGTGCCCCCAACTTCCATTTATAAGCCCCTCAAAAACCCTCTTGGTTCGGGTCCAGAACTGTCAAAACAAGCCCACCCGATCGGGTGGAAGTTCACCCGATCGGGTGGACAGAAACAGAGACTCAAAACGGCAGAAATTGATCCCACCCGGTCGGGTGGAAACTCACCCGATCGGGTGAAATGAAAATTCAGACTGCTGCCAATTTCAACACACAGCTGCGCTCAGAAAATTCCAGAAAAATCTAGAAAAATCGGATTTGGGCATGCGACCTATCGTTGGAAAGCTAACGACGATGCCGACACTAGAAAAATAAAACATCACCCAAAATCCTTCTGGAATGTAGCAGATCTTCAATGAATGAGCAGCGGTGCGCGAAAGGGCACAAAAAGGCCACCCGATCGTTTGAAATGTCAACCGATCGGGTGAGCAGCTTGTTGCTTCGGCCGTCGCCTTCGGGAGCTTCAACCGGGCACAGAGGAGTTCGGGTGTCATGACCGGATCGTTGTTCGGAGGAATCGGCTATAGATGAACCGATCGGGTGAAGGTCACCCGATCGGGTGAGAAGCTCTTTACTCCAGCCTCAGTCCGGGTCGGATACGCGTGCGTCAACCGATCGGGTGAGCTGGTCCACCCGATCGGTTGAGGGCTGAGAAATAGCAATCTTCATCGTTTTGACCCTCTGGATCGCGCGTGACTCCTCCCGTTGCTCCGGGGACTCAAGATATCGTCGTTTTATGTCCCAAATGCTAGAAATTTCTGCAAGATACCAAAAACACGGAAAAGTGAAAGAAAACAAGAAAACACGAGAAAACGAATACAAGACGGAGGTAAATAACGGAAAACCACGGGAGAAAACGTGCGCAAATATATGAAATATAAACGCACGTCAACTCCCCATCCCTCAACTCCAGGGTAGGCTGACAAGTTTTGCCCTCAAAAGGATCGTTGGTGGGTTAAGGAACAAGCTACGACTTGCACCATCACCTCCCTCAACTCCGGGGCAAGCTTGACGGCTTCTCCCTCAATAGTGTCTCCAGCTGGGACAAGGAACGAGCGACGGCTTACACCCTCCCTATCCCTCAACTCCGGGGCAAGCTTACGAGCTTCGCCCTCGATAAGTGCCAACTCCACAACATTCTGCTTCTCATGGGCCTTAGCCACTTCCAAGCAGAAGGTTGGGTCATACACATTAAGGCAAAGAGCGACGAACAACAATACAAACACAACAGATAAACAAGGCGAACCGCCTACGGTATATTTCATTAAAATCAAAATTAGTACATTTACATCAAAAAAAATTATAGAAGGCCCTACATATACAACAACTCCCAAGACTAAGCCGCATCGCCTCCCTCCGGAGCACCGGCCTCCTCCTCCTCCTCGTCGGAGGCCACCATCAGCTTGGAGAAGTATATCTTCAAGGAAGGGTACCGCTTCGACAGCCGAGCTTCCACCCTCCTGAAGCCTGCCTACATCCCTTCCTCCATGCCCTCCACCCTCATCAACCTCATCATAGGGATGTACTCTTCCTCCTGATATCGGTGGATGGCCCCAGCCTTCTCGGCCTCCAGATCGATCTTCCTCAGGGCCGTCGCCTCCCGCTCGATCTCCCTCAGCGGCGACACTTCCCGCTTCAGCACGGCGATCTCCATCCCCTTGGCCTCCATCTCCACGGAGTGTTCGTTCAGAGTGGCGACCCTTCAGTTCTCCTCCTCCCGAAGCTGCCTCTTCCACTTCTCGGTCTCCACCCTCTGGATCATATAATATCCTTGGAGCTGCTCCAGCTGCTTCCCCCTGCTATGCAGCCTCACGACAACCTTTCTGAATTGGGCTTCCAACACCTGCAGCTTGCCATTAGCGAACTCAAGTTCAGCCATCTTCTTCCCATGATTCGTCTTCAGCATATTTAAGGCGGTATGGCGCTGCAAGGACACCATCGCCGCGACCTCCTGTAGGAGAAACAGAGAACATAAATTCCCGTGGGAAAAAGAAGACCGACAGCATCAAGAAGGGAGAGTGGCATACCTGCATGCTGTGCCAGATCGCCGTGTCACAGAGACGCTCTGGAACAACCTCGGTGAGGGATGCCTGGTCCCTTGGCAGCAGGCTGTTCTCCGCCAGGCGAGCCACGGCGCTGGCTTCGTCAAACATGGACTCCATGTTCCCCACCGGGTAGCTCACCTTGAAGAGCTCCTCCTTGGGGATGGCATGGACTTCGGCCTTCATCGCCTTGAAGCGGTGACATGCCCTATTTTGCATTATACATGTATTATACTGAACACACATGGTATTTCTACCTACGGTGCATACGTATGCATGAAATAAACGTGGATATCGATGTATGTAACGTAGTACAAGGGGGATTGGGCCGTAATGTGTGGCTAAGAGACGAGAAAGCGAGATTGAGTGCGAGAGAAGTGTGAAAGACGTCGCGGGTGCAAAATAACAGGAATGTGTTGGACGTGTGTGCGTGGTGCATGTATGCATGTGTAGGCATGCATGGGTGTGTGTAGGAAAGCCATGCAAGTGTGAAAAGGTTAGGGGTCAATGGCAACCCCTGTAAATTTTTAGAAAGGTTGGGGGCAAAACGGTCATTTGGACTAAAGCTACTGTGCGTACATCCTAAAGTGGTGTGTGATCACTCCTTATTTTACCCTTTTTACCGCATGTTTGCATGCCGTTTAGATCGCCCAAATCATGTTTTTCACGATATATCGACGATATTGCGATGCTTTTCACGATTTGTTGTTTTTGTCGCATTTCAGGTGATTTGGAGCGATTTGGAGTGATCTCGAGATACGCCTACTCCAGAGTGTCACCGACGACCTCCCCGAGGGGTATTTTGCTGTTGGAGAGGAGAGGAAGAAGAAAGAACGTCGCAGGAGTGACGAGGAGGCCAAAACAAGCTGTTTGGGCATTTTTGGTGTCTCACTCGGCCGAGTGAAGGAGTCACTCGGCCGACCAGCGAGACACCGCTCGACCGACCAGATCGGATACGTTTCATGTGTGCACTCGGCCGAGCGACGGAAGCCACATCGGCCGAGTGACGAGACCCAGTCCGCCCGAGTGGCACTCAGACGACGCATGTCAAAAATCGCCAACTTACTGTTTTTCGTCTGCCTGAGCTTCAGAAGACCCACTCGGCCGAGTGGCAAATGCCGACCGCCCGAGTACTAAGAAGCCATCGACCGCGTGACGACAACTCACTCGGCCGAGCCGCTCCCGAAGTGAAGACCCCCCGAAGACCCAGACTTACTGGAAATTTACAGGGTTTCTCACTCGGCCGAGCGACTTTTGTCACTCGGCCGAGTGCGACGCGCTGCCTGTAGCGAAAATTGCGGATTTCAGGCTGCGCAGGGGCATTTTGGTCACAGTTTTTTGGACGATTTTGGGGGGTATTTAACCCCTGTTTTTACCCTAGTTTAGGGAGGTTTTCTCTTTAATTTTTGCAGCTTTTTTAGATTAACTTTTCTTAGCTTTTATTCTTGTGATTGGAGAGGAGACAAAAGTTGATTTTTGTTGGATTATTGGAAGAACTCCATTGGTTTGTCTCTCTCCCCTCTAAAAATACTATTTTTATTGCTTATTTGAATATTGTGATGAATTCTCTTGTGATTTCCATTGATTATTTTTGTGATCGTGCTATGAATTGTGAGTAGTCCTTACGTCTTGGGGCGTGGGGATGAACCCTACGAGCCCAATTTCTTGTATGTGATGAATTGGTAGAAATATTGCTAGAATTTGCTATTAGGGATTAGTTTGGGATCGATTTACTACGGATAGCTAGGTATTCATATCGATTGGGATTTGCAAGAGATTGGATCCCAATTCGGTAGGAAACCCTAGAAATCCGAATTGGGTTGGAATCGAATTTCTGTAGTATCGGTTTGTAAGAGATTGGCCCGATACTAGGGTTCTCGGTTGCAATTCCATGCCAATACCCGTTTGCAAGAGATTGGACGGGTAGGAACTATCCCAACCTAGGTCGTGGCCCGAGTTTGCACGAGAGTGGGCTCGGGGCGTGATTGAACGATGATGTTGATCCTAATGCTAGTTTGCCTAGGCTAGGGTTTGCAAGAGATTGGACCCAAACCTAGGTTAGCTATAGACCGGCAACAGCGCGAGAGCGTGAGCTAGGTTCTACATTCAGTTGCAACTAGTTCATCCGAAATTCTACCCTAGCAATGTTGATACCAATGAATCCCATTGACGAGATGCGGTGAGTAGCGGGGATTCCCTATTCCCTAGACGTCCTTTATTTGATTTGATATCTTCGTACTTTGTCTGACGATTGTGACAGGATCGCCAAAGGCAAAATTTCTCTCTTTTCTGATCTTAATAGCCAGGTTGATTGGAGCAAGCACTTTCATTCGTCCTCCCTGTGTTCGATAACCCGCTCGCCGCTACACCGTGCGCTTGCGGTAAAACTACAACCGTCGCTCCGGGTGTGCATCCGGGGCGCGATCAAGTTTTTGGCGCCGTTGCCGGGGACTATGTCTCCAAATACATCCTATTGGCCGTAGACTATGTCTCCAAATGGGTGGAAGCAATCGCCACCCCCCCCTAATGATGCAAGGGTCGTCTCCAAGTTCTTCAAGCAAAATATCTTCCCACGCTTCGGAGTGCCTCGTACCTTGATAAGCGACGGGGGGAGCCACTTCATAGAAAACAAGTTCGAAGCCATGCTAAAGAAGTACGGGGTAAACCATAGAGTTGGCATGGCATATCACCCCCAGACAAGAGGCCAAGTGGAAGTATCAAATAGAGAAATCAAGCAAATTCTTGAGAAGACTGTGGATCGATCTAGAAAGGATTGGTCAATGAAGCTAAACGATGCTCTATGGGCATATCGCACGGCCTTTCGCACTCACATCGGCACCACACCGTTCCGACTTGTTTATGGGAAAGCTTGCCACTTGCCGGTAGAGTTGGAACACCGCGCATATTGGGCCATCAAGACCTTTAACTACGATTACAAGAGTGCGGTGGTGAGGCGACTCTTGGACATCAACGAGCTTGATGAAATAAGAAGAGACGCCTACGAGAGCTCAAGAATTTACAAAGAAAGGACCAAGATTCTCCACGACGCCCGCATAACCGTCACAGACTTCAAAGTAGGAGACAAGGTCTTACTCTATAATTCCCGGCTCCGACTATTTCCCGGTAAGTTGAGGTCACGTTGGTCCGGACCTTTCACCATCAAGCACGTACAACCGGGAGGGGCCTTCGAGTTGGAAAGCAAGGACGGGGCCACATTCAAGGTAAATGGTCAGAGGCTCAAGCATTATTCCGAGGGAGTCCCAATGGGAGAAATCAATAAAATATATCTACTTAAGGGACGGCCGGATGATCTTTCATACCTCCTTGACGAGGTAATCGAGGAGGCGATCCCCCATTCGATTGGCGCTCTATTCAAAGAAGATTTCGAGGAAGAGCCGGATTTAGGCCAAGATGAGAAGATAAATGATTCCCCCGAATTCTCCGCTGAAAATGATGAAGGCGACGCTGATGTCGCAAGGATTCGAGAGCTCTGCAAGCTCTCGAAATTAAAGTCTCCGAAGAAAGCTCCGCCGATACGGAAATCGGCGTCACCGGTGAAGCCGATGACCAGAGCAAACGCTAGCTTGGGGGAGCCTCCCCCCAACACTATTCGAGACTGGAGACCACCGAGTGAGAACACGCCGCCGCAACTTTCGAATCCAAGCGTTCTCCCCGGAAAGTTTGACGGGTGCATCTCATATGCACCAAACATCCCGCATTAATTGAAAATCATAGGGGGTCGAGCTCACGACCTTAACGAGCGCTTGTCGGGAGGCAACCCGACGGTTATTGCTTTATTTTCACTTTTCTTTTATTTTTTTAGAAATTTTTAGTGTTTTGAGTCGTTCGCCCCAAAAATCTTGTGATAACGGGTCCTATTTTTCCTGACAGTAGAGGAGAACGAGGTACCCATCATTAGGAGGATGCACAAGGTGACGAGGAGCACCCCATGAAGGCGCTCGATGCTTAGGAGGAAGATGAAATCGACTGGAGGACGAAAAACAGAGTTTAGAGCCCAAACGAAGACAAACAGTAGAAAACAAGGCTCACTCGGCCGAGCATACTAGTCACTCGGCCGAGCACACAAGTTCGTCCGGCTGAGCCGCTCACGAACGAGGGAAGTCTGCTGTACCCAACTGTCTGTTTATTTTCCTGATTTCAGTATAACTGCTACTCGGCCGAGTATATATATTCACTCGGCCGAGTAAAACTGATACGCTCCTAGGGCGAGTCTTGCCGAGTAGCTTGAGCCACTCGGCCGAATGGACTCACTCCACTCGGCTGAGGGTGGCAAGGCCACTCGGCCGAAGCGTAGCGGGGAGGAATTTTTACTTAAAGTTCACTCGGCCGAGCGACCCAGTCACTCGGCCGAGTCGTAACTTTTACTACAAGTAGGGGCGAGGGTCAGGCGCGTTTTTCGAAACGAACTAAACCGATCGCGCCCCGACCCTTCGCATTCCCAGCGCCCGAATCCCCCTCGCTCGCCCGATCCCTCGCGCCGTGCCGTCGCTCGGCCACCCACCGCCGGCCGAGCCGCCGCCCCACCTCGCCCAAGTCGCCGCCGGCGGCCACTGCTCCGGCCGACTCCGGTAACCCCATTTTTAGACTATTCTCTCCTCTTTTGTGTATTTTTCGAGGATCCATGTATCTAACGAACCCCAAACCCAAATTAATTTCAATTTCTATCTATTATACCTCTAATGCCCCATACGCTTTGAATATTACTCGCTGATATCTACGTTTCATGCGCAGGTTATTTTTGGGAGCTTAGGGGAGCCCAGGGGAGCTTCCAAGGACTGATTTGGGCTACGTGGAGGCGTCGTCTTCGCACGCTTCCATAGCTTTGCACTCGCGGTGTGTCGTGGTATATTCTTTCCTTTATTTTACGCACGCCGCATATTTATTGGTTTTGGTGAGCGCTCGGGGCCCATATGCCGCCCCAGACACGGCCGAGGTCGAGGAGAGCTTCCGCCAAGCGGAAGCGGTCGGATGATGCCGGCCCCTCCCACGAGGTGGAGGACTCTCCTCCGCCTTCCCCAGCACACCCCATCCACCCAGCACAGCCTGCAGGCCCCGCACACCCCGCACAGCCTGCAGAGCCCGCACAGCCCATACACCCCGCATAGCCACTCCCTGCCGCTCCACAGCCACCCCCTCCTGCTCCACTTATCGGGCCGCTGGGGATTACGTTCCGGAAAGACGCACACCGCGTCGCTTTCGAGCGTATCTCCCAGCGCTCGATCGTACCCTCCAGGTTCGCACACCTTGCAGACCTAGGACGCCTGGGGGTACTCGAGGGGATGCTCACGTTGTACGACAACGTGGGCTGGTGAGATTTCTTTCAGGTGTCGGCGGACATGTTTATCCGTCCGACACTTGAGGTGCTTAGTTCGATCGCCCGGACCAACGAGGGATGCTCGTTTCGGTTCATGGACCGGGAGTGCCAGGTCACTCTCGGTATGATGAGAGCCTTCTTCTCGTGGCCCGATGTCCCCAGGGCCGACCGTGGTTACGCCCCCACCCATATCCCCCCACCTTCCTTCGACGTCGGTGCCTTCTGGGCCCGGATTACGGGTCTTCACGCTGCCTTTGACCCTAGTAGGGCCAAGGCCTCGGCCATTGTCCATCCCTGTCTCCGTATAGCTCAGCGCCTTATGGCGACGACCTTTTTGGCGAGATATGAGCCGGGTACGATGTCCACGCCAGAGCTCTATATGCTCTACGCGATGACACGGCCCAGAGCTCTATCTAGGGAGGGCGATGAGTTGGTCCCCGCCGTCGTGATTGATGTCGCGGCTTGGTTTTTGGACCGCATCATCGTATCGGTGGGCACTCGCTCACCGATATGCTGCGGCGGCCTGCTCACCTTGCTCGCCCTTATGACCGGCGAGGACTTCCCTGACGACCTGCGACGAGCACCGGGCCCCACTTCTCTGTCGATTGATGTCATGGCCCGGATGAAGATGATGCGTCCGCACGGTGAGCGACACTGGGTCTGGCTGCACGGCCCTTACGGTGCCGATTACATGATTCTACTGAGCCCAGCTCAGACTCAGATTGCACCGGCCCAGGTGGACTGGCTCCCTGCGATGGATGTTCTGATCCCTGCCGCATACGTGCTCGAGGCCGAGGAGGCCGAGCAGGCCCACGCTGCCCACGCTGCCCCCGCAGACCCTGTTGCACCTGCCGAGCCAGCTGCCCCTGTTGACCCCGTGGCCCCTCAGCCTATCCCTGATGTTTCTGCTGCTCCCGACACCTCTGTCCACACTTCTGTCGGTGTCGGGAGTACCCTCGCTGAGCCCACTTCCACTGCTTCCGCGCCTGCCACCACCACCACCCCCGGCCCTCTGTCTGTCGAGCCCGTTTCCTCTGCCCTACCCGAGCGCTCGTCGACTATAGTTGAGTGTGGAGAGCCCTCTTTTGCCACCGCCGTGGAGACCGTGGTCTCCACCTCTGTCTCCACCGCTGCTGTATTTTCCGAAAGTGTCGTGGCGTCTGTCC
This sequence comes from Scilla litardierei, assembly GCA_030789695.1. Lineage (NCBI taxonomy): Eukaryota > Viridiplantae > Streptophyta > Magnoliopsida > Asparagales > Asparagaceae > Scilla > Scilla litardierei. Next base: position 111,975,811 of record CM061137.1, on the reverse strand, counting down.
ACACTTCTGTGTCACCGACCTCTCTGGCCGCCTCGTTGCCACTTTTGTATTCCTCTTTCGTTGCTGCTACCTCCACTTCTCACCGTCCTGCCCAGCCTCGCACTGAGGCTAGGCCCACACTTGCGAGCGCAGCACCTTTCGTTCCCCAACCTGCTGAGCCCGTCACCTACGCCACCAGAGTACGCCAGCCCCGACCTGCACAGCCCAGACCGGTGCGTCCCTCTGCACCACCTCCCCCAGACACTGTACTTCAGAGCATTCGTGCTCTCGAGGGGGCGGTGAGTGGTCTCAGAGGCGACCTTATGACCCTGTCCGCCACCGTCACTGCGATGGCTGGCCGCTTCGACCTGCTTCCACACATTCACTACTGCCTTACCCAGGTCCTGGAGCGACTCCTCCGCGTACCCGTACCCACCCAGCAGGTTCCCACCCCCACTACCACACACACCCAGCCTGCTTCCACTTCCACACCCACACCCGCTCAGCAGCCTGTCCAGCCACCACCACCACCTCCGCCTCGGGACGGAGACGGCGCAGCACCACCTTCTTAGGTACCCTTGATGCCATCGATTCTTTTGTCGTTGTGCTGCCCGTTTCTGCTGGGTCCTGATGCATTTTTGCCCCCCCCCCCTCCCCTCACTGTTTTTGAATTCACATTTTGATCATATCTTTATATATCTTTTTTTGGGAGAGAGGGATAGTTTTTTGTGTCACACATTTATATCTGTATCACTCCTATATCTGCATGCATCATGTCCGCATCATATTTTTCATTTCATTATTTTTTATTTTCTTCTTCCATCATGCATGCATCCTCACCTACCCCTCTCATTACTTGTCTCTCGGTGTGCCACACTTTGCACATTGAGGACACTGTGCCATTTAGCTTGGGGGAGTGAGTTCTCACGTTCTTTTCGATTTACCACCTTTATTTTTAGTTTTTCACGCCATTTTCCGCTTTTGCACTTATTTTCATCATTTTTTCTTCTATTTTACCAGGCATCACGTTTTTCTTATTTTTCTGTGTGCTGCATTGTAAATAGTTTTATTTTCCCCTTTATTTTTATTTCTTTTTCATCTCATGCTAGAGATGACTTTTCTGTGATGATGATGACGTGGAGTTAGCTTCTTCTATATGCATGCTATATTTGTCATGTCTTAGATTCTATTTCTGATATCATATGCTATAACTTGCCTTGCATTTAGAGATAGTAACCCACACTTTTTCAGCATGAAAATGGATGAAATTTTATTATTAGCTGAGTCTGAATATTCATATGTATGCTATCGCAGAAAACACACCAAGATTCACGCATTGAATGCTTATATCTGGAGTACCGTTTTCTTTTCCTATATCACTTCTATATGCATGATTTGTACATTTCACTTCAGGATGATTGAATGATGTTAGCTATGATAAATCTGGATTAGTTTAGCTTTTTTGTGATTGAGACTGGGTAGATTAGATTATCCTGCTGAAGTTGTCGTGCACATCCTATAGAGTGAACTGAGAGATATATTTATTTCTTTCTCCACAAATCTTGAACATCATTTCTCTATTTTAAAATCATTGGTGAATCTCCCCTTAGCGATTCTATTATATGGCATCCCCCCCCCCCCCCCCCCCCCGCTATTAATTCCTAGCTCCAAATTTCCCAAAACCAAAGAAAGAAAAAGAAAAATTTTTGTATGTTCTTACTTCTCTTTGAGTTGGGATCATTGTGTATATATGCTATATGAAAAAAAAAAGAGAAAAAAAAAGAAAAAAGAAAAGAAAAGAAAAGAAAAGAGGAAAGAACCTCAATAAAAGATCCCATCTCATGTTCTCTCTTTCTTTCCCTCTTTTTGTTTTTATTACTTTTGGAGCTTCATAAAAAAAATGGGGATGTAAATATTTTTTATGCCACCACGCCTATAGATAAGCTTGGGGGAGGGAATCCAATGATGTGTGAGAGAGTGACTACTTGACGTTGCACGACAACCTAGGCTAAGTAATATTCTAAACTCAGTGAGATTATTTTTAGCTCTACGAAGTCCAGAAATCTAAGCCTAGCACTCATTTCATGAAATCCACACTTCTCTATTCTTTCTATTCTATTGTGTGATATTCTTATACTCCTCTTAGAAAGCGTTCAATTGAAAAGTGTGTGATCTGCGATTTGTATACCGCTTTAAATGATTCAGACGATGTTAATTCTAAAATTATTCCGTTTTTCATGATTATATCATTGTTCGTGGGTTTTCTATTTCTATTTGCACCATTATACTATGATATCAAAATAAAATTCTTTGACATGTGTTTTTCATTCGGTGCATGCTATATGAGTAAGCAAAACCCACATCCTGAGAAAATGATCTAGCAGCTTCCCTCTTCACTTCCTTCTTTCTTCTTCGTTTTTATTTCGTTTTTCGTTTTTTCGTCGTTTTTCGTTTTTTTCGTTTTTCGCCGTTTTCGTTTTCTGAATCCACCGGGTTCGTCTTTTACTTATCTTCCTCGAGGACGAGTAAGAGGTAAGCTTGGGGGATTTTGATCACTCCTTATTTTACACTTTTTTCCCGCAGGTTTGCATGCCATTTAGATCGCCCAAATCATGTTTTTCACGATATATCGACGATATTGCGATGCTTTTCACGATTTGTTGTTTTTGTCGCATTTCAGGTGATTTGAAGCGATTTGGAGTGATCTCGAGATACGCCTACTCCAGAGTGTCACCGACGACCTCCCCGAGGGGTATTTTGTTGTTGGAGAGGAGAGGAAGAAGAAAGAACGTCGCAGGAGCGACGAGGAGGCCAAAACAAGCTGTTTGGGCATTTTTGGTGTCTCACTCGGCCGAGTGAAGGAGTCACTCGGCCGACCAGCGAGACACCGCTCGGCCGACCAGATCGGATACGTTTCATGTGTGCACTCGGCCGAGCGACGGAAGCCACATCGGCCGAGTGACGAGACCCCGTCCTCCCGAGTGGCACTCAGACGACGCATGTCAAAAATCGCCAACTTACTGTTTTTCGTCTGCCAGAGCTTCAGAAGACCCACTCGGCCGAGTGGCAAATGCCGACCGCCCGAGTACTAAGAAGCCATCGGCCGAGTGACGACAACTCACTCGGCCGAGCCGCTCCCGAAGTGAAGACCCCCGAAGACCCAGACTTACTGGAAATTTACAGGGTTTCTCACTCGGCCGAGCGACTTTTGTCACTCGGCCGAGTGCGACGCGCTGCCTGTAGCGAAAATTGCGGATTTCAGGCTGCGCAGGGGCATTTTGGTCACAGTTTTTTGGACGATTTTGGGGGGTATTTAACCCCTGTTTTTACCCTAGTTTAGGGAGGTTTTCTCTTTAATTTTTGCAGCTTTTTTAGATTAACTTTTCTTAGCTTTTATTCTTGTGATTGGAGAGGAGACATAAGTTGATTTTTGTTGGATTATTGGAAGAACTCCATTGGTTTGTCTCTCTCCCCTCTAAAAATACTATTTTTATTGCTTATTTGAATATTGTGATGAATTCTCTTGTGATTTCCATTGATTATTTTTGTGATCGTGCTATGAATTGTGAGTAGTCCTTACGTCTTGGGGCGTGGGGATGAACCCTACGAGCCCAATTTCTTATATGTGATGAATTGATAGAAATATTGCTAGAATTTGCTATTAGGGATTAGTTTGGGATCGATTTACTACGGATAGCTAGGTATTTATATCGATTGGGATTTGCAAGAGATTGGATCCCAATTCGGTAGGAAACCCTAGAAATCCGAATTGGGTTGGAATCAAATTTCCGTAGTATCGGTTTGCAAGAGATTGGCCCGATACTAGGGTTCTCGGTTGCAATTCCATACCAATACCCGTTTGCAAGAGATTGGACGGGTAGGAACTATCCCAACCTAGGTCGTGGCCCGAGTTTGTACGAGAGTGGGCTCGGGGCGCGATTGAACGATGATGTTGATCCTAATGCTAGTTTGCCTAGGCTAGGGTTTGCAAGAGATTGGACCCAAACCTAGGTTAGCTACAGACCTGCAACAGCGCGAGAGCGTGAGCTAGGTTCTACATTCAGTTGCAACTAGTTCATCCGAAATTCTACCCTAGCAATGTTGATACCAATGAATCCCATTGACGAGATGCGGTGAGTAGCGGGGATTCCCTATTCCCTAGACGTCCTTTATTTGATTTGATATCTTCGTACTTTGTCTGACGATTGTGACAGGATCGCCAAAGGCAAAATTTCTCTCTTTTCTGATCTTAATAGACAGGTTGAATTGAGCAAGCACTTTCATTCGTCCTCCCTGTGTTCGATAACCCGCTCGCCGCTACACCGTGCGCTTGCGGTAAAACTACAACCGTCGCTCCGGGTGTGCATCCGAGGCGCGATCAGTGTGTGCATAAAGTAATGGCAAACTTGTAAATACCTAGATGATGGAGGGGTATTTTGGTCATTTAACTAAGTGCATGCTTATCCTAGAGAGGGTTCTAGTAATAGATATTTTAGGAGAACTTTCTCCTTTCTTCTTTTCTTCTCTTTTCTTTTCTCCTTCCATTTTCCTTTTCCATTTTCCCCTCACCATGGCCGGCCATGCCCCTTCTCTTTTCCCTTTATTTTCCAAATGAAAACCATAATTCCTATTCACAAATAGAAGGAATACATGCTTGCTTGAAAAAAGAAGAAGATGAGAAGAAAGAAAGAGGAAGAGAAGAGGAAATTAAGCTTTTTGAGGTAGGAATCAAACTTGGATTAGGAAATTTAATTAGGGTTTCATTTTATCATGTTTTTATACCATGTTTTATCAATTTGAAGTAGTGGAAATCAAATTAATGTGCCATGGTTCAATTTTCATGAATTTCCCTTGAAAATTCTTAGCAGAATTATCCCCTCTGAAATTCTGAAATCTTGATGCCTGTTTTTTCCTTGATTCTGCTTACTGTAGCTCGAATTAGGGTTCGAAAAAAAAATATCCATGTAGATCTTGAAGTTCTACCCCAAAATTACATAAGTTTTGATGTATATTCAATTCAGAAATTAGGAGCAATAATTCCATCTTTACAACATGTCTGTTTGATCTTCAGTCTTGACACACTTCAGAAAAACTGATCTACATACCTGCACACACAATGGAATTTGATGTTCTTGGTCTCGTTGGAAGCTTAACAAGAGTATCTATAATTTCATCAGCGTGCTTATATTTCGAAATTGTAGCTTAAACATGCTCAAAACAGCAATCCTTACAGGCTCTGAAATCTGTCTGAAAAACAGATTTGACACACTTTACCAAATAATTCACTATAAATCATATACTTAATATTTTTGCTTGAAAGTTTATCTGTGAATCTAGGACTAACATATCTATAACTTTCAATTAGGAAGTTTTGCTAAATTCTGACCATAATTGGGTGATATGAGCCATCTTTTATGACTGCATGTGTATTTCCTGCAAGCTAAATGGATAAGTGGTGTGATGAATTGTGCATTGTTTCTAATCCACCCTCTATGATACATGACTATTGTTTTTACATGGAATATATGCTAATAATATGTTTTTTTAATCGGTTTGCTAATGTGGTTATAGACATATATGTCACGCTTATCACATGTTTGTGAAAATGCCTAAGTGAAGGCAAATGCCAGAAATATGAGGAATACTCAATCATATGGTTATAAAATGATATTTGATATGAACATGTAATATTGGGAGCATGTCATGCATGGTACTATATGTGATGTGATGATGGGTTGATATGACTATGATGGAGGGCATGACACTTCGGTGCATGACCCATGTTGATATGAATATAGAATGTGATGCCATGCAACATGACTCCTTCATTACTAAAATGACAAAATGAAACTCTTAAATGTCTCAGTCCTCTCTAATGAGGGTGAGTTAGAAAAACCCGGGTTTTAGGTGGGATTTGAGTGAATTGTGGATATGAGGTCTGGACTGAGAAGTTGGGGGAAATGATTATGTGATATGTGATATTTATACCCACTCGCCTTTACCGGGAGTGGAGGGGATATTTATACCCACTCGCCTTTACCGGGAGTGGAGGGGACATACGAAGGTTGTGTTATTATGTGGAGATCCTCACTCCTGCCAGGGACGGGGGAGCTGAGAGGCCCGGTGTCGTACAGTGCCCGTGTCCACTGCTCCGTGTGCTATTTTCACCCCAAATTTGGGGTGAAGTCCAGGTCCTGGAATCACACAGTTTACCCAAGTTACCAACTAAATAAATTAACAGATAAGTGTTCTATATGTTGCTTCTTTTGTTTGCAACGCTTCCCTTTCCCTTTGTCTGCTTGCTTGTGACACTGTGGTTATACATGGCACTTGTGATTCCTCCTTTAGTATATGTTGTGTGCACACTTGTATTATTATTCGTGCTGACCTTTTCTTGCAGTAGCTCGACATCAAACCGCAGGTATGACCCTCTTACTTGGCCATTTACCTTTCGTTATATTACTTAGTTTACATGTCTTATTTCTCTTGCCTTGCCTTGTGGATTGATAACCTTAAATTAGTGTTCCAAATCCAAGTTGGTTCCTACTGGGGCACGCGTTGACGTGCTCCTCCCTATTTTTCAGGTAGCAGGGTCAGCGTGGTTGGTGGTGACTTGGAGTTGGGTTTCAGGAGTAGAATTTGGTGTGAGATGTAGCTATATAGTGTGACATGGTTGTCTTGGAAGGTGGAGTGTGGCGGTGTATGTGTAGTGGTGCACTTGGATTATGTATGTAAATGAAAGTTGTTTTATAAATTTGTTGTTGTTGTTGTAATTCTAGCCTGTAAGGATCAAATACACTAGAGGGGGGTGAATAGTGTATATTAAAAAATTAGCTGTTGAAATTAAAGAGTTTCTTCTAATTGCTTAAGATGTGCAGAAAGTAAAGTATATAGAAAAGTAAATCAAACGCAAACACAGAGATTTATCCTGGTTCGGATCCTCTTGATCCTACTCCAGTCCTCTACCCCGTAGAGATTTTCAATCCACTATAATCACTTGCCCCGCAAGCACCAACTTACAAAAATGGCGACACTCCCCGTGTCCCAAACTTTGTACAATCTCAAAAGAGATTCAAACCTGTTAAATAAGAAATAGAAAAACACCTATAGCCTTGTTATGAATTTAGAATGAAATTCAAGGATGGTGTTTTCAAAAAAGACTTCAAGATGTATAAAATATGAAATGAAGAACAATACTTGAAGTTCTCTGGTTCATAAAAGAAGAGAGAGATCAATCGATTTCTTCTTACAATTATGAACACAAATAACTTTCTAAAACGATGTTGAAAAAGACAAAATTGATTCAAGGAAGAAAACTTCAATTTCCAAAAGATCTATGATTAAGAATCTTGAAGTTCTTCCGTTCTCATAAGAAGAGAGAAATCTATGGATTTCTTCTTGCAAATGAGAAAAGAGCAACTAAGGCAAGATTGCTTAGAATCAACAATTCTAGGAAGAAAGAGAGAAGAAAGTTGTGTGGAAAGAATGAAGGGTCTGCCCTCTTATTTATAGGATTTTTGGGCAGTTATTCTGAGGGAAAATGGGGGGGAAAGGAGTTTCCTACCGTTCAGAAACGGTCTGGAAAGTTTCAGTTAAAACGGACACAAAAACTTCATTAGTCGACTAAAGAAGGCTTAGTCGACTAAAAGTCAAACTTTGGAATTTTTGACTGAAATTTTAACGGTAAGTTTCTGAAGTTGACTGAAGACTACTCAGAAATTTTCAGGTCAAAATTCGAAGAAAAAGTTTTTAGTCGACTAATGGATGACTTAGTCGACCAGGACAGAAAAACGTGAATTTTGACTTTTCTGAAAAGGGATGTTTAGGATATGTTATTTAGGAACCTAAGACTTAGATGGATTTCATATTCAAGGCTCTGAAATCTATAAAGTATAAAAATACATCAGTCCGTAGATTTCCGTAAATATGTATGTTGAGCTTCATGTGAATATGTTGAGATGCCTTTGTGCAGGGATTCCTTATCAAGTGATTATTGTCCAAGCATGGATATATTGGGAATCTGCACATCTGCATAGATAGAGTGAGTAGCAATAATAATAGTTGTCACATCAAAATCATATGAAATAGAATAGGAAAGGAAACATGGGATTATGAAATCCCAACAGTCTCCCCCTTTTTTATGATGACAAATATTTATAAAAAATGAAGTGTCATACTCAGTTATATGCAGATATCATATCATATGTGAGACTCAAAATGAAGTGTCATACTTAGTTATATGATGATAAATATGTATGCTCCCCCTTAAAATTTGCCTAAATATTCTCCCCCTTTGTCATTGACAAAAAGATGGGGAAAAATAAAATTAGTCGATTAAGGAACCGGTTAGTCGACTAAGAGTAAAAATAACACAGAATGATTACGAAACTGGGAACATAATGTGTATGAAACAGAACAAAACAGAGTTTTACTAAACAGAACAGATTGGAAGGATACAAAGTTACTAGCAAGCATACTTTCCCATACACCCAGTACTAAGGCCCTACGGCCTATAACAACGACGACTGAGAACCATAAAACAGATTGTTTCCAAAGCCCATCACTAAAAGCCCGAAGGCCTACAACCCAAAAGCAAAATACCACAACAGTCATGAAACAACAAACACCGGTGACATGCGACAATAACTATGATAATGACGACAACAAACGGCTAGGTCTAACGGCCGGAAGGAGAACCATAGTCCTGAGAATTGCGACGTGATTACCGACGGGGTGTTTCCTCGGGAGCAACTACATTCAGAGCCTCAAGAGCGGAAACAAGCTTGCCTGATTGAGTTGAACCTGGTCGAGGACGTGAGCCTGTTCAGTTAAAGCTGACCGAAAGTCCCTAAACCCAGTAGTTACTGTATCGCGAAGAGAGCGAACATCCTCTTGAAGACCGTGAAGTGTAGTCTGGGTAGTTTGGCGAGGAGTGGAGGAAGTCCGTGGGGTCTTTAAGGGACACGACCGAGGATTGGTTCGACACTCTGGAAAACATTTGTGAACGCATTGTTTCTTGACAAAACGACGAAAACCGCGGGATGAACCCGGAGTAGATGAAGCAGAGGGGCCGAAAGTTGGTTGGGCCGGGGTATAGTCAGGGTCGGCAGAAGTGGGGTCTTCTACGGGGTCCTCTTTGGGGTCTTCTTCTTCGTCATCATCATCACTATTGGTAGCATCGGATTCCTCAGGGTCCGGAAGATCCAGATGCATATTGTGCAAAGTGATGCTGTTGATATTGTAAGGATTAGAGACGGCAAGTTCTCCGTCAAGAGGAACACAAAACATCTTCAGAACCAAGGTGATGAATGAAGGATGATAGATATGGGTCTGAACTGGTCGAAGAAGGGACTGCAAGATCACAAAACCCCAGTTTATAGGTAACCCACCCATCACAGCATAAAGACAATGCTCCAATTCATTGGATAGATAGTTAAAAGAGCCACCTTTTGGCATGAGATTGGAAACAATGACCTTGAGGATGATGTGAGCAGGCGGGTGGAAATGAACGGCGGAGAGTTTGTGAACCCAGGGGGTTGCGATTTTAGCAAGGATTCGATGATCGGTCATGGTGAAGTTGAGGGAACCCGAAAAATGAGAAGGAAGATCAAGGAGTTCACAGATCCGACGAAGGGTAAGACAAATCGGAAGACTCTTGACGCGGATGAGAATATGGGTATCACGACCGACGACGCACGGCTCGAGGTTGGTGTAGAACTCCCGAACAAGGAGTGGGTAATAGGGTTCCTTGTTCCCAAGAGCCCAAATCTTCTCGAGGCCGGCGGCTGAAAGGATAGAGAGGATATTGAATGAAGCAAGAGCGGAATAATCGATGAATCGCTCAGGATGGAACTTTGCACTTGCGGAGGCGTTGAAGCGATTTTCGGCTGCGGCATCACGAAATTGAGGGAGAGCCATTGAAGAACAAAGATATTTTCGGTGGTGAAGAAGTGAAAATGAGATGATGAAAGAAAAAGAAAGAAACAGTCGGAAATAAATAGGCAAAATTCGAAGTATTTATCCAAGTGAACGGGTGCCAAGATCAGTTCGAGAGCAGTTTTAGAAACTGAATGGATGAGAAAGAACTGAAAAGTGTTCAAAAAAATATGTGAAGAGGCGGGAAGAAGAAGAAATGAAAAACGCGAAAAGGCGTAAGTTAGATCGGAAACGGTTTAAAAAACCGAGTTAGACGGCTAATAGATTGGTTAGTCGACTAAGGTAACCGAAATAAAAATATCTAGATCGCACCGTTCGGAAAAAATAAAAAATATTAAAAAATTTTGAAAAGATAAAAACAATAAGTGGGAAAGGACGGTAGTGGGTAGAGATATTTAATTCTCGTAAGGAAGGTTGGTCAAAGCATTGAATAGGGTAGGTGAATTACACTTTCCAATGGGAAATGATTAAATAGAATGGTGAGTTCCAAGGGGAATTAATGTCAAGTTCTCATTCCAAGAGGAGAGAAAATCGGTTTTCTAGGCAAGAAGGTGGCCGACGCAAGGAGACAAATACCCCTATGTCAGGATGCGGGAACCAAGAAAGTGGGTAAGTAAAAAAATTTAACTTTTGTAAAAAATCTCATATAGAAAAGACAAACCGAATTCTTATTGAAAAAGACAATCCTAGAGGTTGGTGAACATTCCTTAGAGATAGGAACGGAATCATAAAAAATATTGAAAGAAACCGAAGATAATAAAAAAAGACAAAACGGTTGTAAAAGAAATTCGGATATATTAGTCGATTAAACAAAACTATAGTCGATAAAAAAAATTATTATCAAAAAATTATAAGAAAATTCCAGAAATTCACACAAATTGGGAAACATTAAATGGCAAATTCAGATTCACTGATGATGTCTAGATCTCTTCTAAGTTTGATGAAAGACTCCTCTTTCAAAGGCTTAGTTAAGATATCGGCAATCTGATGTTCAGTGGAAATGAATTTCAAAACTATATCCCTTTTTTGTACATGATCATCTAAAAAATGATGACGGACATCTATATGCTTAGTGCGTGAATGATGAACTGGATTCTTAGATAAATTAATTGCACTAGTGTTATTACACATTATAGGACATGTGGAACACTCAATACCATAATCTGAGATAGTTTGCTTCATCCATAAAATTTGTGCACATGCTAACCCAGCGGCAATATATTCTGCCTCTGTGGTAGATAATGAAACAGAATTTTGCTTTTTGCTAAACCATGAGACCAGGGCATGTCCAAGAAAATGACATGTACCACTGGTACTTTTTCGATCTGATGTGCAACCAGCAAAATCTGCGTCACTATATGATAATAAATCATATGTGCTAGGTTTAGGATAAAATAATCCAAAATCAGAAGTATGTTTAACATATCTAATTATCTGTTTTACAGCAGTAAGATGTGACATCTTAGGATCTGCTTGAAAACGAGCGCATAAACAAACTGAAAACATAATATCTGGTCTACTAGCAGTTAAATAAAGTAGAGAGCCAATCATACCTCTGTAAAGACGTTGATCAACACTCTTACCATTTAAATCTTTGTCTAGTGATGTAGATGTACTCATTGGAGTATGTTTATCAACAGAAGTCTCTAAACCAAAACGCTTGATGAGTTCTTTGGCGTACTTTGATTGATGGATGAAGATACCTCCCTTCATTTGTTTGATTTGAAGTCCAAGGAAGTAGTTGAGTTCGCCCATATGACTCATTTCAAATTCCTTCTGCATAATCTTAGAAAAATCTAAACAAAGAGTTTCATTAGTAGAACCAAATATAATATTGTCAACATATATTTGAATAATAATGATGTCAGATTTTATATTTTTAATAAACAGAGTTGAATCAATTTTACCAATTTTATAACCAGAATTTAAAAGATAACTTTTCAATCTATCATACCAAGCACGAGGTGCTTGTTTAAGACCATATAAAGCTTTCTTTAGTTTGAAAACATGATTTTCTAAATTCTCATGAGTAAAACCAGTTGGTTGTTCAACATAAACTTCCTCCTTGAGAAAACCATTTTAAAAAGCACTTTTAACATCCATTTGAAATAATTTAAAATCTTTAAAACATGCAAATGATAAAAGTATTCTAATAGATTCAAGACGTGCAACTGGTGCATAGGTTTCTTCATAATCAATTCCTTCTTCTTGATTATAACCTTGTGCAACCAATCGTGCCTTGTTTCTAATTACCTGACCAGTATCATCCAATTTATTTTTGAATACCCACTTGGTACCAATAATTGAATGATCTGTTGGTCTGGGAACTAATTCCCAAACATCATTTCTCTGAAATTGATTGAGTTCTTCCTGCATAGCAATGATCCAAGAACTGTCTTTGCATGCTTCATTGATGTTCTTTGGTTCAATGGTTGAGAGGAAAGCACAATGCGCCATTTGTTCTATTTGACGACGAGTTCTTACTCCATCTGTAATATCTCCAATGATTAATTCTAGTGGATGGTTTGGAACTTGTGCAAATGCCTTAGGAAGATCTGCATTATCTGAAACAGACTCAACAGAGGGTTTAGTAGCATCAATTTCATCAAGATTGATATTATCTAAAGAATTAGATAAAGGTAATATATTTTCTTCATCATCAATGATGATGGGAGAATTAGATGAGGGGTTCTCATCAAATGTGACATGTATTGATTCTTCAATTGTTGAAGTTCTTTTGTTATATACTCTGTAGGCTTTGCTACGTGTTGAGTATCCAACAAAAATACCTTCATCAGATTTTGAATCAAATTTATCAAGTGCATCTTTAGTATTAAGAATGAAACATTTACATCGAAACACTTTAAAGTATGATACACTGGGAATGCGATTAAAGAATAATTCAAAACAAGTTTTATTAAGTAATGGCCTTATAAGAACTTTATTCATAATGTAACAATCAGTTGCTACAGCTTCTGCCCAAAAATATTTTGGTAGATTACTATCACAAAGCATTGTTCTAGCACATTCTTGTAAAGTTCTATTTTTCCTTTCTACTACTCCATTTTGTGGAGGAGCACGAGGAAAAGAAAAATTGTGTGTAATGTCATTTTCATTACAAAACTTGGGAAAAGATTCATTTTCAAATTCTCCCCCATGATCACTACGAATAGTGACAATGTTAGAGGATTTGATCTTTTGTATCTTTTTATAAAATATTGAAAATTCTTCAAAAGCATCATTCTTATTTTGTAAGAATATAACCCAAGTATATCTAGAATAATCATCAACAATGACAAATGCATATTTACTTCTATTCAAAGAGGCTACTCTTGAAGGACCAAACAGATCTAAGTGTAGAAGTTCTAATGGTCTCTTTGTTGAGATAATGCCCTTTGACTTAAAAGAAGATTTATGCATCTTTCCTTACTGACAAGCATCACAAAAATATTTGTGTTTGAAAGAAATATTTGGCATTCCATTTACTAATTTGTGTTTTGAAATATGTGCAAGGTTTTTGAATTTAGTGTGTCCAAAACGTTTATGCCATAAAAGTGTATCATTTAATGTAATCATTAAACAATGATTATTAGTGGTAATAGACATGCATAAGATATAAATGTTATTCTTACGCTTACCACGGAATAAAACAGATGACATATCAGAATCATAAATGATGCAATCATTTTGTTCAAAAACTATTTTGTAGTTTTTATCGCATAATTGACTAATAGAAAGTAAGTTGTGTTTCAAACCGTCAACCAGGTGAACATTCTCAATGATAGGCTGATTTGCATTACCAGCTGTTCTAGTGCCTATGATTTTGCCCTTTTTGTTGTCACCAAATGTAACTGTGCCGCCATCTTTATATAATGTTAGAAAGCAAGTTGATATTTCCCGTCATATGTTTTGAACATCCACTATCCAAAATCCATCTTTTCTTTTTAGGTACTTGAAAGATAAAACATTAAGCATTGGTACCCCTTTTTGAGGGTCCTTGGGATTAGATTTTTGGAAGCCAAACCCAAGTGGAATTTGGCTTTCTAATGTAATCATCAGAATAAACAATAGAATGCATATAAGTAGAAATATAATTATTTCTATCTTTTAAACAAGAAACCTTAGGAACCCATATACAAATCGTAGTAGGTTTCCTAGGAAATGTTTTTGAAATGTTAGTAACATTTCTTTGTGAGGAAGAAGTAGAAGTGTTTACTTTCTTCGTATAAATGAATGGGTGATTCTTCTTTTGTGGTTTAACAAATGTAGTTTTTTCACAAGAAGAAGAATTGTTATAAGACTTGGGTATATCCTTATGAGAATATCCTAGTCCTTGTCTATGATTTGCTGGATATTGAATTCTTAGCAAATCATCGAGATTTGTCTTTCCTTTGTTAAATTTATTAACATTGGAAGACATCTCGTCGTATTTCATCTTTAGTGATGAAATATTTTTATCCATTTCGGATATTTGTGTATGAAGTTCTAGATTCTTAGTTTTGAGAATATCATTCTCTTTACTAAGATCCAAATGTTGAGAAGATGTATTCTCAATATGTATGGAATTTGGTGAAGTGTTTTTAGAAGAAGATAATTCATGATATTTAATAAGGAGATCGTCATTATTCTGTTTCAAAGATTTATGCTGACCATTCAACTTTTTGAAACGAGAATAGAGATCTTTCAATGCTTCTAATAATTCTTCATTATTGAAGGAACTTACCTCTTCTTCTTCATCTTGTGCCATAAAGCACATATTAGCACTTTCATCATGGTTATATCTTCATCATCTGAAGATTCATCCCAAGTTGATGCAAATGCTTTCTTCATCTTGTCAAACTTCCTTTCTCTTCTGGATTGATCGTTGTTGTTGGAAGTTTTGAACTTTGCTTTGAGAAGTGGACAATCTTTCTTCATATGTCCTGGCTTATTACAATTGAAGCAAAGAGAAGAGTCAGTATTTTTAGATTTATTATTATACTTACCTTTTTGAAAGAACTTTCTGAGTTCTTGGCAAAGAATGCCATATCATCATCTGAATCTTCATTATCTGATGTTGCGTTGAAGGCAAGAACTTTCTTCTTCTGATCTGATTCTTCTTTCGCATCTTGCAATGTAACTTCATGTGCCATTAGGTTACCAATTAGATCTTCCATTGATAAGGTGGAAAGATCATTGGCTTCCTCAATAGCAGTGATCTTTGGACGCCATTCAGGGGAGAGTACCTTAAGAATCTTGCGTACCTGATCAAGAGAAGAATAAACTTTTCCAAGAGAATTAAGAGAATTAATAATATTAGTGAACCTGGTGTTCATTTCTCCAATCGTTTCTTTGTCTTGCATCTTGAACAACTCATATTTATGAACCAAGGAAGCAATCTTGGTTTCCTTTACTTTACTGGTTCCTTCATGAGTTACCTCGAGTATGTGCCAAATTTCCTTTGCACTTTTGGCCTGAGATACTCGATTAAACTCATGTTTATCCATGGCACAGAATAAAGCATTCATGGCCTTTGAGTTGTTGGTCTTTGCAGATTTGTCGTTGGCGGTCCAATCAGCAACAGGTGTTTCTGGCTTTGTGTATCCTGTCTCTACGATGTCCCAAATCTCATAATTCATACTTTGGAGATGAATCTCCATTCATATTTTCCAATATGAGTAATTTGAACCATCAAATAGAGGAGGACGAGTTTGAGAGTGCCCTTCAGGATGCTGATTGTAGTTGTGTGGAACGGCGTTCATGTTTGATTTTGAGGAACTTGCTGCCATCTTAGCCTTGCTCTGATACCAAATGTAATTCTAGCCTGTAAGGATCAAATACACTAGAGGGGGGGTGAATAGTGTATATTAAAAAATTAACTGTTGCAATTAAAGAGATACTTCTAATTGCTTAAGATGTGCAGAAAGTGAAGTATGTAGAAAAGTAAATCAAACGCAAACACAGAGATTTATCCTGGTTCGGATCCTCTTGATCCTACTCCAGTCCTCTACCCCGTAGAGATTTTCAATCCACTATAATCACTTGCCCCGCAAGCACCAACTTACAAAAATGGCGACACTCCCTGTGTCCCAAACTTTGTACAATCTCAAAAGAGATTCAAACCTGTTAAATAAGAAATAGAAAAACACATATAGCCTTGTTATGAATTTAGAATGAAATTCAAGGATGGTGTTTTCAAAAGAGACTTCAAGATGTATAAAATATGAAATGAAGAACAATACTTGAAGTTCTCTGGTTCATAAAAGAAGAGAGAGATCAATCAATTTCTTCTTACAATTATGAACACAAACAACTTTCTAAAACGATGTTGAAAAAGACAAAATTGCTTCAAGGAAGAAAACTTCAATTTCCAAAAGATCTATGATTAAGAATCTTGAAGTTCTTCCGTTCTCATAAGAAGAGAGAAATCTATGGATTTCTTCTTGCAAATGAGAAAAGAGCAACTAAGGCAAGATTGCTTAGAATCAACAATTCTAGGAAGAAAGAGAGAAGAAAGTTGTGTGGAAAGAATGAAGGGTATGCCCTCTTATTTATAGGATTTTTGGGCAGTTATTCTGAGGGAAAATGGGGGGAAAAGGAGTTTCCTACCGTTCAGAAACGGTCTGGAAAGTTTCAGTTAAAACGGACACAAAAACTTCATTAGTCGACTAAAGAAGGCTTAGTCGACTAAAAGCCAAACTTTGGAATTTTTGACTGAAATTTTAACGGTAAGTTTCTGAAGTTGACTGAAGACTACTTAGAAATTTTCAGGTCAAAATTCGAAAAAAAAAGTTTTTATTCGACTAATGGATGACTTAGTCGACCAGGACAGAAAAACGTGAATTTTGACTTTTCTGAAAAGGGATGTTTAGGATATGTTATTTAGGAACCTAAGACTTAGATGGATTTTATATTCAAGGCTCTGAAATCTATAAAGTATAAAAATACATCAGTCCGTAGATTTCCGTAAATATGTATGTTGAGCTTCATGTGAATATGATGAGATGCCATTGTGCAGGGATTCCTTATCAAGTGATTATTGTCCAAGCATGGATATATTGGGAATCTGCACATCTGCATAGATAGAGTGAGTAGCAATAATAATAGTTGTCACATCAAAATCATATGAAATAGAATAGGAAAGGGAACATGGGATTATGAAATCCCAACAGTTGTTCTATGTTATTTATGAGTTGTTTGATATTTTAATGAACCTGCACTTGTACTATCCCAGCATGTGCGCAGTGGCATGCTTATTCAGTTACTTCTTTCTCTCTCTCTTTCCTTTCTCATCACTCCCACTCTTCGGGGCACTTGGAAAAAAAGGTTTTAAATGCCGGGTATTCTAGGGATTTGGACGTGACAAGCGGGCGAGCATCGGCTTGCAACTCAAATGTTCAGGCGCCGTGGGCAGGCCCTCAGTAGCCGAGCTCCGGGGCATCATCTCTCGCTTACCAGTGCCACGGTCGTCAGGGCCGCCCGGTGCCGCCTCACCAGAAGTAGGGGTAGGGACGCTTGTTGCAGGCATCTCCCTCGCCCTCTTAGCACGTTCACCCTCCTCGTCCCTGATGACCACCCATGGGCCCCTTTTCTGCCCCGGCCTACTCCCCAAGCCCTTTGACGCCAGCATTTTGCCCTTCCTCTGGGCAGAAGACTCCTTGGCCGCCGGCTCAGAGGTCGTCGGCTCCCTAGCCCTCTTCATCAGCTCTTCCCGCGTAAGGATCATTGATGCACCTGCAAAGAAAACCGAGATCAGGGTGAGCGTATATGGAAAAGGTCGCCGAGACTGCAATACCTTCGGGCTAGAAATTTTGGGCGAACTGATCGCCCTTGATCAAGTTTGCATGCTTCCAGATCGCCTCGGGGATCTCCTCCAACGCCTTGGCGATCTCCAGGTCTTGCCCGGTCAGGGGTGTCCCCTTATTCACTGAGGGATTCAGCGCCCCCCAGTTGGACCTCACCACCGAGTCCGCCGGCATCAGGATGAAGACAAACCTATCCCTCCATTCTCTCCCCTCGCTCGGCACCTCAAGGACGAGAGGCCGATCCCTCCTCGCAATAACATTGTGATACGCCCCCTTCTTCCTCACCCTAAAGTAGTGTTGGAAGAGCGATACACTCAGACTTATCTTGCTGATAATACAGAGGGCGACGAAGCCAACCATTGATCCGATAGAGTCCGACGTTAGTTGGGAAAGAGGAAGCTCGAGGAAGTTCAGCAAATGTAGAAGGTGGGGTTGAGGGGGAACCGCAGGCCAAGTTCGAGGGTTGTGCAGTAGACTCTAACCTCATTGTCCCTCGATGAGCAAACCCTCTCATGGGGTTTGGGGAGGCGAACTGTGCAAGGTGGTCGAATGTAGCGGGAGCGGATCTCAGAGAGGTTGATGGTGTTTGTTTTACACTAGATAGTCATGATCTCTGACAGAACCGTACCCATAACTCTGCCGGAGCTCGATTCGACCCCTCACTCTCTCCTCCCATAATCTCCAGAACTCACCTCATAAGATGGATTGACAGATGAAGAAGCAGAAGCCTTTGATAGATCGAGAAGTTACCTAGAAAGGGAGAAGGTCAATGGAGCTCCGACGAAGAGATGACCGACGGCAAGAACTCTCGAGAGCAAAGAAGAGAAGAAGGGGGATCTTTTCGAATTCGAATGCCAAAGTTTTCAACCATTCCCCCACTCTCCTTGTTTTATAACAGGCGTCATCCAATCTCGACCGTCGAAGGTGTGCCACGTGGCAAGATCAGAAGCGGAGGCGTCGCCTCAGTTTTCCCCCAGGTCCGTACGCGGCACATGTCAAATTCCGAGTGGTGCAGATGCTTCGATACCCCCTGCTACCAAATCGTCATGATGCCTGCGGAGATTCAGCGGTCGACTCGCATTTAATGCTGCAGCTGTCATCCATTGCAGTGAAGTGCGTCATTCGAGCCGATCCGGGCTTCCCGTGTCGAACTCGAATGACTGGGGAAATTGTTACGACCTCAAGATCGGCCCATTTGATCTAGGCCCACTTGTTCAAGGCCCGAGTCTTGGCCCACCAAATCTCCCTAGGGAAGCCTAGTTCGCTGAAGCTCGCCAAGGTCTAGGGAAGCACGCCTAGCGGAACGACAAGCTCGCCCCAGAACAGCTCGCCCATCGGAACGACAAGCACGCCATCAGTATCAGGAGAGTCATCCAGCGAATCATATAAGTCCACACCAGCTCACCTAAGAGTGGTTCGCGCCCAGAGCAGCTCGCCCCACAGGAAGCTCTCCCAGGCGTCGCTCACCCACCAGTTCGCCCAAGGAGGAAGACGACACGCCACTAGCAGTTACACTATAGACAAGCCTGACAAAAGTGCACCTGGTCGCTTCGCCGCCTGACCACCTGCCGAAAGCTTGCCTAGCCGTTTCGCTGCCAGACAGCCTGACAAAAGCGCTGCCTGACATTTACGGCTCTGATCGCCTGATAAAAGCACGCCTGACACATTCGGCCCTGACGCCAACTGTCGGCACCCTAACATCCTGACACCGCCAGCTCAGCGAAGGCAACCGACTCCAGCAGCCTATAAATACCCCCTTACCTTCCAGCGAGAAAGGGGTTGGTTGAATACATTGGTGACAAACTCCTAACATATCTAATATCCTCTACCTTCATATCTTCACAATAGTCTGCCACGCAAGTGCCGCTCTGCCTCTTAGATCGCTCTTCGTGTCCGACATCGCTTCTTCAGTCATCTACTGACTTAAGCATCGGATGGGCTGCAGGTTGAAAGCCGGACTGGCCTTTCTGACAGTTGCTCCTCTTGTAGGTAGTTCGCCCTTGCGGCCACCGGACGGGCGACCTGCGCCATTCTTCACCAACGATCGAGCTTCCTTCAACCCAACCACGAGCGACCTACTCCACCTGAAGGGCAACCTCGAGATCCTCATCCTCGAACCGCCCTCAGATTGAAGTTAGCCTCGCCATTACCCCCATAAACTTGTAACCATCGTGGCCTTGGTTCCCCACTCATTACAAATTCATTGTAGCGGATTCTACCCGGCAACAAATCCAGTAAAAAGTTCTATTTTTCAACAACTTTTAACTTTTAAGACCGTTGAAGTTGCACAGGTTTGATAAAGGATAAAATAGCATTAGATTCACTTTATTTTTAATTTGTTGATAGCATTAGATTCACTTGATTTTTAATTTGTTGATCATCCATGGGACGTACAACAATCTTATAAAAATTTCAAAATAATAATAATGGGAAATTGGGAAAAATGGGAAAATGGGAAAACTGTGCACGTGCACAGCTAACAGAGATGTGCATATCTCTGTGTGTTTATGTGAATAATGGACATCAGATTATATGACATACGAAGCTAAGCAAGCTAAGCACATGTATAACATCACCACAGTCAGCTATGAATTGAAAACGAACAAGTCGGATCAGATATTCCCAGTACCCTCAGATTGCAGGTTCATATTACAATTTTATTAAATCAAATGGATCTTCTGCACCCTTCAGGAACTATCAGATGAGACGTCCCGAAACCTCGAGTCCAAGTAATATCAGCAGAATATACTGATCAGATAGACAAATCAAATCACCGAGAAATATATCGAAATGGACAATAAGCTTCCAATGTAGACAACAATGGCTCCGTCTCTCCTGAAGATTGCATAGGACTTTCCCATGAAATAACAGAGAAGCCTCGCAATGGCTCCATAATGATGAAAGAAGATCGAGGACTCTTGCAACCTTTGTGAAGGAAGAACCGAAATCTCCAGCTTGTGTTAATTCTTTCCCAGTTTGCAGTCCTGGCAACTAGAGGACCCCGAGCAACTCGTGAGCATCTTCCCTTTCAGTCCGGGCATGGGAACTGTCAAAAAAGAACCTAGTCTTTGTGGTTCGACAATAATCCTTGTTTATTCCAACACTCGTGGCCGCAGTGTTAGGGTTAGTAACCGGAGGAGGCAATGAAGCTTCTGCTCTCTTGCGAGCCCTGCGAGAGGACCTGGATGTCAAACTACCTGACCGATGGGTTCCCATGCCCTTCTCCTTCCTGACACTAAGGTATCCACACGCAAGAGCTTCCAGTGCTTTGGTGGTGGGTGGTCGGTTTCTGGTGCTGTGTCTCCGGCCATTCATCATAGGCTGCTGCTCTTCAGGCGAAGCAGTATTTGTTTCACGTGCCACACAGCCATCAAATTGCTGATGCGCTTCTAAAAATTCCTTTGGCTTCATATCATCCTGGCTTCCTTCCACCTCCATGCCTACAGGTCCTTCGGACTCCATCATATCCTGCGGATGCAGGTTTAGGTCGATCAGAGTTCTTGATTGAGACTTTGCATGAGAAAGAACAGTCACGTTGCTATCTTCCCGGGAAATTCTGCCATCTGCAGCAATTTCCTTGTGAGTTTCGGGTGACTCTGGCTGAAGATGTTCTCCTCCCTTCTTTAACTGGCTGCTGCTCGGCATGGAAAAGGAGTGTGAGACACTTCCGACAGAGTTGCAAGAAGCTAACCTATTTCGCTTCGGTGCAGGGGCTATAGAATTTAGTTGCCCTCGTTTTACTCTCCGACTGAATTGATATTTCATGTCCTTTATGGACGGCTTATCGATCAATAATTCACAGCACCGGCTGTCAAGATCATGCTCATCTCCAGTCGGGCCTAACTTCTGATCAGTAACCAAATGGTCTGTCAGGCTGGACAGCGCTCCCATGATAGAAGTGCTTCCCATATTATTCCTGACTTTCCTATCATCGGATGGACTTTGATTGGACTCGCCTTGGCCACTTGAAGATGAATCACCTGAGCGTGATTGGTCAGTGGAACTATCACTATTAGTTTCTCCTTGATGATTACAACGGTAACTACTGGTAGCATCAGCTGGTAAACTGCGCAGTTCTCTCACCTTGGACGGCATTCCACCTTGAGCCAAGCTAGTATCAACTACAGTGAATTTCATAAAGTCTGAGTTGCAATCAGGGAGTCTGGGTCGGAGATAACAAGGCCGGTGATTGTCAGATAGACCATTTTGGACCACCTTCGTATCCGCAGTCTCTGCTTTCGACCTACTATCATCAATAACCGCGGTGCTTTCTTTGCCTTCTTCAACTTCCAACTCAAGAAGCCTTGGGTCTGATGCCACCATGTTCAACACATCACTGACCGAATCAAAATAGTGATTGCCCTTTGTTAGTTTTTTCCTTGAAAACTTCTTGATGCCCGGGATGAGAAACACCAACGCGTTCCTAGAACCAACATAATCTTTGGGCTGCTCAGAGTGCCACCCTCTAGCAAGCAAACGTGGCCAAACTGCTTCCCAGAAAAGATCATTAGACTTTGCTTTGCTCAACCTGAAATCTCCTGTCAGAAACTTGATGATTTCCCTTGATGTAAGAGAGGAGCATGCTTTGCCGATGGGTATCTCCGGACGGGCAGGGACAACTGGAGGCATTCTAACAGGATCCGGTACAATGCCAGTGAGGTCTTGCTTGCCATTACCGATGCCAATAGCTTCTACAAGTGCCTCTGCACCAACCATAGACTTTAGGGTGAAAATAAATTGCTCTAAAGTAGCAGTTCCATCATTGAAAGCCTTGGTAACCTGCCAAAAGAACAACAAGCGGTATGAAGAATAAGAATCAAGTTAATTATACAAACTAGATAGCTTACGGTGGCTATATAAAAGACTGGCAAATATTTGGAGCAGGTCGTGTTAGTTAATATGTGCAATAAGAAAGCATTGTTTTCAGAAATATGGGATTATGAAATATTAACTTCACACAACTTGTCACATGGAAAGGATTGTGGAAAAGACATAACTGAGTTGACTTGGAGAACAGCTCAGTGGTCGTACCTGTTTAAACTCGTATCTCAGCACCAAAATGCTGGCCCATGCAAGTCTTATGTTGTCGAACTTACAAATACATAGTGGGGATGGGGTGGAGAAAAAGACTTGGCAGTATCCAAGGACCTAAATTTTTTGGGAAATTAAAATTAACTAATGGAGAAAATGATATGAAGATAACAAGACCTAAAAAGTTTAGGAACAAACAGAACAGCAGGAACAGATCAAGGGAACACAGAGAAACAGAGCATGAAGGGGTTGATGAATCTAACAAGTTGAAAGAAAAGAGAGGACCAATGACGACATGGTTAAAAAAAATTAGTGAGGAAGAATAAATAATGGTGAGATAGAGCAAGTTGCCAAATCTCCGTAGATATTGAAACAGATTAGGGCATGTCAGATGCATTAAATGTCCAATGCGGGTGGTTGATGGGATGTCTGTCTCACATGGCACCTTTGTCACATGTGGCAAGGGGGGAGGGGTGCCACATGGGCATGGTGATGCCCACTTGGGGTGGAGGTGATGTTGGATGATGTTGTGTAAATCCCACAGAAAAGCTCCCCCCCCCAGCGAAATTCACTTTATTCCCATGATTGCCGTTGCTTTTTCCTACAACCCAAATGCCCCTCCATCTTCATCCTATTTGCAGGTTTGTCATCGGTCTTTTTTCACTTTGCACCCTGTGTTTTTTTGCACTTGGGCCCCTTCTTTTTTCCCCACGCTTTTTGTGTATTTCCCTTGCTTTTCCACTTACTCCCCTCCCCCCAACGCTGCCCACACACACCCTCCCATACGCTTCTCTCTTTAGTCGGTTGCACGCGTCCACTGCATCTTTTGTGTGAGTTTTTTCTCCGCTTTGGTCCCTACTTTTTCCCCCTTTTACCCCCGCCGCTGCCCACACTCTCTCTCTCTATTCTCACTCTTTCGTCGGTTGTTACATGCACCGCATCCTTTGTGTGGGTATTTTTGCTCCGTGCACTATGTGCACGGGTTAGGGTGGTTGATGGGACATTTGTCCCACATGGCACCTTTGTCCCATGTGGCAATGGGGGTGGTGCCCACTTGAGGGGTGCCACATGGGCATGGTGGTGCCCACTTGGGAGTGGGTGTGTTGTTAGGTGTATTGTTGGGTGATATTGTATAAATCCCAAAGAAAATCCCCGCAATTCCATTTATTCCCATGATTGTCATTGCTTTTTCACGCAACCCAAATGCTCCTACATCTTTCCCCTATTTACAGATTTATCATCGGTCTTTTTCCACTTTGCACCCTGCATTTTTTTGCACTTATGCCCCTTCTTTTTCCCCTACGCTTTTTACGCTTTTCCTCCGCTTTTCCCCCCTTTACCCCGACACTGCCCACACACCCCCAACTCTTTTGACTCTTTCGTCGGTTGCACACGTACACTGCATCCTTTGTGTGAGTTCTTTCTTCGCTTTGACCCCTGTTTTCCCCCGTTTACCCCCAATGCTTCACATACACCCACTCTTCTCACTTTTTCGTAGATTGCTGCGTGCACCGCATCCTTTTTGTGGGTTTTTTTGCTCCTGTACGGGTTATAAAAATCATAAATGTGAATATCTTCATTATAAAAAAGACCACTTATGTCATGAAGATATATCTATTACACATTTATTCCCATGATTGATGTTGCATTTTCCTGCAACCCAAATGCCCCTCCATCTTCCTCCTATTTGCATGTTTGTCATCTGTCTTCCTTCACTTTGCACCCTGCGTGCTTTGCACTTAGGCCCCTTCTTTTTCCCCACGCTTTTTGCGTTTTCCCTTGCTTTTCCCCTTTCTCCTCCCGACGCTGCCCCCCACACACACCCCTACGCTTCTCTCTTTCGTCGGTTGCATGCGTCCACCGCATTCTTTGTGTGAGATTTTTTCTCCGCTTTGGTCCCTACTTTTTCCCCCTTTTACCCCCGCCATTGCCCCCACACACTCTCTTCTCACTCTTTCGTCGGTTGTTGCATGCACCGCATCCTTTATGTGGGTTTTTTGCTCCGTGCACATAGTGCACGGGTTAGAGTCGTTGATGGAATATTTGTCCCACATGGCACCGTTGTCCCATGTGGCAAGGGGGAGGGGTGCCATATGGGCATGGTGGCGCCCACTTGGGGGTGGGTGTGTTGTTAGGTGTATTGTTGGGTGATGTGTAATCCCAAAGAAAATCCCCCCAATTCCATGTAGTCACATGATTGCCATTGCTTTTTCATGCAACCCAAATGCTCCTCCATCTTTTCCCTATTTACGGATTTGTCATCGATCTTTTTCCATTTTGCACCCTACGTTTTTTTGCACTTAAGCCCCTTCTTTTTCCCTTACGCTTTTTGCGCTTTTTCCTCCTTTACCCCGACGCTGCCCACACACCCCCCCACTCTTTTCACTCTTTCGTCGGTTGCGCGCGTACACCGCATCCTTTGTGTGAGTTTTTTTCTCCTCTTTGGCCCCCATTTTCCCCCATTTTTACCCCGAACGCTACACATACCCCCCACTCTTCTCACTCTTTCGTCGATTGTCGCGTGCACCACATCCTTTGTGTGGGTTTTTTGCTCCTGCACGGGTTATAAAAATCATAAATGTGAATATCTTCATTATAGAAAAGACCACTTATGTCATGAAGAATTACACATTTCAGGGTGATTATAGGATTTGTCCCACGTGGCAAGAGGATATGAGTGTCACATGGGATGCCCCATCACCCCCATAAAAACACCCAAAAGCCAAAAAAATCCAAACACCCACCAACAACTCCCCCAAAACACACCTAAAACCAAAACACCCTAAAACACACTTCCAATCAAAAAAAGCCCAAAACCGACGATACCCGCACTCACACCCACTCTTCCCATTTGAACCCAGTTCTGAACCTAGTGAAACACGTGTGTGGGTCTCGCGTCCTCATTGTGTGGCTGTATTTTGGGTGGTGCACGTGCACTTTGTGCACAAGTTATTTCTAGTAATATATCAATTGTGGCACATCAAAACTGAGGGATATAATTTATTTCTAGTAATTTTGAAGGGTAGCAAAGCAATCTAACTGGGTCATACAATTCTATCAAAAGTCGGGAAATTTGAACACTCACAGATCTGTCAGTTTGGTTATTGTCAACCTTGATCAAGAGCAACTAATATTAGCCCAGAGGGATGAATCATTAGGCTCTGATTTCTACTCAACTTCAGTAGCAGCAGCCAAGGATTACATTTCAAACTAAAGCTTCCATCTAGCTAATGATAATAATATATTCTCAAGACAGTCTTCAGCAATTTTTTGGTTCCATTGTATATGATTAATAGAACTATAATAGGCCAGTAGCTTTGCTTTGCAGAAAAAACGGAAAGATGCGGTTTTAGGTTAGAGCACCTGTGTAATCTACTAAGTTAGAAGCTAAGCACGATCAGAGCTGTGAAGCTTTGCAGATAGATAAATATGGCCATATTAAAGAAAAACTTAGTCAAGTAGGGATGGACAATGCAATCCAACCATATGATGCATACAAAGAGGCAATAAGAAGCATGCTAATTCTGTACATAGAAACATAGTGCATCTCCATAAAGTGGTAGCAGGAGACAACCAGGAACCACATAACAATATCATTTAGATCCTAAAAATTCATAGCTTCATTATTTCCAGCCCCACAGCACATATTTGGAAGGCAAACAGCCTGGGAAAGACGATCTGTGTTGGACATATTTTCCGCCTATATTTTCCACTTTATCCAGTGTTTTTCTTGGTTTATTTTGCACCATCGCCTCAATTTTCACCGCCTTTTGTTTTCCATTTGCCACTTTTATGCTTTGGGTGTTTTTCTCTTGTGTTGCAAATGATCGAGCTCAAAACGGCATTGAGGCCGATGGAGCAAGAGCGAGGAGCAGCGAAGACTTAGCCATGCTTTGGATGCTAAATGGGAAAGAAGAAGGATTGGCACCGGCACGGCCGTGCGTGCACCGGCACGACCATGTCAGTGCACCTGCTGCCAAGAAAAGACTGCAGAAGGGCGGCATGGCCGTGCCGAATTATGACAGAACGCTGAAGAGTTGCACGGGCGGCTTGCACGACTGTGCTGAATTTGGAGCAGCTGGGCACAGATTTTGGATGACACGGCCGTGCCGATTAGCGGCACGGCCGTGCGAGCTGATGACATCACAGCTCAACCCTAGGTCTTAGGCATTGGCAGGGCCATTCCGATTAGCGGCACGGCCGTGCACAACATTTTCTATTTAAGGAATGATTGTAACGAACTTATTTTTTATCTTTTGGATTCATAACTTTTTCTAGTGCGTTTTTTGGCGATTTTCTAGGGTTTTCTTGCTGTAATCTTGGATATTCTCATTGTAAGAACTCTTGTCTGTAATCTAGATTAGTTAATCATCTTAGGTATGATTAGTGAGTAGTTTATTAGGCTAGGGCCATGTAGAGCCTTATTGTGAGGATTGATTGCAATGGATCGCCCCAGATATCGACCCAATGTCGATTGTAGTCCCTTTTTAGGTTTGGATGTTGATCTTAATTCAATCCATCCCGTTAGGATGTTATATAATCCAAACAGACAACTAACCCTTGGGTTTGGATTTGACACCCCTAACGAAGGATTGATTATCTAGTGCCCGGTGTCGACGACCAATCGGACACACTTACTAGAATAACCAATATCGTAGCCCGCGACTAACCATCGGAGCTACGATAGGGATCCAAATTATCATCCGAATCTCATCCTTCACGGTTAGACGTTGAGGAGACGAGGACTGAGGCTTAACCCTCATCGGTAACTACCATACTTGCGTCGAGAAATTAGATCCATTGCCTAAATCTTTGCAATAGTGGTGATACGCTAGCCCTAGCTCATTCCTCCATCGAATCTTCCCTTAGCTAATTGCTCCTCACTTTCGACATACACACTCCCACGGCTACATAAAAACCGACACCAATCTCAGATTTCAAACCCTTGCCTCCTCGTGTTCAACACCCGTTGCACACGACATCGTGCGCTTGCGTACATATTTAAAGCACACAACAAGCTTTTGGCGCCGTTGTCGGGGAGGTAATCGGCTTGACTTTGCATTAGTTGAGTGTTTAGTAGACCGTGCTTTCTTCTCTTATTTTTATTCTTTTTGATACTAACTGTACCACTAACATTTGTTTTAGTCCTTATTTCTCTCTTATGTCCATGAGGTGCCTCGGCTCGGAAAACTTATTACCTCTTGACCCCGAAATAGATGCCACATTGAGGAAATTAAACAGAGAGAGGCACAGAAGAGAATTGCATAAGAATGGCTAACGAACCGGAACCTCCAAAATCTCTTATGAACTTCGCCATGCCTTCAAACAACCCTATCTCCAGCATTCGGCGTCCCGCAGTCATGGCGACGTATTTTGAGCTTAAGTCGGGCTTGATTCAGTTTATCAAGCATGACCAGTTCAACGGTCACCACTCAGAAAGTACCAACGAGCATCTGACGAATTTTCTGGAAAAATGTGACACCATCAAGCTGAACGTCTCTGAGGACGCCATTAGACTACGGTTGTTCCCTTTCTCTCTAAGGGACAAAGCTAATGAATGGCTGAAAAGCAATGAGGCAAATGTTTTTACCACATGGAATTCCGCAGCAAGAGCCTTCCTCAACAAGTTTTTTCCGCTGGGAAAAACCGTGAAGCTTAGGAATGAGATCACCTCATTTGGTCAACACGACAATGAGTGCGTGTATGAGGCGTGGGAGCGGTACAAAGAGCTCCAAAGACGATGTCCCCACCACGGGATCCCAGAATGGCTGCTTATAGAAACTTTCTATAATGGGCTGAAGTATCAGACAAAGATATCCATTGATGCAACAGCAGGAGGCGACATTATGACAAAAACCACAGATGCGACAAAGACATTGTTGGAAGAAATGGCTTAACTACCATTGGGGCAATGAGAGGGAGTCCGCCAAGAAGGGCGGCAAGCTAGAAGTTGATGTGATTACGCTCTTTGAGAGCAAGTTTGATAGCCTGGCGCAATAAATCTCCCAGATCAAGACAGAAGTAAAAGGAGCCTACTCTTCATCTGCTATGGTGGCTAATTGTGATGTGTGCGGAGTTCAGGGAAAGCAATCCCTTGAATGTGATGTTCCTTGAATGTCAGTTTGGGACAGCTCAGACCCAGGGGATGTCATTGGAGCATGTGAACGCCTTATACAACCAAAGGCCTCAAACCTACAATCAAGGATGGCAAAACCACCCAAATTTCTCATATTGAGGAGGGAACTTTCATGCTCCACCACCTCAGCAGTTGGGTTTCAACAACAAAGGCCGATGGGGAACGCGTCGTCACAACCGCCGAAATTTCGCCTAGAGACTACTATTGAAGGCTTCATGGCCAAGCAAACGCAGAGGAACGACAGCTTCCAAACCGTCCTCATGCAAAACAACTCAAGAATGGATGCACTTGCCACCTCCAACAAGATGTTGGAGACCCAGTTGGTGCAGCAAGTAGGCGCCATGGTGACTAAGGACACTACATGCTCAGCCTGAGCAAAACCCAAGGACAATAAATGCAATAATGCTCAGGAGTGGCAGGAAGCTAACGGGACCCCAAGGTAAGCACCGCATCCCTGAAAGGAAGTTGATTCTGGAGTGCTTAAGGATAAGGAGGATGTCGCGGAGCTGACCCACGTTTATGTTCCACCAGTGCCATTCCCGTCGAGATTGGCTAGAGCAAAATTGGAAGAGAAAAATGGGAAGTTTTCGGAGGCCATGAAGCAGTTGAGCCTAAATATCCTATTTTTGGATGCCCTGACAGAAATTCCATCTTTCAATCAGTTCCTTAAAGATCTATTGAAGAAGAGAAAGCATCCATCGTAGCCCTCTCCGAGGAATGTAGCGCAATCTTACAAAATAAGCTGCCAACAAAATTGGATGATACAGGGAGTTTCTCGATCCATTGGCTGATTAAAGATATTCCTATCTGTCACACTTTAGGCGACTTGGGACCCAATGTGAGTCTGATGCCCTTGTCTATCTACATGAAGCTGGAAATGGGAGCGCCTAAGCCAACCATGATAACACCGCAGCTCGCTGATTGATCCATCAAGTACCACATAGGAACGATGCAGATGTCCCGGTTGAAGTAGAGGGGATCATGATACCTTGTGACTTCATTGTCCTCGACATGGACGAAGATTCTAGGACGCACATTATACTGGGAAGACCGTTCCTAGCGACCGCCGGTGCAGTCATAGACGTCAAGAATGGGAAGCTGTCATTTAACGTGGAAGACCGAAAACTCGACTATGAGTTCTGAGATAGCTTGAAGGCACACTTGCCCAAGGAGTGCCTCCACATCGACGCATTTGCAGCACCCAAGATGGAGCACAAGGAGAAAACCTCGAAGGGAGAACCATCTACCTCTTGCTATACAATATCGTCAATCTCAAATTTGTGCTTGCCTGCTCCCTTTTTCCCTAACCCTTTTTCTCAAATTCAAGGCATATTTACGGCGATTAAGGGAAAACGGCCGGGTACCGCTGAAAACCCCGCCTCAATCAAAAAGCCAAGGACCAAGGACACCAGAGAGAAGGCCACAAAGAAGACTACCACCGCTGATGAGCCCCCACAAAAGGCTAAGGAGATCTATGTGCCGTCGTTTCAACGACCAGGGCATATCGGAGGGACACCCAACCAATCCGTCGCATCAAACACCGAGAATTCACAGAACGTCGAGCTAACGACGTTAAACAAAGCGCTTAATGGGAGGCAACCCACTTTTCTAACCCGCTTTTGTATAGTTTTTATTTTGTTTTAGTTGAATAAAGACCGTATAATGTTTTGGAGAGGTGTGCGCTTAACAATTTACATCAAATTTCTGTGCAGGAGCTTGGCACGGTCGTGCTGGAATCACGCACGGCTGTGTCACCCAGAAAAAGGAGGCCCCAGGAAAAATTGTCATCAGCAGGCCGTGCGCACGACCATGCCGCAAGAGCGAAAATTGGACAGAAGGCCCAGAAGTTGCACGGACGGTTCGCACGACCGTGCGGACCGAATAGAAAATCTGATAAGTTACACAATAAGAGACACGGCCGTGCCGCAAAGAGGCACGGTCGTGCACCCTACAGGCGAAGGTACGAGGCCCTTTTTAACAAAGCGGCACGGCCGTGCGAAAATCACGCACGGCCGTGCACCCCAGTAATCTCGAAACTTAACATTGGCACACCTTCTTCCCCACTTGATGCCTTCCTCTTTTCAAACCATCATTCTCAAAACTCTCTCTAACCCATCTCTCAAAACTTCTTTCCCCACCTCCCTCAACCTCCCACCACCCTCAAAACTCTATCAAACCACCAAATCCTCTACCATCTCTCCATTCTTCACCAAGCCCTAACCCAAACTTCTCATCATCCCCACCAAATCCCCACCAATCCGGACAAGATCTTCATAAAGGATAGCTTGGGGAGCTTTGTCTACACCAAGGAACCGAGCGAAGGAAGATCCATCATGATCTCGCCGGAGTTTTGGTAACATCTTTCCTTTTTCTCAATTTTAAAAGCTCTCCTTTATTTTTGTTGCTTTTTCCTTAATTGTTGTAATTAGTGTGTGTCTCATCCACTCCAATCACCACCACACACAAAATGTCCAAGAGGCCTATTAAGAAGGTTCCGGTCAAGAGAATGACCCGCACCTGAAGGGGTGCGGAGTCATCTCAACCCGAACCTATTGCACCGCCCACTCTCTCACTCCATAGCATCACCCTTAAAGAAGAGCCGCATAGGACGGCCATAGCTAGAATCCTCCCGCACCCAATGTCCGCGACTAGGTTCGCGAATCTTGATGCACTCCTATCACTAGGAGTACTAGATGGGGTCGAAACCCTGTTCGCCAACATTGATTGGACTGCATTTCTTCATACGCACGCCGAGACATATGTGCGTCTGACCTTAGAGTTCCTTAGCTCTTTACACTGCACGGGGGACGAGATCGCATTTCGGCTTTGGAATGCAGATCGTGAGCTTACCTTTGACCAGTAAATGTTCTTTTTGGTTGGCCTGCCGATGGGAGAGTTAGCCCCGATGAGGGTACGTACCCCGATAGGTTCCGAACAGGGACGTTCTGGAGAGAGATTATCGGATCAAGAGCCTTTGACTCGAGGAAAGCCAAGGCATCCTCCATTGTTCACCCGTGCCTTAGGATAGCTCATCATATCCTAGCTTGAACTGTATTTGCCCGGACCGACTGTGGCACTGTAAACCACAACGAGCTCCTATTCATGTAGATCATGACCCAACCCCAATATTATGATGCTAACACTGGCATCTACGCACCCCGCTACCTCCTCTGGAGCTCGGAGTGGATGGTCTCTAAGCTCGTGAAGGTCACCACTGCCCTTATAGGAGATATTTGTTATGACAGCCTCATCACTCTTATTGCACTTCACCCATCCTTCCAAATTGAGCTACCCAACGACCTCTTGCGTGGCGAGGACCCTACATCGCTTGACATGAACGCCTTTATTAGGATGTTCATGATCAGAATGAGGGGAGAGGAGGGATATTCCTGGCTTTATAGGCAGCAGCACACTGATTATACCATCTTGCCAACCCCATATGTTTCCAGGTCGACGCGGCCACGGATTGGCTATTTCCATCTGATATTGGCCGCGAGCGTGTCATAGAGCCTTAGATCCTGTACACCATCCACCCGAGCATCATGGCCGCCCCTCACACTTCAAGGAGGGCAGCACCTCAGGATCCCATTAGCACCATTGCCCACTACCTGAGAACTTCGATACCCGATTCAGTCGTATGGAGCGAGTCGTTGAGGGCTTGCTCCAAATTTCATATCCGCCATCATCAGTGGTACGACCCTGATTTCCCCCCTCCTCCCCCTAAGGGAGGAGACGAGTGACCCCCCAACCCATACCATTGCCTCAGTTAAGAAGAAGTGTTGAATTAGCTTAATAATAGTTACAAGAGAAACATCATATTTATAATACACGTCATAATTGGGCATAAGAGCCCAAGAGCCATACCCAAGAACCTACGAGGCAACACTAGAACCGAAAAGACACCTACACAAGATACAAAGAGTCAACCCTATTTCCTAGACATAGTAATTAATATCTTAACACTACCACCCCTCAAACTCAAGGTGCAACTTTGAGTTTGGAGAGGAATTGAAATTGGAAAGTGTAGGGCACGATAGTCGCAGAGTAGGGGAAGCCACATGGGACTGAGGAAGAGCCGTAAAGGGCAGATGTCACAGTGGACCGAGGCCGTTGTGGGCTGAAGAAATATTTTTTTAGAAAATAGGTTTGTATCTTTGGTTATTGTGTACTGTCTCTTGGGAAATAGTCATGTCTCTTGGGTTCTTGTGGAAGTGACTCTTGGGCTCTTGTGCCCAATAATGTTGTTTGTATTATATATATGTCATTGTAACTATCATCAAGTTAATACAATCTTCTTCATCTTTTCTAATATGGTATAAGAGCTAGGTTCTTGTGCTGACCCAAAGCTCTCTTCCCTTGCAAACTCTCCCTCTCCCCCAAGTGGGGAGAGGGGTGACGATCATCCCCTTCCTCACCATGGATCGGCGGGCTCCCTTTATGCCTCTTGTTCTTGGCTTGCACTGTGGGCAAGATTGGTTCACATCCACTTCCTCTTATACTCATAACACGGGCGGCATATGGGGAATCCGCAGACGTCGCCATCTCCCAAATCTTCGGCCCCCAGCAGCCTAGGTCCTCTGCGGCCTCGCCCCCAGCGGCATCTCTTCGGCCCTCAGCAGCCTAGGTCCTCTGCGGCCTCGCCCCCAGCGGCATCTCTTCGGCACCTAACGGTCGCGGTCCCCTGCGACCTCGCCCCCAGCGGCATCTCTTCGGCCCCTAACGGCCTCGGCCCCCTGCGACCTCGCCCCCAGCGGCATTTCTTCAGCCCACAGCGGCCTCGTTCCTCTGCGACCTCGCCCCTAGCGATCTTGCCCCCTGCGGTATCTCATCGGCCCCCCAGCGGCCTTGGTCCACAGCGACCTTGCCCCTTTGCGACACTTCCACACGTCTTCTCACTGCAATTTCTCTCCAAACTCAAGGAACCAGCCAGCGCCTTCTTCCACAACATCACCACATCCTCAAGCAATCGCTCATCGCATCGGCACCTTACGGCATCGACATCATGTACTCCGCAGCCATCCGCTGTCACCATCTCCTGGATCTTCGTCCAAGTCGTTGCAATTCCTCTCCAAACTCAAAGTTACACCTTGAGTTTGAGGGGGAGTGTTAAGATATTAATTAGTGTATCTAGGAAATAGGTTGTCTCTTCGGATATTGTGTAATGTCTCTTGGGAAATAGTCGTAGGTTCTTGTGGAAGTGACTCTTGGGCTCTTGTGCCCAATAATGTTGTATGTATTATATATATGGCATTGTAACCATCATCAAGTTAATACAATCTTCTTCATCTTTTCTAATAGCCCCATTCACCTCACTTATACACATTGGGGGCAATGTGTCATTCTAGCTTGGGTGAGGCGTTTCACTAGCTTCACTCCTAGCTTGGAGGAGTAAGCCGGTTTCACGTCGAGTTCTGGAAGTTGTTATTTTTGATCTGGTTTGTTGTCGATGATGTTGACCTGTGGTGCATGTCAGTGGCATCTTTCTATATGCCTGTTGATGACCTTATTCGTTATGGCTGGGCGGCCAAGTTCTTGTTTGTTTTTTCCTTTTATTTTATTTTATTTTTATTTTTATTTTGTTTGCCCCACCCATCCACCCTTTCTCCTTTTTCTTCTGCCATTTTTTCCACATTTTCCATATTCTTTTGTATAGTTTGACGATATAATCGCTCTAGGAGAACCATAATCACTAATTTGTTTTGCACTCTTAGATAGAGTAAATTTTTCCTACACACTCTTGATACCTTTCGGTGGTATCACTCTCACACTATCAACCTTACGATTTCATTTTTAACCCTCATCCTTACGTGAGATGAAGCTAGCGCCTGTTGATAGGCTAGTTGTTTTATCGATCATTTGATCACATGACCCAATATTTTCTCCGATATCATGGGGTAGATTTAGTCTCAATAGAGTTTGGCTTTGGATTCGGACCACGCCCCCTACCATGGTATCGGCATGTATATACAAAAAAGGAGAGAAATATATAGCGAATAAATGCATCGTTCTCCCTATTTCATCGAGTAGCCGGGTCTTCGGGCCTCAGGAATCTCTGAGATTCGCGCCGAAAGATGAGGTTTTGGGGAGTGCATAGAAATAAAGGGTTTTAAACGATTCGAGAGAATAGGCCCGAGGGGTCCCTTTTGACTCAATACCCTAGACCCATCTAAGTCAGGAACCATTGGCCGAAACCTCGCTACATGAATCGCCTAAGCCCAATGAAAAATAAATAAATAAATAAATAAATAAATAATAAATATGTATATGTATATATATGTAAATAGGTATACATATCTAAATATACATGTCGACCACCATAGTTTGAGGGGAATGACCGAGACATCGCCAACCCGGGAGAGACTTAGACTCTACCACACGTCCTCGTGATTTTTGCCTTGGCAAACGTGAGATTGGGATCGATTTCTACTAGCCTATTACCATTGAAAGGACACGTCCGGTGTCAGCTTCACATGGATGAGTGTGTTAGGCCTGACTTGTAAGGAGGGTAGTGTTTTAGTCCAATGCCACGTTAGGTAGACATTGTGTGTATGCTAGAATTGATCTCTAGCCTTGGCGTGTACACGACTCGTAAATGTGAGTGGTTCGAGAGGTTGATCATCAAACTTTTCCGCCTGATTCCTGCATAGCCTTCATTTCTAGTCTTGCTCGGGGAGGAGCAAGAGTCTAGCTTGGGGGAATTTGTTGGACATATTTTCCGCCTATATTTTCCACTTTATCCCATTTTTCTCTTGGTTAATTTTGCACCGTCGCCTCTATTTTCACCGCCTTTTGTTTTCCTTTTACCACTTTTATGCTTTAGGTGTTTTTCTCTTGTGTTGCAGATGATCGAGCTTAAAACGATGCATATTAAGCGGCATTGAGGCCGATGGAGCAAGAGCAAGGTGCAGCGAAAACTTAGCCATGCTTTGGAAGCTAAATGGGAGAGAAGAAGGGTTAGCACGGCCGTGTGTGCACCTGCACGGCCGTGTCAGTGCACCTGCACGGCCGTGTCAGTGCACCTAATGCCAAGAAAAGTCTGTAGAAGGGCGGCATGGTCGTGCGCACGACCGTGCCGAATTATGACAGAACACTGAAGAGTTGCAAGGGAGGCTTGCACGACCGTGTGCTGAATTTGTAGTTGTGCGCAGATTTTGGATGACACGGCCATGTCGATTAGCGGCACGGCCGTGCACAGCATTTTCTATTTAAGGAATGCTTGTAAAGAACTTATTATGCTATCTTTTGGCTTCAGAACTTTTTCTAGAGAGTTTTGGGCGATTTTCTGGGTTTTCTTGCTGTAATCTTGGATATTCTCATTGTAAGAACTCTTGTCTTTAATCTAGATTAGTTAATCATCTTTGCTTCCCTATTGAGTTGTGTTTGATTGCATTAGTTGTAATTTCCATTTTGCTCATTTCTCACTTGTTAGCTATAAACCATATTGCATTGATTTCATTAATCTTAGCTATGACTAGTGAGTAGTTTATTAGGCTAGGACCATTTAGAGCCCTATTGCGAGGATCGATTGCAATAGATCACCCCAGATATCAACCCAATGTCGATTGTAGTCCCGTTTTAGGTTTGGATGTTGAGCTTAATCCAATCCATCCCGTTAGGATGTTATATAATCCAAACCGACAACTAACCCTTAGGGTTTGGATTTGACACCCCTAACAAAGAATTGATTATCTAGTGCCCGACACCGATGACCAATCGGGCACACTCACTAGAATAACCAATATCGTAGCCCGCGACTAACCATCGGAGCTACGATAGGGGTCCAACTTATCATCCGAATCTCCTCCTTCACGGTTAGACGTTGAGGAGACAAGGACCGAGGCTTAACCCTCATCGGTGACTACAATACTTGCGTCGAGAAGTTAGATCCATTGCCTAAATCTTTGCAATAGTGGTGATACGCTAGCCCTAGCTCATTCCTCCATCGAATCTTCCCTTAGCTAATTGCTCCTCACATTCAAAATACACACTCCCACGGCTACATAAAACCCGACGCCAATCTCGGATTTCAAACCCTTGCCTCATCATGTTCGACACCCGCTGCACACGACACCTGCGCTTGCGTACATATTTAAAGCACACAACAATCTGACTGACATCTGGTTACAAAACCTTCCATAACTGTATGTGTGGCATTCTTGAATGTGAGGACAGTGGCGGATTTGCGTATTATAAGTGCATTGTCGGTGTTGAATTTCTTAAAAGACTCAAGTGACTTGTATTCCTCCGAAAAGGAGAACTACACGCTTTTGGGAACCACGAGAACATATTTCTTCAATCAGTCGTATCCACTACCACATATGCGCCTTTGATTCCTTACCTAACGGTTCTTATAGTTTGTGACTTAAGAGACTATGAGTGTACTGACTGGGTCAGTCTACTTCAGAAACTCATTCGGCATAATTGTAACTCAAGGTAAAAGGTTAATAAAAACCCATTGAACTCTGGAATTTCTGCTGTTAAAAACCGCTTAAAAGGCTCACTATATAATTTTATCTATTTTACAAAGAAAACACAGACTGAGGAGTGTTATTACACCTCTTTCATTCCCTCTTCTCTATTCTATTCTCTATCCTTCTATCGTATTGCCAATGTTAACCGAGATCCTTCCAACTTTGTTTCTCTGCCAGTATAGACTGATGTTCATATTCCAGCAAAATTAATGCAATGCTATTTCAACATGATTACATAAGCTTCTATTGAGCAAGACTCAAACTGCAGCATGCCTTTCTGGTGACCATAAGCCCACAACATCACCTTTTGACTTCCTGTTATAATCCTAGAAAATCCTATCTTCTGACTCTACACCTTGGATTTACTTCTTCTAGTATACAATATGAGGTGGGAAATATTATGATTTATACTTGTATACAATATGACTAGGGAAAAATTACGATTTAGTCAATTGGACATGCTGATATCAGGCTGTGTTTGAATGGCGTCCAGGAACGAATGGTTTTCTTAAGAAACCTTTCCAGACCAGATATACAAGATAACTCTTTTAGACATCTTTCCTAATTTGAAATGGTTATGGCAACCTATACAATGGATAGACCGTCGGCGTCCATTGAGGTAAAATGTGCCATTGTGAGTAGCTTAAAGATTTCACCATTTATTACTTTATCAGCAAGTGTCATCATTATTTGTTTCATTTTCTTTCTGACCATGATTCAACATCCAATTGTTGCAAACATTTTGGACTCCAAGATTTATTTACCCAATAGCTCAGAAAATCTTGCCTCGAAAAGAGAGTTTATGAATATGGTTGAATATGTTCATTGCTTTCTAAGAAACAGAGTTAGTGGATGGAGATCGTAAGATTAAGCGCATACAAGAAGTGATGTGGAAAAATGAAGTCAGAAAACTTGGAGTAGAAAACCATAAAAAGGAGAGAGGGAAAAGACTAGTGTTAAATGATGCAGACCTCATAACAAGCATGAAAAAACTTAGAAAGTGAAGGAGAATAGCAGACCTACACTGGCAATCTGCATGCACTTTAAACTACACAAACAGGCCACTGAGACAGCGAACATCAGTAAGGTTCGCAGAAACAGTTTTTTTAACTTTTTTAATCCTCTTGACAAGCTTAAAGTGATTACATGTTTGTGTCATCTAGCAAAACAAATATGCCGCACACCAATTGTGAATTGTATCCCACAAAAGCTGTCAGTATTTTTTTAAGGGCTTCAAATTAATTAGAAGTAACAAAAGTTGAATGTGAAAACAGGCATCTATAAACATGCGCAGTAAGGAGGACAAGAATGAACCTCAAGTAAAGAATCCTCGACTTCTTTTGACCTGCCATGTAGCAATCGTGACAACAGTTCCTGCATTCTCCAACCCGTAAAGATGCGATGTCCAAGGATACACCTTCTGCTTCTGATTTTTCTACACTCCACCCATCTACGTTGAGCATCAGACCTATAAAACTTTCCATAATAGAAGGATAATACATCACCCATATCTTTACTCTCAACAAATCTTTGTACTTGAACAAGATTTTTCCCAAAAACATAGAGACCAAGGAGAAAACTCCGTGATTCAGAATCACTCCAAAAGGCTGTTGGTGAGCCAGGCAATGGAGCATAACTAATGGTTTTCCTTGGTTGACACAAAGGCATGCTTATGTCATTCCTCAGAACATCTGAAATTTCAACTTTGCATTTTGCATCTTGAGGCACAGTCAAATAACTGTGTGAAGTGTCAAGTGAAAATCCAGATATCAGACTGCCTTTAGAGTTTAGACGGCTTGGCATAATTGCATCGGAACCATTTGGTGTGCCAAGAATTTCTTCTTTTGCATGTCCAACATGATCAGCTAAATGGTGAACCCAGATGATTGGTATGGCTAACCCTCTCCCAACGCAAAAGTTAAAATCAACCGTGTCAACCTTATCAGCTGAGGTGTTCTGAAGCTGAAGACGCTGCTCTGCCTCTGATATAAGGGCTGGAATTTCAACTTGGTATTGATCTCCTAAACGAGGAACTACTGATGGCTCCTCATATATGCCGTCTGTACTCGAGTAATCAGGAGAAAGTGAATGTTCTGCAGAAGTCTCTGCAGCATAGTCCTTGTTGTGATTTAGAAACTCTTCTTTGTAACTTTCTTCAGTCAAGTTCATCTGATAAGACACATAGAAAGATAATCATTGTCATTATATGCAATTTGGATACAGTTCAGGAAAGTAAAAAGTAGACGACCAACCATCATGGTTGCTATAACTTCTCATCATATACTATGTAAAAATCATAGGTATACCGTTCATCGTTACGAATCACAGTTCACCAGAATCACGGATTGAAACAGCTCACTAGCAGGTCAACCATGATGATAGATAGTTCTAAGAAAAGCAAAAGTTTCTAGTGTTATTTCAATAATAATAGACATTTGAGTTTAGTAGTTATCTAACCAACATACAAAACAGACCGTGTACATTTTATTTTTTCTTAACTTTCATTGCTACTGGGATATCTCAGAAAAATCTACACCACAAATTGCTTATGTAATCAAACTAAATGCTGACAGTATGAAAAGAATCAGAATGCAACCTAAGAAGCTTAATTTATAGATTTTGATCAAGTGCACATGTCTCATTGAATCCAAATATACTCGAGGTGGATATTTATATTATAAGGATAGCGCAGACTCCTAAAAAGTTTGTTAATTCCTAAGTAAGACAAGGTTTCCAGCACATTTCTTAACAGTCTTGCTTTCAAATAAATATAGTCACCGTGGGTAGTAGTTCTTGCTAGAAGTGAACCACACAAGAAGTCAAAATTACACAAAAATATCAAATAGAAAGTAATGAGCAGTGTATTCATGTCAGTTAATTATGTTATTGGTACAATTTATGATAAATACTCTGGATCTTGAGTAATTAAAATATTAACAAACCTTGTGGACAATGACATCGACATTCTATTTGTCCCTACCAACACTATTGCTTGTGAAAAATGAGCACTGTAATATGCACCAAAATTTCAAACAATAAGAAACAAAAGAGCCCAAAGATAACCCTGGTTCTTGCAAAATAAATCAAAAATAAAGTGAACCCTAATATTTGAAAATGAATTCTAAGACTTAAGTAA
The DNA here is from genome assembly GCA_030789695.1 of Scilla litardierei. Lineage (NCBI taxonomy): Eukaryota > Viridiplantae > Streptophyta > Magnoliopsida > Asparagales > Asparagaceae > Scilla > Scilla litardierei. The sequence goes on along the minus strand of CM061137.1, from coordinate 111,935,338 downwards.
CCATTAATAAGTAAACAAACCATGAATAAAAAATCTAAACTAATTAAACTACTCTTTAACTTTTCAATTATAGGTGTGGTCATGCTGGAATTGAGGACAAATATGAATTTTGGGTTAAATCAAAAATTAAAAAATAACATTAAGCAAATCCCCACGTCTCCATCGATCTCTGTCCTCATACATGTTGGTGACCTCCATCAATCTTGGCTGTCTCACCGAATGCTGCTCATCATCGCTCACAACCTTGCATTCCCTCTCAAGTTCTCTCGCTGCTTGCACGCTGCAGTTGAAGAGTAGAGAGAGGAAAAAGAAGACCGAATGGGGTAAACGAAGCAGGTTCGGGTTTAGGCCTCTTAAAACCCCAACCCGAACACACACACAATAAGTCAATTTTCTTTGTACTGGAGCGGGTTTTGGATGCCTTTGACCCACCCCACACCAAGTGTGAATCCGGGCCGATATCTAGCGCATATCCAATAAAATATGCATTCGTATCAGACTGGGTAATGGACTGGGTACAGCACTACATGCATCAAAAGCATTAACACTATGCTATAAAAGACTTGCATCCCATACTATTTTAGGGTATTGTTGGAGTTGGCTCTAAAACTCCTTGCTGTAAATATGTGTCTTAGTGTGGATATATTTGTACTTTACTTGTATCCCTAAGAAGACCATATAAATAGTCTCTTAGCTTTAGGGGTTTTCATCAAGAGATAAAAATAACCTACAGAGAAAGGAGGCTAGTGAAGAGAGATGGCTTTGGAGATAGAGAAGCAAAGATTGAGGATTTATGTCTTAAATTCTTGTAAGGTGCTTTGAGAACTTCTAATAAAGCTTGGTATTCCTCTTCCACATCTTCTTCTTACTCTTTGGCTTGTTCTTTCTCTTTTGTCTTGGATATTGTTGTGCTTGGTTCTTTGAAGAGATCGGTGGAATCAACAATTGGTATCAGAGCTTGGGTTTATCCTTATTGCTACTCATTTGGAGCATTTTGGGTGAAGAAATTTCGTCAATTTTCGGGTTTGTGAGTTGCGAAATTTTGGTGAACACAATGTGTTTAACAAATGTCCTCTATGTGGACTTCCACTTCCGGTGGGGTTAAGTTTGAGGTGGCGAAGTTTGATGGTCGTATCAACTTTGGATTATGGCAAATAAGGATAAGGAAATGTTCTTATACAACAAGGACTCAAGGTTACTTTGTTGGGAAAGACAAAGAAGCCGGAGAAGATTGATGATGAAGAATGGGCCGACCTAGATGAAAGGGCGGTGAGCACAATACAATTGTATCTCTCGGATGATGTTTTGTATAACGTTAGTGAAGATGAAACGGCAAAGGATCTATGTGGAAAAGCTTGAGAAGCTTTACATGGGGAAGTCTTTATCAAACAAGCTACATTTGAAGAAGCAACTCTATGGTTTGAAGATGGAAGAAGACAAGGATGTGTTGGAACACATGAACATCTTCAATAGGATGATTTGTGACCTCTTGCGGTTGGATGTGAAGTTTGATGATGAAGACAAGTCTCGTTTGTTGTTGAGTTCTCTTCCGGACTCTCATGACTACTTTGTTACTACTCTATTATATGTGAAAGAGACTCTCAAGTTTGAAGAGGTGACCCAAGATATTATCTCGAATGCCGCAAGCAAAAGATCCTCGAAGGGTGATTCCAATGTGAAGGGTATCCTAGTCAAAAGGGAATCGAGTGATAGAGGTAGAAGCAAAGAAAGAGCCAAAAATAAGACATACAACTCCCGGTCCAAGTCAAGAAGCAAGAAAGATGTTGTATGCTACTATTGCAAGGACAAAGGGCACTTCAAGAGAGATTGCAATGCATGGTTAGCGCAAAGGGAGGGGAAGCGGTGGAAAGATGATTTGGATAGTGTGGCTTCGGAAGGTAAAGCGGAACTCCTCTCCGTCTCTCAAGGTAAATCCTCAAATGCATGGATTTTAGATTCCGGTTATTCTTATCATATGTGTCCAAATCGAGAATGGTTTGACAATTATGAGGCCGTGGATGGTGGTTCGGAGTTGATGGAAAATGATGCATCGGGTAAGACAATTGGAATGGGAACTATAAAGATCAAGATGCATGATGGCGTGGTCCGTACATTGGGAGGAGTTGGACATGTGCCGGCACTCAAGAAGAACCTCATTTCTTTGGACATGCTTGAAGCGAAGGGCTGCAATTTCAATGGAAAGGATGTTATTTTCAACGTGTCGAACGGGGTCTTGGTACTAATGAAGGGTACAAGAGTGGGCAACAATCTTTACAAGCTTGTGGGTGACACTATTTTGGGTGGAGCCTCAATCTCCAAAATAGAGAAAGAGGATGATTGTGATGAATGTAGGTTATACCATATGCGGTTGGGACACATGAGTGAGAAGTGCATGTGTGAACTTTACATGAGGAATTTGTTTAAGGGAATGAAGACATGCAAGCTCGACTTATGCAAGTTTTGTTTGGCAGGCAAACAAAGGAAGGTGTCTTTCAATATTACAAAGATAGAATGCAATAGCAAAGACATTCTTGACTATATTCACTCCGATGTGTGGGGACAAGCCCGGTTATGCCAAAAGGTGGAGCTTCCTACTTTGTGACATTCATTGATGACTTCTCAAGGAAAGTTCGGGTGTATTTTATGAAGCAAAAGTTCGAGGTCTTCTCCAAGTTCAAGGAGTGAAAGGCGGAAGTTGAAAACCAAATGTGAAGAAAAGTGAAGTGCTTGAGAAGTGACAATGGGGGTGAATACCGAGATAGAAAGTTTCTACACTTTTGCAAAGATGAAGGGATTAAAAAGCATTTCACCGTAGTAAAGAATTCTCAACAAAATGGCGTGGCTGAGAGGATGAATAGAACTCTCATGGAGAGGGCTAGAGACATGAGGCTTCATGCGGGGTTGCCAAAGTCTTTTTGGACCGAGGCAGTTAACCATGCATGCTATGTGGTTAATCGATCACCTTCAAAAGCTCTTAACCTCAAGGTGGTCGAAGAGGTATGGAGCAGCAAGGAAGTGGACTACACTCTTCTAAAGGTGTTTGGGTACCCGGCGTATGCACATGTTCCACATGATGAAAGGTCAAAGCTTGATACCAAGTCACATAAATGCATTTTTTCAGTTTTGAAAAGGGAGTGAATGGGTACAAGCTTTGGGATCCGGTAAATCGGAAGAAATCGACTAGTAGAAATGTGGTCTTTGATGAAGCTTTTATGCTATCAATGGATCTTGAAGATCAACAAGACGGTGATGGCAAAGGAAATAAAGTGGCCGAAAAAGTCTTATTCGAATTGGATGACTTGGAAATAACTCAAACTTCACAATGGGAATAGGAGAGTTCAAGCCATGGTCCGAAGTAAGAGAACCCTCAAGAAGAGCCATATAGCATTGCTCAAGGGAGGGTGAGAAGGACCACAAAGCCACCTAATAGGCTTGGATGGGAGCAAGCACGCACTATGCTCTTGCCATTAGTGGTGGCGAGCCCGGTTCATTTCAAGAGGCTATGCATTTGCATGAAAGTGGCGAATGGTTGGAGGCAGTGGTGGAGGAGATGATATCTCTCCACAAGAATTCCGTGTGGGAGTTGGTGCCGAAACCAAAGGATCGTAAATCGGTGGCTTGCAAGTGGATCTATAGAGTGAATGAACCTTTGCATGAAAAGGAGAAACCAATTTTCAAAGCAAGGTTGGTGGCGAAGGGATATTCACAAAAGGAGGGGTGAATTATGATGAGATTTTCTCTTCGGTTGTGAAGCACACTTCTATTAAGGTACTCTTGGCTATGGTGATGGAGTTCAACATGAAGCTTGAACAACTTGATGTAAAGACGGCCTTTCTTCATGGTGAGTTGGAGGAAACTATTTACATGTCACAACCGAAAAGGTTTGTGGAAGTGGGCAAAGAAGACTTTATGTGCCGATTGAAGAAGTCTCTCAATGGACTCAAGCCATCGCCAAGACAATGGTGGAAACGTTTCGACTCCTTCATGTTGCACATTGGATACTCAAGGAGTGAGTATGATTGTTGTGTGTACTACAAGGTTCTTGATGATGGGTCCCCCATCATGCTTCTTCTCTATGTGAATGACATGCTAATTACATGTAAGCACATGTCAATGGTGGATGAGCTCAAATCTAAGTTGAGCCATGAGTTTGACATGAAAGACCTTGGGACGGCTACTAAGATTTTGGACATGTAGATAAAGAGAGATAGAGATGTCAGAAAGTTGTGGCTGTCACAAAAGAGGTATGTCTCTAAAGTGGTGAAGAGGTATGACATGATGGATGCGAAACCGATTGTCACACCACTTGCTTCTCATTTTGCTTTAAGCAAAGAGCAATGTCTAAAGACGGTGGAGGAAATTGAGAAGATGAAAGCGATACTGTATGCAAATGCAGTAGGATGCTTGATGTATGCCATGATATGCATACGGCCGGACATAGCCCAAGCGGTTGGTGTAGTTTGCAAATACATGTCAAATCCAGGAAAAGAACATTAGAATGCGGTGAAGTGGATTTTGAGATATTTGAAGGGCACTAAGTAGTTGGGTATCATGTTTGAGAAGAAAGTTGACTCAAATAATGTAGTGGGATATGTTGATGCGTATTATGCGGGAGATCTTGACAAGTGGAGGTCTACTACCGGGTATGTCTTCAAACTTGCTAGTGGTCATATTTCTTGGAGGTCGGTGCTACAATCCACGACGACATTATCTATTACGGAGGCCGAGTACATGGCAATCATGAAGGCTTCTAAGGAAGCCATTTGGTTGCGGGGTTTGGTAAATGAACTTGGGTTGGATCAAGAGAATATCCAAATATTCTCGGATAGTCAAAGTGCAATTTGCTTGACCAAGAATCACGTCTATCACGCAAGGACAAAACACATTGCGGTGATGTATCATAGAGTTCGTGATTGGGTCGATGATGGTGAGATCTCTATCGAGAAGGTGCACACCGACAAGAATGAGGCGGATGTATTTACCAAGCCGATGACAAGGGAGAAGTTTAGGAATTGCCTAGCCTTACTCAACATCTCATTGTGCTAGATATATGGAGGAGTGCCTCTCCTCTTGAGGATGGAGGTGCGGTTATGGTGGGTGGTTGGACTCGCCATGGTTGATATGTATGCGACACCTTGTTGATCTTCATGGGACGTGGAGGAGTTTTCTCGCCAAGGTGGAGATTGTTGGAGTTGGCTTTAAAACTACTTGTTGTAAATATGTGCCTTAGTGGGGATATATTTGTACTTTACTTGTATCCCTAAGAAGACCATATAAATAGTCTCTTAACTTTAGGGGTTTTCATCAAGAGAGAAAAATAACCTAAAGAGAAAGGAGGCTAGGGAAGTGTGTGCGCTTTGGAGAAGGAGAAGCAAAGATTGAGAATGTATGTCTTAAATTCTTGTACGGTGCTTTGAGAACTTCTAATAAAGCTTGGTATTCCTCTTACACATCTTGTTCTTAATCTTTGGCTTGTTCTTTCTCGTTTGTATTGGATATTATTGTGCTTGGTTCTTTGAAGAGGACGGTGGAATAAACATTGAGCATATATGGGTCAAGATACATTGTGTTCATGATTAAAAGTCAAATGCAGAACAAGTTAATCTAAAAAAGTGAGGTGATGCTTTTGTAAATCTTTGATATTCTAACTCCAACTCCTGTCAATCCGTAAATTAAAAAGATTTTAATTGGAATGGCATGTACTAACATAACATTTATTATTATTTAAAACAATTATAAAATTCAATTCAATTTAAATAAATGACGTTGTCGTCATTAAATATACATTGTGACAACCTCAAGTTTGAATTACATGTCTTTATTAAATAATAAGGGGTAATGACTCAAAACATTCTTAACGTTTCCCCCAAAATCACTTAAGGGTCCTAACGTTTTTTTCATCACTTACACCCTCGATTAATTTTTTTTACTAATAACCAAAATACACTCCTTTTCTTCTTCCTCTTCTTTCTTCTCCTCCTCCTGTCATTGATGAAGCGTTCTTCTCCTTTTTAGCTTCTTTTTTCTCCTCCTCACCCTTATTTCTTCTCCTCATATTGATTCTTCCCTTCCTCTTCCTACTCTCCTTCTCTTTTCTTTTCTTCTCTTTTCTTCTTCTCCTACTCCTCACATCAATCATATCGCTCTTGTGGCATCAAAGCCAATACCCTAGTTGGCAGTAAAGATGATTGGAATCTCGATGGAAATAGAAAATGAATGGAATGTAGCGGAGATCTCAACGAACGTGACGGGGATCTTGCGACTAACATCGAAGGAGAGGATGATACTCATAGAAAAAAGAAAGAAGGATGCGAAGAAAGCATCAATAAAAGAAGAAGAAATCATAAAAAGAGAAGAAAAAGAATCAATGGCAGGATGAGATGAAGAAAGAGGACGACGAAGAAGAAAATAAGGGTATTTTGATTATTAATAAAAAAATTAGCCGTTCAAAGGTGTTAAGTGGTTCAAAAATATTAGGTTACTTATTTGATTTTTGGGAAAACATTAAGAGTGTTTTGAGTCATTACCCCCAAATAATAATAAATAATAAATTTCCTCTTTTCTATTATAAATTAAGTAGTAAATGAAAATATTCATATATAATTCTGTGGAATTTCCTAATTTCATCATACGTGTGTTTTGCACTTGCCCAAACCTCTAAAAGGCTAATTTATCAAAAGATAATATATACAAATATTTTTCCTTCCTGCAAACAACCCATAATATATGCCAAATGGTAAAACAATATAATGTGGGATTATCATTTAATAAATGTTCAAATCCATCATCGTCACCTCCCCCACCTCACAACCATCATCACCTATATGTTTTACTATTATGATAGGATTTGCATATGGAGAACGACTCATTAATCAGACAGTTAGACAGGTCTACGACAAGCATAAATGTCAACTAGATGCCAACCCTCTATGAGGTGGTGCAAGATTCCTGGTCAAATCAACTATAAGCAAGTGGCATCCTTTGCATAACACATTAATGTTAACAAGTTAATAGGTCTTGACGAAAACTGAAAATAAAAACAGAACTTTTATTAAGATAATTAGGCTACAAATAAGAGATAACATTCTCTCCCAAGACGCTAATTAATAAGGGACGTCTGCACCTTCCCCGAAGAACACGAAGAACTCTCTCTTTCTCACAAATCAATCAAATTAAGCATAAACATAAGCCGGCAGCTAATCCTAGCTTAATAATAATCCCCCCTCCATCTAATTACAAGTTTACCATTATTAATAATAATTAATAGAAAATAGGAGATAGAGAATTGCGAAAACGCCCCTTTAAGTCATGTGCCGGCCTTCCCCTTCTTGGTGCGCCACATGTAAACGAGGAGCTCATTACTACTCCCCCAAAAGAGCCACATTGTCCTCAAGGTGGAAGTCAGGAAATTGTTGCGATATGACGTCCAGTGACTCTCACATGCTCTCATGCTCTGGCAAGCCCTTCCACTGCAACAATACCTCCCGCCCTCCAGTGCTCCCTCCGTATACCCCCTTCAGCTCATCAGACTCCAAGATCACCTATGTATCCTCTGTCAACGTCTCTAGGAGTGAGGGAGACGTGTGTGGTCCCCAATAGCCTGGCGAAGCTGGGACACATGGAATACCAGATGAATAACCAATCATATTGGCAACCTCAACCTGTAAGCCACTGGCCCACCCTGGCCTCTACCTCGTAAGGCCCAAAATATCCAGGAGCCAACTTCTCATTCCTCCTGTGGGCCAAGGATCTCTGCCTGTAGGGTCTCAGCTTTAAGTACACCATGTCGCCAACCTCAAACTGCACGTCTCGGCGATGAAGTTCAGCCATCGTCTTCATGATCTGCTGAGCTCTAGTCAGATAGAGCTTCAGCTCCTCCAAAGTCCGATCTCTCTCAGCCAGGTACTGATCCACATCAGATATTGGTGTCATCTCCTGCCCATAATGCACTAAATGTAGAGGGTCACAATCATATAAAATCTTGAAGGGTATCGTCTGGCCTGCGGTGTAATATGATGTATTGTACCAATAATATGTCCAGCTAGCCAACAGGCCCACTTCCTAGGGCTCTCTGAAATAAAGCACCGTAGGTACATCTCAATACTCCTGTTGACGACCTCAGTCTAGCCATTCATCTGGGGGTGGTAGGCTGTACTCCGTCTCAACCCTGTACCCTGCAACCTGAAAAGCTCCTACCAGAATCTGCTCAAGAAAACTGTATCCCCATCAGAGACAATGGACTTTGGCGGCACATGCAAGCGGACAACCTCCCTTAGAAAAACCTCCGCAATCGACACTGCGATGTAGGGATGCCTAAGTGGTATAAAGTGTGCATATTTGCTAAGGCGGCCTACCACAACAAATATGACAGTGTACCCTCCTGACTTTGGCAACCCATCAATAAAATCCATGGAGAGATCCTCACAGACCCGCTCTAGCAAGGATAACCGCTGAAGCAAACCCCCAGGAGCCATCACCTGGTACTTGTGCGCTGGCAAACGTCACACTCCGCAACCTTCTTTATCCCCTTCTAGTAGACCTCCCTCGCCAGTAACTGGTAGGTATTGAGGACCCCAGAACGTCCTTCCACTGCACTGCTGTGAAACCCTGGAGTTTGGCTGGAATGTGTGTAAAGATCCTCGATAGTACCAAGCGTCCCCAAAATAATAGTCGCACATCCTGTATAACATAGCCTGGATGCTATGAAGACCCCTGTAAAAGCGATGTCCGTATGTCTGCCAACTCATGGTCCTGCTCAACCTCCTGATGCAGCAGCTCCAAATCTTGTCACATCGATATTGACAAGGCAGCCAACTGTATATCCTCATCCTATCGTGACAGTGCATCAACCGCCTTGTTCTCCAATCCCGAGCGATACTCGATCTCAAACATGTATCCCACAAACTTCTGCAGCCACTTCTGATGCTCCTCTGCCACCATGTGCTGCTCTATAGGTATTTGAGACTCCTCTAATCCGTGCGTACCAAGAAACTCCTCCCCAACAAGTATGGCCTCCATTTTTGGATGGATAGGACAATGGCCATAAGCTTCCTCTCGTAGAGAGACCACAGTCTGGCTCTAGCTGTCAACACATGACTGTAATATGCTATAAGCTGCTGATCTTGCATCAAAACTGCCCCCAATCAGTGTCCTGAAGCGTCTGCCTCCACAATGAATGGTCTGGAAAAGTCTGGTAACGCCAGGACTGGTATGGTAGTCATGGCCTTCTTCAAGACCTCAAAAGCAATCGTCTCCTCCTCACTCCAAAAGAAATGATCCTTCTTGAGTAGCTCCATGAGTGGCTAAGCGATCGTACTAAAACCCTGCACGAACCTCCGATAATAGCCCGTCAGCCCCAGAAATCCCCTCAGCCCCTGAGTGTGGTGGGGCGCGGCCAGTCCAACATCGTCATAATCTTTGTTCTATCATCTGTTACCCCCTCTGAAGACACCACACACCACCTGTGGCTGTCCAATTAAGCATGTTTTCCTGTTCGCAAACAACTAATGGTACTACAACTCCTGAAAAACGACCTACATGTGATCCAAGTGCTCCTCCAAGGAACGACTGTACACCAGGATATCATCGAAAAATACTAGTACAAATCGTCGAATGTATGGATGGAATACCTTGTTCATAAGAGCCTGGAAGGTAGCAGATGCATTAGTCAAGCCAAATGGTATGACTAAAAACTCATAGTGGCCCTCATGCATCATGAAAACAGTCTTGGGCACATCCTCCATGCGCATCCTGATCTGGTGGTAGCCTGATTTGAGATCGATCTTCGTGAATATGGCTGCCCCATGCAACTCGTTTAAAAGCTCGGTAATCACAGGTATGGAGAACATATCTGACACTGTCGCCTTGTTTAATGCCTTGTAGTCCACGCAGAAACGCGAGCTCACATCCTTCTTCTTCACCAACACCGCATGACTGAAAAAAGGGCTCACACTAGACGGGATAACACCAGCATGCACCATCTCTACCACCATCCTCTCAATATCGTCCTTTTGTGCCTGTGGGTAGCGGTAGGGCCTCACGCTGATGGAAGACACGCCCTCTCGCAGAACGATGGCGTGCTCGTGATCACTAGGTGGTGGAAGGCCCCAAGGCTCCTAGAATACCTCCTCAAACTGCTCCAAAAGCTGCTGCACCTCCCCTGGTATGGACTCCTCACTACTGGCCTCAGCACCCCCTCTCCTGCCAACTCGTACAACTCTACCAGGTATCCACCTCCTCCGCTTGGATGGTCCTCACTATGGTCTTCAGCGAGACCAATGCTCTGCATAGACTGGGGTCCCCCTGTAGGACCAATCTCTCACATCCTCTTAAAACTCTATCCTGAGCAGCTTCCAGTGCACTGTCATCTCCCCCCAGTGTCTGTAACCAAGTCATACCTAGGATAACATCTGTACTTCCCAAGTCTAGTGGCAAGAAGTCAGCTATCACCTGCACCCCCTGTAGCATCATCACCAGTCCTCTACATACTTCCACGGCTACTCTCCTTCTTTCCCGTCCACATCATAACACTAAAGCTGCCACTGTCTGTCAGCTGAAGCTCATGCTGGACCACCACTCTCCTAAAAATGAAATTGTGGGTCGCCCCACTGTCAATAAGCGTCGTCACCTCCTGGTCGCTGATATGCCCCCTCAACTTCATGGTGTGATTCGGTATGAACCCTACCACAGAGTTAAGGGAAACATCTACCACGTCTAGCTCATGGTGCTCAGCCTCCTCCTCAGCGGTCTTATCCTCCACATCAGCCTCGTTGTCCTCATCCTCGAGTAACAGCACCTGGAGCTTGCACCCCGCGCACCTGTGGATTGGCGTGAACCGCTCATCGCACCTGAAGCATAGACCCTTCTAGCGCTTCTCCCTCATCTCTGCATCAGTTATCCTCTTGAACTGACCCCCAGACTGCGGTGCACTACTCTTCTCCTTGGTGACTGGATCCACTCCCGTAATGGCCCTCTACTACCCTCCTGTCGATGTCTAGCGGGAAACTGGTCCACTCCAACCACCCCTTCCTCTCCTCAAATTGGCAGTCCTCTGCCATCTGAGCATACGCCATGGCCTCCATCAGGCTCTGAGGCTTCTGCATGCGTACCGCTACTCGAATAGTGGCATTTAGCCCCTTCATGAAGTTGATCTACATCATCTCGTCAGACACTCCACGTACCTGTCCCAACAGTGCCTCGAACCTCTCCAGATAGTCCCTTACAGTGCCATCCTACATGAGTGATAGTAGCTACTCCCTCACATTCCCCATCTCCAGATGGGGATCTCTGAACCTCTCCACCATCTGGTCCCTGATCTCTTTCCATGAGCGAAAAGTATGCATCTCATCCTTCCACGGAACCAAGCCAATGCATTCACATCCAGACATAACAGCTGCCTCCAGCTTCTGCTCCTCCGTCATGCGAGAGACTCTGAAAAATCTCTCTGCCATGTACATCCACGACATCGGATTCTCTCCCTCGAATACCGGCATCTTCAGCTTCCGTAGCCTGTCCATAGTGAATGTCCCCTGGTCTCCTCGTCCCCTGTCGTGCCTAGGCTGGTGGTAGTGTTGCCACCTCTGCTGGTGCCACTCATAGCCACCATGTGGGCCTCCATCATGGAAACCGTGACCCCCTCGTGGGCCTCCTCATCGGCCCACATGTCCTCCCCCATCGTCGCCTCCAAACATGCCCTCGTGCTCCTCCTGGAAGTCATTGTAACCTCCCCCAAACTCTCCAGGACGTCCCTCATGGGTGCGGGATGGCGGTCGCCCTCTGTCACCATCATACCGAGGGTCGGGAGGGTCCCGAACCCCCTCTTCCATCATCACCGTACTCCTGAAAAATTCTTGGGTCATAACCATCATCGTAAGCATGCGACGGGTCCTCCGAATAGGGCTGAAAGCCCCTAAAATCATCCTCTCCTCCCCGGACTGTGCCAAGATCCCCGCAGGGATATCCTCTGGTGTCTCCGGGCCCTCGGCGGCCCTGGGGAAGGGCCGCCGAAGCCTGACGGCCCCCTTCGGGCCCCAGCGGCCCTGCCGCTAGTCGGCCCTGGGATGGTTCGCCGCCCCGGGTGACCATGGGGGAGGCGCCAGAGCCCCACCGAGGGCCCAGGTTGCCCACGGGGTCATAGGAAAGAGCCCTCGGGCCCCCAAGCCTCTGCTGCTGCTTCTGGGTGGGGAGACTAGGCTTGCCGGCCTCCTGTCTCGCCTCTTCTGCTTCTGGGTCACTGCTATCAAGATCTGTGAGCCTTCCTTCCTCTGTATCCATCGCTACATGTTTCCCCTTGTCCAAAGGTGGCACCTTTGTGGTTGTTTTAGGGTTCGCATCGCCTCCTTTCAATTGCGACGAAATCTCTCCAAGTTGGAAGATGATTTTCGCTAGGGCTTCGCCGTGTTGCTTCAATTGTCCCACATGCTCTGTTAGGATTTCCTTCATGCTCGCGACCTCACCCGTAATGCCCTTGATCTCTCCCGTAAATTTCTCCTTCAACGCATTGATCCGATCTTTGGATCTCGTTGCCGTCGCCATGAATCGACGTGCTTTGATACCAAAATGATAGGTCTCGAAGAAAACTGAAAATAATTGGATAAAACAAAACTTTTATTAAGATAATTATGCTACAAATAAGAGTTAACCTTCTCTCCCAAGACACCAATTGATAAGGGACGTCCGCACCTTCCCCGAAGAACACGAAGAACTCTCCATTTCTCACAAATCAATCAAATTAAGCATAAAACATAAGCCGACGGCTAACCCTAGCTTAATAATAATCCACTCCTCCATCTAATTACAAGTTTGCCATTATTAATAATAATTAATAGAAAATGGGAGATAGAGATTTGTGAAAACACTCCTTTAAGTCATGTGCCGGCCTTCCCCTTCTTGGTGCGCCCGCGTGTAAACGAGGAGCCCATCACAAGTCCACATGTAGGTAGCTACAAGCATAACTTACTAGACCATGCAATTTTAGCGCGCACGACCAAGAAGCCTCCTCCAGACAAAGGGTAAGATGGTAAGACTCATTATGGCATATTCATCACTAAGGCATGACGCTTATTTCACTAAGAAACATGTTTATGTCATGCTATAATTTGAAGTATATGCAAAGTGATCAAAACAAAGTTTTACAACAAACTGAAAAAATAGTGAATAACAATCTGAGAGTGACCAGTGTTGTGTGATTTGCATTAGAGATGAAGAATATCTAAGACCCGTATTAGGGTCACGAGTAAAAGAATCTTGTGGAAGATGTGGAAAAGACAATAATGGTCAAAAAAGAGTAGGCGAGGGGAAGCACTGGAACTGTACGTGTGCTGAAGATAATAAGACTAAGTAAACATTTTATGATGAGGATTAAGTAATGCATCAAAGGGTACTACTAAAAATATTCCATTTAGAAGAGAAAGAATTAGAGAATTAGTTAAGGACCCAAAAAAATGTCACAACACATTTGAAGAAATCATTTTAAAAAATTGAAATTTGTTACATTATGAGATGGTGCAGTCATAATCGACTATGAGAAGCAAACAATTAAGGAGAAATGATTTCATATGGGAATTAAATTATGTGCATTACTTTAACCTAGCAAAAGTAATCAAGTGTTTGCATATGAATTGCATGCGTTGTAATCCCAACACCCCACCCCACAGTCCCCACCCACTCACTACCCATCCCCCCCCCCCCCCCCCCCCAAAAAAAAAGCAAAGGGTAAATTAGACTAAACACCCCTAAACTATCAGCAATTGTAGCTTAAACCCCCCATACTACCATGTACTAGCTTAACCCATGTCTGACAGCTCGGTTTTTAAATGGGCTCCACATTGGCTTATAAACAAGTAAGACTGTAATAACATTCTTAAACTTTATTTTGATTAGTTATGAATATAATATATTCTTAAAAATTAAGATTATGGGTTAAATTAGAGTTGCAATTAGGGTTGGGAACGATGAGTTTAGATATAGCAGAAATGGTAGTGATCGGGACGACAAGGAGAGAAGGAAAGTGGTGATGATAATGGATTATGACGAAGAAATGGAGAAATGAGGTGATAGATGGGTTAAGGGTTTAGACTAAGGACATGAGTTACTTTAGATCAAATTTGATCATGACGATGAAAAGGAAGAGGATGGTGGGAGGAGGATATGGTAGTAAAGACATTAGGCTAAAGTTCAATTTTAAGTAGCATAGTGGTGAATTATGGATAGAAGGAAAAGAGGAAGATGATGAAGATTATTAAAGAATGAGAAGATTAGACGTTATTAGGATTAAATCACACACCCCCTTCATTTTACTCCTATTAACTCACCATTTAAACAGAAAAGTTAATTGAGTCATCAGCTAGGTGTGGTTAAACTAAAAATAATAGTATATGGGGTCTCAAGTCAAAAGAATGTTTAGTCTAATTTGCACATGCGAAAAAGAAAAAGTGGAAGTGAACGGAAGGAAAAGAAAAACAGTACAAATATAGAATTTCTTTTCATACTGCCTCAATTCTGACAAGACCCAATGATGTTCCATAACACCCACCACACAACCAAAACAACCTACAGTTACAGAGGGATGAGGACGGGAGGGAGATTGTTCTTGGCGACCAACCAGCTCATGAGTTATAACTGTAATTGATATGGTCGGAGAGAATCAAATGAGCATCGTTATCACATATGCATTTAGTTGGACGAACATGAAAAGTCTTATGATGTATAATCCTCGACCTCCAAACTTTTTTGGGTAATGACACAATTAATACCTTATCAGACAACTGTACTAATCCATTGTTAATGGATTGGTATGGTTAGTGGTTTACGAGTCCCTGGTTAATTTTCCCCAATAACGATGATAGAATACCCCTTGAAAAAAGAATTTTATAAATTTAACATCCATTTTGAACAAAGCAATCTGACATATCAAAGATTCATGAATAAGCTTGGCATAACAGTTTTGGCAATGAACGGTAGCTGCTGCTTGAACGGCTTCAATCAGCTCACAAGCATCATTTACTCAGTCCAGATTGAACACCAACTCACAATGCATTGAACAATGAGTTTAGCATCTAGCTCAATGACAAACTTGGAGAGAGAAAAGACAGCAAAGCCCTGTGGTTCGGGAAAGTTAGCAATAGTTACATGCTAAGTATTGCAAACTCTTACCAAACACACCGAATACCATGACTGACATGGGAGCTACCAGGAAACCACCCAAACGCCACCCTCAAAACCACGTCTATCAAAGATTATGTAGCACGAATACTTCAAACATGGAACCGTGCAGTGTCGGACATATGTCGCAATTCTTCTATTTTGAGTATATTTTTGAATTTACTTCAGTGTCGTCATGTTGTTTCGTGTGTCCGTCATGTCAACATATCCATGTCCGTGCAACATATATCACAGAGCAAATTGCAGAATTTTGGTGGACTCTCTTTCAAACCACATTCTGGCCGATATTTGTGCAATTGCTCTATCTCCTAAAACTCATAATTCATACCATGATTCAAGGTTTCGGCCGATACCCTTGGGTATGGGCCGTTTCGTTTCGGTCTCGGTGGGTGCTGAGACCGAAACTCGGGGTTTGTTTCGGTCTCGTCCGGAACCTTGCCGTTCCGGCCGAAACCAATTAAAAGAAGAAGAAAAGAGAGGAATGGAAAGAGGAAGAACATCAAAGAAGGGGAAAATGAAAAAAAAACTATCAAAAAAGAAGAAGAAAACAAGAAGAAAAAGAAGAAGAAAAAGAAGAAAAGAAGAAGAGAAAAGGGGGGAGGGGGAGAGAGAGAGACTTACCTCTCCTCCTGCCTCCTGGCTCCTGCCTCCCCTTCTTCCTCCCGCCCTCCCACCTCCTGGCTTCCGCCTCCCGCCTCCCCGAAGAAGAAGAGCCCACCACCCCGAAAGATGAGGAGTTAGGTCACGGGAGTGCCTGCATTCGCTTTCAAATGGCAAACTTGTAAACTAGTAGTGGGCTAATGGCAAACTTGTAAATAAGCGGCACAGCTGCCTCCTAAAGATTTTTTGGGGCGAACATGTAAATACGTGGTATGTTCGAAAGCAAAACGATGGGTGCGCAAAGAAACTCAGCTATTTTTTGGCAAACTTGTAAATAAGTGGTAGGTGCGCAAAGTAAAACTGTGGGTGCGCAAGGCAAACTTCAATTGATTCATTTATTTATCTATTTAGTATCTAAGTATTTCCGAAACCAATACCGATATCCGAAATGAAACTACCGAAACTAACGATACGGACGAACCCGAAACTTGCTTCCGAACCCGCCGAAACGAGCGATACCGATACCGAAACCTAAACTTTGGGAGGAGCGATACCGAGACCGAAACCGAGACCTAAAACCTTGATTCATACATCGTTAATTACTCTCCAAACCAAAAAAGATATAAGATAACCGATGGGAAGATGAGAAAAAGTAAATCCATTCAATGACCATCATTTCAGTTTGCAGCATATAGAACAACAAAATGGGTCATGCCTATGTCTCAATAAGGAAACTTGACAACCGGCACCAGATGATAACAAATTAGAGCAACTAGAGATAAGGCAAATTCAGCAAAATTATGTGGTCAAATAAAAATGGAAGGGAAAAGATAAGAAATATAGATGAAGAAAAAAAGATAAGGGTCAGCAACAACAAAGTGGAGTAACTTCCTAACATCAGCAAACAATGATGAAAACTCGAAAACAAATGTTCCTTTAGCTCTCTGACAGTTAAAATTTTAATCAATTGTAAAAAAAAGAAAGAGGCAATAGGGGAGAAAGTAGAAGATATAGACAATAGAAACGAAGAAAGTGTGTGAATGAAATTCCTTCAAGCAACCAATTGAAGTAAGCACGAGTCATAAAGGAGGAAAGAAGGTAGTTTTCCATATGCATGTCTTCTTGTATTTTTTTCATATGCATAAATTCTTAGATCCAGTTGAATGGAGTCTTGACTTGAAATTGAGAATAAAAATATTAAAGCACCCTACTTATCAGTGTTATCAGGACGGTTGGGCACCATGTTGCGCAATTTGGACACAGCTTATGTGAAGAAAAAGGAAACAAACCTAAGAAATAGGGAATCATTGTAGTAAAGACGAGAAATAACTGGCAAGAATATCATAAAAGAGTACGCAAGAGAATAAAAGAGGAATAGAAACAAGAAAATTTAATAAGTGCTATGTTTTTTGTACTCCCACAGTCATCCAAATCCGCATCATAGTCCTTTTTCTACCATGTCAAATGCAAGATATGTGACAAGTAGAATTAAAGAGAGTATATTGCCCTCCCACTATGATGTATGTCCATATGATCCATGCTCCTATGTCCAGCTATTTCGAACTTGTTCTGTCAAACACCAGTATTCGATGTCCTAGTTACACAACTACAAATACAAAACTTGACAATTGGTAATCTATTGGAAATCTTTTTATATAGTTGATGAGAAAGAAAGTCTCAATAAGACTGAATATGTCAAAAGTTTGAAAAGATTACTATCCAAGATTCACATTAGCAAGGAGTCGGCAACAAAATAATAACTATGTAACAGAACTCCACCCCTGCAATATGAAACTTCCCAGTCTAAGCAGAGATAATGGAACATTATCATTACATAGAGTATTATACATAAACTATCTTGCATTTAGTTCTGTACAAGGTTTTAAAACTATGTTTCGGTACCGGTTTCAGTCCCTCCAAAAAAATTTGGTTTCGACAATTTTCGTTTAGTTTCATCAATTTTGTTTTAAGTTTTGGTTTCGGATTTATATTTATCTTTACGTAAATATTTCTATAATAATGTACTTATAACAATTGAACAATATTAGGCAGTTTTTTGTATCCAATAGTTTATCATTATTTATTTTTATATAATCCAATTTATTTTTTGAGGTGTTTGTATTAAATTATAAATAAATCTAATGATTTCAATCACTATTTGTAAACAAATTTAAAAAGTAATAGGTTAAAAGGTAAGGGGTTAACAAAAATGTGTTAATTAAAAATTTGGTACAAATGGGTTTCCGATATTTAAACCCAAACTTCAATTTTGCTACAATTTATTAACCTGAATTTTTATTTTAAGTAAAATGAGTTTCATATTTTAAAAATAATAATTCCCCACTACATTAACCCAAGCTATTTTAAGCCGTTGGAAAAAGAGAAAACAAAAAAGAGAAAAGCTCATGGAAAAAATCAAAAGCAGTCTGTGGTCCCAACTACTACTTTAAATAACTTCCACTTCTTTGATGTCTCTCATTAGATTCCTTCTTTCTTTCGGTCCGAGCTTTCAAAGCAGTGGCAGTAGTGACAAGATCGAGGTAGTAGCGACAAGAACAATTGAAGCGGCGGTGAGATCATAATAGAGATGGTGACAAGATCGTAGTGCCAGATCAAAACACCTCTCGTCCAAATCAAAGCAATGACCTCCTCCTTCATGCCACGTAAACTCTCTTGTTTTTTTACAATGCTGGCGACTTTTTTATTTCCATTGTTATTTGCTTGTTTCATTTCAAATTTCTCAAGAATTCATGCTCAAATCATCTTTACTATGTATAATTTTTGGACAACGTTGGATTTTGTTAGGCTTTTTAGGCTTCCGTTTGAAATCAAGATTGAATTCATGTTCCGTATTGTTCCCCAATAAAAGCAAAACGAAACGGCCAAACATTGGTTACGTATGGTGAGCTATGCATTTTTATTTGTTAAGTCGAGGTCAAGGAATTGTTCAAAAATCAAAAATTCATGGGTTCAAGGTACATTCTTTCCCCCGAATTTCATCTATTTCTCAAGGACGAAGTGTCAAAAGGATAACATCTGCCAAGCGCAAACTCTAGCAAAAATAGTATTAGTGTTACCTAGAAAGATGATACAACCTATCTAAATTATTCAACATAAATAAATTTATACAAGGCAAGATCAACAGATAAGAGTGTCGTAAATGTTAAATAATAACTTCTAGCTAGGAATTGAAGGATGTAACAAGAAGATACAAGAGATAAAGAAGAGAAGGAATTCGATGGAAAAGATGAACAACATGTCAGTCCATTATCGCATCCTTCTGCCATCAAACATTGTAGGTTGTTGACAACAAGGCTCTATGGAAGAGTTGAGAAAACTTTAGAAACATATTTCAATCAAAATTTCTAACTTCAAGCTGACATCATGGAAAAGAAAATTGGGCGCAATAAAAAAAGGCTTTGCATATATCTTATTGGGATTTTGACAAGTATAAAACCTATAGTCGTGTAGTTTGATCACACAACCAAGAGGCAACCCACTGAAAATTTCTTGGTATAAATTGAAATATACTAGGGGAAATGAAAAAAATGTTACCAGGAATTACATTTCAAGGCACATATGAAGCTAAAGATCAGACAGACTACGTTCCATGTATGCCCAACGGGTGAAGGTGAATGATCAAACACAAAATAAAATTATGTGCAAATATAACATAATTTTGGATTATATATATTCTTCTCTCTTCTTGTAACATCCTGGATTCGGTCTGATCGCATTGTTTAGGCTTTTCTATGTGATAAAATGATCTTTAATCAACATGTAATTATACTAGATGAACTTGAAAAAGGTCTTGCTCCTATTGTCATCAGCCCTCTTGATTCCCGTGAATTCCTTTGAATGCACATTGCTTGAAAATGTTCATTGCTATTAAACAAATCTTGTTAAGTATTCTTCTCCGCGTTTAGGCATATAATTTTGTTCATGTTGTGTTTGCAGTTTCAACATTGCACAAAGCGCCCCCCCCCCCCCCCCCCCCCCCCCCCCCCCCCGCGGGGACATTCCTTTCGATCAAATGACACTGGACTATGGGGATTGAATTGAGCATGGAGCAATTTACTTGGAAATAAAACCTATGAGACAACAATAGGATATAAATAATTCTTCTCAGAATTCAGGCCCATATTTGAGTATGCAACTTAATAAAATGACAAGACACAAAAATAAATTTGCTAATGTCAGTTAAGCCCAAGAAAAGTTCTGCTATAATGTCTGATAAAGGTCATGTTTCCCTTTAGAATGTCAATCCTTGCAAGGTAAAAACAAGGAGCGACCAAGATATTCAACATGTAACGTTTTGCCAGTCTTGAACATCTCGGCCATCATCTAAGACTTCCCCAAGACAATAAGATTCATCATAGAACTCGACTACAAGCCATCTAGTTCCATGAATAAAATTTGAGAAAAGCCGGCTATTAAGGGCCTGTTTCTTTGCAAAGAAACCGGTTGAGATTCCTCTAAATTAGCACTGTTACCGGTCAATTCATGTTGTTTCCGTCAAAATTTTCCTCCGTGTGTTCCTTTGATTTCCTTGGCTATGGCAACGTGGGACCCATCTTTTGTGCCGACGTGGAGTCACAACCTGCGCTTGCGAAATCCCCCTAATTTGCGTGGATTACGACTGAATTCCCCCCAGCAGCCAATAGCATTCGGTCTTTTGATTTTTTGTGATTTTCACCTTTTTTTTAATGCAGCAGATGCGCGCGCAAGTTTAATTAAATATATTACTTTAATAATTAGTGGCCCCACACTACTTTTCTCATTCAACAATCTCAATCCCACTTTAACTAAAGAAACACAAAACTTTAGTGTGGGACCCACATACAACTCTCAAACCAACTTTCCAACCTACTTTCCTCCAAAAGAAACACAAAACTCTACTTCTCTCTCCTCAAGAATCCAACATGGATTTACTATTCACAACAGTAAATCCCAACCCACAATCACACAAAGAAACAGGCCCTAAATAAAGAAAAGATGCCAAATTTGAATATTGATAGGAAAGGGAAGTATCCATAACCTCTCAAATAAGACACGTTCGTTTCATTCGCCAAAAAGAGATCACTGGAATGTGATTCCAAATCCCTGAACTAATCGAAACTCCAAGCACTAAAAACGGTGAGTAGATCCATCAATAGAAATTTAGCACTAATCAAAGCACAAGATTCTTGACCATAACAAAAATAAACACTTCCTTAACATACAAAAATTCGAACAAGGAACAAGATAAAACACAGTCGAACTCGAACCGAGAACACAGCACCAAAAGTTGGAGACTCGATCTACATTCCAATATCGATGAAAATTCTCGCATCAAATTCAACTAATCACAGTAGCAGCCATCGGCAACCAAGAACAGACCCCACGTGGAAAGAATAAAACCAAGGGATTTCATGTCGATCACCAACTCTTCGAACGATTTCACCCCCCAAAATGAATGTAGCCATTTACGTAAACACAAGCACGAACAGTAAGCATTTCTAGAGTGTGTGTGATGGGGCTTACCGCAGTTTCTAGGGAGGGAACGCGACCGACGTTGCTCTTTCGTGGGTTTTTGGAGCACGGGCGTGAAAAGAGAGGGAAGA
Organism: Scilla litardierei; assembly: GCA_030789695.1. Lineage (NCBI taxonomy): Eukaryota > Viridiplantae > Streptophyta > Magnoliopsida > Asparagales > Asparagaceae > Scilla > Scilla litardierei. The sequence goes on along the minus strand of CM061137.1, from coordinate 111,913,973 downwards.
GGGGAGAGCCCTGAAACCAAAGGCAAAAAATGATAAATGACGAGAAAAATTTAAGAATAAAACGGAAGGGTGATGTGAATGCAAATAACAATGTCGGTTAGGATTACGGTTATCTTAGAGATACGTCCATATCTATATATATTATCTTTCTACTTTTCTATCATGTCTATAAATAAAAGGTCGTGGATTTTTCCCTAGTAGTTGATTCATAACACGTTATCAGCACGAGCCTTTAAACACAAATTCCATACAGTTTTACACTTTCTTCCGCTAAACGGTTTTGAGTAATCCGAATGGTTGGGGCATATCGGATTGGGAGAGCATCATAGTGTTGTTGTCTTTTTGGGCTATGGTGAGCTAGGGTTAGTCAGAGTGGTTAGAGTTGGGGCTCTAATCTTGTGTGACTGTAACTGCTTAAAGAAACAATTTTTAGTGATGTTGTTCCGGGGTGGCTTTAGGTTTTGGGAGACCGAACCACGTAAATCTTCAGTGTCATCTGCTTGCTCTGGTTGTTGTGTTATCTGCTTTACTATTGCTTCTACTTATCAGTTTTAATTAGACTTAAATATTTTTATCTCGCGATAATTTGTTCATCGGCCTATCCCCCACCCCCCCCCCCCCCACACAGGGCCCTATTTAGATCCTACAATTGGTATCAGAGCACCAGGCTTGACCATTTAAGTCTAGTTTACAATGAGTCTTTATGATTCAGCATTTGCTGAAGGTCAATCCACTGTCAGACCCCCAAAATTCAATGGAACTGATTTTGCGTACTGGAAAGCTAGGATGAAAATATATTTAGTGTCTGCTGATTATGATGTCTGGAAAATTGTTGCTAATGGATATACATCACCTGTTTTAATAATTGAAAATATTAAAATCCCAAAACCTGAGGATAAATGGGATGACAATGATAAAAAGTTGTTTTCATTAAATGGAAAAGCAATGAATGCAATAATTTGTGCACTCGATAAGACTGAATTTAATCGTGTTTTCTACTGTTTAACTACACATAAAATTTGGCGTACTCTGGAAGTAACACACGAGGGAACGTCTCAAGTCAAGGAGTCCAGACTAGCGCTTTTCAGCACGGAATACGATGGATTCCACATGAAACCTGCAGAAACGATCAAGGACATGTATGCAAGATTTACAGACATCGTCTACAACTCAAAGGCACTTGGAAAGACGTACCCAAGCGTGAAACTGGTAAGGAAAATCCTTCGAGCCTTGGCAAGTACTTTTCGTCCAATGGTTACTGCAATCCAAGAAGCTCGAGATCTCTCCAAATTGAGCTTGGATGATTTGATTGGGAACCTAATGTCCCATGAGCTGGAGCTGAAAACCATCAAGGCACAGGAAAAGGGCGAAGCCAAAGCTGCTAAGTCCATAACATTCAAAGTTGAAGAAAGCGACGATGATCTTGATGATGAGCAAGCCCTGATGGTCAGAGGCTTCAGGCGATACATCAGGACACCGCAGGGAAAGTCTGAAATGTCGAAAAGGTTCAATCGCTTTAATAAGTTTAATCCTTCAAACTTTTCTTCTGAACAGAATACTACTAAGTCTGTACAGTGTTTCAAATGCAGGAAACAAGGACAATTCATGAAGAATTGTCCAACTTTGAAGGATGCCCCGACAGAATCAAAAGGAAATCACTTGTTGTGATGTGGGATGACGATGACGAGGATGAACCAGAGGAGGAAGTTGCTCACTCATCCTTATGTCTGGTTGGAAACATCGATTCGACAAAATCGGAGGTGCACAACTTGGCTAAGGAACAAAAGTGTGAGTGGTATTTGGATTCTGGCTGCCCAAGACATATGACAGGAAGTTATGACAAGTTCCTTAGCCTCGTAAAGCAAGAAGGAGAAAGTGTTACACTTGGGGACAACGGAAAATGCAAGGTAATTGGGAAGGGTGTTATAGGTAATGACACTTTTCAACTGGAGGATGTCCTCTGGGTTGAAAATCTTAAACACGACCTCATCTCTATTAGCCAGCTCTGTGACAAAGGTATGAACGTGGTATTTGATGCAAAATTTTGTAAAATCATTGATACTGTCACATGTAATGTTTTAATTACGGCTAATAGGAAAAATAATGTTTATACACTTATTATTGAAGAACTAACAATAGTTAAATGTTTGATTGGCAGGAAAGACGAGGCAACATTGTGGCACAGAAGATTGGCACATGCTGGAATGAAGTTGTTGCAGAAACTGGAGAACAGAAATCTCGTGAGAGGATTGCCACATCAGAAATACGAGAATAGTAAGTTGTGTGTGGCATGCACGAAAGGTAAGCAAACTCGATCTACCTTTACTGGAATTAGAGAAATAGCAACTACACGCATCTTAGAACTAATTCACATGGATTTATTTGGACCAACTAATGTTGTTAGTTTAAATAGAAAGAAGTTCTGCTTAGTATTGGTCGATGATTTTTCAAGATTTACATGGGTTTTCTTAGCAAAAAAGTCAAACTCTTTTGAAAACTTTCAAAACTTTTGTAATCAATTTCAAATGAGAAAAATCTTTCAATTGTAAAAAATTAGAAGTGATCATGGAGGAGAATTTGAAAATATAATCTTTGAAAACTTTTGTTTAGAAAAAGGAATTATGCATGAATTTCCTTCTCCTAGAACACCGCAACAAAATGGAGTAGTTGAAAGAAAGAATAGGACCTTAAAAGAAATGGCTAGAAGTATGCTGAATGAGTATGAATTATCTATGTCTTTTTGGGCCGAGGCAATAAATACTGCTTGTTATGTTTGTAATAGAGTTATGCTAAGACCAATAGTAAAGAAAACTACTTATGAACTTTGGCATGGAAAAACTCCTAATATTTCATATTTTGGAGTATTTGGATGCAGATGTTTCATATTAAACACTGGAGATCAACTTGGTACATTTGAATCCAAATCAGACGAAGGAGTGCTTATAGGATATTCGTCAAGGAGCAAAGCTTACAGGATTTATAATAAACGCACTTTGACTATTGTTGAATCAATTAATGTTAAATTTGATGAAACTCAGAATAATTCTTTGAATTGCAGAGAAACTGAAGGTGATGCAATTGCAGAGAATGATAGCTGTTCAAGGGACATTGCTGAACCAAGTCAAACACAAGAACCCACTGAAAAAGAAGACAACCAAGAGGAAGACCCACTGAACAGAGGAGTGCTGAGATACAGTCCAAATCATCCACCAGAACTGATCATTGGAGCACCCACGGCAGGTATACGAACTCGTTCCTCTTTTAGTAACCTTTGTGTTTTATGCATTCATTGGGATTTTACATCCGAAATTGAGCCAAAGACTATTGAATCTGCTTTGATTGAGAAAAGTTAGGTAATGGCTATGCATGATGAATTGAATGAATTTGATAGGAATAATGTTTGGAATTTAGTACCATGACACATAGATTATCCTCTTGTAGGTACCAAATGGATATATAAAAACAAGCTTGATGAATCTGGAAGAGTAATCAAGAATATGGCTAAATTGGTTGCTAAAGGTTATAATCAAATTGAAGGCATAAATGTTGATGAAACTTTTGCACCAGTTGCTAGATTGGAAGCTATAATAATTTTATTAGCCTTTGCAAGTTATAAGAAACTCAAGCTTAAACAGATGGACGTTAAAAGTGCATTCTTGAATGGGTACCTGAAAGAAGATGTGTTTGTTGAACAACCCACTGGTTTTGAAAGTCATGATTTTCCCTATCATGTTTTTAAACTTCAAAAAGCATTATACGGTCTTAAGCAAGCTCCTAGAGCTTGGTATGATCGTCTTAGTGCTTATCTTTTGGAAAATGATTTTAAAAAGGGTAGTGCAAACAACACACTTTTTATTTTGCATGATCATAATCAGTTTCTCATCGTACAAATATATGTTGATGATATTATTTATGGAGCTACTGATGATCTTTTATGTCAAAAGTTTGAGAAGGTCCTGCAGGATCAATTTGAGATGAGCCTTGTTGGAGAACTGAAGTACTTTTTGGGATTCCAAGTCAAGCAAACTGAAGAAGGCATCTTCCTATCGCAAACCAAGTACATCAGAGAACTATTGAAAAAGTTTGGGATGGAGAAGGCAAAAGGAATTGGAACTCCCATGAGTCCCACGACGAAGCTGGAAAAAGATGAAAAGGAATCGACGTGAATCAAAAGCTTTATCGAGGTACGATTGGCTCTCTCCTTTATTTAACAGCGTCTAGGCCCGACATAATGTTTGTTGTATGTTTGTGTGCCCGTTTTCAAGCTTGTCCAAAAGAGTCACACTTAATTGCCATAAAAAGAATCTTTAGGTATTTGATTCACACCTTCTTTAGGCCTTTGGTATCCTTCATGTGGTTTATTTGATTTAATTGGATTTGCTGACGCTGATTATGCTGGTAGTATGATTGATAGAAAGATCACTAGTGGAACATGCTTTATGTTAGGATATTCATTAGTTTCTTGGTCTAGTCGTAAACAGAACAGTGTTGCTTTATCCACTGCTGAAGCTGAGTATATTGCCCTTGGCAGTTGTTGTGCCCAAGTACTTTAGATGATGCAAACCTTGTCTGACTACGGTTTGGATCTTAGAAAAGTTCCATTAAGATGTGATAGTAAGAGTGCTATAGATCTTTCTAACTATCATGTTCATCACTCTCGAACAAAACACATAGATGTAAGACATCATTTCCTTAGAGATATTTGGCAAAAGAGGATGTATCCATTGAATATGTTTCTACTGATTCTCAGTTGAAAAATATTTTTACAAAACATTTGTCAGAAGAACGTTTTTGTCGTCTACGTCTAGAACTGGGCATTATTGATCATGTTTAGAGTGAAAATATTTTTTTTGGTGTGCGATTAAAAAAAATTTAAAAAGAAAAATATAAAAAGGGGGGGAAACTATAATGTCTATCTCCTCATTTTGTACTTTTCATCAGAATCGTCTTTGATGCAAAACATATGTCTTATGGATTTTAGATATTATATTCTTAACAATGCTTGCATTCAAAGACTTCATGCTTAATTAGGTCATATTCATTAATGAGTAACTAAAGTTTTTCATCTTCAAATCACACTTACACAGATCAAAATATTTTTTATATGACTTTGTAATCTTGAATAAGAAAAGTGGTTGTTGGTGGAATAAATTATGTTTAACTAATGGGATATGAGGTTTCAAGGCATGTGTAAAAAGAAGAGCTCACATCAAAATATATATACGTGTATAAAAATAATAACAAGGAAGGAGTCTTAAAAATAAATACACAGAGCTTCGTATGAAAAATGGTGCGATCCATGTCCTTGATACTACCCTCGGACATCCAACTTATGCTATACAAGTCATTTTCTTAGCGTTGGTGTTAAGTCCGTCAAGCACTACCATTCCACATTTAAAAATCCTTACAGGTCATGTTTGGAATTGGTACCTTGAACTCATATTACATGAGAATGGGAAACTCAATCTTTGGAGTACATATATTTAGTTGAAAAGTTGGATATGACAGGCTGTATTACATCTCCATATGTACTAAACTTTTGATCATCACACTTGAGCACGAAGATGAATTATGCTAGTTATGATTTAGTGCTTGTTGCTTATTTATTCATTGAGGTCATCAATGTATTGCTATTTGTTCTGCTTTATAATGTTTACTTTTCCATTCATCATATGCTATTTACTCTCTTATGCATTTTTGTCACGCACCGCTTCTCAAAACAACGGAGGCGAAACGTGACTAAGGCCCGCTTAGGCCGGAGCTGTGAAGCTCGGACCCAATAAGCGTCTGTGTGGTACTCCAAGAAGAAGGAACATGTCCCTGCAGGTTAGTACAGAACAATAAAAGTACTGAAAAGAAAAGCATTCATTTTATTCCAAAATAGCAATCCAGAAGTACTGAGAGTCTAACAAAGCATGACTCGGCTACAACAACTGAAAGTAAACTACCGGTGCAAGCACCCAACCTAGACAGAAGGTAGATGGTGCTACGCACCCAACTAATCAGCAGTGAGAAGTCTGGAACAGCAACGTGAGGACCTCTAGCTCTGATCCTCCTCGGGCACATACTCTGGATCGACGTCCTCCGGCTCTACGTCCTCTGGTAGCTCCGCCTTGTCAGCGTACTCTGGCTTCACACCTGACGTACAACACCCAAAAGAAAGGAACCGTAGGTCAGGTAAAGTCTACAAAAAGGGTCAGAATCTACTACAAGTGTACCGAACTATTAAACAATTGTTTATTGGTTGATTAGCATGCTGGGGTTATAGCAGAGTAACACAAGTAAACGCAGCAAGAAAGGTAAAATGCGTCAAGCGATAGTCGTAGCGTGTGCTACCGACTACGGGACTAACCTAAGAGGGACGAGACAAGACAGGACAAGACGGGACAGAGCAGGACGGGACAAGACACGTGTGACACGAAGGGTTCACGCCTTACGGTTCGAGGGGGATCAGACCCTCTCCCCGTGCGCATGCTCAACCCTACCCCAACCCAGGAACTCAGGACAAGAAGGTACAGGGATCACTCCCGCTAGGGAAGCATCCGAAACGCCCGTAGGCTTTTTGTGTAACAGGGATCACTCTCGCATGGAGAGCATCCGAAACGCCCGGAGGCTTTTTGTGTAACAAGGATCACTCTCGCGTGGAGAGCATCCGAAACGCCCGGAGGCTTTTTGTGCAACAGTGATCACTCTCGCGTGGAGAGCATCCGAAATGCCCGGAGGCTTTTTGTGTAACAGGACACGACACACAAGGAATTGTTATTCTAGGGGGTCCACACACACGCGCACACAGGTAAAACCATAAGGTGTCAATTGTTGTTGTTGTCGAGCGTAGACTTCGTCGTCAAGTCTAAGCCGTCAAGGGTGTCTCGGACGCTATCATTTCACGTGCGGTTCTCTTTGTTCACAGTTTAATAGTCCTAGCAGTCTAAGGCCTAGGCACGGCCAAAAAAGCAAGTGAGTACACTTGCCTGCGGTGGCGAGTGTGTCGTCCGTCCGGAGCGTCTCGTCGCGTCCGCGGTAGTCCGTCTGAAATAGGGTCACGGCGACGGTGTCAGGTCGCGTTTTTCAATAAGTCCTATTAGGGTTTGTTTCTAGATTGGCGTGGCTACCCTAATCGTCAAAAGTCACATTTTGGTGTTCTGTTTGATCTAGATCGACTTCGACCCTATGTGCACAGGAAAGTTGTCCGATTGTCGATCTTCCTACGGTGGGCAATCATTTTGCAGAAGCTGAAAGTAAATTTAGTTTAAGTTGTCCAAATTTTAGTTTAGGATTTGATTTTGCTACGGTGTGGGTTTGCTACGAGTTTGGGGGACCAACCTCTCCGGTGTTTGAGGTAGAACGGAAGTAGGGTCTGAACGGTGGGATCTCCTCGTCGTCCACGACATCTTGGCTACGGGTAGCGTAGCCAAACACGTCCTGGCAGCGAACCGGAAGTGCGGGCAGCGTGCGGAGACGCCAGGAAGGCGTTCTGCGGCTCCGAGAGATAGCGGACAGCGATCGGGATGCAAAACGAAGAACGAGGAGTTGCCGTCTTGCGAAGAAGGCAACGGGGTTGTAGTAGAACGGTAGGGGACTTCGGGGGATGGCCGGTGCGGCGACGCGGCGGCAGGAAACGTCGCAGCAGTTGTTCGAATCTACGCGTGCTGTTGCGAGGAAGGAGGCCGCTTGGAGGGATCTTGGCGGTGCTACGGACCGGAGGAAGGAGCTCTCCGGTGGAAGAGGTGGCAGGAGGTCTTCGCCGGTGGTCGGGGAGGCCGCGGGGTGGTGCCTGCGGCGTGCAGCGCCGGAAAAGACAGCGGCAGCAGCTGTGGGCTGATGCCGTCGTCGTTGCTGCGAAGAACGGCCGGCAACGGCGGCGTTCAGGCGGCCGTGGGTGGAGTCAGGGCGCCGGAGATGGCACCGAGCGGCGGGGCTCCGCTTGGGTGGCGGTCGGAGTGACTTGCTGACGTTGAGGGCTTCGTGCGAGGGAGAGAGAGTGTAACAGGGGGGGGGGTTGTTGCGTTTGCTGGTGGTTGAGAAAACTCAGCCTAGGGTTTTTGAAAAGAAGTATTAGGGTGAGAGAGCTTTGATGAAAACAAAACATGCGGCTCAGATCCTTTTTGGGGGCTAGGTTAGTATATAATTTATAAAGGGGAAGAGAGTTTATTTCGGGAGAGAATTGTGGGGAGAAAAAATTGTGGTGGCTGAAAAATATTAGCTCCCCGGGTCTAAAACGTGGATGGTTTAGGGTTGGTAGGGTTTAGGTTATAAAATGATGTTATTTTGATATATAGCTATATGATATAGGTTAAATGAGGAGAGTGTGTGTGATAGGAAGAGTAGGGATAGGAAAAAGGGTAGTGCCAAATAGTGGCGGAGGATTTACTCTTGATACGTAAGAGTATCAATAGGGATTCCATTAAGATCTGATATCAATTTGAATTTCAAATTGATTTGGGCTAAAACAACGGTTGGGATTTGCTTAGGGGATAACTTCCACTAGGGGCATTGGGAAAAATAATCCGAAAATATCGGAACGATCGTGGAGACGAGACGCACAGGGCTATGGAGTCTGATCGTGCTTTACGCCTACCAAGAATTTACGTAAAATCAGGAACTGCGTTTTGAGATAAAAGACTAAAACGCCCCTATCATTCCAAGTCGTTTTGCGAGAAAACAAGCCGTGAAATGACGTTCCCAAAAATTACTATAAAATTCTACACTCTCATACGGTCGCAACGGCATATCACATCGCATATACCGGAATCCAGAAAGAGCCAAATAAAATACGTGCACGATAAAGCACGTGCACGCAGAAAATCCACAAGGTCGAAAAGCGACCGTTACATTCTACCCCACTAAAAGAAAGATTCCGTCCTTAGAATCAACAACACTAATCAGCAAACAAGAATGGGAAACGCTCTCTCATCTCCTCCTCGCGTTCCCAAGTGGACTCTCCAGGTGATCTGTGACGTCACATCACTCTCACCAGGTCGACTACCTTATTCCGTAATTGCTTCTATCGACGGTCCAACATCTGCACAGGCTGCTGGTCATAGGTCAGGACGGGACAGACAGTAACCTCCGAGAAATCAACCGTGTGCGACGGATCACTGACGTACCGATGTAGCTGATGTACCTGGAATACGTCGTGAATTCCCTCCAAAGATGGTGGCAGAGCAAGGCGGTAGGCCAATGCTCCGACACGCTCCAGCACATCAAATGATCCAATATACCTCGGACTCAGCTTTCCATTCTTCCCGAAACGAATAACTCCGCAGTTCGGAGAAATCTTCAGGAAGACGTGATCTCCAGGCTGGAACTCCAAAGGTCTCCTCTTGGCATCAGCCCAAAGCTTGAAGCGGTCCTGCGCAACTTTAAGCTTCTCCCTGATGTCTCTCACGACATCCACAGCTTCCACTATCATCTCTGGACCCAATAGCTTCCGATCCCCGATGTCATCCCAGCTCAGTGGCGATCGACATTTCCTCCTATATAAGGCAGCAAACGGTGCCATGCCAATGCTCGCATGGTAGCTGTTGTTATACGAAACCTCCACCAAGTTAAGATGGTCCTCCCAAGATCCCTTCAAATCGAGCGTACAAGCTCGCAGCATATCCTCCAGGATCTGAATAGTCCTCTCGAACTGGCCATCGGTCTGCGGGTGGTACGCCGTGCTGAAACTCAGACTCGTACCCAAATTCTCCTGTAGACTTCTCCAGAACTGAGATGTGAACCCGAGTCTCTGTCAGACACGATGCTCACGGGGACTCCGTGTAAGCGTACGATCTCTTGCACGTACACGGTCTACGTCACCACTAACTCAAATAGGAAATTAAAAGAGAAGTAAAAATGAAATTTAACCCCTAGATATTTCCTCACCAAGAATTCTGTAGACTGGCCCACTCGGAACGGGTTGAAGTGCGCAGACTTGGTCAATCGATCAATGATCACCCAGACTGCGTCGTTCTGTTTCGGGGTCCGAGGTAAACCAGTCACGAAATCCATCGTGATGTGTTGCCACTTCCACTCCAGACTAGGAAGCGGTTGCAGCGATCCAGCCGTACGATGGTGCTCAGCCTTCACCCGTTGGTATATTAAACACTTGGCAACGCTCCGTGCCACACTCCTCTTCATGCCGATCCACCAGTAATTCAGACGGAGGTCCTTATATATCTTGGTGCCTCCAGGATGTATAGAATAAAGCGAGCTATGAGCCTCGCTCAAAAGCTCCTCCCGAACATCACCTGCAGGTACGCAAAGACAGCTGTCGTACCGCAGCGAACCATCCTCATGAATCACGAACTCCGTCTGTAGTCTAGCTTCAACTTGCCTCCCGATCCTTTGCAGCTTCGGATCTCCTGCTTGTGCTGCCTTGATCCGATCCACGATCGTGGAATGAATCCCAAATTCATGAATGAAAGAACCACACCAGGTAGGACGACCTCTAAATCCATCTCTCTCAGCTCCTGTTGTATCCTCCAGTCGGCAGTATGCATCATCGCAGTAGGAAGTCTACTCAACGCATCAGGCACGACGTTCAACTTCCCCGGGTGATACTGCAAGTCTATCTCATAGTCAGCCATGAGCTCTAACCATCGTCTCTGACGCATGTTGAGCCTTTCTACGTGAAGCAATACTTCAAGCCTTTGTGCTCGATGAAAATCTTCACGCTCTCGCTCGGCAAGAAGTGTCTCCAGATCTTCCGTGCAAATATCACCGCTGCCAACTCCAGATCGTGCGTCGGGTAATTCTTCCCATGTGTCCTCAACTGACGAGAAGCATACGTGACCACGTGGCCATGCTGATGCAAGACGCATCTAAGGCCCTTCCCTGATGCATCACACTATCCTTCGAAACCTCCGCTCCGATCCGGTACTGCAAAAAAAACCGGTGCTGAAAGTCAACCTCGTCTTCAAGATATTGAAAGCATCCTCCAAGCTTCTGACCAAAGAAACTCCACGTCCTTCCTCGTTAGCTTCGTCATCGGCCCTACATTCGAGAACACGAATTTAAGATGGCCCGGAATCCTGAATACCACCTTCTCACTGTGGCATTCAAACAGAGCGTGGAAAGTCTCCCAGCAATTTGATGCCAAGAACGACATCGAAAAAGCGGTAGTTCATGGACAATGAAATCTAATAGTTCATGTCCACTGACCACCAAGGGAATCGATCGACAATCCAGATTCACTGTCACCACTCCGTTCCCTGTGGCGATATCCCAACACTTAGGAAGTGTATGGGTGGGAATAGAGTGCCATGTTACAACTCACGAGACATGATGCACATGGATGCACCGGAGTCGAACAAGGCCAAGACCAGGTGAGAGGACACTAGAATGGTGCCTAGGATATGAAAGAACTACGGTCAAACCAAGCTACTCTGACAAATAAGGCAAACAAACAAAGCTAACAATAAGATCTACACTATGAAATGAAAGACTAGATCCGAAGTAATACCTGCAATAACTCCATCCAGCTCCTAAGTCTCGTCGGCTGTCATGGTGTAAGCCGGCCTCTAGGGTTGCATTGCCTGTCGAAACATCTGCTCCTGTGGGACCAATGGTGGTCCACGGACGGCAGCTCCTCTCTCCACATGGCGATATCTCGGGCAATCTCTAGTGACGTGTTTGGCAGCTCCACATACCAGACACAAACCCAGTTTCTTCCTGCAATTAGCCTGAACATGCCCTGGCTTGCCGCAGGAGTGACATGGGCCCTTGTTCTGACTCTGCATGGGTGCTCCAGGCCTCTTGAAGGGCACTGCCTGAACTGGTCTCACTGCAGGTCTAGCTGCTGTCCTGAACTGCTCTGCTGGTCGGTTCCCTCGCAGTGGCGGTGGTGCAGTAGGAGGAGCCTGGGCAGCACGGGCAATCTGATGTGCCTGTTCGACCAACCGATACTGCACATCTAACATCTCTCTCATAACGTCCAGTAATTGGCGAAACTCGCCACCTCGGCCGTTCATGGTCACGTCAGTTGAAGGTCCAACTCGAGCTTCACGCCCTCCCACCATCCTAACGACAGGAAAGACACAACTTAGACTCGCACATATTACTGGATAAAAAAATGAATGTTAATACTTCTATCGTTTCAAACTTTTGAAGAAAAGGACCTGTATGGGCCACCACTAAAACCTGTCACGCCCCGCTTCCCAAAACAACAGAGGCGAAGCGTGACTAAGGCCCGCTTAGGCCGGAGCTGTGAAGCTCGGACCCAATAAGCGTCTGTGTGGTACTACAAGATGAAGGAACAGGTCCCTGCAGGTTAGTACGGAACAATAAAAGTACTGAAAAGAAAAGCATTCATTTTATTCCAAAATAGCAATCCAGAAGTACTGAGAGTCTAACAAAGCATGATTCGGCTACAACAACTGAAAGTAAACTACCGGTGCAAGCACCCAACCTAGACAGAAAGTAGATGGTGCTACGCACCCAACTAATCAGCAGTGAGAAGTCTGGAACAGCAGCGTGAGGACCTCTAGCTCTGATTCTCATTAGACACGTACTCTGGATCGACGTCCTCCGGCTCTACGTCCTCTGGTAGCTCTGCCTCGTCAGCGTACTCTGGCTCCACACCTAACGTACAGCACCCAAAAGAAAGGAACTGTACGTCAGGCAAAGTCTACAAAAAGGGTCAGACTCTACTACAGTCTACAAGTGTACCGAACTATTAAACAACTGTTTACTGGTTGATTAGCATGCTGGGGTTATAGCAGAGTAACAAAAGTAAACGTAGCAAGAAAGGTAAAATGCGTCAAGCGGTAGTCGTAGCGTGTGCTTCCGACTACGGGACTAACATAAGAGGGACGAGACAAGACAGGACAAGACGGGACAGAGCAGGACGGGACAAGACACGTATGACACGAAAGGTTCACGCCTTACGGTTCGAGGGGGATCAGACCCTCTCCCTGTGCGCATGCTCAACCCTACCCAACCCAGGAACTCAGGACAAGAAGGTACAGGGATCACTCCCGCTAGGGAAGCATCCGAAACGCCCGTAGGCTTTTTGTGTAACAGGGATCACTCTCGCGTGGAGAGCATCCGAAATGCCCGGAGGCTTTTTGTGTAACAGGGATCACTCTCGCGTGGAGAGCATCCGAAACGCCCGGAGGCTTTTTGTGTAACAGTGATCACTCTCGCGTGGAGAGCATCCGAAATGCCCGGAGGCTTTTTGTGTAACAGGACACGACACGCAAGGAATTGTTATTCTAGGGGGTCCACACACACGCACACACAGGTAAAACCCTAAGGTGTCAATTGTTGTTGTTGTCGAGCGTTGACTTCGTTGTCAAGTCTAAGCCGTCAAGGGTGTCCCGGACGCTATCATTTCACGTCCGATTCTCTTTGTTCACAGTTTAATAGTTCTAGCAGTCTAAGGCCTAGGCACAGCCAAAAATACAAGTGAGTACACTTGCCTACTGTGGCGAGTGTGTCGTCCGTCCGGAGCATCTCGTCCAGGCGTCGCGTCCACGGTAGTCCGTCTGAAATAGGGTCACGACGACGGTGTCAGATCGCGTTTTTCAATAAGTCATATTAGGGTTTGTTTCTAGATTGGCGTGGCTACCCTAATCGTCAAAAGTCACATTTTGGTGTTCTGTTTGATCTAGATCGACTTCTACCCTATGTGCACAGGAAAGTTGTCCGATTATCGATCTTCCTACGGTGGGCAATCATTTTGCAGAAGATGAAAGTAAATTTAGTTTAAGTTGTCCAAATTTTAGTTTAGGGTTTGATTTTGCTACGGTGTGGGTTTGCTACGAGTTCGGAGGACCAACCTCTCCGGTGTTTGACGTAGAACGGAAGTAGGGTCTGAACGGTGGGATCTCCTCGTCGTCCACGGCGTCTTGGCTATGAGTAGCATAGCCAAACACGTCCTGGCAGCGAACCGGAAGTGTGGGCAGCATGCGGGGACGCCATGAAGGCGTTCTACGGCTCCGAGAGATAGCGGACAGCGATCGGGATGCAAAACGGCGAACGAGGAGTTGCCGTCTTGCGAAGAAGGCAACGGCGTTGTAGTAGATCGGTAGGGGACTTCGGGGGATGGCTGGTGCGGCGGCTGGAAACACTGCCGTAGTTGTTCGAATCTGCGCGCGCTGCTGCGAGAGGAAGGAGGCCGCTTGGAGGGATCTTGGCGGTGCTGCGGACCGGAGGAAGGAGCTCTCCGGCGAAAGAGGTGGTAGGGGGTCTTCGCCGGTGGTCGGGGAGGCCGCGGGGTGGTGCCTGCGGCGTGCAGCGCCGGAAAAGACAGCGGCAGCAGCTGTGGGCTACTGCCGTCGCCGTTGCTGCGAAGAACGGCCGGTGACGGGGGCGTTCAGGTGGCCGCGGGCGGTGTCAGTGCATCGGAGATGGCACCGAGCGGCGGGGCTCCGCATGGGTGGCGGTCGGAGTGACTTGTCGACGGTGAGGGCTTCGTGCGAGGGAGAGAGAGTGTAACACGGGGGGTTTTTGCGTTTGCTGGTGGCTGAGAAAACTCAGCCTAGGGTTTTTGAAAGGAAGTATTAGGGTGAGAGAGCTTTGATGAAAACAAAACATGCGGCTCAGATCCTTTTTGGGGGCTAGGTTAGTATATAATTTATAAAGGGGAAGAGAGTTTATTTCGGGAGAGAATTGTGGGGAGAAAAAATTGTGGTGGCTGAAAAATATTAGCTCCCCAGGTCTAAAACGTGGATGGTTTAGGGTTGGTAGGGTTTAGGTTATAAAATGATGTTATTTTGATATATAGCTATATGATATAGGTTAAATGAGGAGAGTGTGTGTGATAGGAAGAGTATGGATAGGAAAAAGGGTAGTGCCAAATAGTGGCGGAGGATTTACTTTTGATACGTAAGAGTATCAATAGGGATTCCATTAAGATCTGATATCAATTTGAATTTCAAATTGATTTGGGCTAAAACAACGGTTGGGATTTGCTTAGGGGATAACTTCCACTAGGGGCATTGGGAAAAATAATCCGAAAATTCCGGGACGATCGTGGAGACGAGACGCACAGGGCTATGGAGTCTGATCGTGTTTTACGCCTACCAAGAATTTACGTAAAATCAGGAACTACGTTTTAAGATAAAAGACTAAAACGCCCCAATCATTCCAAGTCGTTTTGCGAGAAAACAAGCCGTGAAATGACGTTCCCAAAAATTACTATAAAATTCTACACTCTCATACGGTCGCAACGGCATATCACATCGCATATACCGGAATCCAGAAAGAGCCAAATAAAATACGTGCACGATAAAGCACATGCACGCAGAAAATCCATATGGTCGGAAAGCGACCGTTACAGTTTACCCCACTAAAAGAAAGATTCCGTCCTCGGAATCAACAACACTAATCAGCAAACAAGAATGGGAAACGCTCTCTCATCTCCTCCTCCGTTCCCAAGTGGACTCTCTAGGTGATCTGTGACGCCACATCACTCTCACCAGGTCGACTACCTTATTCCGCAATTGCTTCTGTCGACGATCCAAAATCTGCACAGGCTGCTGGTCATAGGTCAGCTCGGGACAGACCGTAACCTCCGAGAAATCAACCGTGTGCGACGGATCACTGACGTACCGACGTAGCTGAGGTACCTGGAATACGTCGTGAATTCCCTCCAAAGATGGTGGCAGAGCAAGGCGGTAGGCCACTGCTCCCACACGCTCCAGCACATCAAATGATCCAATATACCTCGGACTCAGCTTTCCCTTCTTCCCGAAATGAATAACTCCGCGGTTCGGAGAAATCTTCAGGAAGACGTGATCTCCAGACTGGAACTCCAAAGGTCTCCCCTTGGCATCAGCCCAAAGCTTGAAGCGGTCCTGCGCAACTCTAAGCTTCTCCCTGATGTCTCTCACAACATCCACAGCTTCCACTATCATCTCTGGACCCTACAGCTCCCGATCCCCGATGTCATCCCAGCTCAGTGGCGATCGACATTTCCTCCCATATAAGGCAGCAAACGGTGCCATGCCAATGCTCGCATGGTAGCTGTTGTTATATGAAAACTCCACCAAGTTAAGATGGTCCTCCCAAGATCCCTTCAAATCGAGCGTACAAGCTCGCAGCATATCCTCCATGATCTGAATAGTCCTCTCGAACTGGCCATCGGTCTGTGGGTGGTACGCCGTGCTGAAACTCAGACTCGTACCCAAATTCTCCTGTAGACTTCTCCAGAACTGAGATGTGAACCTCGAGTCTCTGTCAGACACGATGCTCACGGGGACTCCGTGTAAGCGTACGATCTCTTGCACGTACACGGTCTACGTCACCACTAACTCAAATAGGAAATTAAAAGAGAAGTAAAAATGAAATTTAACCCCTAGATATTTCCTCACCAAGACTTCCGTAGACTGGCCCACTCGGAACGGGTTGAAGTGCGCAGACTTGGTCAATTGATCAATGATCACCCAGACTGCGTCGTTCTGTTTCGGGGTCCGAGGTAAACCAGTCACGAAATCTATCGTGATGTGTTGCCACTTCCACTCCGGACTAGGAAGCGGTTGCAGCGACCAGCCATACGATGGTGCTCAGCCTTCACCCGTTGGCATATTAAACACTTGGCAAAGCTCCGTGCCACACTCCTCTTCATGCCGATCCACAAGTAATTCAGACGGAGGTCCTTATAGATCTTAGTGCCTCCAGGATGTATAGAATAAGGCGAGCTATGAGCCTCGCTCAAAAGCTCCTTCCGAACATCACCTGCAGGTACGCAAAGACAACTGTCGTACCGCAGCGAACCATCCTCATGAATCACGAACTCCGTCCGTAGTCCAGCTTCAACTTGCCTCCTGATCATCTGCAGCTTCGGATCTCCTGCCTGTGCTGCCTTGATCCGATCCACGATCGTGGACTGAATCCGCAAATTCATGAATGAAAGAACCACGCCAGGTAGGACGACCTCTAAATCCATCTCTCTCAGCTCCTGCTGTATCCTCCAGTCGGCAGTATGCATCATCGCAGTTGGAAGTCTACTCAACGCATCAGGCACGACGTTCACCTTCCCCGGGTGATAGTGCAAGTCTATCTCATAGTCAGCCATGAGCTCTAACCGTCGTCTCTGACGCATGTTGAGCCTTTCTAAGTGAAGCTATACTTCAAGCCTTTGTAATCGATGAAAATCTTCACGCTCTCACTCGGCAAGAAGTGTCTCCAGATCTTCCGTGCAAATATCACCGCAGCCAACTCCAGATCGTGTGTCGGGTAATTCTTCTCATGAGTCCTCAACTGATGAGAAGCGTACGTGACCACGTGGCCATGCTGATGCAAGACGCATCCAAGGCCCTTCCCTGAGGCATCACAATATCCTTCGAAACCTCCGCTCCGATCCGGTACTGCAAAAAAAACCGGTGCTGAAAGTCAACCTCGTCTTCAAGATATTGAAAGCCTCCTCCAAGCTTCTGACCAAAGAAACTCCATGTCCTTCCTCGTTAGCTTCGTCATCGGGCCTGCATTCCTCGAGAACACGAATTTAAGATGGCCCGGAATCCTGAATACCACCTTCTCACAGTGGCATTCAAACAGAGCGTGGAAAGTCTCCCAGCAATTTGATGCCAAGAACGACATCGAAAAAGCGGTAGTTCATGGACAATGAAATCTAATTGTTCATGTCCACTGACCACCAAGGGAATCGATTGACAATCCAGATTCATTGTCACCACTCCGTTCCCTGTGGCGATATCCCAACACTTAGGAAGTGTATGGGTGGGAATAGAGTGCCATGTTACAACTCCCGAGACATGATGCACATGGATGCACCGGAGTCGAACAAGGCCTAGACCGGGTGAGAGGATACTAGAATGGTGCCTAGGATATGAAAGAACTACGGTCAAACCAAGCTACTCTGACAAACAAGGCAAACAAACAAATCTAACAATAAGATCTACACTATGAAATGAAAGACTAGATCCGAAGTAATACCTGCAATAACTCCATCCAGCTCCTAAGTCTCGCCGGCTGTCATGGTGTAAGCCGGCCTCTGGGGTTGCATTGCCTGTCGAAACATCTGCTCCTATGGGACCAATGGTGGTCCACGGACGGCAGCTCCTCTCTCCACATGACGATACCTCGGGCAATCTCTAGTGACGTGTTTGGCAGCTCCACATACCAGACACAAACCCAGTTTCTTCCTGTAATTAGCCTGAACATGCCCCTGCTTGCCGCAGGAGTGACATAGGCCCTTGTTCTGACTCTGCACGAGTGCTCCAGGCCTCTTGAAGGGCACTGCCTGAACTGGTCTCACTGCAGGTCTAGTTGCTGGCCTGAACTGCTCTGCTGGTCGGTTCCCTCGCAGTGGCGGTGGTGCAGTCGGAGGAGCCTGGGCAGCACGAGCAATCTGATGTGCTAGTTTGACCAACCGATACTGCACATCTAACATCTCTCTCATAACGTCCAGTAATTGGCGAAACTCGCCACCTCGGCCGTTCATGGTCACGTCAGTTGAAGGTCCAACTCGAGCTTCACGTCCTCCCACCATCCTAACGACAGGAAAGACACAACTTAGACTCGTACATATTACTGGATAAAAAATGAATGTTAATACTTCTATCGTTCCGAAATTTTGCAAAAAGGGACCTGCATGGGCCACACTAAAACCTGTCACACCCCGCTTCCCAAAACAACGGAGGCGAAGCGTGACTAAGGCCCGCTTAGGCCGGAGCTGTGAAGCTCGGACCCAATAAGCGTCTGTGTGGTACTCCAAGACGAAGGAATATGTCCCTGCAGGTTAGTACAGAACAATAAAAGTACTGGAAAGAAAAGCATTCATTTTATTCCAAAATAGCAATCCAGAAGTATTGAGAGTCTAACAAAGCACGACTCAGCTACAACAACTGAAAGTAAACTACCGGTGCAAGCACCCAACCTAGACAGAAAGTAGATGGTGCTACGCACCCAACTAATCAGCAGTGAGAAGTCTGGAACAGCAACGTGAGGACCTCTAGCTCTGATCCTCCTCGGGCACGTACTCTGGATCGACGTCCTCCGGCTCTACGTCCTCTGGTAGCTCCGCCTCGTCAGCATACTCTGGCTCCACACCTGACGTACAGCACCCAAAAGAAAGGAACTGTACGTCAGGTAAAGTCTACAAAAAGGGTCAGACTCTACTACAAGTGTACCGAACTATTAAACAACTGTTTACTGTTTACTGTTTACAAGTGTACCGAACTATTAAACAACTGTTTACTGGTTCATTAGCATGCTGGGGTTATAGCAGAGTAACAAAAGTTAACGCAGCAAGAAAGGTAAAACGCGTCAAGCGGTAGTCGTAGCGTGTGCTACTGACTACGTGACTAACCTAAGAGGGACGAGATAAGACAGGACAAGACGGGACAGAGCAGGACGGGACAAGACAGGTGTGACACGAAGGGTTCACGCCTTACGGTTCGAGGGGGATCAGACCCTCTCCCCGTGCACACGCTCAACCCTACCCCAACCCAGGAACTCAGGACAAGAAGGTATAGGGATCACTCCCGCTAGGGAAGCATCCGAAATGCCCGTAGGTTTTTTGTGTTACAGGGATCACTCTCACGTGGAGAGCATCCGAAACGCCCAGAGGCTTTTTGTGTAACTGGGATCACATCCGAAACGCCCGGAGGCTTTTTGTGTAACAGTGATCACTCTCGCGTGGAGAGCATCCGAAACGCCCGGAGGCTTTTTGTGTAACATGACACGACACACAAGGAATTGTTATTCTAGGGGGTCCACACACGCGCACACAGGTAAAACCCTAAGGTGTCAATTGTTGTTGTTGTCGAGCGTAGACTTCGTCGTCAAGTCTAAGCCGTCAAGGGTGTCCCGGACGCTATCATTTCATGTCCGGTTCTCTTTGTTCGCAGTTTAATAGTTCTAGTAGTCTAAGGCCTAGGCACGGCCAAAAATGCAAGTGAGTACACTTGCCTGCGGTGGCGAGTGTGTTGTCCGTCCGGAGCGTCTCGTCCAGGCGTTTCGTCCGTGGTATTCCGTCTGAAATATGGTCACGGCGACGGTGCCAGGTCGCGTTTTTCAATAAGTCCTATTAGGGTTTGTTTCTAGATTGGCGTGGCTACCCTATTCGTCAAAAGTCACATTTTGGTGTTCTGTTTGATCTAGATCGACTTCAACCCTATGTGCACAGGAAAGTTGTCCGATTGTCGATCTTCCTACGGTGGGCAATCATTTTGCAGAAGCTGAAAGTAAATTTAGTTTGAGTTGTCCAAATTTTAGTTTAGGGTTTGATTTTGCTACAGTGTGGGTTTGCTACGAGTTCGGGGGACCAACCTCTCCGATGTTTGACGTAGAACGGAAGTAGGGTCTGAACGGTGGGATCTCCTCGTCGTCCACGACGTCTTGGCTATGGGTAGCATAGCCAAACACGTCCTGGCAGCGAACCGGAAGCGTGCGGGGACGCTGGGAAGGCGTTCTGTGGCTCCGAGAGATAGCTGACAGCGATCGGGATGCAAAACGGCGAACGAGGAGTTGCCGTCTTGCGAAGAAGGCAACGGGGCTGCAGTAGATCGGTAGGGGACTTCGGGGGATGGCCGGTGTGGCAGCGCGGCGGTTGGAAACGCCGCAGTAGTTGTTCGAATCTGCGCGCACTATTGCGAGAGGAAGGAGGCCGCTTGGAGGGATCTTGGCGGCGCTGCGGACTGGAGGAAGGAGCTCTCCGGCGGAAGAGGTGGCAGGGGGTCTTCGCCGGTGGTCGGGGAGGCCGCGGGGTGGTGCCTGCGGCGTGCAGCGTCGGAAAAGACAGCGGCAGCAGCTGTGGGCTGCTGCCGTCGCCGTTGCTGCGAAGAACGGCTGGCGACAGGGGCGTTCTGTAACGGTCGGTTTCCGATCATACTTTCTTTGTGCACGTGCTCTTGATCGTGCACGTGTTTATTTTAGACTCTATTTGATTTTGAACATTATTGTGTGATATGTCGTTGTGATTGTCTCTAAGAGTGTTAGATTGTGGAACAACTTTGGAACGACATTTCTCGAGTCGTCCTCCCGCGATTCTATCTTATTTGATGTGACGTCACGACTTTCTGTTTTGACGCGAGACGTTTCTATTTTTAGTTTCGTCTCTCGACGTCGAAATTTAGATCCGTCTTCTTCCCTCTCTTTCTTTCGTCATCACGATCACCCCATAATTATTTTACAATTTTTAGGCTTAATTTGAACTATTTTCCATTTTTTAGAAAGTTTTAAATAATTTTAAAACCTATTTTTATAAGTGTTTTAATTATAATAAAATTCCTATATTATAATAACGTATTAAATAATTTTTGACCAAAATTTCAGCTATTTTGGCCGCACACAATTTTGCGTGAGGGAGAGAATATATATTTGTTTTAAATAAATCATTTTAATTATTTTTATTAATTTTCTTAAAACCCTAGACCTAACCCTAACTCTTTTCTATTTATATAAACCCTAGGCTGGGTTATTTTCACAGCCACACAAACCCTAGCCGTCAAAAACACTTCCCAATGTTCGTCGCAACATTGCGACAGCAGCCCCAGTGCACGACCGACGGACGCCCCCGCACTTTCCCGTGCACGACCGGAGCCCGCTCCCGCATCACCCGCTCGCAGCGCTCCGCTGAAAGCCCCCCCACTGTCGCCCGCTCCGACCGAGGCCATCTCTCGGTCTGACCCAGAGATTTCCCCGCACTGCCGCTTCGCCCGCACCGCTGCACCATCGCCCGCATCGCCAAGCGCCCGACCGACCCGCCCTGTCGGTCTTACCGAAGGCCCACTCTGCTTCGCCGGCACGTTGCAACGCTTGCAACGTTGCAAGCCCCGCCAAGCGCCCGACCGAGAGATCCGCTCGGTCTGACCGAGGGAATCCCTCGCACCGCACAAGACCCCGCCTCCGCTGCGCTGCAACATGCCCGACCGAGAGTTTCTCTCGGTCTGACCGAGAGAAACCCCCGCACCGACAGTGTCCGACCGACGGCCGTTTGTCGCAACTTGGAATCTTCCACACCAACTCTTGTGGTGGGCCCCCCAAGTCCTCCAGAGATGTTGTGGGTCCCCCATTGACCCCTAGCACTGTTGTGGGCCCCACTTGGGTGTGCTACTTTGCGGATTTGCTGTCTACGACGTTACGACACGTCGTAGGCCTTCGTCGCAAGTTTCAACTTTTGGGGAATCGTGCGAGAACCAGATCTAAAGCTGAGGAGTTCTCCGTTCAGACACGACTTCCATTCTACGACGAACTCCGGTAAAGGTTGGTCCCCCGAAACTCGTAGAAACCCCCACAATAGCTGACTGAACCCTAAACTAAAAATCGACAATTTGAACTAAAATCTATTTTCCAGCACCAGTAAAACGTTGTACAAATCTAGAAAATCGACGAATGGACTTTGTTGACTGTGCACATAGGATTAGATCGTCGATTAGGCTGAAACATCAAAAAGTGACTTTTGACGAATAGGATAGTCCCGACAACCTAGAAACGAACCCTAATAGGATTTGATGAAATTGAGACCTGACACCGTCGCCACGGCACTGTTTCAGACGGACTTCCGCGGACGAGATGCTTGGACGAGACGCTTCGAGAGGACGACACACTCACCATCGTAGGCAAGTGTATTCCACTTGCACTTTTTGGCCGTGCTTAGGCCTTAGTTGGTTAGAACTGATAACTGTGAACAAATAGAACCGGACGTAAAATGATAGCGTCCGGGACGACTCCTGACGGCTCAGACTTGACGACGAAGTCTGAGCCTGACAACAACAACTTTTGATATCGTAGGGCTATCATGTGTGTGCGTGTGTGTGGACACTAGAATAACCCTTCCCGTCTTGTCACGTCCCGTCCCGTCATGCGCAGCCTGCGGGTAATAGGGCACTCTCCGAGTGATCCCTTGTACTGATTCACAGCCTGCTGGCAATAGGGCACTCTCCAAGCTAGAGAGAGTGATCCCTTGTACATATACAGCCTGCGGGCAATAGGGCACTCGCCAAGCTAGAGCGAGTGATCCATTGTACTGTTTGTCTTGTCTTGTCTTCCTTGGGGTTTGGGGTTGGGTTGAGTGTGCGCACGGCAAGAGGGTCTGATCCCCCTCGAACCGTAAGGCGTGAACCCTTTCGTGTCTCACTTGTCGTGTCTCGTCCTGTCCCGCCACGTCCCGATTTGTCATGACACCTATAGGTTGGTCCCGTAGTTGGTAGCACACGCTACGACTACTACTTTTTACGCTTTACTTTCCTGTTGCGTTACTTCTTTTTGTCACTCAGTTATAACCCCTGCATGCTAATCAACCAGTAAATCGTTGTCTAAAAGTTGATACACTTGCAATAGAGTCTGACCTGTTGTGTAGACTTTACCTGACGCACAGTTTCCTTCTTTGGTGCTGTACGTCAGGTGTTGAGCCAGAGTACGTCGACGAGGCAGACTTGCCAGCAGACGGAGAGCCGGAGGACGTTGATCCAGAGTACGACCCAGAGGAGGACCAGAGTTAGAGGCCTCTAGTTGCTGATCCAGAGTTCTGTTCCAGTTTAGTTTGGGTGCGTAGCACCCTTTTGTTTTCTTGACTAGGTTGGGTGCTTGCACCGGTAGTTTCTCTTTTTTGCAGTTGTAGCCCTTCGGGCGTTTTTAGACTCTCAGTACTTTGGATGTTATGTTTGGAATAAAATGAAATGATATCTCTTTTCAGTACTCTTGTTGTTTCGTACTAACTTGCAGGGACCTGTTTCCTTCGTTTTGGAACACCACAGACGCTTATTGGGTCTGGGCTCTCAGCCCCGGCCTGAGCGGGACTTAGTCACGCTTCACCTCCGTCCTTTTTGGGAAGCGGGGTGTGACAGGTTTTAGTGGTGGCCCATGCAGGTCCCCTTCTTCTGCGAATACGGAACAATCGAAGTATTGAAATTCATTTTATTATCATCCAGTAATCGTACGAGTCTAATCTCCATGTTTCTGTCAATAGGATGGCAGGACGACGTGTTACCCGATCGGGGAACTCAGGCGATGGAGTTTCGGAGGACCAGAGCGGAGACTTCCGTCAGTTTCTGGGTGTGATGAAGGAGATGCTGGATGTTCAGCATCAGTTGGTTCAGCAGTCCCAGCGTGCTGCCCAGGCTGTTCCAGTTACACCACCACCACCACCACCTGCCCCACGAGCTGCTTCAGGAGTGAAGCAGTTCAACGAGCTCCAGCCGAGGACATTTTCGAGGAAGGAGGGACCCCTAGCTGCTGACGAGTGGATCCAGAGCACGGAGGATAAGTTAGTTGCTGCGAAGATTCCTGACGATACCCGAGTGGAGATAGCGAAGATGCAGCTGATGGAGAATGCGAGGAACTGGTGGCGGATCGAGGAGAGGCGTCTTGAGAAGCCAGTGGGGTGGAAGACCTTTAGATCGATGTTCAAGGACAAGTATTTCACCAAGTCTGCTAGGAGGGAGCTGCTGAGCAAGTTTATAGATCTGAAGCAGGGGGATATGACTGTCGAGAAGTATGAAGCTGAGTTCGAGATGCTGAGTTCGAGATGCTGAGCCATTTTGCCCCGCATATGGTAAGGAAGGAGGAGAAGCGAGCTGATCGCTTTCGTCAGGGACTGCGTCCGAAGATTCATGCTTCTATGTCTTCGGTGAGTTTCGCGACTATGAGGGAGGTGCTAGATGCTGCGAAGAATCATGAGCTCATAGCTCTTCTGCCTGACCCTCCAGCTGATAAAGGGAAGCGTCCTATGGAGCAGTACCGGCCACCTGCTAGGCTGGCGATGAGGCCAGTTCAGACGGTACCATTCAAGAGGCCTGGAGCACCAGTTCAGATTCAGGGCAAGGGCCCGTGCCACTTCTGCGGAAAGCCTGGACATGTTCAGGCCACCTGCAGAAAGAAGATGGGACTATGCTTAGTTTGTGGAGATGCCTCGCACGTAGCGAAGGATTTTCCGAGAGCTCGTCATGCTGTAGTTGGAGCGCCAGTCCCGCTGTAGATGAGAGCGCCTGCTCCAGTTCAGAGAGGACCTGCTGTTCGTGGACCACCTTTGGCGCCACAGAGGCAGATGTTTCAGAGAGCAGCACAGCCCAAGAGGCCGGCATACACCATGACTGCTGTTGAGACTGAGGAGCTGGATGGAGTTATAGCAGGTAACTCTTGATCATAGTCTTTCATTTCATAGTTTAGATCTTATTATTTGTGTTGTTTGTTGACTTGTTTGTTAGAGTAGCTTGGTTTGACCGTAGTCGTTTATATCTTAGGCACCATTCTAGTGTCCTCTCACCCGGCCTTGGCTTTGTTTGACTCCGATGCATCTATGTGCATCATATCCTGGAGGTTTGTAACAAAGCACTCCATTCCCACCCATACACTCCCTAAGTGTTGGGACATCACCACAAGGAACGGAGTGGTGACGGTGAACTTGGGATGTCGATCGATTTCTTTAGTGGTCAGTGGACACGAGCTCTTCGCAGATTTCATTGTCCACGATCTGCCACACTTCGATGTCGTTCTTGGCATCGATTGGTTGGGAGATTTCCACGCCTCAATCGACTGTCACAGTAAGAGGGTGGTGTTCCGGATTCCAGGGCAACCGGAGTTCGAGTTCCGCAGCAGAGATGAGTCGCTTGGGCCCATCAGATATCGGGCCTAGCTGGAGGTGCTGATTGTTACAGCCATGCAGATGGAGATGGAGATCGAACGACCAGCAGTCGTCAGAGACTTCGATGACGTCTTCCCGGAGGATATCTCGGGTCTGCCACCCGACAGAGCTCTAGAATTTGGTATTGATCTTATGTCGGGAGCGCATCCGATATCGAAGGCGTTGTACCGTATGGCTCTCGCTGAGCTCGAGGAGCTGCAGAAGCAGTTAGATGAGTTGCTGCAGAAGGGTTTCATCCACCTTAGCATGTCACCATGGGGTGCACCAGTTTTGCTCGTGAAAAAGAAGGATGGGTCCCGCAGGATGTGCGTGGACTATCGAGGATTGAATGTTGTCACCGTGAAGAATAAGTATCCGCTGTCGCGCATCGACGATATCTTTGATCATCTTGGAGGTACGAGAGTCTTCTCGAAGTTGGACTTGAGAAGCGGGTACCATCAGTTGAAGGTGAAGAAGGATGATGTTCCGAAGACAGCTTTTCGGACGAAGTATGGGAATTATGAGTTCGTGGTCATGCCGTTTGGCGTGACCAATGCTCCAGCTGTGTTCATGAATTTGATGAATTTGATTTTCTACGACTTCCTGAATAAGTTTGTCGTTATCTTTATTGACGACATTCTTATTTACTCGAAGTCTGAGGAGGAGCACAGCTGTCATCTGAGGACAGTGCTGGAGACGCTGAGGCGACACAAGCTTTATGCCAAGTATAGCAAGTGCGAGTTCTGGATGGATAGAGTCGCATTCCTGGGACACGTGGTGTCCGGTGATGTCATATCTGTGGATCCGGAGAAGGTCAGAGCAGTCAGAGATTGGTCGACTCCGCAGTCAGCGTCAGACATCAGGAGCTTCCTTGGTTTAGCAGGCTATTATCGGTGGTTCATCAAGGATTTCTCGAAGATTTCTGAGCCGATGACGAAGCTGACGAGGAAGGACGTGGAGTTTCTTTGGTCAGATGCTTATGAGGAGGCCTTCAGTATATTGAAGGCAAGATTGACCACGGCACCGGTATTGGCAGTACCGGATCGAAGCGGAGGCTTCGAAGTATATTGTGATGCATCAGGGAAGAGCCTAGGATGCGTCTTGCATCAGCATGGCCACGTGGTCGCGTATACTTCTCGTCAATTGAGGACCCATGAGAAGAATTACCCGACGCACGATCTGGAGTTGGCAGCAGTGATTTTTGCACTGAAGATTTGGAGGCACTTCTTGCTAGGTGAGAGTGTGAAGATTTTCACCGATCACAAGAGCTTGAAGTACATCTTTACGCAGAAAGAGCTCAACATGCGTCAGAGGCGATGGTTAGAGCTCATGGCTGACTACGAGATTGATTTGCAGTATCATCCGGGGAAGGTGAACGTAGTGCCGGATGCCTTGAGTAGACTTCCTACTGCGATGATGCATACTGTCGACTGGAGGATTCAGCAGGAGCTGAGAGAGATGGATTTGGAGGTTGTCCTACCTGGTGTGGTTCGTTCATTCATGAATTTGCAGATTCAGTCCACGATCGTGGATCGGATCAAGGCAGCACAGGCAGGAGATCCGAAGCTGCAGAGGATCAGGAGGTAGGTTGAAGCTGGACTACGGACGGAGTTCGTGATTCATGAGGATGGTTCGCTGCGGTACGGCAGCAGACTCTGTGTACCTGCAGGTGATATTCGTGAGGAGCTGTTGAGCGAGGCTCATAGCTCGCCATATTCTATACATCCTGGAGGCACCAAGATGTATAAGGACCTCCGTCTGAATTACTGGTGGATTGGCATGAAGAGGAGTGTGGCACTGAGCGTTGCCAAGTGTTTGATATTCCAACAGGTGAAGGTTGAGCACCATCGTACTGCTGGGTTGCTGCAACCGCTTCCTATTCCGGAGTGGAAGTGGCAACATATTACGATGGACTTCGTGACTGGTTTACCTCGGACCCCGAGGCAGATTGACGCAGTTTGGGTGATCGTGGATCGGTTGACCAAGTCTGCACACTTTATCCCATTCCGAGTGGGCCAGTCTACGGAAGCTTTGGCGAGGAAATATCTGGAGGTAAATTTCTTCTTTACTTCTTTTTAATTTCCTCTTGAGTTGGTTGTAACGTAGACCGTGTATGTGTAGGAGATTGTACGCTTACATGGAGTTCCCGTGAGCATTGTGTCTGACCGAGACACGAGGTTCACATCTCAGTTCTGGAGAAGTCTGCAGGAGCATTTGGGTACGAGTCTGAGTTTCAGCACGGCGTACCACCCGCAGACTGATGGCCAGTCCAAGAGGACTATTCAGATTCTGTAGGATATGATGCGAGCTTGTACGCTTGATTTGAAGGGATCATGCGAGGACCATCTTCACTTGGTGGAGTTCTCATATAACAACAGCTACCAGGCGAGCATTGGCATGGCACCGTTTGCTGCCTTATATGGAAGGAAGTGTCGATCGCCACTGAGCTGGGATGACATCGAAGATCGGTAGCTGTTGGGTCCAGAGATGATAGTGGAAGCTGTGGATGTCGTGAGAGAAATTAGGGAGAAGCTCAGAGTTGCACAGGATCGCTTCAAGCATTGGGCAGATGCCAAGAGGAGACCCTTGGAGTTTCAGCCTGGAGACCACGTCTTCCTGAAGATTTCTCTGAATCGTGGATTTATTTGTTTTGGGAAGAAGGGAAAGCTGAGTCCGAGGTATATTGGGCCATTTGATGTGCTTGAGCGTGTGGGAGCAGTGGCCTACCGCCTTGCTCTGCCACCATCTTTGGAGAGTGTTCACGACGTATTCCACGTATCTCAGCTACGTCGGTACGTCAGTGATCCATCGCACACGGTTGATTTCTCAGAGATTACGGTTCGCCCGGACCTGACATATGACCAGCAGCCTGTGCAGATCTTGGACCATCGACAGAAGCAGTTGAGGAATAAGATAGTCGACCTGGTGAGAGTGATGTGGCGTCACGGATCACCTGGAGAGTCCACCTGGGAGCGTGAGGATGATATGAGAGAGCGCTTCCCGCATCTTTTCCCCAGCGATGCTTGATATTGATTCCAAGGACGGAATCATTTCTGAGTTGGAGAGGATGTAATGGTCGGTTTTCGATCGTACTTTCTTTGTGCATATGCTCTTGATCGTGCACGTGTTTATTTTAGACTCTATTTGATTTTGAACATTATTGTGTGATATGTCGTTGTGTTTGTCTCTGAGAGTATTAGATTGTGGAACAACTTTGGAACGACATTTCTCGAGTCGTCCTCCCGTGATTCTATCTTATTTGATGTGACGTCACGACTTTCTGTTTTGACGTGAGACGTTTCTATTTTTAGTTTCGTCTCTCGACATCGAAATTTAGATCCGTCTTCTTCCCTCTCTTTCTTTCGTCGTCACGATCACCACATAATTATTTTAAAATTTTAGGCTTAATTTGACCTATTTTCCATTTTTTAGAAAGTTTTAAATAATTTTAAAACCTATATTTATAAGTGTTTTAATTATAATAAAATTCCTATATTATAATAACGTATTAAATAATTTTTGACCAAAATTTCAGCTATTTTGGCCGCACACAATTTTGCGTGAGGGAGAGAAGAGATATTTGTTTTAAATAAATCATTTTAATTATTTTTATTAATTTTCTTAAAACCCTAGACCTAACCCTAACTCTTTTCTATTTATATAAACCCTAGGCTAGGTTATTTTCGCAGCCACACAAACCCTAGCCGTCAAATACACTTCCCAAAGTTCGTCGCAACGTTGCGACAGCAGCCCCAGTGCACGACCGACGGCCGCCCCCGCACTTTCTCGTGCACGACCGGAACCCGCTCCTGCATCGCCCGCTCGCAGCGCTCCGCTGCAAGCCCCGCCCACTGTCGCCCGCTCCGACCGAGGCCATCTCTCGGTCTGACCGAGAGATTTCCCCGCACTGCCGCTTCGCCCGCACCGCTGCACCATCGCCTGCATCGCCAAGCGCCCGACCGACCCGCCCTGTCGGTCTGACCGAAGGCCCGCTCAGCTTCGCCCGCACGTTGCAACGCTTGCAACGTTGCAAGCCCCGCCAAGCGCCCGACCGAGAGATCCGCTCGGTCTGACCGAGGGAATCCCTCGCACCGCACAAGACCCCGCCTCCGCTGCGCTGCAACACGCCCGACCGAGAGTTTCTCTGGGTCTAACCGAGAGAAACCCCCGCACCGATAGTGTCCGACCGACGGCCGTTCGTCACAACTTGGAATCTTCCACACCAACTCCTGTGGTGGGCCCCCCAAGTCCTCCAGAGGTGTTGTGGGTCCCCCATTGACCCCTAGCACTGCTGTGGGCCCCACTTGGGTGTGCTACTTCACTGATTTGCCATCTACGACGTTACGACACGTCGTAGGCCTTCGTCGCAAGTTTCAACTTTTGGGGAATCGTGCGAGGACCAGATCTGAAGCTGAGGAGTTCTCCGTTCAGACACGACTTCCATTCTACGACGAACTCCGGTATAGGTTGGTCCCCCGAAACTCGTAGAAACCCTCACAATAGCTGACTGAACCATAAACTAAAAATCGACAATTTGAACTAAAATCTATTTTTCAGCATCAGTAAAACGTTGTACAAATCTAGAAAATCGACGAATGGACTTTGTTGACTGTGCACATAGGATTAGATCGTCGATTAGGCTGAAACATCAAAAAGTGACTTTTGACGAATAGGATAGTCCCGACAACCTAGAAACGAACCCTAATAGGATTTGATGAAATTGAGACCTGACACCGTCGCCACGGCACTGTTTTAGACGGACTTCCGCGGATGAGACGCTTGGACGAGACGCTTCGAGAGGACGACACACTCGCCATTGCAGGCAAGTGTATTCCACTTGCACTTGTTGGCCGTGCTTAGGCCTTAGTTGGTTAGAACTGATAACTGTGAACAAATAGAACCGGGCGTGAAATGATAGCGTCAGGGACGACTCCTGACGGCTCAGACTTGACGACAAAGTTTGAGCCTGACAACAAAAACTTTTGATATCGTAGGGCTATCATGTGTGTGTGTGGGACACCCTAGAATAACCCTTCCCGTCTTGTCACGTCCCGTCCCGTCTTGCACAGCATGCAGGCAATAGGGCACTCTCCGAGTGATCCCTTGTACCGATTCACAGCCTGCGGGCAATAGGGCACTCTCCAAGCTAGAGAGAGTGATCCCTTGTACTGATACACAGCTTGCGGGCAATAGGGCACTCGCCAAGCTAGAGCGAGTGATCCCTTGTACTGTTTGTCTTGTCTTGTCTTCCTTGGGGTTTGGGGTTGGGTTGAGCATGCGCACGGTAAGAGGGTCTGATCCCCCTCGAATCGTAAAGCGTGAACCCTTTCGTGTCTCACTTGTCTTGTCTCGTCCTGTCCCGCCACCTCCCGATTTGTCATGACACCTATAGGTTGGTCCCGTAGTTGGTAGCACACGCTACGACTACTACTTGTTACGCTTTAATTTCCTGTTGCGTTACTTCTTTTTGTTACTCAGTTATAACCCCAGCATGCTAATCAACCAGCAAATCGTTGTCTAAAAGTTGATACACTTGCAGTAGAGTCTGACCTCTTGTGTAGACTTTGCCTGACGTACAGTTTCCTTCTTTGGTGATGTACGTCAGGTGTTGAGCCAGAGTACGTCGACGAGGCGGACTTGCCAGCAGACAGAGAGCCGGAGGACGTTGATCCGGAGTGCGACCCAGAGGAGGACCAGAGTTAGAGGCCTCTAGTTGCTGATCCAGAGTTCTGTTCCAGTTAAGTTTGGGTGCGTAGCACCCTTTTGTTTTCTTGACTAGGTTGGGTGCTTGCACCGGTAGTTTCTCTTTTCTGCAGTTGTAGCCCTTTGGGCGTTTTTAGACTCTCAGTATTTTGGATGTTATGTTTGGAATAAAATGAAATGATATCTCTTTTCAGTACTCTTGTTGTTCTGTACTAACATGCAGGGACCTGTTTCCTTCGTTTTGGAACACCACAGACGCTTATTGGGTCTGGGCTCTCAGCCCCGGCCTAAGCGGGCCTTAGTCACGCTTCGCCTCCGTCCTTTTTGGAAAGCGGGGCGTGACACGTTCAGACGGCCGTGGGCGGAGTCAGGGCGCCGGAGATGGCGTCGAGCGGCAGGGTTCCGCTTGGGTGGCGGTCGGAGTGACTTGCCGATGGTGAGGGCTTCGTGCGAGGGAGAGAGAGTGTAACACGGGGGGCGGGGGGGTTGTTGCGTTTGCTGGCGGCTGAGAAAACTCAGCCTAGGGTTATTGAAAAGAAGTATTAGGGTGAGAGAGCTTTGATGAAAACAAAACATGCGGCTCAGATCCTTTTGGGGGGGCTATGTTAGTATATAATTTATAAAGGGGAAGAGAGTTTATTTCGGGAGAGAATTGTTGGGAGAAAAAATTGTGGTGGCTGAAAAATTTTAGCTCCCCAAGTCTAAAACGTGGATGGTTTAGGGTTGGTAGGGTTTAGGTTATAAAATGATGTTATTTTGATATATAGCTATATGATATATGTTAAATGAGGAGAGTGTGTGTGATAGGAAGAGTGGGGATAGGAAAAAGGGTAGTGCCAAATAGTGACGGAGGATTTACTCTTGATACGTAAGAGTATCAATAGGGATTCCATTAAGATCTGATATCAATTTGAATTTCAAATTGATTTGGGCTAAAACAACGGTTGGGATTTGCTTAGGGGATAACTTCCACTATGGGCATCAGGAAAAATAATCCGAAAATACCAGGACGATCGTGGAGACGAGACGAATAGGGCTACGGAGTCTGATCGTGCTTTACGCCTACCAAGAATTTACATAAAATCGGGAACTGCGTTTTGAGATAAAAGACTAAAACGCCCCTATCATTCCAAGTCGTTTTGCGAGAAAACAAGCCGTGAAATGACGTTCCCAAAAATTACTATAAAATTCTACACTCTCATACGGTCGCAACGGCATATCACATCGCATATACCGGAATCCAGAAAGAGCCAAATAAAATACGTGCACGATAAAGCACGTGCACGCAGAAAATCAATAAGGTCGGAAAGCGACCGTTACAATTTTTGATGAAAACAAAGGGGGAGAGATTATATTAAGACTGGGGATGGGACCATGAACACGATGTTACATGATGATACTTTGTTTGGGATACAGAGATAGGGGGAGCATGAAAATAGGGGGAGTGACGTCCCCCGGTTTTCAACTCATAAGAGTGCAATTGGATTGGGGATACCAGATTTAAATATTTGTACCGCAAGCGCACGGTGTTATAGTGTGGCTTGGGGATCGAACACAGGGAGGCGTGGTTGTGCTTGTATCTAAGAGGAACCGGTTCACCCTATGGGTGAGCTAGCCCGAACGATCGATGGTTTGTCACGGAATGTAAATACGGAGGATAACAATATAAAAGGGAAACCTAGGACTTCGGTTTCCACCCTTTCAGGTGTTCTCGCTATTACGACCTATGGATAGGATAACGATCGGAATTAAGGTTTAATGGTGAGACGTTGCCTCTAAAATTGATACCAGCGTCCCATGGGCCAGATATTCCGGTCAATGCCCAGGATGATACGCCGGACTACCCGGGTTCGGTCGGTGGGCATTCCCATATCCATTAACACCGACCAACTCTGGGATCCCTAAGCTCGCAACGATAACTCCCAACATCTCTTCCTGCCGCTCCCGCGCGCTAGGAATCGATGTTTACGCTAAGGGCGTGAGCTGTGCCTAGGGAGTCAACCGCCAAGTTTATTCTCCATTGGCCCTACGGTCAAAGGCGGTCTTTTTCCCACCGATGACAATGAAACACCCCGTATAACCATCTAAATTCCTAATCCCTATCGAAATCCTAGTCATATGGACGCATTAGGGAGAACCCACGATGGGGTTTCCACCAAAATCCCAGATTTGGGAACTACTCACAAATCATGTCTAAAAAGCGATCTAAACAAAAATCAACCATAAAAATCATGATCAAACGATTACAATGAAGTAGTAGCAATGCTATCAAGACTATATTAAAGTTTCACAAAGATCAGAAGATTTACAAAAACAGTAAAATTCCAGCCGTCACAAATAGAGAAAAAAGACAGAAAAATCACAGCTCTCGTTTTTGGAAACCTAGGGCAACTATATATAGAAATCGACGTCACCCGATCGGTTGAAGCATCAACCGATCGGGTGAGCTGCTTCGCACGTCAGCATCGACGGTTTAGAACTTCATCCGCTCGCATGGTCCGGCCGGTTGGCGTCTCCGGGTCGTCTCTTGGAGAAATGCAGCATCAGGTCACCCGATCGGTTGAGTATTCAACCGATCGGTTGGAAATATCCCCAAAATTGACAGAGAGTTTTGTCGATTTGGCACGGTCAGCGGACGTCGGTTGAGCTCTCCGGGTCGTCTTTTGAAAAAATCGGCTACGGATGAACCGATCGGGTGAGATGTCACCCGATTGGTTGGAATTCAGCTCCAAATGGCCGAGAGCCCTGTTGGTTTGAACCGGTCGGTTGATTTTCACTTCGCTTCAGCTTCCGTCCAGGTCGGACACGCGTGCACCACCCGATCGGTTGGCTGTGTCCAACCAATCGGGTGAGGGCTGAAAAATGGCGATCTTCGTCGTTTGACCCCTGGATTATGTGTGACTCCTCCCGTTGCTCCGGGGACTCATGATATCTTCGTTGTATGTCCCCTACACTGGCGATCTCCTGTAAATACACAAAAACACCAAAAAGTGAAAGAAAACTAAAAATCCCAAGAAAATGGGCACGAGACGACGGAAAACAATGGAAAAACACAAAGAAGACGTGTGTGAATATATAAAATATAAACACACGTCAAAATCCCCCAAGCTGAACCCTTCCTCGTCCTCGAGGAAGACGAGCGAGAGTAGGAGCTCGGAGGGAGGAGAGAGAGAGAGAGAGAGAGAGAGAGAGAGAGAGAGAGAGAGAGAGAGGGAGAGAGGGAGAGAGAGAGGTCAAAATCCTAAATCGCCCGTCAGGGCCAACAGAATCAAACACGCCATACTAAACAAGCATACGACAAAACACATCACTAAACCGAGGAAATATGAGTCCAAACAAGTGTCATGGGCCCACGCGGTGAAGCGCGAGTGAGTGTGGTCGCGTTCTAGCAGACGGTGTTACTATCTACAATGTGCAATAAAGCTCCATATACACATATCCAAGAAAAGACACAAATATCGATTCGATTTGAAATAAGCAGTGAATATATAGCTCAAGCATGCATGAGAACAAAGTAAGAATCGAATCGTATCATGCGTCAGGGACTCCACAGCTAGGGACTAGGAAATCACCACACTATCACCTAGATAATAGCTAGAAAGTTCCTATTCCAAGTGTTTTCGAAAACGATGGAGGTTGAGAAGATGTGGAGTAGAACACTCGGTGCAAATTCTCGCCTTCCCTTTATTCATGGTAGGTAGGAAAATATTCACACAAGAATTTTTTTGGGTTTTGGATATATGTATTTTTTGGATTTTTGGCTATACATATATTATTATTATTATTTTCTTTTCTCTTTTCTTTTCTTTTTGGGTTTTTCTTTTCTCTCTTTTTTTGGATTTTTGGATTTTTGGGTATATACATGTATGTACTCTCCCAAGTAGGAGAACGGTACACGACGAGGGGATTTGAACCAAGTAAAATAAAAAAGAAATCAGATTCTAGACACTTGGGCATGAGAGATTTTCTTTGCTAATCAGAGCATAGGCTAAATAGGTTATCCTAGTCCTAACTGTGGAATCCCGACACATGCGAAATGAAGTATACGATATAAAATATAGCATGCATATAGAAGCAGACAGGAGAAGCAAATACCGCATATTCAAATCGAAACATGATAATCTAGGGATCATCCCAAGACATGTATATAAATCAAAATCACAAAGTAGAAGCACACTGTAAGCTAGACACGACACATGACTTACGAAAAAGCAAAGTGGACCCACGATGCATGAAATGCAAGAGGACTCAGCTTCATAGGGTTAGTGAATGTGATTATCGAAGCCATGCTAGGTGTGTGTGTGTGTGATTCTGTGGCAATTCATCATTTGGGGTCAACTCTAGGAGAGAGAGGAGAAAAAGGAAGGAAAGAAAAAGAAAAACACGGTGAAAACGACTCAAAAACAAAGAAAAGACACAAAAGACGCAAGAAGTGTGACCCGCCAAGCTGAATGTTGCATTGCCCTCAATGCAATAAAAGTAAATACGGGGGGCAATAAAAATGGGGGAGGAAACGCACCGACACAAAGAGAATAAAAACGAGAAAAACACACGTACGAAACTGAAAAATAAAGAAAGAGGAAAAAGAAAAACGGAAAATAAAAGATAGAAAATCACACCAAACGACATATGTAAACAAGCACACCACACAGGAAAACACGACAAAACACATAAAAAATCAACTTCCCCCAAGCTGGACATGGCAATGCTAGCAATAAGATATGATCATGAAGATGCAGGAATATGCAAGGGGGAAGTCAATCGGAGAATAAAAAGAAATCAAAAAGCAGGTGAGGGACTGTCCTCGTCCTCCTCGACAGAAGATGGAGGCGTGTGGAGGAGAGAGGTGGGGGGTGTGCGGAGAAGTGGGGAGAGAGGTGCAGGATGTGTGGGTGTGTGGGTGTGGAGGTGTGGACGATGGGTGGTGTGGTGGTGATGATGGTGAGTGGTGGGGAAATGGCGACCAATTCGGTGGTAGATGGGGTAGATACGGCGACGAGAGAGGATGGCGGGGGAAGTGATCGTGAACACACCTGCAATTTCTTGCGACGCACGTATGGGGTGACAGAAGTGGAGGGTGGTGGATCTGTGGGATCGACGGCGGTGGTCGTGAGTGGAGGTGTAGTGTAGGGAATGGAAATGCTGATGGGAGGGGATGATCGCCTATGGGGTGATGGATGTGGTGAAGAATGTGAGGGGGGAGGTGATGAATGTGATAGTGGAGGTGAAGATCGTCGAGGAGTTGAAGGTGGTGGCGAGGTGGGAGGAGTGGGTGGAGGGGGACCAAAAATGTGAGTGAGATGGCGGAGAATGGTGGACACGTTCCTCTCTAGTGCGAGGAAACGTGGGTGAGAGAAGATATAAGAGGAAGGGTCCGAGGGGGCAGAGGACGAAGCACAAGCGTGCAGTGAAGCTAGCTCAGCCTCGAGAGCATGGCAAGCAGAGGCGGCTCGGTGAACGGAAGAAGTAGAGGCTGGACGGGAAGTGGAAGTGGTGCCAGCGGCAGTGGTCATGTCAGCACCAGAGGCTAGGCCTAAGAAGGCCTCAGTCATAGCCTCAGAAGTGATAGGGCCAGAAGCCGGGGTGGTATGACTGGGGCCAGCCCTGTAGTCTCCTCGTGACGCAGGGATATCCTGCTCGCCTAAGTGAGCGACAAGGGAGAGGTGATCTGCGTGTGCCCGGGGGAAGGAACGGAAGACGTAACCCCCCAGAAACTCTGGGTCGGGAGGAAATGTCCAATCTGCCACTAGAACGATAGTCATACGAGTGAGGTTGGGCAGAATGGTATAAGGAGCAGGGGGTGTCCGTAGTAAAAAGTGAAACAACCGTCGGGGAGGGGCTTAATCATGTGCATGTGCCGTAGGACATCAAGATATATATGTGTGGGTCCTGGGGCAGAAGGGAAATCTCTGGGGATGACAATATTAAACTGGGGATATGAAGCCATGATAGTAATGAGGCCCCCGCAGCAGTATTTGCCCTTGCCGACGCGGCTAATCTCAAGAAGTTGTGAATAAGCCAAGCGAATAGGGATGCGAGGGGCCTCGAAGGCGATCCCGTCGTCACCACGAATAAAATCGAATGTCATGGCCCACAAAATGAAAAGATCAGGGATAGTCACCGTCCCGGACTCATCCCTCGGGAAGAACGTGCAAGATATGATTCGGTGGGCCAGACGAAACACGGGTGAATGATGGAGGAGGCCTTGGCCTTACCTCGGGGATAGTGGTCGTGGAGGGTGATGCAGAACCAAAATTGATCGACGTTGAAATCGGGGTGATATCTGTAGGGACGGATGGCGTCGTCCCCAAGAATGGGGAATCCAAAAATGTTATTAATAGTATTGAGGTGGGTGCAGATAGATTTGTTTCGGACCCGGAAATCGACGATCGATCCCGACTCACTACGGAGAGATGATAGAAATTCTAGAGTGAGAGCTGGGTAGGACGCCGCATGGGCGTTCAAGAAAGCTAACCATCCTAAGTTAGTAAAGAGGGTCTCGACTTCGGAGAAAACTCCGAGATCGATAAGCGTTTGTGCGTGTGCAAACTTGGTGGAGAGGTGTGAATGTGCATCGAGTCTTTGATAAAAATCTTTTTGTTCAAGACTCAGAAAATGGTAACCATGCGGGCCCAACATTGGGTCCTCAGGAGGGATGATAGGTTGGGATGGGGGCTGTATGGGCAGTGTAGGAGGAGGACGTGAGAAAGGCGGACGCGTGGACTTCCGTCTCTTGCGAGACGGATCCTCCTCATGCATGATACCCTTACCCTTATCTTTTTCCCTAGCCACGATAGTGTGTGAGGCAAGTGAATGCAAGATATGACAAATGCACACAATCAATGGCAATTGAGCAAAAATATAGTAATAGGGCAAAATTGAAAATGGAGGTAAGGAGCGAAGTTACCCAGTATCGTAGTGAATCCTTGCTCGCAAATCACCCAACGCTGTGCAATTGATGGGAGTGTGAAGCCGCGGTACGTCTCTTCAACATTTTTTTCGAAATAGGGGTGGTCGGGCGAAAATTAGGACTTGGGTGGGGATGGAGGAGAGAGAGATTACTGGAGAGAAGGAAGGAGGAAGTGGAGAGATCGATTGAGGGGGATTGATGGTCGGTTGAGGGAAGAACATGGCCGATTGGGGCTTGGAGAAGTCGAAACGGCGGAGGAGAAATCGAAGTTGGGTGAAGAAAATGAGTCTTACGAAACGGGGGTATTTATAGGGTTTTAGGCCAACCGATCGGGTGAGATCTCACCCGATCGATTGGGCAAATTTTCGAAAAATTTGTTGAAAAGTGGCCACAGGCAAACCGACCGATTGAGATTTCAACCGATCGGTTGGTCGCCTCACGATTTTCCCAAGAGTTCTGTGCATTTCACCCGGACGGCCACACGACCACTGCTTCTATCAACCGATCGGTTGATTTAATCCCAAAAATCTGAGAGTTCGGCTATTCTCACACGATCTGCCACCCGGTCTCTGCTTGTTCCACCCGACCGGTTCGCTGAAGATTAGATATGGATCATTGTCTGATACGTCCCACCCGATCGGTTGAGGGGTCAACCGATCGGTTGGGAGCTTATTTCCTGCAAAAGTTCACAGATAGCATAAATCCCTCGACGAAAGTTCCTGTGGCTGAATTTATTCAACAAAATAAGAAAAATAATCCTAAAAATAATCCTAAAAACAAAGATGAGGGTTTAGATCATGGGTTGCCTCCTATGAAGCGTTGTTGTTTAACGTCGTTTGCTCGACGCCCGGTTGATGATTTTCAAGGAGGACGAGAGTGATGCCCAATGTTTGGCATTCCTTCAGATGTTGGAGCGGTGGCCTTTGGTGTCGGCGGCGGTGATAAGTAGACTTGCTGGACGATCCTCCCTCTATTGATGGTATCCGTGGCTTCTCCCTCACATTGGCGTCGACCGCTACTTTTCTTAAGATCTGGATCTCATCAGCGGTAAGCTCCATGGGCTCTTTCCCTTTTCTCGTTGTCGAAGCAACTTTTTAGAATCCGAGAGGGATCATATGTGAGACACCCGCCTCCCGAGCAACTTCTTCCTTCTTCAAGACAACATGCTCTTCAGGGTCCCCCAAGCTGTCGGAGGGGTTCCTTAAGAGAATTTCCCAGGCCACAGCTTCCACAGCTCTTTCTTCTTCAATATCCAGCATATTACAACCAGGTTCATCCGGGGGGGGTGCTTCATAGACAACTCCAAGTCAAACTCGACCTTCTGGTCACCAACATTAAGGGATAACTTCCCTTTGTTCACATCTATCAGCACGCCAGTGGTGGCCATGAAGGGCTGTCCAAGGATGATGGGTGTATGAGTATCTTCGGGCATATCCATCACCACGAAGTCTACCGGCACATGCACTATGCTGACGTTGACTGGCAGGTCGTCTACAATTCCCACCGGATATTTGACCGATCTATCGGCTAGTTGAAGTGTCATACCCGTGGGCTCCAGGTCTCCCATCCCTATCATCATGTATAGTGACAGTGGAATTAGACTGACGCTCACTCCCAAATCTACGAGCGCCCGATGGATCTTCACTTCCCCAATCGTACAAGGAATGGAGAAGCTTCTCGGGTCTTTTAGCTTGGGCGAATTCGCTCGCTGGATGAGAGCACTACATTTCACCGTGAAAACGACCTTTTCCTTTCTGGAACCTCTCGTCACCAAATCCTTTAAAAATTTTGCATAGGAGGGAATTGTCTCTAGGCTTCGAGGAAAGGGATCTGTAAACTCAAATCCTTGACCATAGCGAAGAACTTGCCGTATTTTTCATCAATCTTTGCCTTGGCAAGTCGTTGTGGAAAAGGCACAATGTGCTTAAATAATCTCAGGTTCTCCTCTTCATCCTTCTTCTTCTCTTCTTCAGGGACTCCCTCCGGAGTCGTATTCTTTGGTGTCGAAGCTCCGTCGTCATTTGATTTTTCAATTGGTCGCCCACCGACCAACAGAGCTTCCGGCTCCTTAGCGGGCACTCTTGTAGGAATTTGTGCCCCGCTTCTCAAAACGATAGCGGACACATTTGCATGATCATGCGTTAGTGCCAATGTCTAATTTGCCCCCTTGGATTCACTTCTGGTTGACCTAGCAATTGGTTTTATGCCCTTTGAAGGTTCGCCACCTGCAACCCCAGCCGGGTTGCCCCATCTCCAGCTTCAAATTGATCTTCTCCTGGTTTGTGATATACTGAGTCAAGAGGGACTCAACCGGGGAGATGACTCGCTGCTGGCCATATGGCTGCTGCTGCTGCTGCATGGGCTGCTGATTCCCGGGGGATACTGTTGGTACATTTGTGGGGATTGCTGCTGTTGCTGATACTGCTGTTGCTGTTGCCTAGGCGGCTGATATAC
The DNA here is from genome assembly GCA_030789695.1 of Scilla litardierei. Taxonomy (NCBI): domain Eukaryota; kingdom Viridiplantae; phylum Streptophyta; class Magnoliopsida; order Asparagales; family Asparagaceae; genus Scilla; species Scilla litardierei. The sequence continues at coordinate 111,873,396 of CM061137.1, read as the reverse complement.
TTGTTGCTGCGGCTACTGAGGCTGTTGATATGATGCCCGATAGCTAAGATTTGGGTGGTTCCGGTTATTCAGAGAATAAACCGAATTGGAGCTAGTCCGTGATGGATACGGCGCATTACCCGTAGGGTTGAAGAAAAGTGCGCTAGCTTGATCCACTGGTGGTGAAATATCTCCACCCTCGAAGTCTTCCAGGACTTCCGCTTCCACCACTGCTACTTATTGGGTGCCGGCACCACCAGCTCCTACCATAAGCGCTGAGATCTGGGTCTATAACAAATCGAATTTGCTAGACAACTTGTCGACGTCCTCGACTCTATGAATGCCTCCAGATCTGGGTGTTGCACGCTCATTGCACCACCACTCATTGTTTGATGCCATGTTTTCTAAAATATTCCCGTCATCTTCTTCACTTCTAGACATGAAAGACCACCCAGCAGTGGCGTCCATCGAAGACTTAAAGTCATCCCACAACCCGTTATGGAGCAGATTTATAATATGCCACTTTGGAAGCTCGTGATGAGGGCATCTCCACTGCATCTCTTTGTATCTCGTCCAAGCTTCATGCAGGGACTCGTAGCTGGCCTGAGAGAAGGAGGAGATCTCACTCATCAGCTTCATCGTCTTTCCCGAGGGAAAGAACTTAGTCAAGAAAGCGTTCGAGAGCTTCTCCCAAGAATTGAAGGTGTTTGGGTCCTTTCCCCTAAGCCATTGCTTGGCTTTATCCCGCAGAGAGAAGGGGAATAGCTTCAGACAGATTGCTTCAGTTGTGACATTGTTAACCCTGAATGTGTCACACTTCTCGAGGAAGGAGTCCAGATGTTCAGTAGGGCTCTCCATGGGTGCCCCAGAGAATTGATCCTAATGGATCCACGTCACTAGCGACAGCTTAAGCTCGAAACTTTGGGCTACATTAACCGGAGGTTGAATGGAGGAGGTGGACCCGATGGAGGGCATCGAGTATTCCAGCAGAGATTTCTGGGGAGGAAGAGTGTTCTCTCCCATGGCTTCAGCTTCTTCTCTTCTTCTCCTTTATGTGTTTAGACGCCTCACGGTGGCGTTGATCTCCAGTTCTAAAGGAATCAAGTCGTCCAGACTCCTTGTATTCATGCGCAAGAAAAATCACAAGCATCTCGTGAAGCAAGTATGTGATAGAAACAGATAAAAACAGAAAATAAAAATAGAAAATGAAAAGTGAAAAGTGAAGAATGCGAAAATTATCGCGAGGTGAGGATATGAACTAAACTCAAGGGTTCGAAGGTCCTAAAATTAACAAGCACGTTGTCTCCCCGGCAACGGCGCCATAAAGCTTGACGTCCCCCTGTTTTCAACTCATAAGAGTGCAGTTGGATTAGGGATACCAGATTTAAATATTTGTGCAGTTGGATTAGGGATACCAGATTTAAATATTTATACCGCAAGTGCACTGCGTTGTAGTATGGCTTGGGGGTCGAACACAGGGAGGCGTGGTTGTTCTTGAATCTAAGAGGAACCGGTTCACCCTACGGGTGAGCTAGCCCGAACGATCGATGGTTTGTCACGGAATGTAAATACGGAGGATAAACAATATAAAAGGGAAACCTAGGACTTCGGTTTCCACCCTATCAGGTGTTCTCGCTATTACGACCTATGGATAGGATAACGATCGGAATTAAGGTTTAATGGTGAGACGTTGCCTCTAAAAGTGATACCAGCGTCCCATAGCCCGATATTCCGGTCGATTCCCAGGATGATACGCCGGACTACCCGGGTTCGGTCGGTGGGCAATCCCATGTCCATTAACACCGACCGACTCCAGTAGCACTAAGCTCGCAACGATAACTCCCAACATCTCATCCTGCCACTCCCGAGCGGTAGGATTCGATGTTTACGCTAAGGGCGTAAGCTGTGGCTAGGGAGTCAACCGCCAAGTTTATTCTCCCTTGGCCCTACGGTCAAAGGCGGTATATTTCCAGCCGATGACAATGAAACACCCTTCATAACCATCTAAATTCCTAATCCCTATCGAAATCCTAGTTCTATGGACGCATTAGGGAGAACCCACGAAGGGGTTTCCACCAAAATCCCAGATTTGGGAACTACTCACAAATCATGTCTAAAAAGCGATCTAAACAAAAATCAACCATAAAAATCATGATCAGACGATTGCAATGAAGTAGTAGAAATGCTATTAAGACTATTTTAAAGTTTCACAAAGATCAGAAGACTTACAAAAACAGTAAAATTCCAGCCGTCACAAATAGAGAAAAAAGACAGAAAAATCACAGCTCTCGTTTTTGGAAACCTAGGGCAACTATATATAGAAATCAATGTCACCCGATCGGTTGAAGCATAAACCGATCGGGTGAGCTGCTTCGTGCTTCAGCATCGACGGTTTAGAACTTCACCCGCTCGCATGGTCCGGCCGGTTGGCGTCTCCAGGTCGTCTCTTGGAGAAATGCAGCATCAGGTCACCCGATCGATTGAGTATTCAACCGATCGGTTGGAAATATCCCCAAAATTGATAGAGAGTTTTGTCGATTTGGCACGATCAGCGGACGTCGGCTGAGCTCTCCGGGTTGTCTTTTGGAAGAATCGATTACTGATGAACCGATCGGGTGAGATGTCACCGATCGGTTGGAATTCAACTCCAAATGGCCGAGAGCCCTGTTGGTTTGAACCGGTCGACGAACCGGTCGGTTGATTTTCACTTCGCTTCAGCTTCCGTCCGGGTCGGACACGCATGCACCACCCGATCGGTTGGCTGTGTCTAACCGATCGGGTGAGGGCTGAAAAATGGCGATCTTCGTCGTTTGACACCTGGATCACACGTGAGTCCTCCCGTTGCTCTGGGGACTCATGATATCTTCGTTATATGTCCCCCACACTGATGATCTCCTGCAAATACACAAAAACACCAAAAAGTGAAAGAAAACTAAAAATCTCAAGAAAATGGACGCGAGACGACAGAAAACAACGGAAAAACACAAAGAAGATGTGCGTGAATATATAAAATATAAACACACGTCAGGGAGCATATTTTTGCCATGCTTGCCTGCACTTAATAATTTTTCCATTCATGCTCAAAATTTCATGCTTAACACTTCACACACTTCACAAGTTTTTGGTGTAAATCTTAATGTTTGGTTTGTTCTCATCAAAAGGGGGACATTGTTGGAAACAGCCTACTAGCCTATGTTTGATGATAACAAACCCTACTGAACTGTTCTAATATGTGTGTTAAGTATTGTTGAGTATTGGTGTTTCATACCAATCTTATTTTGATGATGATCACAACATTATGTTGTTGCTAATGAATATCATGTTTTAGTCTCTCAGTTTATTTCAAGGATATCTTTCTTGGAGACTAATCACTTGGTGTAAGGATGGACATCATGTGAAGAAGGGTCAAAGTTTGGACTCAAGGAGTGCCAAAGCTTGGAGATGGTGGAGAGCACTCAAGGCATCAAGATTGAAGACTTAGACTCTTTGATAAGCATTGTAATCCATGTAATTTACCTTTATTGCTTTCTCTCTCTTTTGAGTCTAGATTATTGTAATGCCTTGTTAGATGGTTTACTTATCATGCATATGCATTTAACCATCTTAGTGAACCTTAGGATTATCATAGAATCCAACCCAATAGGTTCACTCTGTCCAGAGACTCATTTGGAGTCTCTAGCTTTCCGTCAGTCGCCTGTTGAGGGAAACACAGTCGACTGGGTGATTTCCAGTCGCCTGTAGATTCTTCTACAGTCTCCTGACATGCACAGCTCAAGTCAACATTTCAATTGACTCAAACTTGAGCTTTACGCACAGTCGACTGACGATCAGTTTACAGTCGCCTGTATATTTACAGTCACCTGGAAATTGGCCAACAGTCGCCTGTATAGCGTAAGTGCAATCACTGCATCTCTCTGTCTTCTCTCCATATTTTACAGTAGTCGACTGATGTAGAACGTACAGTCGCCTGACTAATTGACAGACGACTGTAGTATTAACATCAGTCGCCTGTGCGAAGAATTGAAGAAAGAGTGCATCTCTCGGTTTTGATCCAACCCCTGCAGCAGTTGTCTGCTGAAGGTTTAACAGGCGCATGTCCTATTTGTCAGTCGACTGTCCTGGCTTAGATTATAGCCGTTGGATATTTTCTAGCCGTTGGATATTTTCTAGCCGTTGATCAGTCGACTATCTTTTGATTATCAGTCGACTGTTCCTGTCGTTTTCACCCAGTTTCTAGCCGTTGCAGATTTGTTCATTTGGCTGTTTCTTTGGGTTTTTGGGCTTGATATAGGATTCATATATATATATATATATATATATATATATATATATATATATATATATATGAGTGTGCTGCCATCACTTGAGAACTCTTGACAACACTCGATAACTCTTGACTCTATAGAAAATCTCAAGAGATCAATAAGCAACTCTCAAGTTCCCTCATGTCCCTCTATTGAGCACTTATCTCTCTTCATGCATTGAAGTCCAGCTCAAGGGAAATCATCCAAGTGCTTTCAAGCATATTCCAACACTTGGAGATCCTCTTCCATGCCTTGCATTCTTTCATGAGTAAGCATCTCAAGGCATAGGTAAGAGTATTTACTTTACTTGGTGTAATTTGTTTTCCTATTTCTCTTTGTGGGATTAGGATACTCTCTTTGTGGGAGTTTCTCTCTTTGTGAGAGGTTGTCTCTTTGTGGGACTAGGGAATTCTCTTTGTGGTAATTAACTCTCTTTGTGGGAGTTCTAGTGTCCTAGTGTATGGCTAACCCTAATTCTCTGAGTGGGAGTTAGTGATTCTCTGTGTGGGAGTCTTGATCCACGTGTAGGATTGGTTGGGTCCTTGTGTAAGGCATAAATCCTCTTTGTGGGGTATCTCCTTGTGAGATTTGTATTCACTTCTCTGTGTGGGAATATAGTGAATATTGGTGTGGCTGGATGTACCCAAGTTTTGGGGAACCATGGTAAAATCTATGTGTTTGCAATTGTTGCTGTTGAGCACTCTGTTTAATTTCCACTGCTTTTAGTGCTTTAATTTTAGTAACTTTTAATTAAGCACTTTGCTTGCTATTACACAATTCACCCCCCCTCTAATGTATGTGTAGCCCCGCAGGGTCCCTTACAAGTATGTCTCGGGTCCCTATGCAGTGTGACAGTCATGTTTAGTCAGGTTACACATGTACGTACTCAAGTACATTGAAATACGAAGCTGAAACTACATTTGGAATTACGAAAGCTGATCAAACAATGAAGTATATCTATGAAACTCTACCCTAGAGTAAATCATAGGCTATAAACATCATGGGAATTTTTTCAGGAATTATGGAAATTGTTTGAAGCCAAAATACGGGGAAATACGAAGAAATACAGAGTATATAATGAAGGAAATTTTTATACAAGTGATAAAATGGGGTGAAACTTTTCTCCAATGTGAAGTAAGGCCATATAGGATTTATAAGAAATTTTTCAGAATTTATTGGATTTATTTGGTGTCAAAATATAGTGGAATACGTCAGAAATACACTGATAATTCAGCAAACGACACTGTTGGGTTATTCACCTTCACCGAAGCATCGATACCGACCGACGTGGCCTTATCTGGACCGTTCATCTCGCATCCGACGGTCGCTCGAAGCGGAGCGACGTGGCTGCTTGATAGCCGCTCGATCGAGATCCGATGGCCACCGTTCAAGCGGACGGAGTCAACTTTGGCAGGCGCAGCTGTCTGAGCCGCTGTCGACGTTGACGCATCCCAACTGTTCAGTCATCATCCAACGGCCTCAGCGCTACCGACTTTAGTCAGCAAAGGCAGGCGCCGAGTCACCGCTAGCGGGCGCAGACGTCGAATTCGAGCGGCGACGTGGCCACATCTCAGCCATTCATCCACGATCGAACGGCTACTGACATGCCGTTTTTGTGGGTGGCAGATTTAATGCAGTTTGACTTGCGAAGCGGTCAGTTGCGGGTCCACTCGCATAGTGCACAGACCCGTTAAGCTTCACCTATAAAAGAACTTGTATACCCCTTTACATTTTCATCCATAAGTTGAGTTCTAGAGATCCAAATTGAGCACCGTTTATGGCGTTACGACCGTAGCTTCATCCTCGACGTACTGACACCAAGTTGGATAGCTAGTACCTCTTGTGCATCAAATGGCATCATGTTGATCGAGAAGCTTCTACCGACTACTTTCACGGGGCATCTACTTCTTCCTCTACAGAACTCCGATGGACATTCCAAAAGAAGCGTTGCGAAGCTACTGACATACTGAAAGACGAGTACCAGAGGGATCTTCACAAATGAGCTTTCTAAACTCTTGATCTTATATTATTGTGAATACATTGTTGTATTTGTCTTTGGTTTTTGGGTTTTACACTTTCTTTCGCGAAACGGTTTTGAGTAATCCAAATGGTTGGGGCATATCGGATTGGGAGAGCATCATAGTGTTGTTGTCTTTTTGGGCTTTGGTGATCTAGGGTTAGTCAGAGTGGTTAGAGTTGGGGCTGTAATCTTGTATGACTGTAACTGCTTAAAGAAACAATGTTTAGTGATGTTGTTCTGGGGTGGATGTAGGTCTTAGGAGACCGAATCACGTAAATCTTCAGTGTCATCTGCTTGCTCTGGTTGTTCTGTTATCTGCTTTACTATTGCTTCTACTTATCTGTTTTAATTGGACTTAAATATTTTTATCTCGCGATAATTTGGTCATCGGCCTATTCACCCCCTAGGCCCTATTTAGATCCTACAAGATATAATAATATCTAGCGGCCTAGTCGACCAGAACTATTTGCTAGTCGATTAATAAAAATATAAAATATTTCTAAAAATTCCAGGAAAAACTATATTGATAATAACATAATATGTAACTATAATCTATAGTTAAAATTCCGATTCACTAACTATGCCAAGTTCTCTTCTAAGTTTTAGAAAAATCTCTTCTTTAAGAGGCTTAGCCAGGATATCGGCTATTTGATTCTTAGTATCTATATACTTAAGAATAATATCACCTTTTTGGACATTATCATCCAAGAAATGATGACGTATATCTATGTGCTTAGTACGATCATGATGTATCGGATTTTTGGATAAATTTATGGCACTAGTGTTATCACACATGATTGGACATGTGTTACATTTAATGCCATAATCTATTATTGTTTGTTTCATCCATAAAATTTGTGCACATGCTAAACTAACGGCAATATATTCCGCTACAGTACTAGATAAAGAAACAGAATTTTGTTTCTTACTGAACCAAGATACTAAAGCATATCCAAAAAAGTGACAAGTTCCACTTGTACTTTTACGATCAGTTTTGTAACCAACAAAATCTGTGTCACTATATGAAACTAAATCAAATGAATTTGATTTTGGATAATATAAACCAAAATCAGATGTAGGTTTGATATATCTAATTATCTGTTTGACAGCAGTCAAATACCTCAGGATCAGACTGATACCTAGCACATATACTAACAGAAAACATAATATCTGGTCTACTTGCTGTAAGATAAAGTAATGATCCAATCATACCTCGATATAGTGTTTGATCAACACTCTTACCATTTGGATCTTTATCAAGATTTGATGATGTACTCATGGGAGTACGCTTTTCTGCAGATTTTTCTAATCCAAACCTTTTATGAGTTCCTTTGTATATTTACTTTGGTGTATAAATATACCTTCCTTCATTTGCTTGATTTGAAGTCCAAGGACATAGGTTAATTCACTCATATGACTCATCTCAAATTCAGTCTGTATTTCCTTATAAAATTCTTGACAAAGCGAATCATTAGTAGAACCAAAAATTATGTCATCAACATATATTTGTATAATGATAACATCAGAATTTATATGTTTGGTAAATAAAGTAGAATCTATCTTTCCAATAGAATAACCAGATTTTAACAAAAAGTTCTTCAATCTTTCATATCAAGCACGAGGTGCTTGTTTTAATCCATATAATGCTTTCTTTAACTTGAAAACATGATTTTCAAAACTTTCATGTTGAAATCCTGGTGGCTATTTTACATAGACTTCTTCCTTTATAATACCATTAAGAAATGCGCTTTTAACATCCATTTGATATAATTTAAAATCTTTGTAACATGCATATGCTAAAAGCATTCTAATAGATTCTAATCTTGCTACAGGTACATAGGTTTCATCATAATCTATGCCTTCTTCCTGATTATAACATTGTGCAACTAATCTAGCCTTATTTCTAACTACTTGACCAGATTCATCCAATTTATTCTAAATACCCACTTAGTACCAATAATAGAATGATTTGAAGGTCTAAGTACTAATTCACGTACATCATTCCTTTTGAATTGATTAAGTTCTTTCTGCATTGCTATAATCCATGAACTATGTTTGCATGCTTCAATCACATTCTTTGGTTCTATGGATGATATAAATGCACAATTAGTCATTTGTTCTAATTGAGATCTAGTTCTTACTCTATCAGAAATAACTCCAATAACTAGATCATGTGGATAATTAGGAACTTCGACAAATGCTTTAGGAAGACTTGTATTTTCAGGGATAATCTCAGGAATGGAATTAGTAGAATCATCGTCATCTAACTTAGTGTTTTCTAAAGAACCAGTGATAGGTATAGAATATTCTTCATCTAAATGTTGATAGGTGTAAAATTCTCATCAAAATTTACATGAAGAGATTTCTCAATACATAAGGTTCTTTTATTATAAATCCTATATGCTTTACTACGAGTAGAATATCCTACAAAAATACCTTCGGCTGACTTAGAATCAAACTTATCTAGTGAATCCTTAGTGTTAAGGATAAAACATTTACAACCAAATACTTTAAAATAAGACACACGAGGTATACGATTATAAAATAATTCAAAGCAAGTTTTATTCATTTGTGGTCTTACCAAAATTATATTCAAAACATAACATGCAGTAGCGACGGCTTCTGCCCAAAAATATTTTGGAAGATTACTATCGCATAACATGGTTCTAGCACATTCTTGTAACGTTCTATTTTTTGCTTTCAACTACACCATTTTGTGGTGCGTCTTGAGGAAAAGAGAAGTTATGTATTATACCATGTTTATTACAAAATTTTGTTAATAATTCATTTTCAAACTCTTCTCCATGATCACTACGGATAGTAATAATGGTTGAAGACTTTAAATTTTGAATTCTTTTACAAATTATTGTAAATTCTTCAAATGCATCATTTTTATGCTTTAAAAATAATACCCAAGTATATCTTGAATAATCATCAACAATTACAAATGCATATTTATTACCATTTAAAGAAGCTATTCGGGAAGGACCAAATAGATCTAAATGTAAAAGTTCAAGAGGCCTTTTTGTAGAGATATCATCTTTCAAATTAAAAGAGGATTTATGCATTTTACCTTGTTGACATGCATCACAAAATTGTGTATGAGTAAAAGATATATTAGGCAAACTAGAAACTAACTTTTGTTTTAGAATACGTGCCAAATTCTTAAAGTTAGTATGTCCAAAACGTTTATGCCATAATAATGTCTTATTTGTGGATGCTAGTAAACAATGATCAGTTGAAGTTATTCTCATGCATTATATATACATATACATATACATATGTATATACACACATATATATATATATATATACATACTTATGTATGTACACCTACTTATGTATGTATGTATACGTACGTACGTATGTATATGTATGTATACGTACTATACATACATATACATACGTACGTATATATATACATACGTACGTATGTATACATACGTACATATGTATGTATATATATATATATGTATATACATATGTATGTGTGTGTGTGTATATATAATTATATATTATTCTTACGATTACCTTGAAATAATGTATACATACGTACATATGTATGTATATATATATGTAGATACATATGTATGTATGTGTGTGTATATATATATTATTCTTACGATTACCTTGAAATAATATATTAGACATGTTAAAATCATATATAATGCATGTATTCTTTTCAAAAACAATTTTAAAATCTTTATCGCATAATTTAGAAATGGATAAGAGACTCTGTTTCAACCCGTCAATAAGGAGCACGTTTTCGATAATTGGCTCAGTTGGATCACCAAATATTCCAATGCCAATAACTTTACCTTTGTTATTATCACCAAAAGTAACGATGCCATCAATTTTGAATTGAACGGTGATAGAAGTTTGATGTTCCCGGTCACGTGTTTAGAACATCCATTATCTAGTATTCATCTTTCTTTTATGGGTACCTGAAAGATAAACAATAAATATTGGTACCCTTTTTTATTTGGGTCCTTAGGATTAGTCCTTAGGAAACCAAACCCAAGTTTGGTTTCTTTAAACAATTTGGAGAAAGAATAACATTTTTCATAAAGTTAGAAACATATATATCCTTGTCGTATAAACAAATATCTTTGGGGAACCCAAATATTATGCATAATTATTTTCTTAGAAGAAGTAAGAAAATTGGTCTTCTTTGAAATATGAATAGAATCCCTTTTCATACTATTAGAAGAATCAATTTTCTTATCATTAATAAATACATGCCTTTTCTTTTCTAAAATAACATTATCAAGAATATTGGATTTGGGAGTATTCTTATACCCCAAACCTTGTCTATGATTAGCAGGATGTTGTATTCTAGTAAATCATCGAGATTATTCTCTCCTTTATTAAACTTACTAATGTTAGAAGACATATCATCATATTTCATCTTTAGAGAAGAGATATTTTTATCTAAAATGGAAAGCGTGAAACCATATTATGATTCTCAGATTTGAGAATCTCATTTTTATGAAGTAGTTTATCTTTTTGAGAAGATAATGTTTCCTTCTCAATTTTTAGACTATCTACTGAAGAAGAAGAAGAGATTGGTTCTTGATGATAAAGAACTAATGCATTATGTTGAGAATTCAATTTCTTTAATCTTGTATATAATTCATTAAATGCATCAAGTAGGTCTTCATTATCTAAACTACTTACCTCATTATCACTTTGTGCCATAAAACATATATGGGCATTCTCTTCATTAGATTGGTCATTGACTTATTCGTCTTCATCTGAAGATGAAAAGTCACACGTTGCTGCTAGTGCCTTCTTTTTCTTTTCGAACTTCTTATCCTTTCTGAAGTTGTTGAATGTCATTTCTTTTGGCTTAAGAAGTGGACAATCCTTTTTCATATGTCCAGGCATGTTACATTGAAAACACAAAGAAGCATCAGTAGTTTTGGGCTTAAAACTTTTAAACTTACCTCTTCGTAGAAACTTTTTAAAGTTTCTTGTTATAAGTGCCATGTCATCATCGTCCATGTCTGAATCATCGGTGTCTGATGAAGCTGCGAAGGCAAGCGTTTTCTTCTTTATATCTGCTTGTTCTTTGCGATCTTGAAGTTGTACTTCGTATGCCATCAGGTTACCAACCAAGCTTTCAATGGTGAGAGTTGACAAGTCATTGACTTCTTCTATGGATGTAGTCTTCTTCTCCCATTCTGACGTTAAGGCTCGAAGAATCTTCCTTACTTGTTCCGTTTGAGAATAGGTTTTGCCAAGGGCTATTACGGAGTTGACAATGTCGGTGAAACGAGTGATCATTTCTCCAATTGGTTCATTCTCCTTCATTCTGAATAACTCAAACCTGTGAACAAGAACAGAGATTTTAGTTTCATTAACTTTACTAGTTCCTTCGTGTGTTACCTGAAGTGTATGCCAAATGTCATATGATGTATTGGCCCGGGAGACACGATTGAACTCATTCTTGTCCATAGCGCAGAATAGTGCATTCATTGCTTTTGAGTTATGGGTTGCAGCGGATTTGTTAGTAGTGGTCCATTGGGCATATGGAGTTTTTGGCTTCTCGTATTTAGTTTTCAACATGTTCCAAAGTTCGTAGTCGATGCTTTGAAGATAGATCGTCGTCCTTGTCTTTCAATAGGAGTAGTTGGAACCATGTAATTGTGGAGGCCTTGTAGTAGAGTGCCCTTCTGGAAATTAAAAATGAAAACGTTGAAGTGTTCGTTGGAAAAGTGTCGGATAAGTGTATGCCATCTTAACCATGAAGCTCTGATACCAAATGTTGGATCTCCTAGCACACCAAATACACTAGGGGTGAATAGTGTAAATCACGATGATATTGCAAAATTAAAAGTTAATAAAAATTGCGATAAGAATGCGAAAATAATGAACACAATCCAGAATATTCCAAATGCAAACACAGAGATTTATCCTGGTTCGGATCCTTGTGATCCTGCGTCCAGTCCTCTACCCTGTTGAGATTTGAATCCACTAAAACACTTGCTCTCCGCAAGTAATCAACATACAAAGATGCCAACACTCCTCGTGTTGCAAATTTGTACAATCTCTTCAACAAGAGATTCACCAAATAAAATAAAGAAAGAGCATGAAACAATATCACCTATAGCCTTGATAATATCGGAATTATAGCACAAGGTTGGTGATGGGATCTCCAAGGTTCAAGATATGAATTGTTGTAGAACACTCTTGGAAATTGAACTTCCTAAATGGGCAGAATTTTTGCAGAGGTTCCCCTATGGAAATCTGAAAATCACACACTTTCTAGAGAGAGAAAAAAACTTTAGAAAAGAGAGAGTGAGTGAATTTTCGTGAATTTTAGGCAGGGGTCTGGGGGTCTACTTATAGCTCAAAAAGTTAGTTTTCGAACGTTGGAGACCTGCCTAAATTTTCAAAAAATTCTGAGCCGTTTTTCCAAAAATTAGTCGACTAAGCAAAAGATTAGTCAACTAATAATGCTGCCAGGTCAGAAAATGACTGTTGAAGTGTCCTTTGACAGGAGATGGTTAATAAATGGCTAGAATCTGCTATAAACGACTAGAAACTGTCCAAATCTATCTGTTTATGGGAAGTTATAACTTTCATTAATTAATTAAAAATTAATTAATAGAAAACATTTAAAATAACTGTTGTTATAACATTTTGAAAAACTGTCTCGTAGACCAGGAAAACCTATTAGTCGACTATGAACAAAAATTTGAGAAATTTTCTGAAATTGATCCTTATGATTGGAAAATATATTTTGACCAAAAATTATTTTGTTTTTCTTAATAAAATAAGAAAAACTGTATTAGTCGACTAGGAGAAAGTGATGGTTTGCTAATTTTCTAAAGTTTGAATTTTGAGGCTAAGACCTAAAGAACTGAGATGGAGTATTATCAAGACTTTAACAATCTAACGTTATGCAAGAATAAAAAGTAAAATTACATCATATTTCTCAAGATATAAGAATTCATTGCTTGAGCTTCATCTTGCATTTTGATGTTTTATCTTGCAAAGTAACTTTGATGATTGTCATATGTGAAGAGGTTGAGCTTGATAATCTGCATCCAAAGAGTTAGTATACACATATATATACAAAATGATTGTATCATCAATAACTTTATGGGAAGAAAACTTTATGTTTCCAACAGGTGCTTTCGTAACCATTCTTCGACCTTCAAATAACCGTCCAAACAATTCCAAGGCTTCGGGCAGAGCGACCTAAATTATTGCACTCCTCCTTCGCGCTTGTGTTCCCATTGTAAGGCCTGGACAATTTCTCGCAGTGCGACATCCGATATTTGGTGCACCTGAGGAGGTGGTCCATTGTTGGCGTTGGTATGATTGCTAGCTCCAGATACATCAGCTCCATTTGGACTCCCAGAGGTGTTTCCCGTCCATTGTTTGAATGTCACCTGCATCCATAGGAGAAAGGTTAGCTTTAATGAGTATTTTATACTATGCAACCTAATCTTACTATACCGTTCATGAGGTAATTTGTGCGGACCTACATGGGCCACCAAAATTGTAACGATCTGCTCTCTTGGGCCATTACTTATTTGAAACATTCACAAGTCCTACAGTTTACCAGTGAAAACAACATAGCATACGATGCAGAGATGTACTAAATACTCAAACAAGTGTACAATTATTACACTCCATAACTGAAGTACAATACACAACACCAAATACATGAAAGGTCAAACAGAATAGAAATACATATGAAAGTACATCACACACACCCTACTCAAACTCTAGAAATCTGCAGTCTCAGGGTCGAACTCTGGCTCTTCAAACTCATGGACCTCTTCTTCAACCTGTTAGTCGTCTGACAGTGCAACGAAAGAGAACCTGCTAAGTCACAACAATTCTAGACATAGAAATAAAAGCAGTGCACAACTGTAATGCCGTGCTCCCCAGGATACCTAGGAAGTACGAATCCGTCCCAAGTATTCCCAGATCTGTAACGGTCACTTTCCGACCGAAAGTTTTTAGAGCGTATCTTTGGTTGGTTTATGTGCGTGTTACCGTAATTGATTTTATTATTACTTTCCGTAGCTCGAACACGTGACCGAACCCTGTTTTCACAACCCTGTTGGAGGCGCGAGCGCCCAGATATTTTCGTTGTTATTTTTAGACTTCGAGAGACCTAATTGCATATCTCTTATTAAATAATTTCTTTAATGAAAAAAATTCTTTTATTTTGAATTCGGGGGGCTGTACGTGTTTAAAACAAAAGAATTATAAGCATTAACTTTAAAAAAACACCAACCTAATTATTTACCCCATGGCATTCCATTCATGTACACGTTTCTTTTTATCCAAATACCTTAAATAATCACTAAAAATCCTAAGCTAACAACTGGCAGTTGAGAGGATCAATTTTCGTTTGTATCTAAACTTTTTCAAATCTTTAACTTAATCTTATCCCATATCCCAACCGTACCCACACTTCCCTCTCTCTCTCTCTCTCCCACGTGAACAACCCACTCCCTATAATAGGTAACCTAGGGTTAGAAGCAGCCGCACGATTTTTAGAGAAACCCTACACTACATTAGCCTTCAGGGCTCTTCTATTTTTAATCACACAACTCGGCCTACATTATTAAACACAACCCTAGAGAGGTCTCCCCTCTTCTTCAACCTCCATGTGCGCACCAGCCACCCAAGCCCCAGGCCATGCATCAAACCCTGCCGAACCTCCTCATGCCTTGACTCAGTGCTAGTCTCCTCCCTTTTCGACTCAGGCCGCCGGTTCTCTCAGCCGAGCAATCATCGCCAGGCCGCTTCAAGGGCCCTCCGGCCACCCTCTAGTCACTTCCAACGATACACCACGCCCAGCACCTTCAAGGCCGCGCCACCTCTCATCCCCTCAACCTGCAACAAATAAACCAGCCCTTCACTCTTGCGCCCAACATACACAAACCCTAAACAACAGTACCTCAAGCCCTTTCATTCATGCACCTACCCAAGCAAACTCACAGGAGCTTTTCTCTCCTCTCCCCTAAAAGAAAACAGTAGCATCTTTACAATATTATCAACAACCCTCCCCTTGGGTTTTCTTCTTCCACGCATCAAAACCGAACCTATCTCTTTTCCCAACGCTCAAAACTCAGGGTTCTCTCTCTCTCTCTCTCTCTCTCTCTCTCTCTCTCTCTCGCAACCCTTCACCGCGCCGGCCATCTTTCCCTCAACACGACGCCCTAAATTCGGTCATCCTCCCTCCAGTCCGTCGCTCACATCTCTTCCTTCACGCTAAACCACAACCCTAGAGCCGTAGCCGCTACTGCCCCTAGCCGTAGCTGGTGTTGCTGCCACCGTACCCATGCTACCCGTAGCTGCCTTGCTGTCGTCTCGCTGCGCTACTCGCAGCCGCGGCGACCCCGACGTCATTATCGTTTCGCAGCGCTACCTGCATCCGGAACGATCCCGAGGCGACTTCCTTACTGCGCTACCCGTAGTCGAGGAACCGGAGACGACGATGCTCATCACTATTTCCAAATCTGACGTTAGACTCGTGCGCGTTTGTCGCACTAGGTTGGTCTTCTCACTCGTAGCAAACCAAACAATACGACATTGAACCCTAAATAAAAATCGACAACTTAACCCACTAAATTTATTTTACGCTCCTTTAAAACGTTGTGAAACCGTAGATCGACGATCGGACTTTTTAACTGTGCATATAGGGTAGAATCGTCGATAGGCTAAAATTTCAAAACTGGATTTGAAACCAAAAGGATAGCCCCGGTCAACTTAGAAACAACCTAATAGGATTGCTAAACCGGTCCTGACACCCGCCGTTGACTTGTGACAGCGGACCCCGACCGACGTGCCGCCAGAGACGAGACGCTTCCGACGAACGTTCTTCTTGCCACCGCAGGCAAGTGCCCCCACTTGCGTAGTTACGGCCATGTCTAGGCCAATTTCTTCTTAAAACTGTAAATTGTTGAACAAGAGAACCGGACGTAAATTGATAGCGTCCGAGGCCCCCACATGATAGCCTAGACTTGACAACGAAGTCTAGGCATAAACTGCAAGCATGCTAGGAACTATCTGTGTGTGTGCACGCGTGTGGACACCCTAGAACAACTTTACCCTTGTCATGTCATGAACAGCTTGCACGTCATGTCTTACATAGCCTGCGGGCAATAAGACGCCCACCTAGCAGTGTAGGTGATCTTTGTTACAGAACACCTGCGGAAAGCTCGGCACTCACCTAGCAGAGTGAGTGTCCCTGCAGACCGTGGGTGTAGAGGCACTCACCTAGCAGAGTGAGTGGTCCTATACAGTGGTACAGATTCACCTACGGGAAGCTCGGCACTCACCTAGCAGAGTGAGTGTCCCTGCAGACCGTGGTGATAGAGGCACTCACCTGGCAGAGTGAGTGGTCCTATACAGTCTCGTCTTGTTTTGTCTTGGGATGGGGTAAGGTTGAGCGGCCACCAGGTTAGAGAGTTTGGCCACTTTCTAAGCTGAAGGCGTGAACCCTCTTGCTGTTGATTCGCTTGGTGTCACACAGTCTCGTCCAGTCATGTCTAGTCTTGTTTTGTTATCTTACGCTACGACCTTGCTTGCCATGTTTACTTTCTGCACCGTCTTTACTTTTCCTTACTTACACATGTCATGTTGTTGCATCATCTTATGTTAAATCAACTTTAAAATGTCGCTCTTAAATTCCTATACACTTGCAGTAGAGTCTTTCTCACCTTTCCTTGTAGACTTTACCTGACGTACAGCTCCTTTCTCTTGGGCGTTGTACGTAGGTACCGAGACAGAGTACACAGGCGAGCCAACCTTGCTTGAGGACTTAGAGCCAGAGGACGTTGACCCGGAGTACCAGCCAGACAAGGACCAGACCTGGAGGTTTCTCACCGTTGCTGTCTTCCGGGGGTTACTACTTTCTAGTTGGGTGAGTAGGACCACTTTACTTTTTGCTTAGGTTGGTTGCATCGCACCGTTGGTTTCCTTTTTAGTAGTCGTAACCATGCTTAGGCTTCTTTTATTAGATTTGTCATATGCTGGATATTATCTCCTTTATAAATGAATGCAAAATTTCCTTTGGGTACTCTTATTCTTATTGTTATGAACTTCTATACGCAAGAACATGTAATTTTAATGGTATCCCTACAGACGCTTATTGGGCACGAGCTTAACAGCTCTGGCCCATGCAAACCTTCGTCTCGTCCCAGCACCCATTTTGGGTAGCGGGGTGTGACAGGTTTTAGTGGTGGCCCATGCAGGTCGTGCAAAAAGATTATAGCAATAAAAGTACTCGCGTTCATTTAATATCCGGTTTAATATGTATAAGTCTAATAATCTCTGGTTAGATTAGTGACCCTAGTGTGACCTTAGTTATGATCTCTCTATCTTAAGCACCATTTTAGTGTCATCCTATCCGGCATTAACCTTATTCGACTCTGATGTATCTATGTGCATCATAACCTGGAGATTCGTAATAGAACACTCCACTCCCACCCATACATTTCCTAAGTGTTGGGACATCACTACAGGGAACGGAGTGGTGACGGTTAATTTGGGATGCCGCTTGATTCCGTTGGTGATCAGTGGACACGAGCTTTATGCCGATTTCATTGTCCATGATCTGCCACATTTCGACATTCTTCTTGGCATCGATTGGTTGGGAGATTTCCATGATTCGATCGATTGCCGCAGCAAGAAGGTGGTATTCGGGATTCCAGGTCACCCGGAGTTCGAGTTTCATAGGACAGAGCGATCGCTTGGGCCCGTTAGATTCCGGGCATGCCGGAGGAGTCGATCGTTGTCGCCATGCAGATGAAGATCAGTAGGCCAGCAGTCGTCAGAGGCTTCGGCGAAGTCTTTTCAGATGATATTTCAGGTTTGCCACCCGACAGAGCTTTGGAGTTCAGTATAGATCTGATGCCGGGAGCACAACCTATTTCGAAGGCGTCGTATCGGATGGCTCCTGCAAACTTGAGGAGTAGCAGAAGCAGTTGGACAAGCTGCTGTAGAAGGGTTATATACACCCTAGTGTGTCACCTTGGAGTGCACCGGTTCTGTTAGTGAAGAAGAAGGATGGATTCCGTACGATGTGTGTGGACTACAGAGGGCTGAATGCAGTGACTGTGAAGAATAAGTATCTGCTGCCTCGGATTGATGATATTTTCGACCAGCTTGGAGGTTCGAGAGTTTTCTCGAAATTGGATTTGAGGAGCAGGTACCATCAGTTGAAGGTGAAGAAGATCGATATCCGAAGACGGCCTTCAGGACAAAGTACGGACATTACGAGTTTGTAGTCATGCCGTTTGGTGTGACCAACGCTCCAGCAGTGTTTATGAACATGATGAATTTGATTTTCTACGACTTCCTGGATAAGTTCGTCGTCATCTTCATCGACGACATACTTATTTACTCGAAGTCTGAAGAGGAGTACAGCCGTCATCGGAGGACAGTGTTGGAGACACTGAGACGTCATAAGCTGTATGCCAAGTTTAGTAAGTGCGAGTTTTGGTTGGACAGAGTTGCATTCTTGGGACACGTAGTGTCCGGAGATGGCATATCTGTAGATCCGGAGGAAGTTAGAGCAGTCAGCGAGTGGCCGACCCCGCAATCAGCATCAGATATCAGGAGTTTTCTTGGATTAGCGTGCTACTACAGTCGATTCATCAAGGATTTTTCGAGGATTGCGGAGCTGATGATGAAGTCGCCGAGGAAGGACGTTGAGTTCGTTTGGTCAGAGGATTGTGAGAAGGCCTTCAGTATTTTGAAGGAGAAGTTGACCACAGCACCGGTATTGGCTGTACCGGATCGGAGCGTAGGCTTCAAGATTTACTATGATGCATCTGGCAATGGTCTCGGATGCGTCTTACATCAGCATGGTCACGTGGTCGTGTACGCTTCTCGGCAGTTGAGGAATCATGAGAGGAACTACCCGATGCACGATCTGGAGTTAGTAGCGGTGATATTTGTGTTGAAGATTTGGATACGCTTCCTGCTGAGTGAGAGCGTGAAAATATTCACCGATCACAAAAGCTTGAAGTCCATTTTTACGTAGAATGAGCTCAACATGTGTTAGAGACGATGGTTGGAGCTGATGACAGACTATGATATAGATCTGCAGTATCACCCGGGGAAGGTGAATGTAGTGCCAGACGCTTTGAGCAGACTCTACGCAGTGATGATGCATACTGCCGACTGGAGATTACATCAGGAGCTGAGAGGAATGGACATTGATGTTGTCCTACCAGAAGTTAATGTTTCATTGATGAACTTGCAGATTCAGTCAACGATCATGGATCATATCAAGGCAGCTCAGGCGGGAGGTCCGAAGCGACAGAAGATCAGAAGACAGGAAGAAGCTGGACTTCGGACAGAGTTTATTATTCATGAGGATGGTTCGCTGAGGTATGACAGTGGACTCTACGTGCCTGCAGGTGGCATTAGAGAGGAGCTGCTGAGGGAGGCTCATAGCTCTCATACAACACAGCTATCAGGCGAGCATTGGCATGGCGTCGTTGCTGCCATATATGGAATGAAATGTCGATCGCCACTGAGCTGGGAGGGCATCGAAGACCGAGAGCTGTTGGGTTCGGAGATGATTGTAGAAGCTGTGGATGTCGTGAGAGACATCAGGGATAAGCTTCGGATTGCGCAGGATCGTTACAAGCATTGGGCAGACACTAAGAGACGGCCTTTGGAGTTTCAGCCATGAGATCATATCTTCCTAAGGATTTCTCTGAACCGTAGAGTCAATCGTTTTGGGAAGAAAGGAAAGCTGAGTCCGAGGTACATTGGACCGTTCGATGTGCTGGAGCGTGTGGGAGCAGTGGCTTATCGCATTACTCTGCCACCATCTTTGGAGTGAGTTCACGACGTTTTCCATGTATCTCAGCTACGTCGATACATCAGTGACCCATCTCTCACTGTGGATTTTTCAGAGATCACTGTTCGACCGGACCTGACCAATGAACAGCAACCAGTGCAGATTTTGGATCATCGATAGAAGCAGTTGAGGAACAAAGTAGTCGACCGGATGAGAGTGATGTGGCGGCACGAATCACCTGGAGAGTCCATTTGGGTGGGAGCGCAAGGATGAGATGAGACAGCGCTACCCGCTTTTATTTCCTGAGCAGTATTTGAGGTGAATTCCGAGAACGGAATTTTTCTTAAGGTGGGTAGGATGTAACAGTCACTTTCCGACCGAACATTTTTAGCGCGTATCTTTGGTTGTTTTTTTGTGCGTGTTACCGTATTTGATTTTATTATTACTTTCCGTAGCTCGAACACGTGACCGAACCCCGTTTTCACAACCCTGTCGGAGGCGTGAGCGCCCCAATATTTTCGTTGTTATTTTTAGACTTCGAGTGACCTAATTGCATATCTCTTATTAAATAATTTCTTTAATGAAAAAATTCTTTTATTTTGAATTCGGGGGGTTGTACTTGTTTAAAACAAAAGAATTATATGTATTAACTTTAAAAAAACACCAACCTAATTATTTACCCCATGGCATTCCATTCATGCACACGTTTTCTTTTTATCCAAATACCTTAAATAATCACTAAAAATCCTAAGCTAACGACTGGCAGTTGAGAGAATCAATTTTCGTTTGAATATAAACTTTTTCAAATCTTTGACTAAATCTTATCCCATATCCCAACCGTACCCCCACTCCCCCCCCCCCACACATGAACAACCCACTCCCTATAATAGGTAACCTAGGGTTAGAAGCAGCCGCATGATTTTTTAGAGAAACTCTACACTACATTAGCCTTCAGGTCTCTTCTATTTTTAATCACGCAACTCGGCCTACATTATTAAACACAACCCTAGAGGGCTCTCCACTCTTCATCAACCTCCACGCGCGCACCAGCCACCCAAGCCCTAGGCCATGCATCAAACCCTGTTGAACCTCCTCATGCCCTGACCCAGCGCTAGTCTCCTCCCTTTTCGACCCAGGCAGCCGGTTCTTACAGCAGAGCAATCATCTCCAGGCCGTGTGTAAGGGCCCTCCGGCCACCCTCTAGTCACTTCCAGCAATACACCACGCCCAGCACCTTCAAGGATGCGCCACCTCTCATCCCCTCAACCTGCAACAAATAAACCAGCCCTTCACTCTTGCGCCCAGCATACACAAACCCTAAACAACAGAACCTGAAGCCCTTTCATTCATGCACCTACCCAAGCAAAGCTCACAGGAGCTTTTATCTCCTCTCCCCTAAAAGAAAACAGCATCACCTTTACAATATTATCAACAACCTTTACAATATTATCAACAACCCTCCCCCCTGGGTTTTCTTCTTCCACACGCATCAAAACTAAACCTATCTCTTTTCCTAATGCTCAAAACTCAGGGCTCTCTCTCTCTCTCTCGCAACCCTTCACCACGCCAGCCATCTTTTCCTTAACCCGACACCCTAACTCCGGTCATCCTCCCTCCAGTCCGCTGCGTATATCTCCTCCGTGCTAAACCACAACCTTAGAGCCGTAGCCGCTACTACCCCTAGCCATAGCTGGTGTTGCTGCCACCGTACCCGTGCTGCCCATAGCTGCCTTGCCACCGACTCACTGCGCTACTCGCAGCCAAGGCGACCCCGACGTCATTACCGTTTCGTTGCACTACCTGCAACCGAAATGATCCCGAGGCGACTTCCTTACTGTGCTACCCACAGTTGAGGAACCGGAGATGACGATGCTCATCACTGTTTCCAAATCCGACGTTAGACTCGTGTGCGTTCGTCACACTAGGTTGGTCTTCTCACTCGTAGTAAAGCAAACAATACGACATTGAAACCAAACAATACGACATTGAACCCTAAATAAAAATCGACAACTTAACTCATTAAATTTATTTTACGCGTCTTTAAAACGTTGTAAAACCGTAGATCGACGATCGGACTTTTTAACTGTGCATGTAGGGTAGAATCGTCGGATAGGCTAAACATCCAAAACTGGATTTGAAACCGATAGATAGCCCCGGTCAACTTAGAAACAACCTAATAGGATTGCTAAACCGGTCCTGACACCCGCCGTTGACTTGTGACAGCGGACCCTGACCGACGCGCCGCCAGAGATGAGACGTTTTCGACGGACGTTCTTCTTGCCACCGCAGGCAAGTGCCCCAACTTGCGTAGTTACGGCCATGTCTAGGACAATTTCTTCTTAAAACTGTAAATTATTGAACAAGAGAACCGGACGTGAAATGATAGCTTCCGAGACCCCCACATGATAGCCTAGACTTGACAACGAAGTATAGGCATAAACTGCAAGCATGCTAGGAACTATCTGTGTGTGTGCACGCGCGCGCATGTGGACACTCTAGAACAACTTTACCCTTGTCATGTCATGAACATATTGCACGTCATGTCTTACATAGCCTGCGGGCAATAAGACGCCCACTTAGCAGAGTGGGTGATCTTTGTTGCAGAACACCTGCGGAAAGCTCGGCACTCACCTATGTCACGACCCGCTTCCCTAAAATGGAGGCGAGACGTAAAAAGGTCCGCACTGGAGTGGAGCGGTGAAGCCCCAAACCAGATAAGCGTCAATTTAGTATAAGCAGGTCCCTGTAATTGCAAACGAAACAACAACAATAATAATAATATGAGACAGATATAAAATACCAATCCCACAATTGTCCACAAGTATTCAACATCACAGAAAAGCCACCAGGCTAAAAGAAAGAGTCTAAGGGCCCAGAACAAGGCCAAACAAAAGTAACAACATCACAAAGTAAAGGTGCTACGCACCGACAACAAAACAACTGTCTAACAAAAGTAAACACAACGAAGACACTAGGACTGGTCCCCAGTGTCCGCGTACTCCCCGTCCAACACGGGCGCAAGCTCTGCGTCCGCAAACACCTCACCCTCAGCAAGCAACTCAGGCTCAAGGTCTAACATGCGTCACCCAAAAGAGAAAGGGGCACATGTCAGCAAGTCTAAAAGACTTGAGCAAGGAACTGAAAGTAACTAGCAACCTAGCACTTATAATATTAAGCAATGATATGGCAGTTAAGTATGATGCAATAGTTAAAAGAGAGGCAAACACGCACGATGTAGCAAGAGCTACCAAATCACTTATCACTTATCACTTAACACTTATCACTTATCACAGTTAATCACTTAGTGCATAGAGAGTCCACCTGCTGGCCAGCTCGTGGCTCAGTCCGCTTATCTCTATCACTATTAATAACAATTATCACTTAACACTTAGTGCATAGAGAGTCCACCTGCTGGCCACTCGTGGCTCAGTCCGCTTATCTCTATCACTATTAATCACTTGTGCACTAGAGAGTCCACCTGCTGGCCGGAGTGGCGGATCAGGCCAACTCGGGGCTCAGTCCGCTTATCTCTTACCCCACCCATATGTGTCGAGCGTTGGGATTTCCAACACACTGAGCTCGCTTCTGGATCACGAGCCAGGAAGTGTATTTGGCATAGGGTTGTGCCCGCAACGCAGGTGCCTAGCCGGTATCCGAGCGTTGGGGTTTCCAACTACAGGGCTCGCTTCTGGAACACGAGCCAGGAATATAATGTTGTAGCGTGTGCTACGCAATCATGATGAACAATCAATATGCAATGCCATGAACAGATATTTGCATACCGTTAATTGAAATTAAACGTGACATACAAGCATGATGAGGGTGACGGACCAAGCTTCGTTGTCAAGCTAGGTCAATGGCGTCTAAACGGCTATCCTTTCACCATTTAGTCTCTTTTACGCTAAAGCATGGTAAATGGCCTAAGACATGGCCCAAATCAAGAGATGCAAGTTTCACTTGCCTATCACCGGGAATGTGTTGAGTATTGGACTCCCCGGATTTGGTTTTGGATGATGAGCAAACATAAATAAATCGTGAACTAACAATTTGTGAGCGCAGTTATGGAGATCGTCGCCAAAATACCACGTACAACAAAAGCGACGTCTCAAGACTTCTCAATATGCGTGATCGTGTGCCTGGAGCTTCGTTGAAGCTCAAGGAGCAATATTGAAGTCAAGAGGAATGAAGATTGAAGCTTTGAAAGACGGATCGTAAGGTTTATTTTATAGTCTTCTAGCTTCATAGATTAGAATGTTAAGCCTTGAGTAGGACTTACCTTATAAACTTCATTTCGCTCATATCTTAGAGCTAGGATTATCATAGAAGCCATTAGAAACTTTCCCGAAGCCTATCGCTCTTTCCCTCGGCTTCGAGTGCATGTTAGTTGGTTCATGAAGAGTCACCAACCGACTAGATGACGATCTAGTCGGTCGGAAACTCTACTTAAACCGACTAGTTTGCCTTCTCTATATTCAGCTCTTTCCCTGTCTACAGTTAGTCGGTCAAAGAAGAGTCACCGACCGACTAGATGACGATTTAGTCGGTCAGGAGTCCTTCTCAGACCGACTAGTTGTGTACAGTCATCTTCAGCCTGAGCTACTGTTTCGAGTTAGTCGGTCAAAGAACGTTTACCGACCGACTAGTTGAGAAACTAGTCGGTCAGCATTTGTTCTTAAACCGACTAAGTCAACTTGAAGTCAGCCTATTCTATTTCGACGTTAGTCGGTCAAAGAACATTCACCGACCGACTAGTTGTGAAACTAGTCGGTCGGCAAGTCTTCTTAGACCGACTAGTTGTCTTTGCCTGGAACTTCACCTTTTGGCTGTTCACCTCTTAGTCGGTCTACGTTGTATCACCGACCGACTAGTTGATGAACTAGTCGGTCAGTGATCCTTCTTTGACCGACTAGTCTGGTTCAGAAAAGAGCCGTTGGGATCTTTTTGAACTCGTTTTTCCTTGCCCCTATAAATAGAATCCTGGTTCATTTCTTGAAGGGGTTAAGCAACATATTGGAGATATTTTCAGATCAAAAGAGAAGAGTTATCAACTCTATTTCCAAGCTCTCTCTTCTCACAAGAATCTCTCCCTCAAGTTCTTGAGTCCTAAATCCTCAAGAGAGATTCTCTCCATTGTGAGCCATTCAAGCTAGAAGCTTGATTCTAGGTCACCATCTCCACCCTAGGCTTCCATTGCTGGTCATCTTCTTGAAGCTAGGGTTTGGTGCCATCTTCCTCCATCAAAATCCTCTTTGCCCTAATTTGGTAAGAAATCTCAAGGCATAGGTATTTTGTTGGTAAGCATTTCATTTCAGTTATATTTGAATTGTATACTCTCGGTTGTGAGAGGTTTGCGTGATCCCGGGTTGTGGGAGTCACAGTCATCGATTGTAGGTCGATTGCACTTGTGAGGTTTTCGCAAGTGTTCATATTGGAAATCTTGAGTTAGGGTTTCTAACTCAAGTATCCGGAAGGGATCCGGGTGGTTGGGACGTAGGATCACCGGGAACAAGTCGGGGAGACTTGGGTGGATCCGAACCCATTAAACCATTTGTTTGCGTTTGCATTTATTCTTGTTGATCGTTGTTATTCCGCATTGTTGTTTGTTAATTGCACGATAATTAGGAATAACACTCCTTATTATTTAAAAGTACTATTCACCCCCCCTCTAGTACATGTGCAGTAGCTCCACAGGGCACTACAATTGGTATCGGAGCCAAGTTCAAAGCTACACATAGCCAAAGTTCAAAGCTATGACGAACAACGACTACAACGTCTTCAGGAACCGCGATGGAGCTTCTTCAGTTATGGAAGGACTATCCTCCGTCAGGCCTCCTCACTTCAACGGTACCAACTACGGGTACTGGAAATGCCGGATGCAAATTTTCCTCCAGAGCGCTTCACTATGGAGAGCCACCATGACGGAGTATGTCGAGCCTTCCGAAGAAAATTTCGCGAAGTGGACTCCCGCGGAGGTCGCCGCGGAAGTAGTAAATGCCAAGGCCATGAATGCCTTGAATTGTGCGTTGGAGCCCGAGGACTTCAACAAGATATGCACATGTAAGAGTGCATATCAAATATGGAACCAACTCCTCATATTGCACGAAGGATCGAGTACGGTAAAAGATTCTAAACTCGTCGTTGCTAATAAAGAATTTGAGTTGTTTCATATGGAGCAGGGTGAAACCATGAAGGAATATTACGCTCGCTTCGTGGATATATCAAACGACTTGGAAGCTCTTGGGAAGGTCTATACCCAAAAGGAGAAAGTTGCGAAGATTATCGACGGTCTTCCATCATGTTGGGAAAAGCGTACCTACGCCATCGAGGAAGGTAATGACATGAATAAATATACCGTCGTACAACTAATGGGTAACTTGTTGTCTTATGAGGTACGCAAGGATAGTAAGATCCGGATGAGGGAAAAGATGAAGGCGTACTTGAAGCAAGACGAGCCAAAGAAAAAGGGAATTGCATTCAAGGCCGCACCATCTACCGATGATGAAGAATCGGAAGACGAATTGGACATTGAATCCATTGCACGTATGGCAAGGAAGTTCGATCGATTCCTCCGAGAAGGTATATCTTTGAATAAATCTAAAGTTAATTCGACTAATGCTTCTACTCCCGTGTGTTATAAATGCAACAAGCCAGGACATATCAAACCGGATTGTCCAATCTACAAACACAAGGAGAAATGGAAGGCATCTAAGTACGACAAGTCGAGAAAGCACAAGAAAGGGCTTGTTGGCACATTCACCGACTCCGAAGAGGATTCCTCCAGTGGGGAGTCGGATGATGGAAGAGTGGAGAAAGCAAAACTTTGCTTCATGGCTAATGAGGCAAAAGATCGAAAGTCCTCCTTCGATGATAGCGAGGATGAAAGCGAGGATGGTAGCGAGGATGAAAACGGAGAACCTACTATTGAAGAAATGAGGTTAGCAAACCAAGAAATTTGGTCTAAATTTACTAAATTAGTAGATAGATATAATAAGACCAAAGATGAACTTGTTAGCCTCCAAACCTCTCCTAAGTCTACCATCACCAACAATGACACCATTGTTGAGACACTTGCCAATGAGAAAGCAAGTTTGCTTACTCATAATGGCTTGTTGAGAAATGAGGTGAAGTCCCTCAAATCTCAACTTGAGCATGTTCTTGTTGAGGATTCGGATGAACATGTGATAGCGGATTTGACGTCTCAAAACTCAACTTTGAGTATTGAGAATAAGAATCTCAAATCACGTGTTTATGCACTCACATCGCAAGTATCCACTTTGGATGCTTCTTTGCATTCTCTCAAAGAGAAGTATGAGTGCACACTAGGCCGTATCAATGATTTCAATAGAGGTAAGGGCCATTTGGATAATATCCTAAATGACTTACTTCCGGCCAAACACCACATTGGCTTGGGGTATAAGATGGGAGACTCATCCAAATCGTCTACAACCTTTGTTAGGCCTACCTCCGACGCCTCAACAAGTGGGAGCAAACTCCCCATTGGTAGTTCTCCTACCAATAGTGCTTCCACTTCGTACACACCCCCGATTGGAAAGAAACCCACTTTGGGTAGACCTCCAAAGAGGGGTCATGCATTTTTGTACTCTCATGATATGCCACGTAGGAACACACATCCTACTCCACCGGTGCATGCTTATGATGATTTTTATGCTCCGCATCCACGAGCACGTGCGAACACTCATATGAGACACCCACATGCACGTAATCATCCTCATGCACATCCTAATGCTTATGTTCAAACATCTCATCCACATGTGCATGCCTTCTCTCATAATCATCCTCATGCATACACACATCATGCTTATCCACGTATGTATGCTACACCATATCATGGATCTCGTGCTCATCATAATGCTATTTCTAGATCTCATGCTCCTAGGCCACATGCACCACATAGAAATCAACCTTTTGTGCATGCAACCACTAGGAAGAGGGTTCCCAAAATGTACACTATTTGGGGTCCCAAGAACACTAGCGATGATGCTATGAATGTTTATGTGCAATCCTATATTAGTGATGTTATTTTGAATGATGATTATGTTGGAAAGTCAAGTTCCTCTTGGACTTGGTTTCCGAAGGGTTAGTTCCTTTAACTCTTCAATGCTTGGTACCATGAGTTTATGATCATGTTATGGGTACCAAGGCATATGTTTATAAAATTGATTTTGATTATATTAATTTACGGGTTACAATAATTTTTATTTCGTATTTCAAATTAGTTGTCTAACCCATTGGATCCAAAAGGATTTTTGGATACCAAAATGAAGTTTTTCTAGGTTCAATCCACCGTGGGATACCAACCCTACCAACTCCTTGTTTTGCGAAGACTTTCATTCAAACGGAGTTGATGGTGCTTAGGTAATGCACCAATGTAGGGGGAGCTTAATGTTGTAAGTATGATATTACATTTGGTATCCATGAGGGTTGAATGCATGCTTGGTTAGAGTCTATTTCTTTACATTGGTATCACTTTGTTTCTCCTAGCATGATAGAATTGTGAATGCCATAAATACTTTGAAATTCATATCTATTTTTGGAATGACATGTTTTTTTAAAGTTATTATGATGTTTTTCGTATTACTTTTATCACTTTGTCACTTCTTATCGCGCACTTCACTTAGTTTTGATGTGCTCTTACTTTATGTTCATTTTCGATCGATATTGTGACATTTGATATTCTTTGATGTGCACCACTCTTCTGATGGTTCATTCCTTTGTGCACATTTTATGTATGTCTCTGATATTGATTTCGTCGCTCGACGATTTATTTTGATTCAATATCTTTAGTTGTATGAAAACATAGAATTGTTTTCCATGCGCTAAAATAGCTATAAATGTTGATATTGGAGAGTAAATTCACTTCATCAATAAGTGAATTTACATTTGATATTTTGATGATTTAAGTTTTCGATTCTCGACTATGGTCTCATTGACACGCTTTGATTTTATTCGAATTTTATTTTGGTGTCATATGAAACGTGGTCGTATTCTTAGACTCCCATGCTTAATGAATTATTTGGACATTAATTATTGTCATTGTCTTCCTCCCGCTCTTTTTGGATTATGTCAAAGGGGGAGAGATATAATAATGGCATAATAATGGCATGTGCTAAATGATAATTTACCATGAATCTAATTTGATATGGTAGATTCAGGGGGAGTTAAGATATAAAAATGGATTATAAATCCTAAATCTCAAATATTGGATTTGCATTTTTACTTTCCTCGTCTGCTTGATGTATGTGCTTATTATTTCATATGGAACTAATGTGTCATCAATGCAGGGGGAGTAAGTATATTTCATTTAGTTCATTATTTCTAATTATTATGTATGTTGGTTTTTCATCACCAAAAAGGGGGAGAATGTTGAGTATTGGACTCCCCGGATTTGGTTTTGGATGATGAGCAAACATAAATAAATCGTGAACTAACAATTTGTGAGCGCAGTTATAGAGATCGTCGCCAAAATACCACGTACAACAAAAGCGACGTCTCAAGACTTCTCAATATGCGTGATCGTGTGCCTGGAGCTTCGTTGAAGCTCAAGGAGCAATATTGAAGTCAAGAGGAATGAAGATTGAAGCTTTGAAAGACGGATCGTAAGGTTTATTTTATAGTCTTCTAGCTTCATAGATTAGAATGTTAAGCCTTGAGTAGGACTTACCTTATAAACTTCATTTCGCTCATATCTTAGAGCTAGGATTATCATAGAAGCCATTAGAAACTTTCCCGAAGCCTATCGCTCTTTCCCTCGGCTTCGAGTGCATGTTAGTCGGTTTAAGTAGAGTTTCCGACCGACTAGATGACGATATAATAATGGCATAATAATGGCATGTGCTAAATGATAATTTACCATGAATCTAATTTGATATGGTAGATTCAGGGGGAGTTAAGATATAAAAATGGATTATAAATCCTAAATCTCAAATATTGGATTTGCATTTTTACTTTCCTCGTCTGCTTGATGTATGTGCTTATTATTTCATATGGAACTAATGTGTCATCAATGCAGGGGGAGTAAGTATATTTCATTTAGTTCATTATTTCTAATTATTATGTATGTTGGTTTGTCATCACCAAAAAGGGGGAGAATGTTGAGTATTGGACTCCCCGGATTTGGTTTTGGATGATGAGCAAACATAAATAAATCGTGAACTAACAATTTGTGAGCGCAGTTATGGAGATCGTCGCCAAAATACCACGTACAACAAAAGCGACGTCTCAAGACTTCTCAATATGCGTGATCGTGTGCCTGGAGCTTCGTTGAAGCTCAAGGAGCAATATTGAAGTCAAGAGGAATGAAGATTGAAGCTTTGAAAGACGGATCGTAAGGTTTATTTTATAGTCTTCTAGCTTCATAGATTAGAATGTTAAGCCTTGAGTAGGACTTACCTTATAAACTTCATTTCGCTCATATCTTAGAGCTAGGATTATCATAGAAGCCATTAGAAACTTTCCCGAAGCCTATCGCTCTTTCCCTCGGCTTCGAGTGCATGTTAGTTGGTTCATGAAGAGTCACCAACCGACTAGATGACGATCTAGTCGGTCGGAAACTCTACTTAAACCGACTAGTTTGCCTTCTCTATATTCAGCTCTTTCCCTGTCTACAGTTAGTCGGTCAAAGAAGAGTCACCGACCGACTAGATGACGATTTAGTCGGTCAGGAGTCCTTCTCAGACCGACTAGTTGTGTACAGTCATCTTCAGCCTGAGCTACTGTTTCGAGTTAGTCGGTCAAAGAACGTTTACCGACCGACTAGTTGAGAAACTAGTCGGTCAGCATTTGTTCTTAAACCGACTAAGTCAACTTGAAGTCAGCCTATTCTATTTCGACGTTAGTCGGTCAAAGAACATTCACCGACCGACTAGTTGTGAAACTAGTCGGTCGGCAAGTCTTCTTAGACCGACTAGTTGTCTTTGCCTGGAACTTCACCTTTTGGCTGTTCACCTCTTAGTCGGTCTACGTTGTATCACCGACCGACTAGTTGATGAACTAGTCGGTCAGTGATCCTTCTTTGACCGACTAGTCTGGTTCAGAAAAGAGCCGTTGGGATCTTTTTGAACTCGTTTTTCCTTGCCCCTATAAATAGAATCCTGATTCATTTCTTGAAGGGGTTAAGCAACATATTGGAGATATTTTCAGATCAAAAGAGAAGAGCTATCAACTCTATTTCCAAGCTCTCTCTTCTCACAAGAATCTCTCCCTCAAGTTCTTGAGTCCTAAATCCTCAAGAGAGATTCTCTCCGTTGTGAGCCATTCAAGCTAGAAGCTTGATTCTAGGTCACCATCTCCACCCTAGGCTTCCATTGCTGGTCATCTTCTTGAAGCTAGGGTTTGGTGCCATCTTCCTCCATCAAAATCCTCTTTGCCCTAATTTGGTAAGAAATCTCAAGGCATAGGTATTTTGTTGGTAAGCATTTCATTTCAGTTATATTTGAATTGTATACTCTCGGTTGTGAGAGGTTTGCGTGATCCCGGGTTGTGGGAGTCACGGTCATCGATTGTAGGTCGATTGCACTTGTGAGGTTTTCGCAAGTGTTCATATTGGAAATCTTGAGTTAGGGTTTCTAACTCAAGTATCCGGAAGGGATCCGGGTGGTTGGGACGTAGGATCACCGGGAACAAGTCGGGGAGACTTGGGTGGATCCGAACCCATTAAACCATTTGTTTGCGTTTGCATTTATTCTTGTTGATCGTTGTTATTCCGCATTGTTGTTTGTTAATTGCACGATAATTAGGAATAACACTCCTTATTATTTAAAAGTACTATTCACCCCCCCTCTAGTACATGTGCAGTAGCTCCACAGGGCACTACAGAATGACGGTTACGAAAGTTCGTTTCCGCGGAAGCTAGCCTACGGGGAATCGCTGTTATGGGGAACAATCATCAAAACACAAGTATTTTATTAGGGTTTCATAAAAATTACAATAGGATATGAAAACAACGGTAGATCGATTTCTTACCGAGAGGAGGCGGAAGAAACACTCTGGGGAACCCTAGGACCAGATCTGGAAGCTAATGGAGAAGTTTGAGGAAACTAGGTTTTTGGGGGATTTTGGGGTTTGATGAGATTCTTGGTGAGATTTTGGGGAAGATGAGTGGTAGATTGAGTGAATGGATGGATTGGATGATGGATTTAGGGCTTGGAATGAAGGATTGAAGCTTGGAGGAAAATGGGGGCTTAGAGGGGAAGAAACTAGGGCTTAGGGTCGTGTTGGAGAAGAAGAAAACGATTGGGTTGGGTATAAATAGGTTGAGCTGGCGGCTGCCCAGAAATTAGGGTTTTAACACAGACTAGTCGGTCAAAGAGCAACCACTGACCGACTAGTTTGGCAACTAGTCGGTCGGTCGACTAACGCAGACCGACTAAGTGTAAACAGTAACTCCTGAACGAAAATAGGATTTAGAGTTAGTCGGTCCATGAACAAGTACTGACCGACTAGTTTAGCAACTAGTCGGTCGATGAACGTTCTTAGACCGACTAAGAGTAAACAGTAACTCAACTAAAATTTAGATGATGTGTTAGTCGGTTCAAGAAGCATTGCCGACCGACTAGTTTGCAACCTAGTCGGTCAACAACTCTTCTTAGACCGACTAACGATAAACAGTAACTCCTGAGAAAATTTAGAAAGCTCACTAGTCGGTCCAAGAAGGATTGCCGACCGACTGGATCGTCATCTAGTCGGTCGGTGCCCCTTCTTACACCGGCTAATGAGCACCAAAAGTTCCGATACGGAGCATGAGGCCCCGTGATCGAATCCTAAGACTCCTAGGCTTGATCTAATAATAAGATACAACCGTTATGAAGCCCGTCACGAATGACATACTTCGAAATCGACGATCCTAAGGAAAAAACGAGAAAATACGACGAATCGATCGAAAATGAAAGTTACGGAGACGCAAACCACACAAGAGGAGGAAAATCCACCAAAACATATATTATATTATAATAAATCCAGATACATGAAAAGCAGTCGTTACATCCTCCCCAACTTAAGAAAAATTCCGTCCTCGGAATTCCCAAATACTCACGAGTCCGGAAACAAAAGTGGGTAGCGCTCCCGCATCTCATCTTCTCTCTCCCAAGTAGACTCTCCCGGCGAACCGTGCTGCCACATCACTCTAACAAGATCGACGACCTTGTTTCGAAGTGACTTCTGACGCCAGTCCAGAATCTGCACTGGATGCTGGTCATACGTCAAATCTGAGCGAACGGCGATCTCCGAGAAATCCACGGCATGAGATGGATCGCTAATGTATCGACGAAGCTGCGACACATGGAAAACATTGTGAACTCCTTCCAAAGATGGCGGCAAGGCCAAGCGATAAGCTACCTCGCCAACCCTCTCTAAAACATCAAATGGTCCAATGTATCGCGGGCTCAACTTCCCACGCTTCCCGAAACGAATCACACCACGATTCGGGGAAATCTTCAAGAACACATGGTCGCCCGGCTGAAATTCCAAAGGACGACGTTTAGCATCCGCCCAATGCTTAAAACGGTCCTGAGAAATCCTCAACCTCTCCTGAATATTCTTGACAATATCCACGGCCTCCACGATCATCTCAGGTCCCAACAACTCCCGATATCCAACGTCATCCCAACTCAATGGCGATCGACATTTCCTCCCATAAAGAGCGGCGAAAGGCGCCATGCCAATACTCGCCTGGAAGCTGTTGTTGTAGGAAAACTCCACCAAATGCAGATGGTCCTCCCACGAACCCTTGAAATCCAACATGCACGCCCTCAGCATGTCTTCCAAAATCTGAATCGTCCTCTCGGACTGGCCATCCGTCTGCGGATGGTACGCCGTGCTGAAACTCAGACGCGTACCCAAACTCTTCTGCAAACTCTGCCAAAACTGAGATGTGAACCTCGTGTCTCTGTCCGACACGATACTCACGGGGACTCCATGAAGTCGCACGACTTCCTCCATATATCTCCTCGCTAGCACCTCCGTGGACTGCCCCACTCGGAACGGAATAAAGTGCGCAGATTTGGTCAATCGATCTACGATCACCCAAATCGCGTCATTCTGCTTCGGGCTCCGAGGTAGTCCAGTCACGAAGTCCATAGTGATGTGCTGCCACTTCCACTCCGGAATCGGAAGCGGTTGTAGCAACCCGGCCGTACGCTGATGCTCCGCCTTCACTTGCTGGCAAACCAAGCACTTGGCTACACTCCGAGCCACGCTCCTCTTCATACCATGCCACCAATAATTCAGACGAAGATCCTGGTACATCTTGGTGCCACCAGGATGCACAGAATACGGCGAACTGTGTGCCTCCACCATCAGCTCCTCTCTGATATCCCCAGCTGGCACACACAACCTGGCTCCAAATCTCAGCGAGCCATCCTCATGAATCAAAAAGTCAGTCCGCAGACCGGCTTCCACCTGCTCCCGAATACTCACTAGTTTCGGATCCTCAGCCTGGCCAGCCTTAATCCGATCCACGATTGTCGACTGTACCTGCATGTACATCAACGAAGAAGCCTCCCCAGGAAGAACAATCTCCACGCCAGACTCGCAAAAATCCTGCTGCAATCTCCACTGCGAGGTCAAAATCATCACCGCTGGAAGCCTACTCAAAGCATCTGGAACCACATTCACCTTGCCAGGGTGATACTGCAAATCAATCTCGTAATCCGCCATAAGCTCCAACCATCGACGCTGTCGCATGTTGAGCTCCTTCTGAGTGAAAATATACTTCAAGCTTTTGTGATCGGTGAAGATTTTCACTTTCTCACTCAACAAGAAGTGCCTCCAAATCTTAAGAGCAAACACAACGGCAGCCAACTCCAAATCATGCGTCGGGTAATTCTTCTCATGAACCTTAAGCTGACGAGACGCATACGCTACAACATGCCCGTGCTGATGCAACACACAACCGAGACCCTTGCCATAAGCATCGCAAAAGATCTCAAATCCACCGCTGCGATCAGGCACAACAAGAATAGGGGCACTCGTCAACCTCTCCTTCAGAATACCAAAAGCACTCTCACAATCACCCGACCAAACATAAGCAACATCCTTCCGCGTCAACCTGGTCATCGGCTCAGCAATACGGGAAAAGTCCTTAATGAATCGCCGATAGTAACCAGCAAGTCCAAGGAAACTCCGAATCTCAGACGCAGACGACAGAACAGGCCACTCCCTGATGGCCCTAATCTTCTCGGGATCCACAGAAATACCATCTCCAGTCACCACATGCCCAAGAAAAGCAACTCGATCCAGCCAAAACTCGCACTTCGAAAACTTAGCATACAAACGATGCTTCCTCAAAATTTCCAATACCGTCCTCAAGTGCGATGCATGCTCTTCCTCCGACTTCGAATAGATCAGAATGTCGTCGATAAAGATAACGACAAACTTATCCAAAAAGTCGTAGAAAATCATGTTCATCAGATTCATGAAAACTGCGGGCGCGTTAGTTACGCCGAAAGGCATAACCACAAACTCATAGTGTCCATACTTTGTCCTGAACGCTGTCTTCGGAACATCATCCCTCTTCACCTTCAACTGATGGTAACCACTCCTCAAATCCAATTTAGAAAACACCCTCGAACCTCCAAGCTGATCAAAAATATCATCGATGCGAGGCAACGGGTATTTATTCTTAATGGTCACCGCATTCAATCCCCGATAGTCCACGCACATGCGACGCGAACCATCCTTCTTCTTAACCAGCAACACCGGTGCTCCCCACGGAGACACACTAGGATTAATATAACCCTTCTGCAACAGCTCATCCAACTGCTTCCGCAACTCTTCCAATTCTGCAGGTGCCATACGATACGGCGCCTTCGAAATCGGCTGCGCACCTGGAAGAAGATCGATAGAAAATTCCAAAGCTCGATCAGGTGGCAACCCAGACATCTCCTTGGGGAAGACGTCGCCAAAATCTCGCACCACAGCTGGCCACTCCAGCTCCATCTGCATAGCTACAGCCTCCACCGGCCTGGCCCGAAATCTGACAGGGCCAAGCGAACTGCTACCACGACTAAACTCAAATACTGGATGTCCGGGAATCTCGAACACCACTTTCTTCCTCCTGCAGTCGATCGTAGCATAGAAGCTCGCAAGCCAATCCATCCCAAGGACCGCATCGTAGTTGGTGATGTTGTGGACAATAAAATCAGCATAAAGCTCATGTCCACACACCACCACAGAGCAAGGACTGCATCCACGATGCACCGTGACTACTCCATTCCCTGTGACGATATTCCAACTCTTGGAGAGAGGGGACGTCGACAAGGAATGCTTCTCCACGAAGCTCTGGGCCAAAATGCACATTGACGCACCTGAGTCAAAGAGGACTCGGGCAGGGAACGTGCAAACCAAAACCACACCTAACAAACAGTCTAATCGATCAAATCTTATTCTAGCAACACCATACACAAGCATTCACATAATTTAACAATCAATTAATTAAGGAAGGAACAATCTAGATCGAAAGTTACCTGCAATGACCTCATCCATGGCCAAAACCTCCTCCTCAGTCATCAGAAATGCCTGCCTCCTCGGCGGAGCGGCCCGCTGAAAAGCCTGCTTCTGCGGAACGAGGGGCACCCCACGACCAGCGGGCACCGGGGCTCTCTGCTGCAACGGCGGGGCGGCAATAGGTGTCCCCCAAGGTTGCCTCAACCTCGGGCACTCCCTGAGAGCATGGGCGGGATCTCCACAAGCAATACATTGCCCCAAGAACTTCCTACACGATTCCTTGATATGACCCTCCTTGCCACAGAAATGGCAAACCTTCCGAACAGGCCCTCCTGGCCTCTTGAACTGAACAGGCTGGTTCGGCCTGAATCCAGGTCGAACCACAGCTCTCGCCTGCTCCACAGGCCTCTTCCCAGCACCAACAACAGACCCCTTCCTCTGGTTCACAAGCAGCTCCTGCCTCTTGGCAGCGACCAAAACCTTCTGATAAGATTCCCGGTCAGAAGAGGTCACAAAGCTCTGGAGCTCTGAAGCAAGCCCCTGCAGAAACCTCTGAGCTCTCTCCTCAGCGTCCTGCACCATCTTTGGTGCAAACCGACTCAGCCTCATGAACTCCTGGTGGTACATGTCCACCGACGAGTTCCCCTGCTTCAGGTCGATAAAACGCTGCAGCATCTCTTCCCTGGCAGCCTTCGGGAAGAACTCACCATCAAATCTGGCCTTGAAGGTAGCCCAGACGATCGGCTCTACCAACATCTTTTCCTCAGC
The DNA here is from genome assembly GCA_030789695.1 of Scilla litardierei. Taxonomy (NCBI): domain Eukaryota; kingdom Viridiplantae; phylum Streptophyta; class Magnoliopsida; order Asparagales; family Asparagaceae; genus Scilla; species Scilla litardierei. The sequence goes on along the minus strand of CM061137.1, from coordinate 111,836,078 downwards.
ATCCCACCAATTCCTGGCGTTATCCTTCAGCTGGCGCTTCGCCAAGTCAACCCAACTAACTTCGTTGACCTTGGACATCTTCAGGTTGTCCTCAATATTCCTCATTCATTCATCAGCAGCTAGTGGACCTTCGGTTCCATCAAAATACGCAGGACCCAGCTCTCTGAACTGCTTCGCCCCGGGCTCAGGGCGAGGGGCTTCCACCACCCGAGCAGCTCGAGTCACCGGAGCATTCTGCACCTGCAGAAGCACACCCTGCTGAACCTGCATCATCTGCAACATCATCCTCATCATCTCCCCATTAGTGGGCTCCCGCTCAGGCTCCTCGTCATGAGGGGGCGCACCACTACCACCGCCTCGGGTGATCCGCCTTCCTGCCATCTAATGACGCAGAAAACGAAACAATTAGACTCATAGCTTAGGGCTCAGATGTCGAACTTATTTGTTGGACAATCTTATATCATTATCGTTATCCCAATAGTTGCAGTTACAGAGGACCTGCATGGGCCGCCACTAAAACCTGTCACGACCCGCTTCCCTAAAATGGAGGCGAGACGTAAAAAGGTCCGCACGGGAGTGGAGCGGTGAAGCCCCAAACCCGATAAGCGTCAATTTAGTATAAGCAGGTCCATGTAATTGCAAACGAAACAACAACAACAATAATAATATGAGACAGATATAAAATACCAATCCCACAATTGTCCACAAGTATTCAACATCACAGAAAAGCCACCAGGCTAAAAGAAAGAGTCTAAGGGCCCAGAACAAGGCCAAACAAAAGTAACAACATCACAAAGTAAAGGTGCTACGCACCGACAACAAAACAACTGTCTAACAAAAGTAAACACAACGAAGACACTAGGACTGGTCCCCAGTGTCCGCGTACTCCCCGTCCAACACGGGCGCAAGCTCTGCGTCCGCAAACACCTCACCCTCAGCAAGCAACTCAGGCTCAAGGTCTAACATGCGTCACCCAAAAGAGAAAGGGGCACATGTCAGCAAGTCTAAAAGACTTGAGCAAGGAACTGAAAGTAACTAGCAACCTAGCACTTATAATATTAAGCAATGATATGGCAGTTAAGTATGATGCAACAGTTAAAAGAGAGGCAAACACGCACGATGTAGCAAGAGCTACCAAATCACTTATCACTTATCACTTAACACTTATCACTTATCACAGTTAATCACTTAGTGCATAGAGAGTCCACCTGCTGGCCAGCTCGTGGCTCAGTCCGCTTATCTCTATCACTATTAATAACACTTATCACTTAACACTTAGTGCATAGAGAGTCCACCTGCTGGCCACTCGTGGCTCAATCCGCTTATCTCTATCACTATTAATCACTTGTGCACTAGAGAGTCCACCTGCTGGCCGGAGTGGCGGATCAGGCCAACTCGGGGCTCAGTCCGCTTATCTCTTACCCCACCCATATGTGTCGAGCGTTGGGATTTCCAACACACTGAGCTCGCTTCTGGATCACGAGCCAGGAAGTGTATTTGGCATAGGGTTGTGCCCGCAACGCAGGTGCCTAGCCGGTATCCGAGCGTTGGGGTTTCCAACTACAGGGCTCGCTTCTGGAACACGAGCCAGGAATATAATGTTGTAGCGTGTGCTACGCAATCATGATGAACAATCAATATGCAATGCCATGAACAGATATTTGCATACCGTTAATTGAAATTAAACGTGACATACAAGCATGATGAGGGTGACGGACCAAGCTTCGTTGTCAAGCTAGGTCAATGGCGTCTAAACGGCTATCCTTTCACCGTTTAGTCTCTTTTACGCTAAAGCATGGTAAATGGCCTAAGACATGGCCCAAATCAAGAGATGCAAGTTTCACTTGCCTATCACCGGGAATGACGGTTACGAAAGTTCGTTTCCGCGGAAGCTAGCCTACGGGGAATCGCTGTTATGGGGAACAATCATCAAAACACAAGTATTTTATTAGGGTTTCATAAAAATTACAATAGGATATGAAAACAACGGTAGATCGATTTCTTACCGAGAGGAGGCGGAAGAAACACTCTGGGGAACCCTAGGACCAGATCTGGAAGCTAATGGAGAAGTTTGAGGAAACTAGGGTTTTGGGGGATTTTGGGGTTTGATGAGATTCTTGGTGAGATTTTGGGGAAGATGAGTGGTAGATTGAGTTAATGGATGGATTGGATGATGGATTTAGGGCTTGGAATGAAGGATTGAAGCTTGGAGGAAGATGGGGGCTTAGAGGGGAAGAAACTAGGGCTTAGGGTCGTGTTGGAGAAGAAGAAAACGATTGGGTTGGGTATAAATAGGTTGAGCTGGCGGCTGCCCAGAAATTAGGGTTTTAACACAGACTAGTCGGTCAAAGAGCAACCACTGACTGACTAGTTTGGCAACTAGTCGGTCGGTCGACCAACGCAGACCGACTAAGTGTAGACAGTAACTCCTGAACGAAAATAGGATTTAGAGTTAGTCGGTCCATGAACAAGTACTGACCGACTAGTTTAGCAACTAGTCGGTCGATGAACGTTCTTAGACCGACTAAGAGTAAACAGTAACTCAACTAAAATTTAGATGATGTGTTAGTCGGTTCAAGAAGCATTGCCGACCGACTAGTTTGCAACCTAGTCGGTCAACAACTCTTCTTAGACCGACTAACGATAAACAGTAACTCCTGAGAAAATTTAGAAAGCTCACTAGTCGGTCCAAGAAGGATTGCCGACCGACTGGATCGTCATCTAGTCGGTCGGTGCCCCTTCTTACACCGGCTAATGAGCACCAAAAGTTCCGATACGGAGCACGAGGCCCCGTGATCGAATCCTAAGACTCCTAGGCTTGATCTAATAATAAGATACAACCGTTATGAAGCCCGTCACGAATGACATACTTCGAAATCGACGATCCTAAGGAAGAAACGAGAAAATACGACGAATCGATCGAAAATGAAAGTTACGGAGACGCAAACCACACAAGAGGAGGAAAATCCACCAAAACATATATTGTATTATAATAAATCCAGATACATGAAAAGCAGTCGTTACAACCTAACAGAGTGAGTGTCCCTGCAGACCGTGGGTATAGAGGCACTCACCTAGCAGAGTGAGTGGTCCTATACAGTGGTATAGATTCACCTACAGGAAACTCAGCACTCACCTAGCAGAGTGAGTGTCCCGACAGACCGTGGTGATAGAGGCACTCGCCTAGCAGAGTGAGTGGTCCTATACAGTCTCGTCTTGTCTTGTCTTGGGGTGGGGTTAGGTTGAGAGGCCACCAGGTCAGAGAGTTTGGCCACTTTCTAAGCTAAAGGCATAAACCTTCTTGGTGTCGAGTTGCTTGGTGTCACACAGTCTCGTCCAGTCATGTCTAGTCTTGTCTTGGTAGCTTACGCTACGACCTTGCTTGCCACGTTTACTTTCTGCACCGTCTTTACTTTTCCTTACTTATACATGTCATGCTGTTGTATCATCTCATGTTAAATCAACATTAAAATGTCGCTCTTAAATTGCTATACACTTGCAGTAGAGTCTTTCTCACCTTTCCTTGTAGACTTTACTTGACGTACAGCTCCTTTCTCTTGGGTGTTGTACGTCAGGTACCGAGACAGAGTACACAGGCAAGCCGGCCTTGCATGAGGACTTAAATCCAGATGACGTTGACCTAGAGTACCTACCAGATGAGGACTAGACCTGGAGGTTTCTCACTGTTGCTGTCTTCTAGAGGTTACTACTTTCTAGTTGGGTGAGTAGGACCGCTTTACTTTTTGCTTTGGTTGGGTGCATCGCACCATTAGTTTCCTTTTTAGTTGTCGTAGCCATGCTTAGGCTTCTTTTATTAGATTTGTCATATGCTGGATATTATCTCCTTTATAAATGAATGCAAAATTTCCTTCGAGTACTCTTATTCTTATTGTTATGAACTTTATACGCAAGAACATGTAATTTTAATGGTATCCCTACAGACGCTTATTGGGCCCGAGCTTCACAGCTCTGGCCCATGCGGACCTTCATCTCGTCTCCGCACCCATTTTGGATAGCGGGGCGTGACAAGATCAGCGAGTGTGAAGAAGAAAGAGAAGGAAGAGAGAAGAGGAGTACATCATAAACCAGCAGGCCACCGCGCATGTGCTGGAAAGTACACGTAATGCTCCAACAGAAATAATACAGAAACGTACATCTCAAAGAACTCAATACGTAGAAGACATTTTTACAGTATATTAAAAAGTACATTACATATACATCCACTGTTAAGAGGGGTACAAAAGGGAAACAAAAGAGAAAATCCAGACAACCCACAAAAGACAAAATGTTCATGCCTGGTACAACTCATTCCCTATACTATTCTTGAGAACTCAACTGTACAAAGTTGCCCTCTGTGGGCTCCATCTCAGAGTAAACTCCTTAGACAAGTCCTGCTCTATCTGCACTGCTTCTAATCCTAGAAAAAGTAAATGGGACACGTCAACGTGTGACCTTGTAGGATAATCTAACTACGCTAGGTAGGGTCAGTCTCAGAACTGTACTAACTAACTAAGGTCTGGTCACCGACGGTAAACATGTTAACTATTAACAGTATTCAGACAGGTACTGAAAATGAAAGACTACTGAATTGATATGCACAAATAAAATAAACATCACAGGCAAGTACTGAATGGTAAGGACTGTAGAGCTAATATGCGTAAAGTAAAAGCAGACAACCCACATATGCACATGATGCACACGAAATGATTATGAATGCATATGCAATACCTAAGGGATCGTATCTATGCCAGCGTGCCTACAACGTGCACATCTCCATCTGTGGCAGCATTATGGATTCAAGAGGTGGCCCCTGGGGAATTCTCCCAACTCCAACCGTATCAATTTGCTCCATTGTGAATAGTGACATCCGTGTCCAAGATTTCATACATCACATCTCATGTATCACATGTCACTTTCTCATCTCTTTTCATATGCCATAGCAAGTGTCACATGACACATTCATGCCAACATCTATCTTTATATCACATCAGATAATCACATGCATAACGGAGCATCTTAAAGGAAATTAACAAGGATGTACAAGGACATGGCATAGTTATCATGAATATTTGCATGTTATCAAAACATGGGCATACTTAGATTAACATGGATGGGAGCATAAAATACAAATATAGCATAGAACATAATGAAGCATTATATTAACATCATGGAGTCCTCTTCTATGCATATGAAAACATAGATGTAACATGAGAAGTATAGCATACATAATTAACATGAACTTTGAATAACTTGTGGCATGGTCAATGGCATATATAGCTTAGACATGAAGCATAAAGATTAACATGTAATTTACAACATCTAAATCAATCATAAAACATGAATCACAAGCTAAAAACAATCCACACAGTCGTTTGGACAAATCAATACGACCGTGTGGAGCATAACAATTTGGGAGCTCAACGAAACATAACCACACGGTCGTTTGGAGCCTCCACACGACCGTGTGGAATAATAATTAGCAATACACAAAAATGCGAGCACACTGTCGTTAGGTCTATCCACACGATCGTGTGGAGGGATTCCTAGCATTGGTTAACACGGTCGTTCTGAGAACGACACGACCGTGTCTACAAATCTTGGGTCGTTCCATAGGAATTCGTCCGAATCGACACGACCGTTCTCATAAAAGATCTATTCGGTCATCGACACGACCATGTCACGGTCGTGTGGAACTGCTGGCGTTTGATTTGTGAACTACGGTCGATCGAGACGACCGTTTTACGATCGTGTCGATTGAACGCTATCAATTTCTACGAAAAATGCACATCTAATTCTATGCAATTCTTGAGAGATAATCCTAGCTTAGAGTAGATAGATCTCCTACCATGTGAGTCCTTCATCCTACAATCTCTGGACCTTCTTCTCCTTGAAGAGCTCTCCAAATTCTCAAGCTTCTCTCCAATGGTAAGGATATTAGGAATTTAGGGCTTGAAGTTGGCAATGGGGTTGTGAAGGGAGGTGGTGGCCTGGTGGAGGAGATGGAGTAGCAAGAGGTTGTGGTGGGGGTTCGACCAGAGAGGAGGAAGGGGTTGGGTCCATGCGTGAGTGAGGAAGGAAAATGAGAAGAGATGGGCTCTCTCTTGCTGGGTTGTTTTGGGTCTGCTGGTTCCTGCTTGAGGGAGAGGAAAAGATAGAGTGTTTTGGGTTTCTTTCTCCCCTTTTCTATTTCCATTCCTTTTTCTTAAAATCAATTAACCTCATCAAGCCATATGTCCCCCTATGTGTCAAAAAGTATGTGGGGTTTTAGGGAAATAGGACACATCACAAGGTAGTGTGTCATCATGTGATATTTGGATTTTTGCATTTAAATAAAATTAGAAATACACTTACTATACCCTATACACACTACATAATATATAGTTCATCTAATACATTATGCTTTATAATCAAATGAATTTTTTCAAATTATTAAAAATAATTCTACCATTTAAAAATTAAGGAAAAATTCTTGAAAATACACAACAATAATACACATATAAATACGATCAAGAATATGTATATAATACACGTACATGTGAATACAGGGTATTACAACAAGCATGAAATATAGCAGGCAGCGAAGAGAAACTACTCACATGCATGCAAGTGTGAAGAGTAAAGTGAAGGTGGCAGTACAAGTGTGTACGGGAGCATCAACTGTGACATGGTATACATGGCATGGTAGTAAGAACCAAAGGCATGCAAATTAATAACAGAAATAAGACGAAGAGTAGTACTATAGTGGTGCAAGCAGTATTTAAACTAGAAATTATGTGACTCAAGCAGGAGAGTATGATATGCGACCATTGAGTTCATCTCTTCCCTGGGTGCGCTTACCCAGACGATGCCGAAACATATACAGCGGGGCATGTATTGCCGAAACGTAGGCAGCGAGACGGGATGCCGAAACACAGGCAGCGGGACGAGAAGATGAACTCCAGTCACTCCCACACACTCTCAACGATGAGTTACCCTAAAAACTCAGTGAAGTGTCAAGTGTTCAAGATTTACATTTATGTTCCATTATAATCTTCAACATGATATTCCAACATGAGATTCAATCTGAGGGTTTTGATTGAGATTCAACATGAGATTCCTACTCAAGATTCCACACAAATTCCAAATGAATTCTACACGAAATTCCATGCATAGTTTCCAAGTGCAAGCATAAAAACATGATGGGTAAGGGTGCACGTGACAAAGGTGTTAACATGGTGAATATGAGTTTACGTACGATGAGTATAGTAAAGAGATGCATGTAAAGGGTCGAAGTAACTCATTCACGGTATATATAATCAATGTTCACATTTGATGATAAGTAGAATTCTAGTTTGATTCAGGTGAACATGGCCAGTCAGGTTTGGCCAGGTAAGATCACTATCCCTAGATAAGGCATGCCATACTAAGGTGATCCAGCCTTAGACACCAAACGATCCCCAAGACCGGCTCGAGGATACCTTAAGAATGCAAATTATCAACTTTTGCTTCATCGATATAGTTATGGACATACTTAATATGCAGTTGAGCAGTTCTCTATTTAATTAGGTCTTTACGTTGGTAATGTCGTATGTTCAAGTCAATTTTAATTTGAGACGATAGTCGTTCTGCGGCTATATGTGATATCATATAGTTCATACCAGTACACTTGTTTAAACTTCTAAAACTAGAATTAGAGTGACTTGCGGGTTTCAAGATCGTCGTAGGAAGACAAGGTTGGAACTAGGGGGCCACCAAGGGTGCTCGTGTGCCAGAATTGGTTCCTGCAAACATAAAATATAAGTGCTTAAAGGTTATTCTTTTTTCTAACTATTTTTCTTAATGTTTGTATTTTTATAATAGCTTAAAATAGGTTTTAAAATGCATATGAATATTTTTAGAAATATGAGAAGTGAAGGATATAATTTTATTTAGGAAGAAAATAATTTTCTAAAGCTCATACGTATTTTTTTATAATGTTTAAACAATTAAAATAAATTTTATTGCTTTAAAACAAATTATAAACTAATTTTTAAAATTAAAAATTAGCTATCGTATAAGCTGGACGATTTGTTTAGAAAAATGTACATGTCAGAAATTTTTGTATAATGCCAAAATTTTACACTCGACTAGTAGAATACAAATGTACTTTTTATATGTTGGAGTTTACGTGTAGTATGAAAAATATATGTATTTTAGCAAATCTGAATTAAATGATGTAAACTTTGAAAGTTCATAACTTGATAAATAAGTATCCGATTGGGACGATTCTGGTGCCTACGCATTCGTGGCAACGCATAGAGTCGTTTGGTATTTTTAGATTTTCTTTATGGTTTCTAGATTTTCAGTTTTCAGTTTTTATATTTTCTTCCACTTTATCTCTCTTCTTCCTCTCTTCTCTCTCTCTTCTCTTTCTTCTCAATTGCGGCTGTGTTGTTGCTCCTATGTGCACGCGTGTTGTTGCAGCTACGAGGGGAGGGAGCACCGGCTGGGGGGCCGTGCGACTGGGGGGTGGATGGTCGGCCGCGGTGGGTCGGCTGGTCGGCCGACAGGTGGTGGCAGCTTCGATGGGATGCGTGGTGGGTTCTTTGAAGCTCGTCGATGTCCATGGAGGCGGCAAGAGCTTGCCGTTCATCAGAGGGCACGGAGGATGCCTAGGCAAAGTTGAAGGAGGCCGAGGCAGAGTCTCGATGCTTCGGTTGGGCACCCGAGTTTGGTGTGTCATCGTGGGAGCTCGGTTATAGCGAATGAAGACGACGGGCCTGTGGTGCTCTTCAACGACGTGGAGGAGGAGATGACGGGGGCTCGCCGGGGGTCAGCTTGGGCATGGGTGGTGCTAGTGGTGGTGTGGTTGTGGAGCTTGGTGCAAGGAGTGGGAAGAGTATGAAGGTTTGTTGATGAGTTGTGGAGCTTGGAGAAGGGAGGAAGAGTGGCATGGGGGTTCGTCGGAGGTTGGGGTTCGCCGGAGGAAGGAGGCCACGGGAGCTTGGTGGCGGGAAGCGTCAAGAGAGGGAGAACGAGGATGAGATAGGAGGAGGGAGATGAGTGCTTCTCGTGCTGTGAAAATGAGAAGGGAAGGGGTGGGTTTCTTTTTACCAAGAAAATATATACTTAGATACAATGAATCATATTTAATGGTATTAATTAGGTTAGGTTAAAGATTTTGACTAACGGAGGAACGAGTTTTAGTATTTTCCTCGTGGCTGCTAAGGTTATGTAATTAAGATAGTTAAACGGGTAATTAGGTATGTAATTAAGTAAGGTAAAAAAGTAATTAGTGAACATAATAATAATAATATATGTGAAACTATGATTTTACCCCTGAAACTAAATGTGTCCGAAAATTTACGGAAAAAATACCACTGGTTCGTATCGTTACAAGAATCATGAAAATGGTATCTGTTTTAGATTTTGAGCTATGAAAAAATAGAATACAAATCGTATAATCTTATTTGAACTTATTTGAAACTATTCTGAATACGGAAATACGTGCACGACGAAATCAGACCGTCACGGCAACCATGTAAATAAGTGAGTTTGGGGGTTTATTTTTTGGGTTGTGAATGAGGTGGATGTCTCAGGTGCCCATGTGGCGATGTGACTTTTCCACATGGGGACAACCATGACTCATGGGACAAACATCCTCATTTGTATAATAGACTAGAAATAACATGTGCTCATAGTGCACGGAGCCAAAACCCCCCACGAACAGAATCACGTGCACAAACGAAAAGGAGTGAGAAGTGTGAGTGTGTGTCGTTATCATCAGGGGGTTAAAGAATAAATGCAAAACCCTTATGGGTTATAGGGGGAAAATCCCCTATGGCCAATATGTAAATACGTGAGCTTGGGGGTGACTTTTTGAGATGAGGAGAGAATGGCAACCATGTAAATAAGTGAGGGGGATGTGGTTTTTTGGGTTTGTCCTAGGTGGTATCCTATGTGGCGATGCAACATTGCCACATGGGACAAACAAGCCACATGGGACAAACCTCTTCTATCTATTATACAAAAGAGGGATGTGCACCTAAGATTGTCCCAGTCACAAGCTGACTGGGACAAACTCGGTGGGTCCCATGTGGGGTGGGGTTTTGGTTATTTTTACTCCCGACGATACGGCACACTCACCCACAATTTTCGATCCTTTTCATTTGTGCGCATGCACCGCATCCTGTTCGTTGAAGTTTTTTTTGGCGATGTGCACTGTGTGCACATGTGTCCTACTCACAAGAATTTGCCCTAGTCACAAGTTGACTGGGACAAAGGATTGGCCGTTGTTGTGTGACATGGGCAGGTTGGGGCCCTCTTGGATGTGTGTGTGTTTGGGTGTTAGTTTTCGGGTGTCTTGGTGGAGAACCTAAATTTTGAACCATGCTTTTTCCCTTATTATAGTCAAAAGCACGGGTTAATCCCCTCCCTCTCTAAACTATTTACAGGTATGCCATTGACCTTTTACAGGTTAGCCCCCAACATGTTTTTTGCACTTTGGACCACAATTTTTGCCTTTTTACCCCCCGACAATGCCGCTGCGCATGCACACTCTTTTCGCCCTTTTTTGGTTCCGAGCGTTCACCGCATCCTTGTTGAGTATTGGTGTTTTATACCAATCTTATTTTGATGATGATCACAACATTATGTTGTTGCTAATGACTCTCATGTTTTAGTCTCTCAGTTTTACCTCAAGAATATCTTTCTTGGAGACTAATCACTTGGTGCAAGGATGGACATCAAGTGGAGAAGAGCCTAAGCTTGGACTCAAGGAGTGCCAAAGCTTGGCGATGATGGAGAGCAATCAAGGCATCAAGATTGAAGACTTAGACTCTAAGGAAAGCATTGTAATCCATGTAATTAACTTTATTGCTTTCTCTCTCTTTTGAGTCTAGGGTTAATGTAATGCCATGTTAGATGGTTTACTCATTCATGCATATGCATATAACCATCTTAGTGAGCCTTAGGATTATCATAGAATCCAAGCCAATAGGTTCACTCTGTCCAAAGACTCATTTGGAGTCTCTGGCTTTCCGTCAGTCTCCTGCTGAAGGAAACACAGTCGACTGGGTGATTTCCAGTCGCCTGTAGATCCTTCTACAGTCGTCTGACATGCACAGCTTAAGTCAACATTTCAATTGACTCAAAGTTGAGCTTTACGCACAGTCGTCTGTCGATCAGTTTACAGTCAACTGTATTTTTACAGTCGCCTGGAGATTGGTCATCAGTCGCCTGTATAGCGTAAGTGCATTCTCTGCTTCTCTCTGTTGTTTCTCCATTTTATACTGCAGACGACTGATGAAGAATGTACAGTCACCTGACTATTTGACAGTCGATTGTAGTATTAACATCAGTCGCCTGAGCAAAGAAATGGAGAAAGAGTGCATCTCTCTGTTTCGATCCATCCCCTGCAGCAGTCGCCTGCTGAAGGATTTACAGGCGCCTGTCCTGTTTGTCAGTCGACTGTATTGACTTCATCAGTCGATTGTCCTGGCTCAGATTATAGCCGTTGGATAGTCGACTATCTTTTAATCATCAGTCGACTGTTCCTGTCGTTTTTGCCCAGTTTCTAGCCGTTGCAGAATTATTTTTTGGCTATTTTCTTGGGTTTTGGAGTTTTATATAGGGTTCCTATATATATGAGTGGGCTGATATCTCTTATACTTCTTGATGCTGTTGAATATCTCAAAAGATCCTTAAGCAACTCACAAACTCCCTCAATTCCCTCTCAAGAGTTCTCATTCATCTTCATGCATTGAAGTCTAGCTCAAGGGAATTCATCCAAGTGATTTCAAGCAAATCTCAACACTTGGAGATCCTCTTCCATGCCTTGCATTCATCTATGAGTAAGTACATCTCAAGGCATAGGTAAGAGTATTTGTTTTACTTTGTTATTTTTTTGAAACCCTAGCTTTCTGTGTGAGAGCTAGTTACTCTCTGTGTGAGAGTATAACATTCTGTGTGAGGGTTCGTTGAGATCTCTCTGTGTGAGAGCTTAAGTCTTTCTGTGTGAAAGTAAGAATTTCTCTGTATGAGAATCCTAAATCCTCTGTGTGAGGTCTCTCTGTGTGAGAGTGAGGATTTCTCTGTGTGAGAATCCAAATCCACTGTGTGAGGTATCTCTGTGTGAGATTGTATTCACTTCTCTGTGTGAGAATTATAGTGGATATTGGTGTGGCTGGATGTACCCAAGTTTGGGGAACCAGGGTAAAACTTTGTGTTTGCGTTTGGATTGATTGTGTTGATTAATTCCTCTTGCACTTATTATTCCGCATTTGCAATCTTAATTTTAATTGCACAATTTATTGCCAGTACTCTATTCACCCCCCTCTAGAGTGTTTGTTGTTAGTATTACAAGGTAGACGGTCCTTATAATTGGTATTAGAGCGAGGTTGATGCATATAACAACGATGGCATACAACGCTTCATCCATGTCTCATGAAGAAGGTCTATCAACCGTTCGACCCCCGCTCTTCAACGGAACCAACTACCCAAGTTGGAAGATCAAGATGATGATCTACTTGGAGGGTCAAGACCTTTGGGACATCATAGAGTTGCCATTTGAGAAGCCTACTACACCCGCGGCTTCGAGAACAAAAGCGGAGAAGGATTCAATCAAATTTAATGCGAGGGCTATGAAAGCATTCCATTGCGCCCTCACTTCAAATGAGTTCAACCACATCTCCATGTGCAAAACGGCCAACGCAATTTGGCATACATTGGAGATTTCTCATGAAGGGACTTCGAAGGTAAAGAAATCTAAACAATGTGTATTTAGATCTAAATATGAGTTGTTTAAGATGCAGGAAGGTGAAAACATCTCGGAGATGTTCACAAGGTTCACAGAAACCGTGAACGCTTTGGAAGGACTTGGGAAGGTGATTTCCCGAGAGGATCGTGTGGAGAAGATCCTTGACTCGCTCACATCTCAATGGGAGTCAAAGGCCAATGGTATTTTGGAGTCTTATGACATGTCCAAATACACTGTTGAGGAGTGCATTGGGAATCTCATGGCGTATGAAGTAAAGCTTCAACACAAGAAGGAGATTCAACCAACCAAGCCCGAGAAGTCGGAGAAGCATAATGGGGTTGCATTCCATGCCACGGATGAGCCAATCAAATGGAGAAAGAAATTACATCAAGAAGCTCTTAGTGAAGAAGATGAAGAAGATGAGGCTAGTGGAGATGAAGTCATGGAGCTTGCCACACAACTGAGAGCGTTAAATCTTCTTCAAAGTTTGCCTCCAAGTCTAACAACTCTATTTGTTTCAATTGTAGAGGAAAAGGTCATCTTTCTACCGAATGCCCTTCCAAGCCCGACAAAGAAAATTACAAATGGAAAGGGAAGAAGCATTGGAAAGGCAAGTCCAAATTCAAGAATCAAAGAAGGGAGTTGTCGGCACATTTGATGCTCCGATGAGGACACTTCAAGTGACGAAGAAGATGATGATAAGGAGCGAGCTCATATGTGTTTCACGTCTTTTGATAATTCTTCATCAATCTCCTCGAGTTCAAGCGATGAAGAGGTGGAGGCATGGCTCAACCCCAACAAGGAAATGTGCTTCATGGCAAAGGAGGAAGAGTCTTCGTCAAGCTCTAACAAGGAGGAAAGTGATAAGGAAGTTGAGGAGGAGAAGCTATCATACGAGGAGCTTGAATACCGCTTCAACGTGGTCTCCGATGGGGCAAGTAAATGCATCGACTCATATGCTAAATTGAAAGCTAAATTTAAAAATGCTATGAGTAGGTTGCATGCCTTAGAATCTACTAGTGTAAATGATAACGATGCTTTGCATGTTTGTGACACTAGTGAGAGAGACACACTTCTCTCTCAAGTTAAGGATTTGAGCCTTTCTAATGAAAAATTATTAGCTCAAAACCTTAGCTTAGACATTCGCATTCAACAACTTACGTTGAAATGTGAAGAGGAATCCAGGAAGCTCAAAAGCTTTGTGTATTCTAGGGATTCACTCCACGATTTGTTGGAAAAACAACATCCGGCAAATCATAGAGGAGGTTTGGGTTATATTCAAAATGTGGTTCCCAAACCCATCTCTAATTCCTCTTATGGTTCTAATTCAAGAAATATTGCTAAAGCACCTAAGAAGAATCACCATGCTTTTTTGTACAAGAAGAACACCAACAAGAAGCATGTAGATCACGGGGTAACGAGGAAGACTGAAAAATCTTCATTTTTTGTTAAGAAGCAAAATCCTCATTCTTTGCATGCTAAGAAATTCGTTTCTACACCTAAGCATGCCACATCCTTCCCTCTTGCAAAGGCAAAACCCTTGCATAAGAAATCCTTGAGATTATGGATTCTCACTAAGGTTAGTGTGCAAGAGAGAGATAGTTACATCAACTCTCTAGTTAGGGATGTGATCACCTTGTGTGATTACATTAGGAAATCAAACTCCTCTTGGGTTTGGTTACCTAATGTTTAGGTTCCTCACACATATGCATATTGCATGTGTATTGTGCTTCAATGTTTATTTTAAGCATACCCATTGATTATCTGTGTTTTATGATTTTGAAAATATTTTCAAATTTATTTCTTTTCATGAAAATGGGGACCTTGGGGTTTATTGACATGCATGCATTTTTGATCCATGTGTATGTCAATGGTGGGAGTTAATATGTTATATGTTTAAATTATTTTAAGACATATTTTAACTCTCATTTCGGAGGTTATTTGAGATCCTTAGTTACAACAGGTTATTTTTGGTCTCAAACTAAACCTCGTTGATATTGCCAAGTTGTTTCATGGTATAACTCTTTTGGCATTATCATTGTGTATCATTGAAGCTTGATTTTTTCATATCTATTGCTTTGATACACTTAGGCCCATGGATCCATTACTTATAATTGGTATTAGTCATAGAAGTCAAAAGTTGACCATTTCTATGATCTAGGGGGAGCATGTGATAGTAAATTGATACCCACTAAATTTTTAAATTTGGTATCATACATATCTTTCTTTTCTTCCATATTGTCACATCTTGGTTAAGATGACAAAGGGGGATATTTTTGATGTCCACCTTTTTGACGATGTCAAGGGGGAGAGATATATGCATTATGTAAATATATATGGGGAGATATATTCATATGCATATGGGGAAAGATATATCTATGTGGAGATATATATGGGATTAGATAAACCTTGCATGTTTGCATGATATTGTATTTTATATTTGGTTTACAATTGGTTTATATAATCCATGCCTATTATATGTCACCTTGATTTCAGTTGGTATTATGAGTATTTACCTTTGTGTAGTTCTTTGTTTATTTGGTGCATATAAGTAGGGGAGCTCATTAGCAGTGTGCTTTAATACTTCGTATTTTGCATAATGTGTGTCATCATCAAAAAGGGGGAGATTGTTGAGTATTGGTGTTTTATACCAATCTTATTTTGATGATGATCACAACATTATGTTGTTGCTAATGACTCTCATGTTTTAGTCTCTCAGTTTTACCTCAAAAAATATCTTTCTTGGAGACTAATCACTTGGTGCAAGGATGGACATCAAGTGGAGAAGAGCCTAAGTTTGGACTCAAGAAGTGCCAAAGCTTGGAGATGATGGAGAGCAATCAAGGCATCAAGATTGAAGACTTAGACTCTAAGGAAAGTATTGTAATCCATGTAATTTACTTTATTGCTTTCTCTCTCTTTTGAGTCTAGGATTAATGTAATGCCATGTTAGATGGTTTACTCATTCATGCATATGCATATAACCATCTTAGTGAGCCTTAGGAATATCATAGAATCCAACCCAATAGGTTCACTCTGTCCAAAGACTCATTTGGAGTCTCTGGCTTTCCGTCAGTCGCCTGCTGAAGGAAACACAATCGACTAGGTGATTTCCAGTCGTCTGACATGCACAGCTCAAGTCAACATTTCAATTGACTCAAAGTTGAGCTTTACGCACAGTCGTCTGTCGATCAGTTTACAGTCGCCTGTATTTTTACATTCGCCTAGAGATTGGTCATCAGTCGCCTGTATAGCGTAAGTGCATTCTCTGATTCTCTCTGTTGTTTCTCTATTTTATACTGCAGACGACTGATGAGAAATGTACAGTCGCCTGACTATTTGACAGTCGCCTGTACGAAGAAATGGAGAAAGAGTGCAGCTCTCTGTTTCGATCCATCCCCTGCAGCAGTCGTCTGCAGAAGGATTTACAGGCGCATGTCCTGTTTGTCCGTCGACTGTATTGACTTCATCAGTCGACTGTCCTGGCTCAGATTATAGCCGTTGGATATTTTCTAGCCATTGATCAGTCGACTGTCTTTTGATCATCAGTCAACTGTTCCTGTCGTTTTCGCCCAGTTTCTAGCTGTTGCAGAATTGTTTCTTTGGCTGTTTTCTTGGGTTTTGGGGTTTGATATAGGGTTCCTATATATATATATGAGTGGGTTGATATCTCTTATACTTCTTGATGCTATTGAATATCTTAAGAGATCCTTAAGCAACTCACAAACTCCCTCAATTCCCTCTCAAGAGCTCACATTCATCTTCATGCACTGAAGTCTAGCTCAAGGGAATTCATCCAAGTGATTTCAAGCAAATCTCAACACTTGGATATCCTCTTCCATGCCTTGCATTCATCAATGAATAAGTACATCTCAAGGCGTAGGTAAAAGTATTTGTTTTACTTTGTTATTTCTTTGAAACCCTATCTTTCTGTGTGAGAGCTAGTTACTCTTTGTGTGAGAGTATAACCTTCTGTGTGAGGGTTCGTTGAGATCTCTCTGTGTGAGAGCTTAAGTCTTTCTGTGCGAAAGCAAGGATTTCTTTGTGTGAGAATCCTAAATCCTCTGTGTGAGGTCTCTCTGTGTGAGAGTGAGGATTTCTCTGTGTGAGAATCCAAATCCACTGTGTGAGGTATCTCTGTGTGAGATTGTATTCACTTTTCTGTGTGAGAATTATAGTGGATATTGGTGTGACTAGATGTACCCAAGTTGGGGAACCAGTGTAAAACTTTGTGTTTACGTTTGGATTGATTGTGTTAATAAATTACTCTTGCACTTATTATTCCGCATTTGCAAGCTTAAATTTAATTGCACAATTTATTACCATTACTCTATTCACCCCCCTCTAGAGTGTTTGTTGTTAGTATTGCAAGGTAGACGGTCCTTACAATCCACTGTCTGAGTTTTTTTTCTTCGTCATGTATTCTGTGCACATGTTATTTCTAGTTGTATAATAGTTGGGCACCGAATGCCTATGTGACAATGGGACATTGGCACATGGACAAACCTCCTCATTTGGAATAGATGTGCGCCGAGTAAAAATTTAATCTGTTTGTCGAGTAAAACTCACTTTAAAACTATGTACTTCGCGATATATATCAACCAAACAGTTATTATGCGGAGCTTCTTTTTGCACCTACCGTTCTACTCGTGTGCACAATCAGTTTTCGATTTATCTACAAGTTTGCCACTCAAATTTTCTTCGCGTGCACACAAAATCTTAATCCCAACTTTACCCCCATTGTGCGCGAGTAAAATGGCTGACGTCACCATTGTCCTCCTCTGCCAATCCCCAGCCCTCGTCGACGCCTGACCGGCGCCCCGCGTGATATGCGGCGGCGCGGTGTCGTTTACCGCAAGTTTCACGGTTAGTGTAGGGTGCGGGAATATCGAACTCAGGGAGGCGAGGTTGTGCTTGAGTCAGGTAGGACCTAAATCACCCCGAGGGGCGAGCTAGCCCGAATCGGTGGATGGTTGTCACGAAAGGAAATAAGAGCGTAAGAACGAAAAGAAAGTAAACCCGGGACTTTGGTTTCCAACCCGACGTGAGACTCTTGCCGACGCGGCCTACTGGTATGGATAGCGATCGGGATTAGGGTCTAATGGTGGGACGTTGCCTCTGAAAGTGGTACCGGCGTCCCATGGGCCCGATATTCCGGTCGGTGCCCAGGATGATACACCGGACTTCCCGGATTCGATCAGTGGGCACTCCCGTGTCCATAAACACTGATCGATCCCGGGAGCACTAAGCCCGCAACGATAACTCCCAACATCTCGTCCTGCCGCTCCCGCGTGCTAGGATTCGACGTCAACGCTAAAGGGTGTGAGCTATGGCTAGGGAGTCAACCGCCAAGTTTATTCCCCCTTGGCCCGACGGTCAAAGGCGGTCTTTTTCCCGCCGATGACAATGAAACACCCCGCGTAACCGTTAGATTCCTACTCCCTATCGATTTCCTAACCCTACGGACGCATCGGGAAGAGCCCCCGAAGGGGTTTCCACCAAAATCCCAGATTTGGGAACTACTCACAAAAATTCATGAAAAAGCGATCTAAATGAAATTTAACCGTTGGAATCATAATCAGACGATTGCAATGCAGAAGTAATAGAGTAATAAAGACAATACTAAAATTTTAGAAAGATCTGACAACTTACAAAAGAGTAGCAATTACAGCCGTCACAAGGAAATAAAACAGTAGAAAAACAGCAACTCTCGTTTCTGGAACCCTAGGGGTTCTATATATAGGCCGTCGCATCAACCGATCGGTTGAAAAGTCAACCGATCGGTTGATCCGTTACAAATAGATATCAGAAAACGGCGAGTTTTCACCCGATCACATGAACCGGTCGGGTGAGTTCTTGAGTGACCGGTTGGATCTTGAAGCAGTCGGGTGAACCGATCGGTTGAACGCCCGTGTCTTCAGCTTATCTTCTTCAGCTACAGATGAACCGATCGGGTGAGAATCACCCGATCGGTTGGAATTCTGCTCGAGAAAACAGAGAACAGCCGCCCGCAGAACCGGTCTGTGAACCGGTCGGGTGACTTCTTCGTGAGCTGCGGCAGCGACCGGTTGGTGCACGCGTGCATCACCCGATCGGTTGGAGATGACCAACCGACCGGGTGAGGGGCTGAAAGATGAATACTTCGCCGTTTGACCCCCTGGATCACGCGTGACTTCTCCCGTTGCTCCGGGGACTTGGGATATCATCATTAAACGTCCCCTACGTGGTCCATCTCCTGTAGTCATGGACAAACAAAGAAAAGTGAAAGAAAACGGGAAAATACACGAAAACGAATAAGAGACGGCGGAAAAACACGGAGAAATACAAAGGAAAACGTGCGTGAATATATGAAATATAGACGCACGTCAAAATCCCCCAAGCTGAACTCTTCCTCGTCCTCGAGGAAGACGAGTGAGAGCAGGAGCTCGGACGGGAAAAATAGAGAGGAAGAAAGAAAAAGAAAACTCTAAGCCCTAGATCGTCCATCAGAGCCATCAAAATCAAAAACGACACACCAAGCAAGCAAACGCCAAATCACACCACTAAACCTAGGAAAGCGAGTCCAAATAAGTGTCGTGGGTCCACGTAGTGAAGCGCGAGTGAGCGTGGTCGTGTGCTAGCAATTGGTGAAGCTTTCTACGATGTGCAATGAGGCTCGATATACACAAATCCAGGATATGACCCAAAATATCGATCCGAATTGAATTAAGCGGCGAATATAAGCTCAAGCATGCATGAGAGGAGTGGGAATAGAAGCGTATCATGCATCGGGGACTCCACAACTAGGGTTAAGGAAATCACGCCACTATAGCCTAGATACTAGCTAAATAGCTCCTAAGCCAAGTGTTTTTGATAACGACGGGGGTTGAGATGATGTGGAGAAGAACACTCGGTGCAAATTCTCGCCTTCCCTTTATTCTCGGCAAGTAGGAAAATATTCACACGGGAATTTTTTTGGGTTTTGGGTATTTGCATATATTTTTTGGCTTTTTGGCTATACAATCTTTTTCTTTTCTTTTTGGGTTTTTCATTTCTTTTCTCCCATTTTTTTGGATTTTTGGGTTTTTTGGCTATACACTTGTGTACTCTCCCAAGTGGGAGAACGGTACACGACGAGGGGATTTGCACCAAGTAAAACAAAAAAGAAGTCGAAATCTAAACACTTGGGCAAAGGAAACTATTCTCGCTAAATAGAGCATAGGCTAAATGGGTCATCATAGTCCTTAGTTGTGGAATCCCGACGCATGCGGATTGAAGTATACGATATAAATATAGCATGCATATAGAAACAGACATTAGAAGCAAATACCGCATATTCAATATCGAAGCATGATAATCTAGGGGTCATTCCTGGACTGGTATATAAAGTAAAATCACCAAGCAGAAGCACACCAAATGCTAGTCCCGACACACGACTCACAAAAAGCTGAGTGGACCCACGATGCGTGAAATGCAAGAGCACTCGAAATCCTAGGGTTAGTGGGTGCGGTTGTCGGTGCAGTGCTAGGTGTGTGTGTGACTTTGTGGAGATTCATCATAGGATTCATTTCTAGGAGAAAGAGCTAAAGAAAGAAGGAAAAAGAAAAAAAAAGAAAAACACGATGGAAAACGACTCAAATAAACGACAAGAAGGACTCAAACGACGCACACAGTGCGACTCCCCCAAGCTGAAGTTTGCATTGCCCTCAATGCAATATCAGTGAGTACGGGAGGGCAATGAAAATGGGGGGGAATACGCACTGACGCAAAAAGAAATGAAAACGAGGAAAACACATAGATGAAAATGAAAAAGAAAGAAAGATTGAGAACAAAATCAAACAATACGAAAAGAAAAGTAAAAGTAAAATCACACGACACGACACTCAAAAAGTGAAAAACAAGCACACACACACAAAAATGAGAAAAACAAACAAAACACGACAGCACACAAAACAGATGTCCCCCAAGCTATACCAGAAAGTGCTAGCGAAATGATGTGATCAATGAAATCCAGAAATATGCAAGGGGTAATCAGTCAGAAACAAAAGAGGGAAAATCAGAAAGCAGCAGAAGGTGAGTCCTCGTCCTCCTCGGAAGAGGGTGGGGATGGGTGGTCGGGGGAGGCTGGGGGTGTGCTGAGAAGTGGGGAATGAGGTGAAGGAGTAGGGGCAGTGGTGGTGTGAATGATGGGAGGAGTGTCGGTGGTGGTGGGTGGTGGTGGTAGGAAGGCGATCAAGGCGGTGGTGAGAGGAATGGAAATGGAGGAAGTAGATGTGGTGGTGACGGTAGTGGGAGGTGGTGGGAGGGATCTGGAGCGTACCGGTAATTTCCTCCGACGCACGTATGGAGTGACGGAGGAAGAGGGAGGTAGCGTGGGCGCGGTGGAAGTGGTCGGGAGGGGTGAAGTGGATGTCGGAATGGGACGTGGAGGTGGAGAAGATGAGTGTGGAGAGGGGGGTGATGGATGTGGGGAAGTGTGGGTGGGTGGAGGAGAAGATCGCCGGGGTGGTGAAGGTGGGGGTGGTCCGTGGATATGAGTAAGAAGTCGGAGAATGGCGGTCACGTTCCTCTCAAGTGCGAGGAAACGTGGGTGAGTAAGAAAGGAGGATGGCGATGGGTCCGAGGAAGCAGAGGACATCGCGAGCTCACGAAGGGCAGCGACCTCCCTCTCAAGTCCCAGACGGGCAGATACCTGACGGCGACCAAAAGATGTAGACCGACGCGAGGCAGAGGTGGTGCCGCCAGGTAAGGTCGAAGAGGTGCCAGCGACAGTGGTCATGCCGGCACAGGAGACAAGGCCAGAAATGGCCGCAAAGAGGTGCTCAGACGTGATCGGTCCCGGGGCAAGAACAGGACTACTCGGGCCAGCCCCTAAATCTCCCACAGACGCAGGGATATCCTGCTCTCCTAAGTGGGCGGCAGGGGACGGTGATCTGCGGGCGTCTGCGGGAAAGAAAGGAAGATTCAACTCAGCTAAGAAGTCGGGATCAGGAGGAAAAGTCCAATCTCCCACGAGGGCAAGGGTCATGCGAGCGGGGTTAGGCAGGATGGTGTAAGGGGCTGGGGGATGGCCATAATGAAATATGAAGCGGCCATCCGAGCGGGGCTTGATCATGTGGATGTGCCGCAGGACATCAATATCGAGATGTGAGGGTCCTGCGGCAGCTGGAAGATTGTTGGGGATGGTTATATTGAATTGGGCGTGAGAGCATATGATCATGATGATGACCCCACAACAGAACTTCCCCTTCCCGGCCCGGCTGATCTCGAGTAGCTTGTAAACAAGCCAATCGCTGTCATGAATGGGGACGGTAGGGGCCCTGAAGCTGACTCCATCATCATCCCGGACATAAGGAAAAGTCATGGCCCAAAGGATAAAGAGGTCAGGGATAGTCACAGTACCAGACTCGTCCCTAGGAAAGAAGGCAGATGAAATGATCCTGTGGGCTAAACGAAACACGGGATGAATGATGGAGGAGGCCTTGGCCCTACCTCGGGGGTAATCACGGATCAAAGTGAGGCGGAACCAGAATTGATCGACATCAAACTCGGGCGTGTACCCGTAGTGTCGGATGGAATCGCCCCCGAGATTGGGGAAACCAAATATATCGTTGATCGTGTTCAGATCCGTGGTGACACTACGGTTACGCACCCTGAATTTAATGATCGACCCGGACTCCCAAGTAAGTGTGGAGAGGAACTCGAGTGTGAGTGCCGGGAAGGATATTGCATGAGCACTAAGAAAGGCCAACCATCCTAAGTTAGCAAAAAGAGATTCGACCTCGGTGAAGACACCGAGATCGACAAGTGTACGTGCGTGCGGGAACTTAGTGGAAAGATGCCCTCGAGCATCAAGCCTACGGTAAAAATCTTTGTGCTCCTGGTTCCGAATAATATACCCGTGTGGGCCCAACATTGGGTCCACAGGGGGGACAACAGGCGGAGCAGGGCCAAGCGTAAGTGCTCGTGTACGGGAAGGGGGGCGTGTTTGTTTTCGTCTCTTTCGAGACGGCTCCTCTTCCCGCATGATACCCTTCTCCTTATCCTTATCTTTAGCCATGTGTGTGTGTGAGCAAGAATTAGTGCAAAAATCGTGGATGCACACTAACACAAGCAAACGAGCAAGCTCGACAAATAGGGCGAATATATAAATATAAGCTTAGGAGCGAGTTTACCCAAGCGGAATGGCGGAGCTTGCTCGTAGATGTCCCCACACTGTTCAGCGAGAGTAGCTTGGAGCCGCGGCGAACTCCTTCGGCAATAATTTTCGAAACTGGGGTGGTTTGGGGGAAAATTAGGTCAAAATCTCGGAATGGGAGGAGAGAGAGGGTGTAGATGATGGGGGGGTTGATGGAGGGGGTGGAGAGTGGGAGTAATGGAGGAGTAGAGGGCGTGGGGGGTGAAGATCGGTTGTTGGCGAAGAGGGGAAGGCGAAACGACGGCGGATTTTGGGGGTTTTTGCGATCGGGCGAGATGGAAACGAGCGGGTGTCGGGGGGGGTTTATATAGGGTTTTAAGTCGAACCGATCGGGTGACATGTCACCCGATCGGTTGACGGTTAGGTCGAAAATTTTTGCCGAAGAAATGCTACAGGCGAACCGATCGGGTGAGTTGTCAACCGATCGGTTGGCCGCTCCGCACATTTTCCCGAGAACTTAGGGCTGCTCACCCGGTCTCGTCAACCGATGGCGCATGAACTCAACCGATCGGTTGATACTTCCCCAAAAATTTCCGAGAGCTCTCCCCAGCTCGCCCGGTCTTCCACCCGGTCTCTTCATTATTCAACCGACCGGTTCATTCGGGGGCAGATCTCGGCATGTATCTGATACATCCCAACCGATCGGGTGAGTTATCACCCGATCGGTTGGGGCTTGTTTCCTGCAAAAACCAAGAAATTTGATTAAGTCCCCGAACGGATGTTCTCGCGGCTGATTTTATTTACAGAAATAGATAAAATAAAGTAAAAAAATTAACGCTAAAAATTTGAGAAAAAGTTTAGAACATGGGTTGCCTCCCATGAAGCGCACTTGTTTAACGTCGTTGGCTCGACGCCCGCAAGAGATGCTCATGGTGGCTGATACGGGTGATGCCCAAACTTAGGCATCTCTTCCTTGTTGGAGCTGAAGGCGCTCGGGGTAGTCAGCGGCTGGAAAAATACTTGCTCGACCACCCTCCCTTTGTTCTTGAGATCCGGGGGCTTTTCCTTGGTGTTGGCGCTCCCCGCCATCTTCTTCAGGATTCAGACCTCGTCCTTGGTGAGGTCCGTGAGCTCTTTCCCCGTTCTCCTCACAGGAGGAACCTTGGGGAACCCGGGAGGGGTCGTTCTCGCTGCACTCGGTCTTCCAGCAGCTTCTTTGTCTTCGGGGCCTTCTTCATCTTCAGAATTCCCCAAGTCATCGGGGGGGTTTCTCAGGAGAATCTCCCAGGAGCTCTCCTCTACAGCCTTTTCTTCTTCTATCTCAAGCAAATTACACCGGAGGTCATCAGGAGGGTCGGGGTGCTTCATGGATAGTCCCAGGTCAAACTCAACTTTCTCTCCGCTGACGTTCAAGGAGAGTTTTCCGTTCTTCACATCTATAAGAACGCCAGCAGTGGCCATGAAAGGCCGTCCCAGGATAATGGGGGTGTGTGCGTCTTCGGGCATGTCCATGACTACAAAGTCCACAGGCACATGCACCCCTCTCACATTCACGGGGAGATCATCAACAATTCCCACTGGATATTTGACCGACCGGTCAGCTAGTTGTAGCGTCATCCCGGTGGGCTCCAAATCACCCATTCCTATTCTCCTGTACATCGACAAGGGCATCAAGCTAACACTCGCTCCTAGATCGACGAGTGCACGATTAATCTTCACAGCCCCGATCGTGCAAGGAATAGAGAAGCTCCCCGGGTCCTTGAGCTTCGGCGGGTTATCCCGCTGAATAAGAGCGCTACATTCTGCCGTCAGCACCACTTTCTCTTTTCTTGACCCTTTGGTCACCAAATCTTTCAAGAATTTTGCATAGGAGGGGATTGTCTCGATTGCTTCCAAGAAGGGGATTTGCAGGCTTAGGTCCTTGACCATGGCGAAGAACTTCCCATATTTCTCATCAATTTTCGCCTGAGCCAACCGTTGTGGAAATGGCACAACGGGTTTATACACTCTTGGGCTCTCTTCCTCCTCCTTCTTCTCTTCTTCAGACACTCCCTCCGGAGTCATGGGATTTGATGACGAAGCACCGGTGTCACTTAATTTTTCGGTCGGTCTCTCAACGAACAATGGTGCTTCCGGGTTGCTAGTGGGCACTCTAGTAGGAATTTGTGTCCCGCTTCTCAGAACGATAGCGGACACATTCGCGTGCTCGTGCACGAGTGCCGATGTTTGTGTTGCTCCCCTCGGGTTCACCTCCGGTTGTGGCGGCAATTGGTTTTGTGACCTAGCAAGGTTCGCCACTTGTAACCCCAGCTGGGTTACTTGGTCCGTGAGGGTCCGCTGCCCCATTTCCAGCTTTTGGTTGATCCTCTCCTGGTTGGTAATATATTGAGTCAAGAGAGACTCAACCGGAGAGACGGCCCTCTGTTGGCCATACTGCTGCTGCTGGAACGGCTGCTGATTTCTGGGAGCGTACGTTTGTTGCTGAGGTTGCTGCTGAAACGGTTGCAGCTGACCCTGATTCTGCGGTGGTCTAGCCGGCTGATAAATTTGTTGCTGCGGCTGCTGAGGCGGCGAGGGCTGAAATGGTGGCCGGTAACTGAAATTCGGGTGGTTCCGGTTGTTGGGAGAGTAGGCCGGGTTGGAATTTGTCCTTGGCGGATATGGCGCATTCCCCGTGGGGTTGTAAAATAGTGCGCTCGCCTGATCCAACGGTGGTGAGATGTCACCACCGTCGAATTCCCCAAGGAATTCGGACTCTACTGCAGAAACTTGCTGTGTACCGGCTCCTACCATCAGTGCGGAGATCTGGGTCGAAAGCAAGTCAAACTTGCTTGAAAGTTTGTCGACGTCCTCGACTCTGTGTATACCCCCAGTTCTTGGTGTGGCTCTCTCGTCACACCACCGCTCATTGTTGGATGCCATGTTCTCCAGAATATTCCCGGCATCTTCCTCGCTTCTAGACATGAAGGAATCCCCAGCCGCGGCATTCATAGAAGATTTAAGGTCATCCCTCAGCCCATTGTAGAACAGATTGATAATCTGCCACTTCGGAAGCTCATGGTGAGGGCATCTTCTTTGCATCTCTTTATATCTCGTCCAAGCTTCATGCAAGGACTCGTGGCTGGCCTGGGAGAAGGAGGAGATCTCACTCCTCAACTTCATGGTCTTCCCCGGAGGAAAGAACTTCGTCAGAAAAGCATTGGAGAGCTTCTCCCAGGTGTTGAAAGTATTGGGGTCCTTCCCCCTTAACCACTGCTTGGCCTTGTCCCGCAAAGAGAAAGGGAACAGCTTCAGACGGATAGCCTCTGTAGTGACACCATTAATTCGGAAGGTGTCACACTTCTCCAAGAAGGAGTCCAGGTGCTCTATCGGGCTCTCCATGGGCGCACCCGCAAATTGGTCCTGCTGGATCCATGTCACTAGAGATGGCTTCAGCTCAAAGCTTTGGGCCGCAATAGCTGGAGATCGGATGGCAGAAGTCGACTCGATGGATGGCATCGAGTACTCCAGCAGAGACTTGTGAGGTGGGGTGTTCTCCTCCATGGATTCGGGATCTTCTCTTCTTCGCTTCTCGGCGGCCAAACGCCTAAGGGTGGCGTTAATCTCTGGATCGAGGGGAATCAAGTCGTCAAGACTCCTTAAACTCCTGCGCATGAAAAACAACAAACACCCGTGAAGCGACAAGTGGGAAAGAAACAGATAAAATAAGAAGTAAAAATAAGAAAAACAAAAAGAAAAAGAAAAAAGGAGAATGCGAAAATTATCGCGAGGTAGGGATGTGAGCTAGACACGAGGGTTCAAGAGATCCTAAAATATCAAGCACGTTGCCTCCCCGGCAACGGCGCCATAAACGTGACCGGCGCCCCGCGTGATATGCGGCGGCGCGGTGTCGTTTACCGCAAGTTTCACGGTTAGTGTAGGGTGCGGGAATATCGAACTCAGGGAGGCGAGGTTGTGCTTGAGTCAGGTAGGACCTAAATCACCCCGAGGGGCGAGCTAGCCCGAATCGGTGGATGGTTGTCACGAAAGGAAATAAGAGCGTAAGAACGAAAAGAAAGTAAACCCGGGACTTTGGTTTCCAACCCGACGTGAGACTCTTGCCGACGCGGCCTACTGGTATGGATAGCGATCGGGATTAGGGTCTAATGGTGGGACGTTGCCTCTGAAAGTGGTACCGGCGTCCCATGGGCCCGATATTCCGGTCGGTGCCCAGGATGATACACCGGACTTCCCGGATTCGATCAGTGGGCACTCCCGTGTCCATAAACACTGATCGATCCCGGGAGCACTAAGCCCGCAACGATAACTCCCAACATCTCGTCCTGCCGCTCCCGCGTGCTAGGATTCGACGTCAACGCTAAAGGGTGTGAGCTATGGCTAGGGAGTCAACCGCCAAGTTTATTCCCCCTTGGCCCGACGGTCAAAGGCGGTCTTTTTCCCGCCGATGACAATGAAACACCCCGCGTAACCGTTAGATTCCTACTCCCTATCGATTTCCTAACCCTACGGACGCATCGGGAAGAGCCCCCGAAGGGGTTTCCACCAAAATCCCAGATTTGGGAACTACTCACAAAAATTCATGAAAAAGCGATCTAAATGAAATTTAACCGTTGGAATCATAATCAGACGATTGCAATGCAGAAGTAATAGAGTAATAAAGACAATACTAAAATTTTAGAAAGATCTGACAACTTACAAAAGAGTAGCAATTACAGCCGTCACAAGGAAATAAAACAGTAGAAAAACAGCAACTCTCGTTTCTGGAACCCTAGGGGTTCTATATATAGGCCGTCGCATCAACCGATCGGTTGAAAAGTCAACCGATCGGTTGATCCGTTACAAATAGATATCAGAAAACGGCGAGTTTTCACCCGATCACATGAACCGGTCGGGTGAGTTCTTGAGTGACCGGTTGGATCTTGAAGCAGTCGGGTGAACCGATCGGTTGAACGCCCGTGTCTTCAGCTTATCTTCTTCAGCTACAGATGAACCGATCGGGTGAGAATCACCCGATCGGTTGGAATTCTGCTCGAGAAAACAGAGAACAGCCGCCCGCAGAACCGGTCTGTGAACCGGTCGGGTGACTTCTTCGTGAGCTGCGGCAGCGACCGGTTGGTGCACGCGTGCATCACCCGATCGGTTGGAGATGACCAACCGACCGGGTAAGGGGCTGAAAGATGAATACTTCGCCGTTTGACCCCCTGGATCACGCGTGACTTCTCCCGTTGCTCCGGGGACTTGGGATATCATCATTAAACGTCCCCTACGTGGTCCATCTCCTGTAGTCATGGACAAACAAAGAAAAGTGAAAGAAAACGGGAAAATACACGAAAACGAATAAGAGACGGCGGAAAAACACGGAGAAATACAAAGGAAAACGTGCGTGAATATATGAAATATAGACGCACGTCAATGCCGACGCGGACGCTGCCCTCCTACGTCGCCCGCATCCTCCAATCCCAGCCCCCGCCGCCGTTGATGCCAACGTTTACCGTCGCCGCCCTCCTTTGCCAATCCCCAGCCACCGCCGATGCTTCCCTCCTCCACCGCCTCCGCTACCAATTTGTTATCAAAGATCCCCAGCTGTCGTCGCTCCACCGCCACATCCTTCGACAACCCCTCCCCTTTGCCGACTACCCAGCCCCTCGCCACCCCCCCTCCAGTGACCATCTTCATTTTCTCCGGCCCCTCCTCTGCCCCCTCCAACAACCAATCCCCTCACGCTCCCACTCCGCCGCCACTCTCCGCCGCCCTCTCCTCCGACAAGCACCGATGCCCCCTCTCCAACTTTCCCAGCACAGTTGCCCCTCATCCGACAACCCAACGCATCGTTCGCCCCCTCCTCTACCCCCATTCCAAACACTAACACCCGTCGGTGGGTGGGCGGCAACGGCTGGGGGAGGAGGAAGACGATGGTAAAATTGGGTGAAATTTTGAATGGCAAACTTGTGGATAAGCGATTGTGCGCGTGAGTAAAACGGTGGGTGCACGAAAAAGTTCCCTTTGTTATGAGCGGGCTTTTGTAGGCCCATTATGTAACCCTACTTCTATAAATACAAGGCTACATGTTTCCTTAGCCGCCAAGCTTACACCACGATATCATCACGCTCAAAGCCGAGCCGACCTCTGCCGACGGACGAAGCGCGACGCGAACTGGCTTACTTCACCGAATGTCGCTAGATCCTGTGGGTATGATCTAGAGGTAATTTTTATTCCCTGGATCTAAACTTTTATGCGCATACGATTAGATCTACATGTTTGGATCAATGTTTGGTTAGTATAGATCGGATTTTTATCTCAGATCTACATGCTAAATCAACCTTTTAATGATAAATCGACGTTTATCACTAAAAATCAATTTTTTAGATTAAAAATGTTGATTTGAAGGCTATAAATAGCTTTTTTTAAATAAAAATCCTGTTTTTTATCTTCTTCTCCAAATCTTCAAACCCTAGAGAGGATTTTTCGTTGCCACGCGGCCAGAAGCCACGAACGCATGAAACCCCCCATTGCGATCTCCCCGCCGCCAGAAGCGTCGCCGTGCCGCCATCGCTCTGGCGGCAGCCCGTGCTGTCGCCAGGAGCGGCAGCAGGCGCTGCCGCTTAGGGGTGGCAAAATGAGCCCAACCCGGCCCGAACCCGGCACCCTTAACCGGGCATGGATAAGGGCCAATCCGGGTCAAGTAGGAAACGGGCTGACCCGACCTGACCCGGATAAAATCCGGGTCGGGTATAATCCAGATCGGGTATGGGTTTGGCATGTCAACAAGAATGACCTGAATTCGACCCGGTTTACTTTATCTATATATAAAAAAATTTATATAATAACTTCAATACACAGTTGCAATGGGAGTTGTGCTTATACGATTTGAATTGTTGTCCTCTTCACCTTAGCCGCCAGAAACGGCAGCCTACGTGACGCAAACCCTAGCAGGTTGCACGGGATCGCATGACAGATCGCCTCCAAAAACCCTAACTCGGGGTTTTCCACAAAAAATTTGATTTTACAAATTCTTTTTCAGATTTAATTAAGACTGTCCTTCGTTAAATCCCAATTAATTACATGCTTTATATATCATCGCATTTTGGATTATTTGATTATTACACGTTTAATAATTAGGAAGATCATGCGACCGCTCTGTCGTTAGTTAACTGACCTAACAGTATATGACATTGCCCAGTGGTCCAATAATTATTAGACGAAAAATTTTCATTTCCACTATTAAATGCATGTGATGATTAAATGCTTGTAATGATTAATTGCCTGCGATGAAATAAAATGCCTGTTGCATTTTTTTCTGCGACGTATGTTTATATTTGTTGTGGTTTTGGATCGGCTAGCTATCAGCATTATTTCCCTCGCATTTTTTTCATTTCGAGAGAAACTGTAGTGAGGATAAAATTGTATAATCTCCAAGACTGGTGCACGTCCCACGAAGATGAAGATCTATTTCCAAAAGAATAGGAGCCTCACGAGGGTTCCCAAGTTGTATTTTCTATTTTATGGGACTGTATGGACTTTATTTTAAATGGTGATTAGCCGATCCACGCAACAAATATCTGTGTCTGAAATCCATAATTACTTGTTTTATTTTAAAATATCTAATTATTGCTCATTTTTAACATGTTAGAGATAATGGCTAAAATTGCAAGTGTCAACGTTGACGTATTGGATGCTACTGACAAAAATTATCTGAGCTGGCAGTTGGATATCAAATTCCACCTGCGCTCACAGGGACTGAGTCATGCCATTGCGGTAGGCGATACAGTTTTTGACATAGATAAAGCGAAAGCAATTATCTATATCAGACACCATATCGATCGGACCCTGAAGGCCGAGTACATCAATGTGGATGACTTTTACGAATTATAGACCGCTCTCGAGGATAGATACAAACATCAAAGAGATGTTATCCTTCCCCTAGCGCGCTGTGAATGGCAGAACCTCCATCTCCAGGACTTTAAGTCCATTACCGAGTACAACTCGGCACTTTTCAGTATCACCTCACGACTGAAGTTGTGTGGTGAGAAAGTGACGGAGGAGCGCATGTTAAAGAAGACATATACGTCCTTCCATGAGAAGAATGTCATACTTATGCAACAGTATCGTGAACGAAAGTTCATGAAATACTCGGAGCTTCTCTCATGCCTTCTGATGGCAGAACAGAATAGAGACCTCCTTCTGGCCACCCATAACTTGCGCCTTGCTAGTACCACACCTGCGCCTAAAGCGCACCACATCTCCTCCCAGAAGAAGAGGACCAACTTTAGAGGCAACCCCAGAAGGGAAAGGTTGTGGAAGATGAAAGATAACGGCCAGACATCTGCCCCCCGAAAAGACTGGGAAGATAAATGCCACAGGTGTGGCATGACTGGACACTGGTCCAGAAATTGTCGGACTCCATGCCACCTCCAGGACTTGTACAACGCTAGCCAGAAGCCAGCCGAAACAAACCTGGTGGAACACGAAGACCTGACACCAATCTGGTTCATCGCCGAGGACTTCTCAAACGATGACCTGTTCGACTGAAGCCTTGTCTATTTTTCTGCAATGCATTGTAGTTGAAACAATTTACTCTCCAGTTATTTGTTTTCTAGCATGTTCGATGATTTTCAGACATTGAATGATATTTTGCAATCTTTGTGCCTTATACTGCTATGCTTTTTCTCTCTTACTTTAGATGGATTATAAATGTCTAGTGGATAGTGCTTCTTCGCACACGATCCTCTAAGATATTTGCTTTTTTTCAAAGCATACACAAATATGATGGAGCCGTGAATACAATTTTCGGTCCGTCAGGAATAATTGAAGGATAATGGAAAGCACATTTTCTACTCCCCAATAAAACACAACTATTGGATAAAAGAAGCCCCTTTCTCTCCAAGCTCGCATAGAAACTTGTTAAGTTTCAAAGATATCCGTTTAAACGGAGATACCACTTAGAAACGATGAACAAACAAAACAAAGAATTCTTATATGTAACGACTCTTAAAAACGGTGCTAAAACCATCGTTGAGCGTTTCGAGGGACTCCTGTTGGGTCTCTACCATACAAAGATACGAGCAATGGAAGTTAACACAATTGAGCACCAAAAGTGCAATAATTAACCAGAATTCCAACTCTGGCACAATAGACTCAGACACACTGGATCGACAATGATGCACCGCATCATATCCTAATCCCGTGGAATTAACTCGAAAAGCCTGAAGCTACTTCGAAAGGGTGCATTTCCTTGTCTCCCTTGTCACAAAGGGAAATTGATTACGAGACCATCTCCACTTAAGGTGGACTCAGAGTCTCCCAGCTTTCTAGAGAGAATGCATGGAGGCATTTGCGGGCCTATTCACCCCGCAAGTGGCCCATTTCGGTACTATATGTTACTGATAGACTCATCTTCCAAATGGTCGTATGTGGGGCCTCTTGTCCACCCGCAACGTAGCCTTTGCAAAGCTACTGGCACAACTCATTAAACTGCGGACACATTTCCCAGACAACCAGATCAAGAAATTGCGTCTGGATAATGCTGGGGAATTCACATCACAAGTATTTTTAGACTACTGCCAAGCAACTGGCATTGAAGTTGAACATCATGTAGCTCATGTTCACACCCAGAACGTGTTAGCTAAATCTCTTATAAAGAGACTACAATGGATTGCTCGTCCAATGTTGATGCAATACTAGTTGCCGGTGACTGCATGGGGACATGCCATCTTGCACGCTGCATCGCTAATAAGATTACGACGGTGAGGTAGTCAATCTTATTCTCCAATGCAACTCGCATATGGAACTCCACCGGATATCTCTCACTTGAGGACATTCGGATGCGCTGTCTATGTCCCCATAGCAGCACCGCAGAGGATCAAGATGGGTCCTCAACGTCGCCTATGTATCTACATAGGATTTGATTCACCATCAATCATTAGATACATGGAACCCCTAACGGGGGACGCCTTTAAGGCACGTCTAGCAGACTGTGAGTTTGACAAAAGTACCTTTCCCAAACTAGGCATAAACATAGAGAAGCCAGAAGCTTCAACGACCATTTCATGTGATATCAAAACTTTATCCCACTTTGATCCGCGTACGAACAATGTGAAGATGCGATCCTAAAGATCCTCCAAATACAAAATACAACTCACATTTACCTGACAAATTTAGACAACCAAAAGATTGTCAGATCACGCGGCCCTGCTGTAAACACGCCAACTAGGATCGACATACCTAAAGATGGATGCAATCCACCTACAACAGAAGCGGCCGTACCTCAACAAAAGAGAGGAAGACCCTCAGGCTCTAAGGATAAATTCCTTCAAAAGAGGAAAACTCATGGAGTAATAATAACGATACCACCACATGATGCTAAGCTCAGCCCAGATACCTCTCCCCTTATAAAAACCCTCAAAGAGGAAAATATAGGAGAAATATCATTAAACTATGTACGTACTGGGGATGTACTGACAGAAAAAGCACAATCATCGATGATAACTTCGCGTCATTATTGCCAATCACGTCACTGAATACGACGATGAGATCGATCCACGCTATCTAGCAGAATGTAAACACAGAGAGAATTGGCCAAAGTGGAACGAGGCAATAAGAGTAGAGCTGGACTCACTCTCGAAGCGCAAAGTTTTTGGACCTGTAGTCCTAACACCGAAGGGTGTTAAACCTGTTGGATATAAATGGGTATTCGTAAGAAAAAGTAATGAAAATAATGAGATCATATGCTATAAAGCGCGCCTTGTCGCACAAGGCTTTTCCCAACGACCAGGAATAGACTATGATGATACATATTCTCTGGTCATGGATGCGATCACTTTCCGTTTCATTATTAGCCTAACTACTAGGAAGGCCTGGATATGCAGCTCATGAACGTTGTGACTGCATACCTATATGGGAATGTAGATAATGATATCTATATGAGACTTCCGGATGGCTATAAACTACCGACACAATGACAGAAAGACCTCGGGACGTCTACGCTGTCAAACTCCAAAGGTCATTGTTTGGTCTAAAACAGCTGGAGAGAAGGTGATATAACATACTCAGTGAATTCCTAGTGCAACAAGGATTCACAACTAATGAAGTCTACCCTCGCATCTTTATAAGAGCAAAGGGAATATGATTCGTAATTATTGTCGTCTACGTAGACGCCTTAAACCGTATCGGATCTCCTGAAGAGATAGCTGAGATTTCTAAGAGACTCACATAGACTTTTGAGATGAACGACCTAGACAAAACGAAGTTCTGCCTAGGCTACAAATCGAGCACCCAAGCGGCATAATCCTGTTACATCAATCCACATACACAAGGAAGTTGCTGAAAAATTGCCTTATGGACAAATGTCATCCGCTTAGTACACCAATGGTCGTCAGATCATTGGATATAAATACGGACCCCTTTCGGCCGTTGGAAGAGGGGGCGGAAGCACTGTGTCCCGAAGTACCCTACCTGAGTGCAATTGGAGCACTCCTCTATCTGGCAAACTGCACGCGTCCCGACATAGCGTTCGCAGTTAACCTTCTAGCCAGATACAGTTCAGCGCCCTTAAAACGCCACTGGAACGGAGTAACGCACCTTCTGCGCTACCTCCAAGGGTCAGTTGACCTGGGACTATACTTCAAGAAAGGCGTATCATCCAACTTAGTCGGTTATGCAGATGCAGGATACAGATCTGACCCTCACACCGCAAAATCCCAGACCTGCTTCGTATTCACCTACGGTGGAACAACCATCTCATGGAGATCTGTGAAACAGACTTCAACAGCAACCTCATCCAACCACTCCGAACTCATTGCGATCCACGAAGCTAGCAGAGAATGCTTCTGGCTTCGTTCAGTCATCCACCACATCCTTGTGACTACCGGCCTGAAGACGGGAGATCTTAGACCAACCACAATGTACGAAGACAATGCTGCATGCATAGCTCAACTACGAGGTTGCTACATCAAAGGTGACAGGACGAAGCACATTTCCCACAAACTCTTCTGGACGCATGAACAACAAGTAGACAATCAGATCGACATCCAGCAGATCCAGTCTTGCAACAACCTGGCAGATCTATTTACTAAAGCTTTACATCGCTGTACCTTTAGAAAACGTGTAATAGGAATTGGGAGGAGACATTTGAAAGATCTACAAGCCTGAAACTTGTACGCAACAGGGGGAGTTAATGTTGAGTTGTACTCTTTTCCCTTAGCTATTGGTTTTTCCCGATGAGTTTTCCATAGCCAAAGGTTTTAACGAGGCAACCGCATCAACTCTGGATTCAGAAGCATCCACCTCTGATGATATCCATCGATCAGAGGGAGTTATAGAGACTTTTACTCTTTTCCCTTAGCCACTGGATTTTTCATGGCAAATGTTTTAACGAGGCAAGAACTCTTAACTTAGGATCCAGAAGTAACTATACCCTCATAGTCAGATAAGCTCTATGAACCCTAAAGCGCTCATATGAGCCTGCTTACAACAATGGATGGATAAGGGAAAGTGTTATGAGCGGGCTTTTGTAGGCCCATTAGTGTATTGGGTATCTATCCATTATGTAACCCGACATATATAAATACAGGATTAGGGTTCTATAGCTGCCAAGCTTACACCACCTTGTTATGTTTTAAAGTTTTTTATTATATACGTATGTACGGTCCTTGAAACGCGTTAAAAGTCCGACCTTTCTTTTTTTAAAAAAAGGTCAAGGTCTTTAGATTCTCGATTTTTGGGGAAAGGCATGCGAAATTAGGGTTAGCGTATCTCTTTGTTCAGCCCTAGGGTTTGATCCTGAGAAGGTTAGTCGCGATCGCCGGAGATCATGGCGGTGCACGAGAGGAAGACGATAGATTTGGAGCAAGGGTGGGATTTTATGCAGAAGGGGATCACGAAGCTGAAGAACATCTTGGAAGGGCTCCCCGAGCCCCAGTTTAGTTCCGAGGACTACATGATGCTTTACACGTATGGTTCCCTATTGAAATCGTTCCTCGTTTTAGGGTTCCCATCCACAACACACAATTTTGTTGATTTTTTTTAATTGTTTGTTGTTGGATCAGAACCATCTACAACATGTGCACACAGAAACCCCCTCACGATTACTCGCAGCAGCTATATGATAAGTATCGGGAGTCGTTTGAGGAGTACATCACTGCAACGGTGAGTAATTATATTTTCTTGTTCCTTGTTATTTAATTTGGCATAGTACTTGATAGCTAATAGTTTTGCTGAAACTTATGATCGCAGTCTGTGTGCATACGTGTTTTTCCGCAATTTTTTGTCTAATGCGGTTGAAATATTCATAGAGTATCTTAGAACGACCTTAAAGTTCAAGTGCCAAAAATAACAATTAACATAGTAAGAATCAATTCTATCAACTTCCAAGATATTTTAACTATGTAGCCACATAATACACAGCCATCATGAATTAACGAGAATTTTAGTGCATGATGCGATTTTATTGTTGCCTTATTCGTTGGATTAGGAAATAATCTAGTGTTCGCTTGTTCAGGTGCTTTTTTGTAGTGATTGTGATTTTCCATTAGGTTATCTATGGTAGTTAGAGTTAATTTTGGGTTATGCATTGTCTGAGAAATGCATGGTTGTCCTTGTAGATCTTTCGAGCATATAATTTTATTGAGGGGGAAACAAGCTATATATAATAAATAAATCTGACTAGTACCTTAATTTTTCTAAGGGGAGGGTACACTTCACAATCATATAATTGAATCATTAAACTAGAAATAGACTTTAAAATTATCTTTGATAGTATCTCACATTACATGTCTGCTAGATAGCTGTTGTTGATTATTACTAGGCAGCAGTCTATTGTTTGGACTATGTATCTAAATTTTGCTTGTCCATCATGGCTAAATTATCCAATGGGACAATGCTTCCATTTTAAGGAAAGTATTGGTCTGATTTCATGCTTTTGTTTTGAGTGGGAAAAGGATAAATTGCCATGAAGATTTCATTGAAGATGGTCTTGACATATATGCTTTTTGCAGTGATTATATGAACTGATGATATGGACTGAATGTTAATTTGAGGTCCAAATATCTTATTTTTACTAAAGCTTGACATGTTTCCAAACCTGTTTTGGGATGTTATATGGCATATTAATATACAAATCAGTTTGTTTGCATATATGGACATTAGTTCATTGTGGAAACAGCTAAAGATCATACATGTTTGCCAGTGTGGGTTGTGTTTAATATATTGATCGTGGATGACAACATATGGTTCAACTTGCAACAACAATGGGGTGAAATTTCTTAGGAAGTTGCTCTCTTTATGAGAAAGGAAGGTTGTAACAGTTGCCTCATAGACCAATGGTGCATGAAGCTTGTATTTTTTATTTTTATATTTTAAGTCGGCAGCGCAATTTACTTGGCATTTTAATCTACAATTAGTGGAGGAAAATAAGTGGAAGGAGGGAAGGTGAAAATTTCATGTTCAACTTTAGTGCATGTTGCATACTTAAGTACATCAGCTCAATTTGAACTTTGGTCACCCAATATATGGATGGGACAGTACGACTTGAAACCCTCCAATGAGGTTAAAATCTATGAAAATATCATATATAAACATTTGACAAAATTGATAATGGAATGTACTACAAGCATGGTCTCTGGCTAACAGATTTTCTTTCATAAAGTGGATACATACTATTAAGTGACATTAACAACTTGCCATAATCTTCTCAGCTACTTCAGTCCAGCTTTCAGTGCTATTGTTTTTCAAAAACATGTCTTATATTTTTTCCCATACATTCTCATTTACTTGTTCTTCAGTTGTAAGAGATTGATAACGTCTAGTTTCTAACTCCATTAAGCTGCAAAAAGAATACAAAATTGATCTGATTTCTGATTAGACTACTATGGTGAACAAAGAGTAATAAACCTTTCATATAGTCTATGATATTAGTATTCTAGGATTTGTTCTATATTTGAGGGATGTTGCTTAGACAGTTGCTTTTCTGCATGCTAATTAAGGGAATTGCCCTAAAAAAGACCTAGAGAAAAATGAAATCTTCAAGTCAAAGATGTTATTGCTGCTAAATCAGCCAGTTGAACGCAACTGTTTTGTTGGGGCCTTAACTAAATGAATGACGTTCAGTTAGTCAGCAGAGGATCATTTCTTACCCTTTTCTTTATAAAGTGGTATCTTGTCATATATAGCATAATATGTTCCGATCATGTCTGCTTGCACATTGTAATATAATGTTTTTTCCTTTTTCATGAGTCTGGATCACTTTAATCTTGTTGGAAGTGTATACCAAATGACGGGAATTGATTCTTGTGGCTTGAGGCAGTTTAGGTGCCATGTATTGTTTGATTCAGTAATCAGTCTTTTTTAAGTGAGGTGCAGTATCACAAACTGATCAAGACATTCACTTGAATGCCCAACTTCTTACATGAAGAAGTTGCACTGGAGAAGGCGATGTCCCCCCCCTCCTTTTATTTTCTCTGTTCTTCTGTGTTGGGGTGGGGCATCCGGCGGATGAGATTTAATCTTCATAATGGCTGACAGAGGGTCTTTCTACGACATGTACTTGCTTGCAATTGCATTCAGCTATTCGGAGTGGCTAAATGTGAATTGAAGAGAGAGGTTCTTGTTCATTATCTTGCATGTTGGAAGTTCTAAAAATATTGACAGTTTACTGACGTCTTGCTCTGTTAGGCTGAAAATAAGTAAAATAAATAAGGTAAGGGTAAACATAAAAATAAATTTAAAGATGAAAGGGAGGGGGACCGTGACCCCCAACAGAAAAATACAAATACAAATAAAACAAAGAAAATGAAAAAGATAAATGAAGAAAGAAGAGTGGCTAAAATAGA
Organism: Scilla litardierei; assembly: GCA_030789695.1. Taxonomy (NCBI): domain Eukaryota; kingdom Viridiplantae; phylum Streptophyta; class Magnoliopsida; order Asparagales; family Asparagaceae; genus Scilla; species Scilla litardierei. Next base: position 111,797,422 of record CM061137.1, on the reverse strand, counting down.
GATGACCACCCGTTCACCTTTGTAAATTACGTTTATGAAATTACCTTTGGTCGTGTTCCCCTTGCTACCGGACTCATGGAACTTCTATTCAAGCTTATGAGAAACGACGATGATCCCATCTTTGAACAAAACCTACATACTAGTATAATACTCTTGAAATTATCATAACTATAAGGGTTGGATGCCATCTTCACTACTATAGAATTACTAAATAAAAAAATAGAGAGGATGACAAGAGTAAATAGTCAGTAATAGTTGTAAATAACAGTTGAGTGGTATTATTCATATTTTATATATTTGAACAAGGGGCAACAGGTGATAACCGGAGGGGGTTATTAGTAGCCACTGTGATTTTAGATGGGTTATTGGTAATCTACCTCTAAAACAATGATGGAAGTGGAAGAGGCTTTTTTTTTTCAGTTTTTTCTGGTCAATTGCTTACTTCTACGTTTTATATAAGTGTCATTAAAGCTAACCTTTTTTTACTTTTTGTGTGCTCTCTAGTGGTAGGTTTGGTGTTCAGTAATACATCTAGAGACTTACCTTTTTTCTTTTTTTTCTTTTGCTGATTGTACCAAAGCAGATAACTTAGTTTTTTGAGAATCATCGAATCTTCGTGGACTATTGTAATTTACTTTGAAACTAACATTGCCACACACAAGCTTTGAATATCAAATACATACTGTTACATGATTTATAGTTATGCCAGTATCATTGCAGTGTACACAACATAATTTTAAACTCTTAGATGTTCAAAATACCTTTTATTGTTTATCATTTGCATAATATTAAGAGCTCATAGCATTTTCAAAGTTGGAAAAGTTAATGTAATTTAGAGAAAGGACATAGATTATCACAAAATTATGGCGCCATAAAATTACATGCCATACTTTTGTAGCAATATGTTTCTCGGGAGTAAAAATTTTATTCGTAGCATGCAATTTCATGAACCATTTGATGCCATTAAGAGGGACAATAGTTATTGTTGTTCGTTAATGTAGGTTGAATGCTACTTTCTAAGTATGTGATATGGGCTGATAGTTTTGATTCTTGAATGTCTGTTTTTTGTAATTATATTTGTGTTGATGGACTTGTAAGATCTTTGTAAGATCTTTACTGCCGATGTTATCTTTATTCCTTCTCTTATTCTGTAGAAGTATTATGATTTATATTATAGAGAAATCATCTTACTTTCTAAAACATCTCTTTTCTTTTCTTAGGTATTGCCATCTCTAAGAGAGAAGCATGATGAGTTTATGTTGAGGGAACTAGTGCAACGATGGATGAATCATAAAGTGATGGTTAGGTGGCTTTCTCGCTTTTTCCATTATCTTGATCGCTATTTCATCGCTCGGAGGTCTCTTCCTCCGCTTAATGAAGTTGGACTGACCTGCTTTCGAGATTTGGTATGTTAGCATCTTATTCTGTCGGACCTCTTTACCAATTTTTTTCAGACGTCTCTTCCTTTTTTAAATTTCTGCGGAACTTTTGTGCTCTGATACATAGGTTTACAACGACATTAAATTTAAAGTCAGAGATGCTGTGATCTCCTTGGTAAGCAGATGTAATTTTTCCATGGGTGTCAAGCATTTAAGTATATGATATCCATTAAGTCAGGTATGGTAAGCCTATTTTCTTAAGCAGATTGATCAAGAACGTGAAGGGGAACAAATTGATCGTGCGTTGTTAAAGAATGTCCTGGATATATTTGTTGAGATTGGGTTGGGGAGTATGGATTGCTATGAGAATGATTTTGAAGAAGCCATGTTGAATGACACTGCAGCATATTATTCTCGAAAGGCATCAAATTGGATCCTGGAGGATTCATGTCCAGATTATATGTTGAAGGTCTGTCTCTCTCCCCCTCTCCTCAACCCCGTTCCCGCAAAAGTACAGATGAACACATACATATTGCATATCTATGTAACATGTGTGCATATTGCTTATCCATGTAACATGTGTGCATGTGTATGCATGTAAATATATTGCTCCATCTTATGGATTTCATTGCCAATGGTCCCTTTTGTAGGCTGAGGAGTGCCTAAAGCGTGAGAAGGATAGAGTTTCACATTACTTGCACTTTAGCAGTGAACCAAAATTGTTGGAGGTATGTTGCCTTTTTAATTGGAATACATTTACTTGTTTGTTTAAAAAGCATTTTCTAACTAACAATGGAAATATTAGCATGTTAGATGTAAAATGTTGTATTTTGAACTAATTATGATTAACAATGTATTTTTATAGTTGAGTTCACCTATGATTTTTATGCTTTCCTTTTGCAATTTTGACAGAAAGTGCAACACGAGTTACTTGCGGTATATGCTGGCCAACTTCTTGAAAAAGAACATTCTGGATGCTATGCGTTGCTTCGAGATGACAAGGTATGAATTGACTGGGTAGATACATACTCGATTCTTGCTAATTAATAATGGCGGTTAGTTTCTTTCAATATGATGAAGAATAATATTTGCAATAGGTGGACGATCTTGCAAGGATGTATAGGCTCTTCAGTAGGATTCCACATGGGCTTGAGCCTGTTGCAGCGATGTTCAAACAGGTGTGCATTGGTTCTTGCCCAAAGTCTTCATAGAAGTTTGATTGGAGGATTCATCTTTTCATTGTTTCCTTCTTGTTTATATGAATCTTCTTCTTGATGCAGCATGTTACTACGGAAGGTCTAGCCTTAGTCAAACAAGCGGAAGATGCAGCTAGTAATAAGAAGGTGATATACCATATTCACCTTTTCTCAAAGCTTTTGTTGTTGTCTGATATGCTATGTGATAATTAGAGCTTTTATATATTTCGTAAAGTACAATTGTCCTTTTCTGAATGGAAGATTAAATTGATTCTGAAGAGCAACATTGCTAGTGGTTTTGGTGATGATTACGATATGGTCTTTCCAGCGGTGCTTGTTTTGCCTTTTGCCTTATTTGTATATTCTGCAAAAAACACAATTCAACTATTTGTATATATAACAAAATTTAGTAATGACAGCATTTGGAACCTATTATTGATTAATACTTCAATGCAAATGTGGAGTTTCATTGTTTGAGATTCAGAAAAACTGACAGTTTCACCAATACACCAAGAATATCAAATGGAGCTAGAACTAAATGAATTTGAACAACACAGCTAGAATAACTAATAGTCCTGTTTCAGCAGTTATTAACGAAATTTTACCGTTATTCTTTCATTTATATGATGTATGGCATGTACGCACAATCTTTATTTTATGGAAGCCAAATTCTAGTTTTTCATCATAAATTTCTCATCAATAAGAGAAATAGCCTGAATTTGACTGGATGTCAGCACCTTTCTGTCACTTGTTATTATTACTAGGGTGGTTGATTTACGAAAAACATGTATATTCATTCAGCTGTATGTTGTCATGTAGAAAATATGGAAGTCCAACTCTGGTTTTAATCATTGTTCAATTACCTGTTTGACGAAGAGCCTGAATTTAGACGAAGAGCCTGAAATTCAGCGCGATGTGTTTCGCTCCACAATTGTCCGGCAAAGTCGTCACATATTAAATTTTAGATCTCTCACATGATTTTCTTTTCCAATGAAGTATGATAACATCTTTGCCTAGAAAGTTTGGTGGGACAAGGCATGTTTATGATGATTTTTGCTAGAGATTTGTTTGCATAACGGCTATTCATGACCATGTCTTAATTATAGTCATCATTATGCCATGTTTATGTAATTATTAAAAAAAATTTCATGTAAACATGAGTAAAACACAACAATATGAGATTCGATGATTAGTTATTATAGGATCAAACTCTTTAGGTTCTTCACAAACTCTCCCATAAGATTGTTTTCTTTACTTGTTCTATTGGAACTTCAGCTTCAATGTTACTTGAGAGTCCAGTTGAGTTCTTACACTACAAGTTATAGCTTCCAGGAATTGGGTAGGGGTAGGGGTGGGCATCGGGCAAACCCGATTAATTTAGGAATATCCGAATCCGAAACCGAATCAATTGGGATGGTTAAAATGTATCCGATATCCGATTCCGACATTTCGGTTATGGAACTGTTAATTCCGATTTCCAAATCAGAAGAGAAAATCCCATCCGAAACCCGATTCCGCTTCGTCCATGTCAACACAAACAGCAATTCCGATACCGCTTCAGCAGAAGGCTCTGCACTAAGCAATTCAGAAAGGCGGTGGCCAAAAAAGCTATTATAAACGACTTCTTAGTGGCGAAACTGACCGATGTGGGACTAAATGAGGTCCCCGTTTGCTGCAACTTTAATTGAATACATGAAACTATTCTGCAAATATCCACTATAATGCGATTTTTCATTTTCCCCCCTTTAAAAAGGAGTATAATTGTGTAGTCACTGAAGGTGCACGCATTGAAGAGTAGGAACAAGTATGTTGTAGAAAAAGTTGAAGCAACTACAATACGATTAGTTGCTGTGTAATTTTGTGTAATTTTGGATACACATCCAAAAACAATTTGCACTGTTTTAGTGTACAAGCCTGCTGCAAAGAATGGGATGTGTAATAAAATCACCGAAACGGAGTACATTTAGCTGGAATCTAAGTACATTTGCTGAGCACAGACCGAGATTTCTTCATGTACATGATGCATATACTGTGGGTGCAAACTATCATTTTAAATGAAAGAGCAACACCCTTTTAGTCCCACATAGGTCAGGCTAGTAATAATAGTATGCTTTAAATAGATTTCTTTAGGGAGAGCTTATAAAATTATTACTGCACAGGCGCAGCGGACCTTACCTTAGCTGCGATTCGGAATCGGGTCGGACCTTTTCTTTGGCCTTTAAATCCGATTCAGATCTGATGGAAATTCGGTAGTTCATTTTTGACCCGAATCCGATTCCGAATCCGACTTGTCCGAATATTCGGAATCGGATGCTGGTTTGGAACCGGGTTCGGAAACGGTATCGGGATATTTGCCCACCCCTAGGTATGGGACATCAGATTCAAGGAACGGATCTAAACAGATACATACACTAGCTTGATTGAGTCACACTGAAATCCTAAAGCAATTGTGTGTGTCCCATATACTCAAAATTTAGTTTAATTGCAACCAGAGTTCAATCAAACTCCAATTGTCTTCATCTAACCATAGCTAAAGGTATTTTTACATATTCAAGGACAAAGACTACATGTTTGAAGTGATGAAATTGTTTATGGTTGTTGAGGAAAGGCATTGCTTGTTCTAAGCTCTTTTGGTACCAACATTCTAAAACTACAGTCTGATTGTTGGGGAGAATCTCATCTATAGGATATATAGGCTACTTATATTGGGAAATCAATGGTCTCCAGATACTTAGGTTGAACTTGAAAAGATCGTTTTTCTTGCATTAGGATGACATGCAAGCACAAACGTGAGTTTGGGTTTTCATAATGATATTTAGGGTGAACTTCATTATAGGATGGATTTATCTTCAAGAATAAGCTAAATCTCTGAGAATGTCTTTTCCTTGGCTCTTTGGGCTTGTACTATGCCTAAAGTATAAATGCAATGCATTTCCTTACAGCAATTGTTTTCTCATTTATGTACTCTTGTTTAGTTGCGGTGAATTTCAGAGATTGCTCTATGATTGCATAAGCTTAAGGTGCAGAATTAATCAACTAAGGTAGGCGTCCTACTACACACGGCAACTCTAGGTACTAGTGCAATCTTCCTACTTTCTGTAAGTTTTATGTGCAAGATAGGTATACGAATTCCGAGTTTGATGCTATATGGGTGGCCAATCAAAACATTCAGTCAAACCATTAGTAGAACCTTTTCATGTGCAGACACACTTCATAGCCGACCCAATTTTGAAGGGAAATAGACTCATAGCTTCGCTGAACAAGAAATTAATACCAAAATCTCGAGTGTTTATACCAGTTCATTAGATGTCATAAAATTGGCAAATTATTGGATCACCTTTGCATCACAGAGTTGCACTTTTGATGGTAAATGTAGATCATGGTTGTTTCAGAGTGTTTTCTCACTACAAAAGCGTTGACCGTGGACAACCCGGTCAACGTGGTCAAGGGGCCCGCTTGGGTCCCTCGGGTGTGTCGAGTCGGTGCGGACGAGGCGCGAGTCGGAGCTGCGGACGGCGTGGAGCGCGTCGGCTGGGCCGAATCGGGGCCCTCGGTCGTTGGTAGGGCGAGGGGAAGCATCGGCCCGGGTTGAGACGCTCGGCCTCGGACGGATGTGCTCGGCCTCGGCGGTCGGACGACGAGGGGTAGCCTCGATCGTCCAGCTGGTTACGTGGTCGACGAAGGGCGGAGGGGAAGCCTCGGCCCGTGGATCTGATGTCCTCCTGCGTAGACGAGAACGCTCGTCAGGGGGCCGGACCTTGGTTCCGGCCAAATCCCCTCCGATGCCTAAGTCAGACAGTGATCTGAAAGAGGAGGCCCAGCGGAGACGGTTCGACTCGAGAGGAGATCTGAACGGCGTCTCACGGCGCGAGTGGGGGAGGAATGAGATAAAATGGGGGAACTAGGTCGTTGATGGAGTACCTTAGGTTTTAGATACCTGAGATGCGGTCCCCTGTCCAGTCGTCCTTCTAACCCTTTAATAGACCTCCCGCCGTGATTGCCCCCGACCCACGTCGCTCGTCTGCCCTCCGTCATGCCCCCTCAATCCGCCCCCCGTCGCCGCTCCCTGCGCCATGCCCGCACCTCCCCATAACAGCCATTAAGTGGTAACGGGATCGGGGGGACAGTTGTCGCAGGAGTGGGTGAGTGACTCGTGCGTTATCGGGGCCGGGTCGGATCGATATTTGGGGGCTCCTTACGGGGCTTTGCCGGGCGGACCTGACCACGCAGGTGGGCTTCCGATCGGCGGTCGGGCCTCCGGGCTCGTATCTTTCGGGCTTCGTTCGGTGGGCTGTGCTTTCGGGCCTATGTTGTTGGGCCTTCGCAAAATAGACGTATCAATTGCCCCCATCGGTGGGGCCGATCGGCCTTGGCCGGTTCGGTTCGACCGATGTGACTCCTGGGGTTCCGAGTGGCGCGTCAGTCGAGGCGTGGTTATAAATGAAGGTAATGATGAGGCGGATCGATTGGACTTTCTTTGGCGCCAATTTCGAAACGCCGCCGGTTCTCCGAGGCCTGCTTCGCGTTCCTGTCAGGTGCTTCGAATTCGCCCCTGAGTCTGGTATATAAGACCCCTGGCTGTGTGGATCCCAACTTCTTCCTTGCTCTTCCATCTGTCGCAACTTGGAGTCTCCCATTGCCTTCGTTTCCTTGTCTTCTCCAAATTAAAAAAGGTAACTCCTTTCTTAATTTCATATTATGGCTGCTCTTAGGATAGGTGGTTCCGGCCAAGGGGCAAGGGACCCTCCTGAGTCGAGGCGGGGCGGCCCCCGGCCTGTGGGATCAGGTTCCTCCTCTGGGAGTCGTTCCTTTCGAGATAAGAGGAATGGGAAGCTCTTCCCAGACTACGCTGGCGATGATGTGGCGTCGGCTGCCGTGCGGCTCAATGTGCCCCCGGTTATCCTCCGAACGTCGTCGAGGACTCCTCCTTCAGTGGCCACGGAGATCCGGGAGAGGTACCTCTGCTATCCGTACGATGTTCGAGTTCCGTTCATCGACGAGCGGATCTGCCTTCCGAGGAGCAATGAGGTCGGCGTCTACGTCGAGATGTTTCGCCTGGGTCTTCGTTTCCCGCTCAATCCCTTCCTTATCCAGGTCATGGAGTATCTCACGGTGCCCCTCTGCCAGTTCACCCCCTGTTCGATTGCGGTACTGACGGGCTTCGTGATGCTCTGCTGTACTCGCGGTCTGAAGCCGTCTCTCCCCCTTCTCTTTTACTTTTATCGGATCCAGACGGTCGGCCCCGGGTCATGGTTGCAACTCCAAGCCCGCTCGAGGAGGGAATGCCTGGTCGGGCTACCCCGCTGGTCGGGGGATTGGAGTTCGGATTATGTCTTCGTGGTCTTCCTGGAGGGTGCCCAAATTCTGACAGGCTGGGGTGGGTCGGTCCGGCCCGACTCAACGCTAGCCCTCTCTGAGGCGGATCTGGCGGCCGCTGCGCTGCTGTCGACCCTCCCCTTGGAGGCGAAATCCATCTGGTCTTTGTTGGACGACCTACTCTTGAAGGCCGTCTTGTGGTCTCCGGGTAGGTCGCTTTTTCAGTCCTGGGTTGCCCCGTAGCTTACCCTGATTTCGGTTTCCCTTGCAGGAATGGCTGGTCGCGAGTTCACCCGTGATGTTGATGAGCTGATCCGTCGTGGAGCCGCTCGGAGTCGGGGTAATACCTCCGGAAGGGCGCCTCGGCGAACCGTTGAGGAGGAGGTGCGCCGAGCCGAGTCCCCCGTGGGCAGGGTGGTGGCCGTGCCTCCCGCCTCTTCTTCTGGTGATCTCCTCCCCGGGGGGGTCGCGAGGGCCGTATCCGTCCCTCCAGCCCAAGTGGCGGGGGGTAACGACGGGTCCGGTGCAATCCCTCCTGCACTTGGCGTCTCCCTTCCCGTCCCCGAGGGTGGAGATGGCGCGGGGCGGAAACGTTCCCCTTCGGCGCCTGCCGAGCCTCGCGGAGGGAAAAGGAGGAAGGGAGATGTGGATCCCTCCAGTCCGGTGTGCTCCGCGCCTCCGGCGGCGACCACTGGTGATCTTCCGGTGGCCCTGACAACCACCCCCGTCGCATCGTCCTCGCCTATATCACCGGGGATCGGAACCCTGTTGGCGAGCAATATGGCTTCCCTCGATGTCACCCCCGGGAGTTCGGTGTTTGTCGACCGAGCCTTGGCCCAGCAGGTTGCTGAGGGCTCCGTCCTTCCCCGGGACCGCAGTTTCCTCGAGAAGATCCCTGCCGACAAGGTGTCGGACTCCTTGGTCTGGGCCCTCCAATAGGTTCGGCTATTCTGCAGTCCTTCCCTTCCTTTCACTCTCTTCTCGGCTTATGTTTCGTCTTTTAGGGTTCAACGCTCGCTGTTGAGTTGCAGCGTCGAGCCGTCCGTTTGAGGGAGCTGGAGGAGTCCTCTGTGAGGGCCCACGAGCGGGCCGGGGCGGCGGAGGTAGCTATGACGGAGGCTCAGATGGAGTCTCGGCATCTCAAGCTTCGTGTTGCCGAGCTGGAGGGACGAGTGGGTGACCTCCAGGGAAAGTTGGAGGACGCTCGGCAGTCAGCCGAGGAAGCGGCGGAGTCGTTCCGCCTGGAGAGGGAGGAGCTTCAGAGGGAACTGTCGGATCGGCGTCAGGTGGCGCGGCTTGCGGAGGAGGTGGAGAGGGGCGTCGTCGGGACCCTGGGGGAGAAGATCTTCAAGGTTCTCAGGGAGGCCTTCGGTACGTATGAAGACCTCATCGCCCCTCGGATTGTCGAAGTCGTCCAGTCTTCCTTCCGGGATTGTGCGGAGCGCGTTCGGCAAGCTCCCCCGCTCGTTGATCCCCCTCGCTCCGAGCAGGGCGAAGCGCCCGAGGATGTGTCCTCTCGAGCCCGGGCTCCCTAAGTCGTCCCCTCTGGCCTTATCCTCCAATTTTTAGCATCCGCTTCGCTTTGGGCCAGTCTACTTGAAATGGATCCCTGCCCCTGCCATCTCCTTCGGCTTCGCTATCGACTCACTGCTTCAGAGCCAATAATTGCTGGTTGCATGGATGTTCGCTGAGGCCGGTAACTATGGGTCGTTAGCCAACAAATTTCGCTCTGTCGGTGTCGCCCTAGTTTCTGTTGGTGATGAGCTTTGTTGTCCGCCGAGAGTGGATTATTTGTTGAGAGGTTCCCTCAGTCTTCGATTCCCTGTAAATAATACACACTTTTGTACCTTGGTTAACTGTTATAAACGAAATTGACTTACTCGGACTTCTCGCGTATTTTGCTTTGCTGCCTCGTCCTCGGCCTAGGACTGGTTGACGCCCGAGCCGGCTGGGGAAATTGCCTTCGGATTCACGAGCGATGGAGTCGGTCGGCGAGGGCGAAGCTCCTCGGCTTAGGACCGGTCGGCGTCCGCGCCGGCTGGGGGAGTTGCCCCCAGACTTATGAGCGCAGGAGTCGGTCGGCGAGGGCAAAGCTCCTCGGCTTAGGACCGGTCGGCGTCCGCGCCGGCTGGGGGAGTTGCCCCCAGACTTACGTGCGCAAGAGTCGGTCGGCGAGGGCAAAGCTCCTCGGCTTAGGACCGGTCGGCGTCCGCGCCGGCTGGGGGAGTTGCCCCCAGACTTACGTGCGCGGGAGTCGGTCGGCGAGGGCGAAGCTCCTTGTCTTTGGACCGGTCGGCGTCCGCGCCGGCTGGGGGAGTTGCCCCCGGACTTACGTGTGCAGGAGTTAGTCGGCGAGGGCGAAGGACCGGCTCGGTCTGACCCCCTCCCCATCCGGCAAGGCGGCGGTCTTCATTCTTATGCACCCTTAGTGAAATGTTGATCCCGTCGAAGATTAAGAAAAGACAAAATGGAATGCAATTGTACTCTTAAGGGTCCTGTCGGACTGGTACATTTGGAGGAAAGGAAAAGGAAATAAAGCTAGACAGAGGGATGTAAACCTAGATAATCCCCTCGGACTAGGTTACGACTGGGGGGAGGGACTTCGCCCGCTCACTCTATGACGCGGAGGGGTCCTTGGACGGTGTTGATCTTCTTCCCCTTGTCCGGCTGCATGGATGTCCCTTCTCCGTGGGCCGGCTCGTCGGCCAGATTCCTGGCGTGCCCCCGGCTCATCAGCTTCTCAATGTCCTTCTTTAAGTGCCAGCAGTCTTCAGTGTCGTGGCCATTGTCCTTGTGGTACTTGCAGTACTTCTCCCCATTCTTCCCACCTCTTTTTGCCTTCGGTGGGGGGCGATCGGCACGCTCTTCCTTCTGTACTTGAGCGAGGACGGCGTCCGGGGTGGCGTCCCTCGTACCCTCTCCCCGCTGCCTGTTTCTCGGCCTCTTCTCTTTCCGGTACCCCTCGGGGCTGCCTCGCCCGCTGTCGCCACGCTTGGTCCCCCGAGGGGTCTTTTCTGCCTCAATGGCCAAGGTCTCCTCGGTCAACATGAAGCGCTCGGCCCTCGCCATGATCCCTGGGAGGTCCTTCGGGGGATCGTTGTGAAGAGATTTCTTAAGGCCTCTATGGCGCAGCCCTTTCTTAAGGGCCGTTTGGACAACCAGGTCGGGAGGGCTGTTCACGTTCAGCCTTTCCGCATTGAAGCCGCACATGAACTGTCGGAGCGGCTCGGCTGGGCCCTGCACTATGTTAAACAGATGTTCATCATCAGGCTTTACCTGTCTCCCTGCCATGAACTGTTTGCAGAACAGCTGGGTGAGTTCCTCGAAGCTGTCGATGGAGCGGCTGGGTAGGCTGCGGTACCAGGTCCTCGTCGCTCCCCTGAGAGTAGAATAGAAGCCTCGGCAAAGCAGGTCATCGTCGGCTCCTTGGAAGGACATGTCCCCCTCGTAGTCCATCACGTGGTTTCCCGGGTCCCCTATCCCGTCGTACTTCCCCAGCGTCGGGATCTTGAATCGAGAGGGGACCTGCGCGTCGGTTATCCTCCGTGATAGGGGGCACCGGTCTCCGTGGATGCCTCCGGGGGTTCGACACCCGTCTGCCTCCGGTTCGTTCGGTGGTGGAGGGGGCACAGGCGCCGGCGGGGTTGGCTCCACGGTCCTCGCCACACTGGGGGTCGGGCTGACCCGGCGTTCCCGGCTCCTCCGGCGGGAGCTCCCGCTCCGCCGCGATCGGTCTCTCGAGTGGTGTCGATTGCTTCTCCTGCGGCGGGGTGACCGTGGTCGACGAGACGACGCGGTCACCGACTCGTCCCCCGTGCCTTCAGTTTCTCTTCGGCTCCTTTCACGATGAGGGGAGGAGGCGTGTGATCTCGCCTGGCGGGAGCCGGACAACGTGAACCGACGCTCCGCGTTCGGTCTTTGGTTCCCGTGGTCGTCGACCACAGCGGATCGTAAGAGCGGGGACCCCTCGCCCAACGATGGTCGTCGCCCAATGCGCCTCCGTTAGCGGGCGCAGTGCTGACGAGCTGCTGTACTACCGCGACCAACGTCTGGATGTTCGCGTTGGTCTCCTGGGCCAGGGCACGGAGTTGTCCCTGTGTGGCCAGTTCCGACCCGCCAATCTCTTCAGTTGTGGGGGCGGGGCGATTGTTGACGGGCGCGCCTTCGAGGTTGCCGTTGGACGCGCCATTCCCCTCCTCCGGGATGGGGGGCATGCGTTTCCTTCCGTTGCTGGCTCGTGCCATCGCTGGTGTGGTTTGCTTCTACGTGGGACAGTTTGCGGTTCCCACAGACGGCGCCAGATGTTTCAGAGTGTTTTCTCACTACAAAAGCGTTGACCGTGGACAACCCGGTCAACGTGGTCAAGGGGCCCGCTTGGGTCCCTCGGGTGTGTCGAGTCGGTGCGGACGAGGCGCGAGTCGGAGCTGCGGACGGCGTGGAGCGCGTTGGCTGGGCCGAATCGGGGCCCTCGGTCGTTGGTAGGGCGAGGGGAAGCCTCGGCCCGGGTTGAGACGCTCGGCCTTGGACGGATGTGCTCGGCCTCGGCGGTCGGACGACGAGGGGTAGCCTCGATCGTCCAGCTGGTTACGTGGTCGGCGAAGGGCGGAGGGGAAGCCTCGGCCCGTGGATCTGATGTCCTCCTGCGTAGACGAGAACGCTCGTCAGGGGGCCGGACCTTGGTTCCGGTCAAATCCCCTCCGATGCCTAAGTCAGACAGTGATCTGAAAGAGGAGGCCCGGCGGAGACGGTTCGCCTCGAGAAGAGATCTGAACGGCGTCTCACGGCGCGAGCGGGGGAGGAAGGAGATGAAATGGGGGAACTAGGTCGTTGATGGAGTAAGATGCGGTCCCCTGTCCAGTCGTCCTTCTAACCCTTTTATAGACCTCCCGCCGTGATTGCCCCTGACCCACGTCGCTCGTCTGCCCTCCGTCATGCCCCCTCAATCCGCCCCCCCGTCGCCGCTCCCTGCGCCATGCCCGCACCTCCCCATAACAGCCATTAAGTGGTAACGGGATCGGGGGGACGGTTGTCGCATGAGTGGGTGAGTGACTCGTGCGTTATCGGGGCCGGGTCGGATCGATATTTGGGGGCTCCTTACGGGGCTTTGCCGGGCGGACCTGACCACGCAGGTGGGCTTCCGATCGGCGGTCGGGCCTCCGGGCTCGTATCTTTCGGGCTTCGTTCGGTGGGCTGTGCTTTCGGGCCTATGTTGTTGGGCCTTCGCAAAATAGACGTATAAATGGTGATGATGATGTGTCTGTGTTATGGATGAAAGGTATGTCGCCGAATTGGTTTCCATATGGATATCTTTTGATTGATTTGAGTGTACAATTAATATACACATGGGATGTATAGAACGGGAAGGGGGACTGCAATAGATGAAACAGGATTCAGTAAATCTCCGTAAACATCTGACATGCGAAAACACACAGTGAGCTAGTGCTCTTTGACCAAAGTGAGTCAGAATTCCGCCCTGAACCTGGGTTGCTGGAAGTGTTGGTTTCATTCCTTGCAGGAAGCAGAACGGACTAGAAAGGTTTTTCTTGGTACATAATAAGGAGAAACACAAAAGAGAAAAAGAACAGACAACAAAGAAGAATGAACAAACATGAAAAAGAGAAATGAGCGTGTTTTTTACCATGATCATTTTGTGCAGCTGTATGCGATTGCCTTCAGTGAAGAGGAGCCACGATTGAGGAGAAAGAAGAATGAGTCTTGGGTTTAGTTTTCTTTTCATTTTCCTATGCCATTTATGGTTATGGTTTGAGTTTTTGGAACCATTTAGATGGTCTAGGTTCTTGTTCTATCTGCGGTTAGGTAAAAATACAAATATAATATTTTTGGTCTTAGCTGACTAGCATCATCCACTGTTTTAAAAAGCGGCTTGGGGAGACACTTAAGCGGCTGATGTGATGCCACGTGCCACTCTGATTAGGCGGCTGATGTGATTTTCTGATTATGGTCAAACACCATCTAATGGTAGCGCTGAACCTTAACCGAAATGATTTAGAGAGAGAAGCTGCCTTCTTTGTTGTCTTCGTCTTTGTCCATCTTAAACCGTAACTCCTTTCTCATTCTCGCATTCGCTTGCGTGGGCCGAGGTGGTGACCAGTGCGGGACAGACAATAGAGGTGTGCGGTAGAGGCGAGTGATGAAGGGGACGATAATGAAGAGGACAAAAGAGGCGACTGTCTCTGTGTTATACTCTTTTTTTCTTTCTCCTAACATCTAGACGACAAAGCTCTAGGTGGGGGGCTTCGTCGTCCTGGCTCGCTTAGTGCCTTTTAACATATTGGCTCCATCAATTAGCCTTTTAATGTTATGAATATATTATCATTTGAGATGATATTTGAGATGATAAGATTGTAATCTATTCAAAAGATTGTATCATCTCCATGTATGAACTCTCCACATCCCCTGTAAATAAAGCCCTGGGGTCTCACCCAGGAAACTGATTCACAACACGTTATCATCATGCTCATCCTGAGATTGAAGGCTCATTCGTTGCGAAAGTTAGGAAGGAGACGGTTGATCTATCGCACGCAGACGTTGTCCACCTTTACACGCTCGTCTTCTTCATCGATTTTTGAGGTATATCGAAAACGATGCAATTTTTTATCATGATCATGATGCCTATGATATAGATTTCACAAGATCGAACTCGGAAAAACAAAAAAAATAGATTTTATGGGAAGGACGTCGGCTCCTTGTCGCCGATCCTTGGGGAAGCGGCCTCCGCCACCCCCTCATCTGTTTCCCCACCGCTCCCCTTTGCGACGGTGGCACGCCGTCGCATACAACGGCGGCAACACCATTATCTAGGGTTTCGAAAAAAAATTCTATTATTCACGACCGGTCGACGGTGCCTTCGTCGTCGGCAGCCTATCCCCTCCATGGCCCTGTCGCTCCCCTAGCGGTGGGGGCATGCCACCGTCTATAGCGGCGACAAAACCCTAATCTAGGGGTTTCAACAAAAATATAACCATAAACCCCTCCTCGTTGGCGGCACCTAGCCATCGGCACCCCACCACCGACCCTGTGGCGGTGCGTCACCACTGCAGGCAACGAAAAATCCTCCCCAATCCATCGACTGTCGCTGAAACGCCGCAGTCTGTCGCTGTCAATGTCCACGACTTCATACAAAAAAATATATAAGCGCCATCGGCCTCTATGCCGCCGGTGACCCCACCGCCATCCTACGGTGGTGTACCGCCCCCAGAGGCGGCACATCTTAAACACCACCCCCGCCCCGATCGGTGCGGATTAGTCGCTGGGAGCGACATAGTTCGCCGCTCCCCCTTGCCATGATGGGCCAATGTCCCATCAATTAAAAAAATCACTTTTCCTCAGGCTGAAGCCTACAGCTTTGCTGCGCGCCTCGGCCCACTAAAAAGAGGAAAACGGCTGGGGGCCGAAGCCCACAGCAGCAAAGCCCGCAGGCCAACAAAAAAAGAAAAGAAAAAAAGAGGGGTTGGGCTGGCATAGCGGGCTGAAGCCCGCAGCATTGCTGTCGGCCTCAGCCCCAAAAAACAAAAAAAAGGAAGAAAAAAAGGAAGAAAAGGGATGACTTGATAGGGTGATAAAGAAAGAAAAAGGGGAAAATAAAGAAAAAAAGGAGAAGAAAAAATGGTGGGAATATGAAAAAAGAGAAATCTTTTTAGGGAAAATTAAATGAAACAAAAAGAATTGTATGGGGGAGGTGATAGAAAGTAAATATAATGTGGCATAGCTCATTTTTTTAAATTTTTCTGAACAAGATCTTATTGACCCTATCCATACTACCGTGGGCTTTGCCCCCGCACCCCCCATGAGGCCACAAAGCTCCTAAAAAATTCCATATTTAGGTTGTATTCCCAAGATATTCCGGGGGTGTCACATAATACAAGTATTATTAGTGGGAATATAACTCTGATTATAATATAAGGGCATAATTCAGTTTTATTTTTATTTGAATTTGACACACATGCACATTTTATTTTCAGCATATTATTCATAAATGATGCCTATGTTTAGGATCATATCAATATATGCCTTACATCACAAATATCGGTCACAAATGCTAGGATAAATTCTATGCTTATATGTGCAAGCATTGGCTTAATAATTATGAAAATCCTGCGACCGCTTTGCCGTTAGTTACCTAACATAACGGTGTATGACATCGCCCTGTGGTCTAATTAATTATTAAGCACTAAATATGATGCTTTTATTTATCCTGCATATCTGTGATACTTGTGATGTGTTATAAACATGTTTCTGAGCACAAATTTGCATGGATGGCTATATTGTGGTTTTGGATCGGCCTTTTAAGTCACACATTTATTTTTCCCAGCACTTTTTTCTTTTTGAGAGAAATTATAGTGAGTAATAATATGTAATGTCCAATACCAACGACCATTTCCATGGAGGCGGAGGCCACACTTGAAGAAGAAGAATTTCATGGGATCCATGTGGTTTCCAACGTTGTAATTTTCTTTTTCATTTATGTAAAAGGGACCGTATGGATTTCGGACATTATTTTGTGGTGACGGGCCGATCCACGTAATTAGCCTATTCATTTTAAAATTGCCTCTGCATTTATAGTTTTTATATCGATTAATGCAATTGTGCTTATAAATAATTATGTATAATGGTTCATGTCACAATTATTGTTTTCAAATCTTTGAATAATTATTATTGGCAATTGGACCCGAAGTTCCACTGAAATGCCAATACCTTTCTTCACTTATAAACAAATAAATGAATGCAAATGGTTAAATGCGAAAGTCATTATTGCCATCTCCTAGACACAAGTCTTAAAAGATGAGCACTCGCGCGGTAAATAGATCCTACAAGATCTATGGTCTTATTACAAACCAATATGGATACCAAAAGGATTCCATATCACCTCTAAGTGATCTCACCTCACAGGGAATGATTCTTATATCTAGCCCTGAGCAATAATTCTGTCATGAAAAATAAATAATAAAATCACGCATGAAGTCGTGACTTGACAGAATAAGTGAGAAACATATAAATGAAGAATGAGTATCTCACCCTTGCATTTGTCCCTGAGTCATGTTTCTTCTTCCACAACTGAAAAAGAAAGAAAGAAAGAAAAGAAAAGGGGGGAGCTCTCACCCTAATAAATGTGTTCTTAGTGAGTCCAATGTTTCTTCTTCCAAAAAATTTATAAAAACTAGAAGAAATAGGGGGAGCTTGCATTCTTGTTTCTACCTCTTAAGTGAGACTAGTGCTACCGCCCTCCAAGAAATTTTAAAATTGGAGAAATAGAAACATGAAGGGTACAGAAATTAGAAGGAACAACAAAAGAAAGGGAAAGAGAAGATAACATATGCTTCAACGAGAAATATCAGTGGCTAACCAAGACCAATTAGGTATGATAAGATCTATATAGATCGTTGGTTTACAATATGCCAAAAACAATTGCAAGATTTATATAAAGCTAGTCTAAAGACAAAAGTTGAAATAAATCTAGCTATTATATACTTAGCTATTCTTCGAGCACATAAAGATTTTGAAAACAATAATTTGCTTGACTAGTTGCCAAAATATTGTCAGGAGTATTTTTAAGATTGCAATTAAATACTTGTAATTCTATGCACTGAAATAAACTTTATGCAAAGTTTTCCTTACATGCCATATTTTGATATAAATGGCTATGTTTTGCATTGAAGTATTTTTTGCAATAATTATGCTTGCTACAAGTTTGACTTATGGAACTTGTCAAACAAATTGTGGATAATTAAACCATTCACATGATCACTCATAACACATTCTATCAAAAGCATCCCACTCTAACGATACTCCTGAAGTACTATCTTGGGACGTTTACATTGAGGATCAAACAATGCAAGTATGTAAACTCCTAAACAAAATGTGAGAATGCCCAGTACACTCAGAAAATATGGAAAAAGAAAAGTTTCTAGGATATTCATTGATACGATATGTATTATTAAATTAACGAAATAAATAAATACCGATTATTCGTATAAAACAACTCAAGATAATTAATGGCCTAAAGATCATACTTGAGCGTTTGAATGCACATTCAAAAGGTCCATAACATACAAAATTCGAAGAATGGAGCAAAATTTACGGAGCACACATGTGCCCGACCTCATAAAAGTTTATACTTTGATACGAGTGGTTTAGACACACTGGATCAGTGATGATGCATTCCATCGTAAAAGTTTATACTTTGATACGAGTGGTTTAGACACCCTGATTCGGTGATGATGCATTCCATCATATCCCACTCACATAAAATAATTCTACAGAACACGAAGATTCTTCAGAAGGGTGAATCTCCATCTTATGGAGTGAAAACCAATCTCCATTAAAAATAAAATAATAAGACATTTTCCTTGAGAGTACTTGAGAGATATTTATCCACCCATCGTGTAGGGCTGATAAAGTACCTTACCGTACTTATCATCCTCTAAATGGTCATATGTAGGCGTATTATCCAACAACAATACAGCTTTTCTAAAAGCTATTAGGATAAATTATCAAAATTGCGGGCACAATGGATAAAGCTGGGATATAAAAATAATTTGCAATTGGAATAAAAGTTGAACACCTTGAAGTATGTGTTCACACCCAGAATGGGTTTAAAAAGTCGATTATTAAAAACGACTCCAATGGATTATACATCCATTGATTCCAGTTACCAGTGACTACATAGGGACATGCAATCTTGCATGCTGTTTAATATATAAGACCCAGACCTTCTGGGAATCAGAGTCATTCTCCGATGCAACTAGCATACAGAACACCATCAAATATCAATCATTTAAGGATTTTGGTTGTGCAGTTTACATCCCCACAGCACCATAGAGAATGAGGACCTCAACGACCTCTTGGAATCCATATAGTGTTGATACACCCTAGATACCTTGCACCCCAAACGGGTGAGGCGTTAAAAGTACGTTTCGAAGACTGTGCATAGGTGTGTCCACATTCCCAGTGCTAGGCTCAACTCGTTTGATCCATGAAGCCCTACTAACTATTCAAAATAAACAAAAATCTATGATCCAAAAAATATAAAATATGATAATAAGATCTTGAAGATCCATCACATTCAAGAAAACTGTTTAACAGTTATCGGATATAGTTACTGACAACAAGAGAATTTGTCAGATCACACATCCCTGCTGCTAATAATCCAGTTAGGATTGACATCTCCGAGAATGAATGCAATCCACTAGCAGCAGAAGTGGATGTTCATCAAAGAGGCAGAGCACTATGCTCCAAGGGTAAAATTCCGAGAAAGAGAAAAACACCTGGAGACCTTAAGTCAATACTACCACATGACAATGAACTCATGCCCATACACCACCCCTACCCTCTCGAAATCCCCTAAAGTGGAAAATCCGTGAGAAACTGAAATGAAATTAAATGTTGTACGTACTAGGGAGGTGTTGGATAGAAAGAACACAATTGTCGACAATGTATTCACGTATCATATTGCCACTTACATCGCAAAAGCGATGATAATTATATAATATCGTTCCGCACTCCGTTGCTAAAATACAAACGTAGAGTTTACCCAAATGTGGAACGAGACAATAAAAGATGAGCTGGACTCGCTTATGATATGTGAAGTGTTCGGACCTGAAGTCCATACACCAAAAGGTGTCAACCATGTGTGCATAATAAGTATTATACAAATAAAAATATAAGTACAAAATCGTATGCTATAAGGTACAACATATAGCTCAAGGATTTTTTCGCTGAAACTGGGGAATAAACAAATTAAGATGAGCATGACTCACTTATATAAATGATGCATCAAATTCTCTAGTTATATATTGTGAATACTTTAATGTTGACGGTAAGGTTCACACTTACGATTTGGCAAAGGAAAATTTGGATATGCTGCTATTGGATGTTGTGACAGCATATCTCTATGGTATATTGATAAAAATAAATTCCACATTTTCTTAAATGCCTGAATAGACTTCGGGACGTCTATAAAATAAAATATTGTACAACCAAGTTAATCCCTTGACAAAGAAAGGATTCTTACTAAATGTTGTCGTTGCATCTTTATAAAGAGCAAAGAACCGGATTTGAGATCATAGTTGTAAACAACTTATATCTCATCGGATCTCCTGAAGAGAAAACCAAAATATCTGTTCAAGCTTGACTATCAAATATAATATGAAAGACCTAGGCAAAATAAAGATAAGTCATGGCTCACATATATATTATCTAAAAAGATAAAATCTTGTTACATTAAACTTCATACACCCAAAGAGTATTAAAGAAAGTAATATAAGGATCATTATCTTCCAACAAGTACACCTTTGGTAGTATGTTCACTGGATGAACAAAAAGACCCCTTACCGTCAGCTGGAAGAGGGGGATGATATTATAGGTCCTGAAGTTCCTTAACTGAGTCAATCAGAGCACTTCTGGCTAACTGCACACATCTCGATATAGCAGTTGCAGTGAATTCATTAGCCAGATACAATGATGCACCTAAAAAGTGCCACTGGACCGGAGTTAAGCATCTTTTGCGCTTCCTCCAAGGGTCGATGCATTTGAGCTTACATTATAAATAATTATCCACATTGCTTATGCAGATGTAGGTTACATGTCTGATCTCCATAACGAAAAGTCACAAATTGGGTACTTACAGTGGGACGATCATCTACTGTAGATCTGCAAAGCAAACTATGAAAGCAACATCATTCTGTCATTCCAAGTAGGGGTGGCAAAATAGACCCGACCTGAACCCGGCCTCTTGGGTCGGGTATGGGTTGGGGCCAATACGGGTCGGGTCGAATTCGGGTCAACCCGACCGACCCGGATAAAGATCCAGATTGGGTACGTGTTTGACCCCTCGACCCGGTTGACCCGAATTCGACCCGTATTTTCACTCTTTTCACCCCGAACCCGACTTGGACCCGACTCGAGCCCGACCTTTTTTTGCAAAATAATCACTCTTTCACACCAAACCCGACCCGAACCCAAACCCGACCCGAACCCGACCTGTAAGACAAACCGGGTCGGGTACGGGTCACCCGGGTTACGGCCGGGTCGTGTACGGGGATCTGAACCCTGACTTGAATTTAATTCGGGTCGGGTTCGGGTTTACCCTTATTCGGGTCGGATCAAACCCGACCCGACCCGCCCGTTTGCAACCCCTAATTCCAAGATCCTCACCATTATAGAAACAAGCTAAGGGTGTGTTTGGATGCACCTAGTGGTACATCACATCCCAGTGACGACTGGGTAAAAGGTTGGCGTCTTGAAGCTGACCAGATAGTCTAAAGACCAAGCCACATGATTACCTCACTTTTGAGGAGACCACATCAGAGGCGACAAAACAAAACACACTTCTCCAGAGTTTTCGGATTTTGCAGCTGCTTAATGGTGGTGATATTTGCAATTTGTATATATTTGCGGAATGTTTGTAAACATGAGTGATGAAAACCGCTTAAAAGATCTGAAAGCTTAAGGGCTTGTACAGATCAGGATGAGTTAAATGGAATTTGTACTCTTTTTCCTTAACTATGATTTTTCCCACAGAGTTTTCCATAGCCAAAGGTTTTAATGATGCCTATTAATTCAGGATCCTGAAGTATCCACCCATTGTGATACTCATATGATGCGCAAAATCTCGAATTAATGAGCAGAGTTCACACTTTTGGCGGGATAAGGGGGAATGTTATGAATATATTATCATGTGAGATGATAAGATTGTAATCTATTCAAAAGATTGTATCCTATCCATGTAAAAACTCTCCACATCCTCTATAAATAAAGGCCCGGGGTCTCACTCACGAAACTGATTCACAAATATAAAGTTGCAGTTGTTTTATGGTTTATTTTGTGAAATAAATAACTCAAAATTTTCATTTTTTGGGTTTAATACCCAATGCCGTTATTTACTTGTTTAATATCTAAAGTTTTTCTAAATTTTATGTTTGCTACCTTTCAAATTAGTTGGACTTCTTTACCCTCCAACTAATACTTCATGACCATGTGGTCATTTTCTTCTCTCTCTAATTATTTCTATATTTCATTGAAAACCCTAAGCCTAATCAAAAGCAACCACTTCTTTTCATTTCTCCACCTGCACATCACCTTCGTCTCTTCTTCACTCATCATGTTAATTTCTCCATTTCTTTTTTGATTTCATCTTCCCATCTAAACCTTTATTTAATAAAGTGAACTTATTTTCTCACTTACTTGTATGAACGTCATTACTCTTTCGTATAATTCTTATTCAATTACATTTTTTGTTTCAACTGGTGGCTTTACTTCTTTCTCTTCCACTGGAATGTCCATCACCTTCATCTATTATTATTATTGTCATAAATATGATCCACTTTCATGCCTCTTTCATTTATTACTATCACAATATCATTAGGGTTTTTATTTGTATTTTGGGAAGTAGTAGACAGCAAAGGTAATTTTGGGATTTTAATTTTTTTTGAGAGGTACCAAACTTTAAAAAAAAATGAGAAGTTTAAAGGTATTAAACATGAAAAATAGTATGTGGTACTAAACTAAAAAACATGAGAAACTTTGAGGT
Source organism: Scilla litardierei (assembly GCA_030789695.1). Lineage (NCBI taxonomy): Eukaryota > Viridiplantae > Streptophyta > Magnoliopsida > Asparagales > Asparagaceae > Scilla > Scilla litardierei. The sequence goes on along the minus strand of CM061137.1, from coordinate 111,774,983 downwards.
ATTTTCATGAAATAAGCCTGGATTTATATCTTACGTCCTCATCATATTTACCTACAATATAAGGTCATCATTTACAAAATTCCTTGTATTTTGTCTTTTTTGATAGCCAATTTGTTAATACATTTTCAAAACCGTGCTACCATTCATCTTGATGCATCTTTCGAGCAAGAAAATCCAACTAAAAGGACGAGGGCAATGATAAGCAGCTCTTACTGTACTTATTAGGAGTTTTGGTCAAACATGCATGGGGTATCATCTAGCTTGATAAGATGTACAAGGTCATTAGTGATTTTATGTTAATCTCCTTTGCATAATAAGTCAATTCGGAAGTTTATATGCTGTGCATTGGTTACCTTCCCAAACCTCCTTTGTGCACACATTCTTTCAAAACTAATTATTTTAACTTTATATTAGTTGGGCAATGTCTGTTGATTAATGTAATATTCTGCATGTACAAAAAGGTCTTTTAAAAAAAACTACATTAGCTAATGCAAACATCCTTAATTAAGATGCAACCGCATTTGTACTGTTATGATACTATAGCAGATATGGAATATGGATAGATGTCAGTTTAAATTTTAAAACTTTATAAGCCAAGAGGCTTGGTTCTGTAGTAAAAGGGCGGTGTTAGGAAATGAAAGGCCATATAACCAATTTTTGGGCTATTCCTGATGCCCTTCACATGCACACATATATGGGAAGCTATAATTTAAGAACGATTTTCAAATTAAGCTATGTGAGGACTTCATGATGGAACATCCCATGGATCCAAGCAGTTCATCTTGATGAATGCATCTAAATTAGCTTAACAATAAAAAGCAAGTGATTTTGAGGTATTTTCTTTATGGATCAAGTGGTTGTACAAAATGCATTATTTTCTTTCGTCAAAGAAAGATATGATATGATCCATGGGGAAACTAACTCGAATTCAATTGATTTTTCATTGTCCATATATATATATATATATACCCAAATTAGCTTCCATGAGATGGATGATCCAAACCATTCATCTTAATTCATATACCCAAATTAGCTGAACAATGAAAAATCAATTGAATTCGAGTTAGTTTCCCCATGGATCATATCGTATCTTTCTTTGACGAAAGAAAATAATGCATTTTGTACAACCACTTGATCCATAAAGAAAATACCTCAAAATCACTTGCTTTTTATTGTTAAGCTAATTTAGATGCATTCATCAAGATGAACTGCTTGGATCCATGGGATGTTCCATCATGAAGTCCTCACATAGCTTAATTTGAAAATCGTTCTTAAATTATAGCTTCCCATATATGTGTGCATGTGAAGGGCATCAGGAATAGACCAAAAATTGGTTATATGGCCTTTCATTTCCTAACACCGCCCTTTTACTACAGAACCAAGCCTCTTGGCTTATAAAGTTTTAAAATTTAAACTGACATCTATCCATATTCCATATCTGCTATAGTATCATAACAGTACAAATGCGGTTGCATCTTAATTAAGGATGTTTGCATTAGCTAATGTAGTTTTTTTTAAAAGACCTTTTTGTACATGCAGAATATTACATTAATCAACAGACATTGCCCAACTAATATAAAGTTAAAATAATTAGTTTTGAAAGAATGTGTGCACAAAGGAGGTTTGGGAAGGTAACCAATGCACAGCATATAAACTTCCGAATTGACTTATTATGCAAAGGAGATTAACATAAAATCACTAATGACCTTGTACATCTTATCAAGCTAGATGATACCCCATGCATGTTTGACCAAAACTCCTAATAAGTACAGTAAGAGCTGCTTATCATTGCCCTCGTCCTTTTAGTTGGATTTTCTTGCTCGAAAGATGCATCAAGATGAATGGTAGCACGGTTTTGAAAATGTATTAACAAATTGGCTATCAAAAAAGACAAAATACAAGGAATTTTGTAAATGATGACCTTATATTGTAGGTAAATATGATGAGGACGTAAGATATAAATCCAGGCTTATTTCATGAAAATACCTCAAAGTTTCTCATGTTTTTTAGTTTAGTACCACATACTATTTTTCATGTTTAATACCTTTAAACTTCTCATTTTTTTTAAAGTTTGGTACCTCTCAAAAAAAATTAAAACTAAGGAGTCGCCCCCATACTATATATATATCAAAAAAGACAAAATACAAGGAATTTTGTAAATGATGACCTTATATTGTAGGTAAATATGATGAGGACGTAAGATATAAATCCAGGCTTATTTCATGAAAATACCTCAAAGTTTCTCATGTTTTTTAGTTTAGTACCACATACTATTTTTCATGTTTAATACCTTTAAACTTCTCATTTTTTTTAAAGTTTGGTACCTCTCAAAAAAAATTAAAACTAAGGAGTCGCCCCCATACTATATATATATCGGGTAAAGTGTTCCTAGGGTGCCTCCTTAGATTCAACTAAGGAGTCGCCCCCATTTCCCCCCATCTCCCACTTTTTTTTCGGATTTTTTTCATGGGGTTGTTGGTCACCTCGTGGATGATCAACATACCAAATTTCAAGGGATTCCAATACTTTTTAGCCCCATCTATCCCTTGCAACTTCGTGGGGTTTTCAGCACGTTTTCAGACCGTTGAAATTGTAAAGGGTAGATGGGGGCTGTAAAAGTATTGGAATGACTTGAGTTTTGGTATGTTGACCATCCATGATGTGAACAACAACATCATTAAAAATTAAATCCAATAAAAATGTGGGATATGAGTGAAAATGGGGGCGACTCCTTTGATTCAATCTAAGGAGTCACCTTAGGAACACTTTACCCATATATATATAGAATAATGGCTATCATACGCCATATGAGAGCCTCTCTCATACGCCCTCTCACATAAAACACCCAAGTACAACCAAGTAAGCTCATGTGGGCTTGTACGTGGGTGCTTTATGTGAGAGGGCGTATGAGAGAGGCTCTCATATGGCGTATGATAGCCATTATTTTCATATATATATATATATGTATATGTGATGTATATATTATATGAGAATAATGGGTATCATATGACAACAGAGGCTTAGCCTCATATACCAAGACACAAAAGTGGGGTGGGAAAGTACAAGCCCCACACGGGCTTGTACTTGTTGTACCGCCCACTTTTTTGTGTCTTGGTATATGAGGCTAAGCCTCCATTGTCATATGATACCCATTATTCTCATATTATATATATGTATATGTATATGAGTACATCAATGTTGAAAAATAGCGTGCTATACATCAATGTTGAAAATAACACACTGCATAGCATTGTGTGCCTCCCATTTGCCCTGTAGCACTAGTTTTGTGCCCTATTTCACTGAAGCATATGCTACTCTAGCTACATAACAAAAAGAGCTCAGGATAAATAAATAAACTTCAATTAGATTTGAGCCTATACTTACCTTAATAGGGCTTGGAGAACTTAATCGTGCTATGGTGGCGTGCTATGGTGGCGACGACGACACTGATTGGCGATGACACCAACATCGATTAGATATGAGTTAACTCTCCCTCTTTATCATTCGGGGTGACAATAATTGTCACCGACAATCACCAAAAGTTTACTGTTTGAACTTTTTTCTGCCTACCTTTTTCCACTCGATGTGCCACTCTCTCCTTCAATACCCTCCCCCCCCCCAAGTCTGCACAAATCGAGGAAGAAGAGGGTGCAGTCGGGGAGAGAGAGTTGACGTCATTTAAGTAACTTATTTTTTAAATTTTGAATTGTATTAATTTTAATTGATTTTAGGATTTAGAATCTAATCTGAATTTACTATTTGATTAGTAATTGTGAAGTATTAACTGTAAGCAAGAAACAAATAATTTCAGTAATTTTTTAATTGAAGTTTAATGTTCGCAATTGATTAATTTTAGTATTTGATATACGTGTATGTTGTTATATTGTGTTGAATCCGTCGATATTACACAAACCTTGTGATAGTTATCTATATCGTAGTGTGTACTAATTTTTATTAGATTTTTGTAGATTTTTAAAAACATTTTAAATAATGTTTATTACACACACATATATTAAAACAATGTACACATTTTTATTTTTAGAAATTAAAATAGTAATAAAATGTGTAGCCTATGTAACGTGGTACGCTTTGTGCTATCAGAAGGTCTAGCATTACGTCATGCACTACGCTATTTGCGTTTTGTTCTATCAAAATGTCTAACGTTGTTACACACCATGCTATTTTCAACATTGGTATACATATCCTATTGAATGGGTTCCAACCCATATCAACCATCTTACCATTTTTAAAATTCAAACGATGTGTGTATATTTTACTTATGCAAAAAGTGACGACAAAATCAATGTTCCAATTGTCATAAAATTGACTAATTTGTTGACATTGGATGCATGTGTAAAACACATGAAAATCATTTGAATTTGAATTTTATAATAGTTTAAATATGTTAGATCATTTCTAACGAAGCAAGTTTCTCATTCGGGTTGCAAAAATTTAAATTAGATATGACTGATCCTCTCGATTGTAGTTATCTCTTTTCACATCCCTCCATATATGGATATATTTATCAAGGATCAAAATCACAGTTTAAAACTCATTACCAGATGATAGTTTATAGTATTGATATCGGCTGCATCAGAGGTATCAGGTGTATCAGGTGATACGTATCAGAAGTATCACACTTTAGAAGTTTTACACTTTACTGGTTACCTTGGCTTAATATATCTGTTAGTTACATTTAGATCTTTATCTTCAATAAATAATGTGGACTATCTTTATTATTTAGGACATTATCAGCACCTTTTCTAACCTACTCAATCAATAAGGGTAACATTCTGAACCTTGAATTCAACGGTTAAACGAGATTTATTTTGAACATTATATGAAATAAAGCAAAATTTAATAATTTAAACTTTGAAGCTCTTTTTATATTAGTTATCATTAGTTAGTATTGGTGCTATCGGCTAGTTTTGATTGGATCATGGTGGCATACTTGTTAGCTGGTACAGTATAAGTGATACATACCGGTATTGACCACGATTTAAAACATTGATATAATTTTGATGATGATGATAAAGTTGATATGCAACATGTGTGGGAAAAAGTCCAACATGTGTGGGAAAATGTAAGAATGTTAACATATGTATATTTGTATATCGTTCATTTTAATTTACAATTATAGATACATTAACATTCTTACATTTTTCATATTTGCACTGCTTCAGATTGTTAGAAATTAGACGGGTTTACAGTAATATAGCCTTTTCACATGTAGATCAACGAGCAAAGAAATTTTTGGTGTATTGGGGTTTTACTGTTTGATCATTGAAGAAAGAAGGAAATGATGCTGATTATTGAAGAAATAAGCATGAATCTGTGTTATCGATGGCCATTTGAGGAATTTTTTGGTTGAAGAACTAACGTGAAGTAGTTTTATGGAGGGCCGTTTGAGTAAATTTCACATGACATCTACTCATCTATAATATATATTTTAACTAGTCATAACCCGTGATCATAGGTCACAGGGCATCGAAATATTTTTCTAAAATTTTTCAACCCATTTAAAATCTGTCCAAAAAATCTGTAGGCATCTTCAAAATATTCCCGCAATAAATTTTCTACCCACATTCAAACTAAAATTTAGTTCCACAAAATTTTTAGTTCACTCTAGATTTAGTTCTCTCAAAATTTAAAATTTTAGTTCTCTCCACATTTAGTTCACTCAAAATTTAAAATTTTAGCCACTCAAAATTTAGTTCCCTCCTGATATAGTTCCCGCAAAATTTTAAATTAAAATTTAGTTTCTCCCAATGAATTTAGTTCTTCCCAAAAATTTTAGTTACTCCAAAATTTAGTTTCCTCCAGATTTAGTTGCTTTCAAGATTTAAAATTTTAGTTTCTATCAAAATTTAGTGCTCTTCAGATTTAGTTCTTAAAATTTAGTTTCTTCTAGATTTAGTTCTTCCCAAAATTAAAAATTTTAGTTCCTTAAAATTTAATTCCATCCAGATTCAGTTTTTCCTAAAATTTTAGTGATTTCTCCAAATAATTGTCCTCCCAAAATTTTAGTGTTTCATCCAAATTTTTTCATAAACTATCATCATATCCATTGATTCTTCAAGATTCAATCTCAGCCGTCTTTCTACCAACACTTATGTCTTAGTCACAACAATCCTATTAAAAACATCCTTCAATTGTATAATGTGAGTTACTTTGCGAACATGCCAATTTGCTCAGTGCACATACCACTTAATTTTTTACTCAGTGCACATACCGAACTATTTTGAAAACCCCCAATTTTTGTTCAGTACACATACCTGGATTTACCAAAACGCCCCCATAATTTTGCTGAGCAACACATCCCGCACTTCACATACCACTTAATTTTTGCTCATTGGGTCTATATCGTAGTGTGTACTCACATCCCGCACTTCAAAAATAGGAGCATACTCAATCAGACAATCGCAGAGCAAATATGGTGCAGAGATAATAAAGCGAAAGCAAACATAGAGTGCACACAATATTTACACCGTTTCGGTCACCCCAATGACCTACGTCCAGCCTCACAGTTATCACTAGAATAATGATGTCAAGATACAAACACCCGGAACTTCGTGCCCCAATACTCAGCTCACCAAGTTTATATCTCACTCACCAAAATGTCGAACACTACTATCCTAGCAAATACTTTACTATTGACTAGTCCCAACCAGTCAAGAGTCCCAAAAGAACCCTAAAAACGAAACTAAAACCCAATACAAAGATCTACCAGAACAACCACAAATAATAAGATAAAAAGTTTAGAGTGCTTAGTTTGTGATGTTTGGCTTGTCCTTGTCGATCAACATGTCGTCAGTTTCGCGCTGACACAAACGGTGTTTTAATCCGATTTCTGGATCAAAAGATATAGCCCTCCAAAGTTCATTGCGTAAATCTAACTGAATCTGGTCTGTGCGTAAATCCGTTCTATGTTCTGCGGAATCTGTTGCAGTCTGTGCGCAAAGTAATCAGATACACCGTCTTCCAGAAAATATAGTAAATAACCACGAGCTCTGAAAAATCCATAAAAATATCCATTGGAACCATGGGCTCATCCTCTTCGATAGAAAAATATGAAAGGGCAGATTTGGATGCTCTTGAGAAGAAAAATTCTATTATCTTTGACGCTTGTTCTTAGAGCTTGGAACTTGATCTCTTGGACTTTGCTTCGATGTGGGTTCGCGACAAGATGTGAATTTCCTTGAGGATGAGCTTGCGGCAATAGAAGAACTTGGAGCTTTTGCTTCTTTGAAGATTGTTTCGGAGTGTTTTCTCACTACTAAGCGTTGACCGTGGAGAACCCGGTCAACGTGGTCAAGTGGCCCGCTTTGGGTCCCTCGGGGGCTTCGAATCGGTGCTGAAGGGGCGAGGGGAAGCCTCGGCCCTGGTTGAGACGCTCGGCCTCGGACAGGTGTGCTCGGCCTCGGCCGGTAGGGGGACGAGGGGTAGCCTCAGTCGCCCGGGTAGATGTACGACCGACGGGTGGCGAGGGAGAGTCTCGGACCCGATTAGGACGCTCGGCCTCGGCAGGACGTGCTCGGCCACGGCAGGCTGACGGTGAGGGGAAGCCTCACTGTTCGGATGATCGAGTGGTCGGAGAGGGGCGAGGGGTAGCCTCGGCCCGTTGATCTGCTGTCCACCTGCGCAGACGAGAACGCTCGTCAGGGGGCCGGACCTTGGTTCCGGCCAAATCCCCTCCGATGCCTAAGTCAGATAGAGATCTGAGAAAGGAGGCCCGGCGGAGACGGTCCGACTCGTGAGGAGATCGTAACGGCGTCTCTCGGCGCGAGCGGGGGAGGAAGGAGATGAATTGGGGGAACGAGGTCGTTGATGGAGTACCTTAGGTTTTGTTACCTGAGATGCGGTCCTTTTCTTCGTTGTCTTCCTGGCCCTTTTATAGAGCTCCCGCTTGATCGCCTCCGGCCCACGTCCCACGCCCGCCATTGATCATGCCCCATCAGTCCCCCCTCGCCGCCGCTCTCTCCGCCATGCCAGCACCTCCCCATTATCGCTATTTAGTGGTCGCGCGTCCGGGGGAGTGGTTTTCGCAGGAGTGGGCGAGCGACCAACGGGTTATTGGGGCCGGGTCGGATCAGCGCTCGAGGAGGTCCCTTGTAGGGCCTTTGTCGAATGGGCTTTGAGGACGCAGATGGGCTTTTGGCCAGTAGTTGGGCTCTTGGGCTCGTGCTTTATGGGTCTCGGTCAAATAGGCGTAACAATTGCCCCCATCGGTCGGGTCGATCGGCCTCTGCCGGTTCGGCTCGGCCGATGTGACCTCTGCCGATTTGACGAGCTCGCCAGTCGATGCCGACTCATTTATTAGTCGTCATCATGAGTTGGCCCGTTCGATGCTTTTAAGGCTCGGGTTCCGAAGCGCCGTCGGCCTTCAGATGTTGCCACGTGTAGCGGCAAGCTTATCCCCGCCGCTCGCGGAGTCGTCTTAAGTGGAGAAGCCGAAGGGTTCGTGAGCCGTCATTGGTGGTGTCGATCAGCCTCGGCTCGCTCAGATCGCCCGTTGCGTCGCATGGGATTCCGAGCGACGCTTCAATCGAGGCGAGGCCATAAATGCAGGTCATGATGAGGCGGATCGATTGGACTTCGACTGGCGCCAATTTCGGAACGCCGCCGACTCTTCGAGCCTCGCCACGCGTTCTTGTCAGGCTCTTCGAATTCTCCCCTGGCATAAAAGATCCCCAGTTGTGTTGATTTCCACTTCTCTCTTGCTCCTCCCGGTATTCAAAGCTTTCCATAACTCGGAGTTTCCTGTCGCCTTCGCTTCCTTGCCTTCTTCAGACTAGTCGAAAAAAGGTAATTCCTTTCTCGCTTTCACCTTATGGCTGCCCTTAGGATGTGCGGTTCTGGTCAAAGGGCAAGGGATCCTTCGGAGTCCAGGCGGGGTGAGCCCCGGCTAGGGGGATCGGGTTCCCCCGCCGGGAGTCGTTCTCTTCAGGATAAGGGGAAGGAGAAACTTTTTTCAGACTACGCCCGTGACGACGTGGCGTCGGCTGCCGTACGGCTTAATGTGCCCCCGGTTGTCCTCCGTACGCCGTCGAGGACCCATCCTTCGGTGGCCGCGGAGATCCGGGAAAGATATCTCTGCTTCCCATACGAGGTTCGGGTTCCATTTGTCGACGAGCGGGTTTGCCTTCCGAGGGGCAATGAGGTCGGCGTCTACGTCGAGATGTTCCGCCTGGGTCTTCGCTTCCCGCTCCATCCCTTCTTCATCCAGGTCATGGAACATTTCACAGTGTCCATGTGTCAGTTCGCCCCGTGTTCGATCGCGGTACTGACGGGCTTCGTAACGCTCTGCTATACCCGTGGTCTGGAGCCGACTCTTCCCCTTCTCTTCCACTTTTACCAGGTCCAGACGGTCGGTCCAGGGTCATGGCTGCTACTCCGAGCTCGTTCGAGGAGGAAATGCCTGATCGGGTTACCCCGCTGGTCTGGGGATTGGAACTTGGATTATGTTTTCGTGGTCTTCTTGGGTGAGGCCCAGATTCTAACAAGCTGGGGCAGTTCTGTCCATCCTTGCCCGTCGTTAGATCTCTCAGATGCCGATCGGGCAGCCGCTGCGCTTCTGTTGGCTCTTCCTTTGGAAATGAAGTCCATCTGGTCTTTGCTTGACGATCTACTCCTGAAGGCCGTCTTGTGGTCTCTGGGTAGGTCGTTTTTTCATCCCCGGATCGCCCTATGACTCATCCTGATTTCGGTCTCCTTTGCAGGGATGGCCGGCCGCGAATTCGTCCGTGACGTCGACGAGCTGATCCGTCGTGGAGCCGCTCGGAGCCGAGGTAGTACCTCGGGAAGGGCGCCTCGGAGGACCGTCGAGGAGGAAGTGCGCCGAGCCGAGCCTTCCGTGGGTAAGGTGGTGGCCGTGCCTCCCGCCTCTTCTTCTGGCGATCCCCTTCCGGGGGGCGAGGACGGTGCGAGGCGGAAGCGTTCCCCTCCGGCGCCTTCGGAGCCCCACGGCGGAAAGAAGAGGAAGGAGGACGTAGATCCCTCCGGTCCGGCAGGTTCGGCGCTTCCCGTAGCGACCGCCGAGGATCCTTCGATAGCTTTGCCAGCCACCCCCCTCGCAGCGTCTTCGCCCGTATCACCAGGGGTCGGGGCCTTGTTGGCGAGCGACTTGGCTTCGATCGTCGTCCCTGGGAGTTCGATGTTTGCTGACCGAGCCGTGGCCCAGGAGGTTGCCGAGGTCTCCGTCCCTCCCCGGGACCGCAGCCTCCTCAAGAAGATCCCGGCCGACAAGATGTCGGATTCCTTGGTCTGGATCCTTCAACAGGTTCGGTTATCTTGCTATCCTCTCTTTCTCTTTATCCTCTTCTTAGCCCATGTCTCGTCTTTTCAGGGTTCAGCGCTCGCTGTGGAGTTGCAGTGCCGAGCCGTCCGCTTGAGGGAGCTGGAGGAGTCCTCCATGAGGGCTCAGGAGCGGGCCGGGGCGGCCGAGGTGGCCATGATGGAGGCCCAGATGGAGTCTCGGCGTCTCACCCTCTGTGTGGCTGCGTTGGAGGGACAAGTGGGTGACCTCGAGGGAAAGCTGGGGGATGCTCGTCAATCGGCTGAGGAAGCGGCGGAGTCGTTCCGCCTGGAGAGGGAGGAACTTCAGAGGGAGTTGTCTGATCGGCGCCAGGTGGCGCGGCTCGCGGAGGAGGTGGAGAAAGGCGTCGTCGAGACCCTGAGGAAGAAGATCTTCGAGGTTCTCCGGGAGGCCTTCGGTAAGTATGTAGACATCATCGCCCCCCGGATCGTCGAAGTCGTCCAGTCTTCCTTCCGGGACTGTGCGGAGCGCGTTCGGGAAGCCCCTCCGCCAGCCGAGTCCCCTCGCTCCGAGCAGGGCGAAGTGCCCGAGGATGTGTCCTCTCGAGCCCGGGCCCCCTAAGCCGTCCCTCCTGGCCTTATCCCCAAAATTTTTAAGCATCCGCTTCGCTTTGGGCCAGTCTACCTGAAATGGATCCCTGGCCATCTCCTTCAGCCCCGCGGCCAACAATTGCTGGTTGCATGGCCGTTAGCTTGGGTCACCTACTCTGGGTCTTTTGTCAACCAATTTTTGCTTTGTCGGTGTCGATCTAGCTTTTGTTGGTGATGAACTCTGTCATTTGTCGTGAGTAGATTGTTTGTAGGGTGTTCCCTTCGCCTTGATCCCCTGTAAATAAGACGCATTTTTGTACTCGGGTTAACTATTACAAACAAAATCGACTTACTTGGATTTCTTGTGTGCCTTGCGTTGTCGCCTTGTTCTTGGCTTGGGAATGGACGAAACTGGCGTTGGGGATTCTCCCCCGACTTATGAGCGCAGGGGTCGGTCAGCGAGGGCAGAGCTCCTCGGCTTAGGACCGGTCGGCGTCCGTGCCTGCTGGGGGGATTGCCCCCAGACTTATGAGCACTGGAGTCGGTCGGCGAAGGCAAAGCTCCTCGGCTTAGGACCGGTTGGCGTTCGTGCCTGCTGGGGGAATCGCCCCCAGACTTATGAGCTCTGGAGTCGGTCGGCGAGGGCAAAGCTCCTCGGCTTAGGACCGGTCGGCGCCCGCGTCTGCTGGGGGAATTGCCCCCAGACTTATGAGCACTGGAGTCGGTCGGCGAGGGCAAAGCTCCTCGGCTTAGGACCGGTCGGCATCCGCGTCCGCTGGGGGAATCGCCCCCAGACTTATGAGCACTGGAGTCGGTCGGCGAGGGCAAAGCTCCTCGGCTTAGGACCGGTCGGCATCCGCGTCCGCTGGGGGAATCGCCCCCAGACTTATGAGTGCCGGAGACGGTCGGCGAGGGCAAAGCTCCTCTTCCTCCTCCAGTGAGGTGGTGGTCCCCGGCCTTTTGCGTTATTGGCGACATGTCGACTCCGTAGGGATTTTAAGTAAAGACAATAAAAAGAATGCGTTTGTACTCTCATGAGTCCTGTCGGACCGGTACATTTGGAGGAAACGGAAAAAGGGAAATGAAGCTTAAGCAGAGGGATGTAAAACTAGATAACTCCCTCATATTAGGCTGCCACCGGGGGGAGAGACGTTGCCTGCTTACTCTATGATGCGGAGGGGGCCTTGGAGGGTGTTGATCTTCTTCCCCTTGTCTGGCTGCGTGGAGGTCCCTTCTCCGTAGGCCGGCTCGTCGGCCTGATTCCTGGCGTGCCCTCGGCTCATCAGCTTCTCAATGTCTTTCTTCAGATGCCAGCAATCTTCCGTGTCATGGCCATCGTCCTTATGGTACTTACAGTACTTCTCCCGGTTCTTCCCGCCTCTTTTAGCCTTCGGTGGAGGGCGATCAGCTCGCTCTTCCTTCTGTACTTGGGCGAGAATGGCGTCTGGGGTGGTATCCCTCGTGCTTTCTCACCGCTGCCTGTTCCTCTGCCTCTTCTCGGTCCGGTACCCTTCGGGGCTAGCTCGTCCGCCGTCGCCACGCTTGGTCCCTCGAGCGGTTTTTCCTGCATCCTCGGCCAAGGCCTCCTCAGTCAGCATGAAGCGTTCGGCCCTTGCCATGATCCCGGGGAGGTCCTTCGGGGGGTCGGTGTGTAGGGACTTCTTGAGGCCCCTGTGGCGAAGCCCTTTCTTAAGAGCCGTCTGGACCACCAGGTCGGGTGGGTTGTTCACGTTCAGCCTTTCCGCATTGAAGCGGCGCATGAACTGTCGGAGTGGCTCGGCCGGGCCTTGCACTATGTTGAACAGATGTTCAGGACCAGGTTTGATCAGCCTCCCCGCCATGAACTGTTTGCAGAACAACTGGGCGAGTTGCTCGAAACTGTCGATGGAGCGGCCGGGCAGGCTGTGGTACCAGATCCTCGCCGCTCCCCTGAGAGTTGAATAGAAGCCCCGGCAGAGCAGGTCATCGTCAGCTCCCTGGAAGGCCATGTCCCCCTCGTAATCCATCACGTGGTGTGCCGGGTCTCCTATTCCGTCGTACTTTCCCAGCACCGGGATCCTGAATCGAGAGGGGACCCGGGCGTCGGTTATTCTCCGCGATAAGGGACACCGGTCCCCGTGGATGCCTCCAGGGATGCGGTATTCGCCTGTTTCCGGCTCGAGCGGGGGTGGAGGTAGCACCGGCGCCGGTGGGGCCGGCTCCGCAGCCTTCGCCACGCTGGGGGTCGGGCTGACCCGACGCTCCCGACTCCTCCTGCGGGAGCTCCTGCTCCGCCGTGATCGGTCTCTTGAGTGGTGTCGTTCGCCTCTCCTGCGGTGGGACGACCGTGATCGACGAGACGATGCCGTCATCGATTCGCCGTTCGTCCCTTCAGTCTCTCTCCGGCTCCTTTCACGATAGGGCGAGGAGGCACGTGACCTCGCCTGACGGGAGCCGGACCGCGTGAACCGACGCTCTGCGTTCGGTTTCCGGGTCCCGTGGTCGTCGACCACCGCAGACCGTAAGTGCGGGGGACCCCCCGCCCATCGGTGGCTATCGTTCAACGCGCCCCCGTCGGTCGGCGCGGGGCCGACAAGCTGCTGTACTGTCGCGACCAACGTCTGGAGGCTCGCGTTGGTCTCCTGAGCCAGGGCACGGAGCTGTCCCTGTGTGGCTAGTTCTGAGCCGCCGGTCTCTTCGATTGAGTGGGCGGGGTGGCCGTCGACGTGCGTGTCCTCGGGGTTGCCATTGGATGCGCCATTCCCCTCCTCCGGGATGGGGGTCATGCGCTTCCTTCCATTGCTGGCTCGTGCCATTGTTGGTGTGGTTTTCTGCTTCGTGAGATGATCTTCGGTTCCCACAGACGGCGCCAGATGTTTCGGAGTGTTTTCTCACTACTAAGCGTTGACCGTGGAGAACCCGGTCAACGTGGTCAAGGGGCCCGCTTTGGGTCCCTCGGGGGCTTCGAATCGGTGCTGAAGGGGCGAGGGGAAGCCTCGGCCCTGGTTGAGACGCTCGGCCTCGGACAGGTGTGCTCGGCCTCGGCCGGTAGGGGGACGAGGGGTAGCCTCAGTCGCCCGGGTAGATGTACGGCCGACGGGTGGCGAGGGAGAGTCTCGGACCCGATTAGGACGCTCGGCCTCGGCAGGACGTGCTCGGCCACGGCAGGCTGACGGTGAGGGGAAGCCTCACTGTCCGGATGATCGAGTGGTCGGAGAGGGGCGAGGGGTAGCCTCGGCCCGTTGATTTGCTGTCCACCTGCGCAGACGAGAACGCTCGTCAGGGGGCCGGACCTTGGTTCCGGTCAAATCCCCTCCGATGCCTAAGTCATATAGAGATCTGAGAAAGGAGGCCCGGCGGAGACGGTCCGACTCGTGAGGAGATCGTAACGGCGTCTCTCGGCGTGAGCGGGGGAGGAAGGAGATGAATTGGGGGAACGAGGTCGTTGATGGAGTACCTTAGGTTTTGTTACCTGAGATGCGGTCCTTTTCTTCGTTGTCTTCCTGGCCCTTTTATAGAGCTCCCGCTTGATCGCCTCCGGCCCACGTCCCACGCCCGCCATTGATCATGCCCCATCAGTCCCCCCTCGCCGCCGCTCTCTCCGCCCTGCCAGCACCTCCCCATTATCGCTATTTAGTGGTCGCGCGTCCGGGGGAGTGGTTTTCGCAGGAGTGGGCGAGCGACCAACGGGTTATTGGGGCCGGGTTGGATCAGCGCTCGAGGAGGTCCCTTGTAGGGCCTTTGTCGAATGGGCTTTGAGGACGCAGATGGGCTTTTGGCCAGTAGTTGGGCTCTTGGGCTCGTGCTTTATGGGTCTCGGTCAAATAGGCGTAACAAAGATGATGGGAGTTATGAAGCTTGCATGTGGAGAGATTGCTCGGCCAACATGAAGGGGCATATGGCCGGCCTTCGTTTTCAATTGGCCACTGTAATTACTTTTCCCTCTGATATAAGTCCTTGAAAAAAGGACAACTTCACCTTGATTTATTAACAAGAAAAAAAAATCAAACCTACCTCTCTTTGTTGCTCCTGGTTTGATGCATGGCCTTGTACATTTAACTTGCATGCGTCACATTGTTTTGCTTTCCCAACCATCAATGCTTCAATGTTGATGGAGACTTTGGCAGCCCCTCCTTTTTATACAATTAAGTGCCCTCTCTTTTAATTAATCAACCCCTTCGTAATGTTAGTGCCTCTTCTTTCTTTTTGTTGTTTACGCACAAATACTAATGGAATTCTTTATTGTGGGCAATTTTTGCTTTGATCTCTCTAATTAATTTGCTTGGCCCTGGGTATTTCTCCTCTTCCAATCAATTATGTATCAACTATGTATTTGATGGCCGGCTCTTCTTCTTTTGGGGCACTTTGAACCACTCAATTTATCTCCTTGATGCAAGAACTTGATTAATCCTAGGATAAGTAGTACTTTTTTGAATTCAAATTAAATCTTCAAATTTGCACATCATATCTTACCCCTCCATGGAATTTGTAGAAGATGTTGACCAAGTCAAATACCATTATTCACAAGATTGCCATCTCTCCATCTCTTCCTCATAATTACAAGATTGCCACTATGAACATATTCACACTTTTGTCACTATGCTCTCCATGTTTATTTGAGCCTGTAAACACTTAACAAACACATCAACATTATTCATGAAGGTTTGTTATCATCAAACAAGAAATCATAGATCGTTGTATCCTACACCGTTGTATCCAACAGGTGCTCCCTAAGAGAGACCAGCATTGCGAACGACTGCTCTCATGCGGGAGTGTGAGCATTCCTTTGGTTATCTTGGTTGTTTCTCTATGCCTATGGTGGCCATGCTTCTTTGTGGACCATGAGCTCACACACTAACATCGACCTTCATTCTGAAATTAGGACATGTCATAAACCGAACAGTTGTTATGCTACTGAAGTAATGGCCTAAAATAATGATGATGATCATTCAATTTTAATAAAAAAGTCTTAATTAAATAATCTTAATTAAAAATAATTTTTGTATTAAAGAGGACATCTTAATTAAATAAGAATTTCATTGATACAACTAATTTATAAAAATTCTTAATTAGATTGACTTTCTAATTTAATAATTTTTAATTAGTTATTTGATCTAGATATTTTTTAATAAAACAACTTAAAAGGATTCTTAATTATACTTGACTTTTAATTTAATATTTTTTTGATACATCGGAATATAAATACATCAAATCAGAGGGAGAACCCTCTAGGTAACCCCGACCCGATTACATCCATAAGCAGCAACGGTGGAAAGGAAGGTGGAGGGCAGTCCCAAACTTGGAGTTCAACATCTAAATGACACCCCATGGTAGCAAGAGCATCGGTACAGAAATTCGCCTCACGTAGAATATGGCGAAATGAGCAAAGATGGAATTTGGAGGCCAACTGCCTGATGTGTAGAATCAAGCTTAGCAGAGGATGGAAGGAATTTGAAGTTGAGTCAAGTAAGAGTAAAGCCACCTGGGAATCTGATTCACAAATAAATTTCGTGAAGCACTTCCTCTACGTAGTATCTAATCCCCAGCGGAGGGCCTGGAGTTCCGCATTCAAAATAGAACAACAACCAATATACGCAGCGAAACCAAGGATCCAATTCCCCTGCTCATCTCGAAAAATCCCCCAGCACCTGAGAGGCCTTGATTCCCTTTACTGGCTCCATCAACATTAAGCTTCAAAACCCCCCTAGGAGGAGGGAGCCACCGAATGAAAGAAGTGTCTAAATATTTTTTCTAATCAAATAAGAATTCATAAATATTCTTAGTTACAGTTAGATGGTTGTTTGATGGGTTTTCGAAAAGGTCAAGAATTCACACTTAATCAATATATACCAATGAAATAAGAGCAAATGGTGTTCTCTTCCTTATGTCATAATGTTTTTCCTTATTTTAAAATTAAATATTTATTAAAACCTACACATTTTTCTCTCATTATCCATTTCTTCGCGGAAAAAACATATTACATTTTCTCGCTTTCTTTATCTTCCTATCTTTGGTCAGCCTTTTTGTTTCACCCAACACTATTTCAGATGTGAACTCAATTCCATATCAGACTCTTTTCTATCCTAATTTCTAACTCTCTAATTGTATTACCATCCAATTTAATATAATTTAAATCTATACTTGTTATATTTAATCTAAAGAATACAATCTTCTTTATTCACAAAAATTATCCAATTATAAAAGTTGAAACTTTTATTTCTTCTCTCACAAATAAGACTTGCTGCTATGCTAAATCAAATTTTAAGCACTTGGGTTTATCATGTCATAAATCAAGGCAATCTTAATGTTAAAACTTAAAACTCTCATTTCAGGCTTCTTACTTAGGGAATGCAATTTAAAATAATTATATAATGTATTAATATCATGAAACATTTGAATTTTTTATAAAAATTTGATTAATAACACAAATTTTTAAACTTGAAAATTTATAACCGGCATAGAGATAAGATTATAATACCACAATTTTAATATATATTATAAAGCCATTACTCGTATATTGTATACATGAATCATTTATTAACAATTTCAAATTGAAGAAAGTTCAATCATTTAACTGTCATTTCGAGCTATAAAATATCACATCACTTCCCTTTTTGAGTTCTCTTATTAACATAAGAAATGATCTTTCTCCTCTCCTTCCTTTCTCCCCTCTTTCCTTTCTCCTGTTAACTTTCTCTATCATGGTGGCCAATTCCCCCATCACTTAAAACATCAATGGCAAATAAAAATGAGGGACATCACCTTCAGATTTTCTGTTTGCACTTGAATTACTTTACTAATATCTATTATCCTTTTTATTAAATACTTCAAAATTTAATGATCAATCTTAATTAATGAAGATTTAATACATGAATTCTCATTTGAGAGGGTTTCTTTTTAGTTAAAAACATTCAAATAAAAAATGGAGTCTTAAAAAAGAAAATTAAAAAGAAAAAATAAAAAAAGAAAAAAAATGTGGAGGTTCACTTTGGTTCAAAAGAATAAATATGCTAACAGAGAAATAGAAATATGGGGAAAGAAAGAAATAAAGAAAGTGGGGAAACTTAAAATAGTAGAAAGGAAGGAGTGGAGGGGCAGAAAAGCAAAGAAAAGGAAGAAAAAAATAAACCCCTAATTAAATAATGAGTTCATTGATATTACTAAATTATAAAATTCTTAATTAGATTGGCTTCCAAATTATCAATAATTCTTAATTATTTGGTCTAGATATTTTATTTTATTATTTGTAAAATAACTTAAAATGGTTCTTAACTATCCGTGACTTTTAGAATACTGTTTGAATCTGTTTGCGTTAACCAGTACGCTTTGTGTTTTGCTTCAACTTGTAAACTTTTTATTACGCAATATCATGTCCTCACATTTTGTTTATGCATGCATGTTGTTTGGTAGGGAGCTGTGTGGCGATGTATATGGGTTAAATGTGAATATTGTTTGGATGCTCATTGTCTGTACTCTGTAGGTTATTTTCTTGTGGTAAAGTGTCTCGAGTCTGAATTTATGCAATGCATTTCTTGAGCTAATAACATCGCTGGCTGCTTCAATTCTGTTGGCTACATGTTCTTTTGAATAGACTTGTTTGACATTGACCACTGTAGTTTCTGCTAATCTTTCCTTCCACTTATATCATGCCTATTGTTAATTTTTTTAGATCATGAAATAAGTGCCTGGCCGTTTTTTGTATGTGATCCTTTTCTGTTCTTCCCTTGATTTATGAAGTTTATTTGTAATTGAACGCAACAGGCAGAGAAAAAGGATTTGGTTGGCTTGCAAGAACAGGTATTCCTTCCGGCGTCTAACTAATGTTGTAAACTGTGAATCTGTCTATTGTATAGCTTACTCTTATACATTATTGTCTGGACTGTAGGTATTTGTCAGAAAGATAATTGAGTTGCATGACAAGTATTTGGCATATGTACAAAATTGCTTTCAGAATCATTCCCTTTTCCACAAGGTATGTATTGGAGAATTTTGATTACAAGTTATATTGTACAGAATTTTATTCAAGTGCTAACTTTTCTTGTTTCAGGCCCTGAAAGAGGCCTTTGAAGTTTTCTGCAACAAGACTATCGCAGGCAGCTCCAGTGCTGAATTGCTGGCTACCTTTTGCGATAATATACTTAAGAAGGGTGGAAGTGAGAAGCTGAGTGATGAAGCTATTGAGGAGACACTCGAGAAGGTAACTAGAATAGCTTCTAGATGCTCTGTACTAGGTTTCACACCTTTTCCATGTCTTGGTTTCAAACTTGATCTCAATATCGATTGACATTGTGCAGATAGTTAAGCTTCTTGCGTATATTAGTGACAAGGATCTCTTTGCTGAGTTTTATAGGTAAAGAAGTTTTCTTTAGGATATCTACTGTTTAATCATACATTAACTGTCAATGGAAACTAAAATTAGTATTGTCTTTTTATTAATTTGCAGGAAAAAGCTTGCTCGGAGGTTGCTGTTTGACAAAAGTGCAAATGATGAGCACGAGAGGAGTATTTTGACAAAGCTAAAACAGCAATGTGGAGGGCAATTTACTTCCAAGATGGAAGGCATGGTCTGTTATTCTATCTTTCATTACTAATTGAATGCGAACTTGGAGTATTGATTAGTGAAGTACATATATATTTTTATGCCTTCAGGTGACTGATTTGACCTTGGCAAGAGAAAACCAGACAAACTTTGACGACTATCTTCATGAAAACTCAAATGTAAATCCAGGAATTGACTTAACTGTTACTGTCCTTACTACTGGATTCTGGCCAAGCTATAAATCCTTTGATCTCAATCTTCCTGCGGAGATGGTAAGAACTTACCCTCCTTCCACTTTGACCTTCTTCCGCTCTTTAGAGATACTACTGGACTCTGCATCTTGACAATCTATTTTGCTCTTATATAGTCAAAGTAGAAATAAAAGGGGTAATATTTGAGTCTAGCAATATGCCTACTAAGATGGGTCTTGTATGCTTGTGAATAATAATAGTAGTAAATTAGATGATTTTTGTATCATGTAATATGTACAGATATACGGACTAGTTGATTTGATGAACATTATTCATGCAGCTGAGAGAATTTTATTTTGCAGATCCTAACATTTCCAGTCAACATGTTTTAGGTTAAGTGTGTAGAAGTTTTCAAGGAGTTTTATCAAACGAAAACCAAGCACAGAAAGTTGACATGGATATACTCATTGGGTACTTGTAATATTCTCGGGAAGTTCGAAGCCAAGAACATAGAACTGATTGTAACGACTTATCAGGTCCGTCTAAAACCCATTTTCAATAATATGCTATTCTGATAGCGAACTTGGACTGCTGAATTTATCGCAACATTTTTTGTCTGCAGGCTGCTGCATTGTTGCTTTTTAACAACTCAGACAGATTGAGTTATTCTGAGATCATGTCGCAGCTAAACTTGTCAGATGATGATGTGATCAGATTACTCCATTCCCTTTCTTGTGCAAAGTACAAAATTCTTAACAAAGAGCCAAATAACAAATCCATCACACCGAATGATTATTTCGAGTTCAACTCCAAGTTCACTGATAAAATGAGAAGGATCAAGGTCTGGGCATTGCTATATTTATCTATTAATTAGGGGATATTGGGGCTCCTGATGTTGTGCCGAAATGTATTTTGCTTTGTTCTTCTCTTGATAATGTGTATTATCATCAAATTTGCAGATTCCTCTACCGCCAGTGGATGAGAAAAAGAAGGTAATTGAAGATGTAGACAAAGATCGAAGATATGCTATTGATGCGTCTATAGTGCGAATTATGAAGAGTCGCAAGGTTTTGAATCATCAGCAATTGGTGATGGAATGTGTTGAGCAGCTTGGCCGCATGTTCAAGGTATATACTTACAGCAGTACTTGTTTTATTCTTGGTTCATGTTCATAATTTACATTTACAACGGTTTGCTGATCATAAGATAACCAAGGGCTGATAACCAACAGAAACGAGTAATCTTCCATTTTGTGAAGGCCAGTTATAGTGTCCTGTTTTTATAATATGTCTGTCTGCAGCCTGATTTTAAGGCAATCAAGAAAAGAATAGAAGACCTCATCACCAGAGATTATCTTGAGAGGGAAAAGGACAACCCCAACGTGTACAAATATCTTGCCTGACAGTCCTTGTGATTTTGGCGAAGGAATGCCCAACTTGCCCGCCCCTTTGGCTTTCAGGCTGCCCGCCGTTTCTTCAGAAGCAGCTAGCATCTAGTCTTGGGATAATTGAGGACTACACACTGATGACGATATGTGCTATTTGCTATTGGAATGCTGGGCGGCAGTAACATCCAAACTCTGGGCTGTTTTGGGTGCTCTTATCTGAAATGCCAGCTTTGCTTGAATGCACATCAAATAACATAAAGAAACTCTTAGTTTTGCCGTGATGTGAAAATATTGACAAAAAATTGAGTTTTGTCATCGCTACATCCGAATATAGCAGCAGTATCCGCATTCTTTTAATCAGTATCCGCTTTCTTTTGATCATGTGCTCTTTTTGTACCTATTTTTTTCGGGATCCATTTTGGATTTAGTCTTGAAATCTGCATTATATAAAGCTAGCAGTTTTATATGATTTTGCAGGGCAAAGCCTCTTTATTTCGATCCTGAGTCGCTTGTAATTAATTGCTTTGTATTCGAGTGTGCTTTGATTAAGGTGACCATGCGACGGATTGTCGTTGCCAACTGGTCGCATGCTTGAGCAAATATTTGTGTTCATTTATATGCCGCAAAAATGCAGAACATCAGAGAGCACTATTCTACCATTCACCCTGGGTTGTGAGTCGACGAGGAGTTAAATTATGTCATTAATGTCTCTGTCTGTCACTGCCCTTACTAAATTATGTCATCAAATTATGTTGGGTATTGGTCATTAAATCTAATATTGTTTTGACGAGTACCACCACATTATGTGACTAATGTCTCAAAGTGTCTATCTCAGATAATTAACATTTTGATTATATCAAGGAGAGAGAACAATTGAAGATGAGATGATAGGCTCAATGCATGGAATAATTATGAAGAATCATGAAGATTATTATAAATCATTTTTAATTCTTTATGTATTTTTCTCTTTATTTAGTAGAATATTTGTATCTAAGGAAAACCCAATACAACGCGATCATTTTGCCCAAACGACGCGGTCGTTTAAGACGGGCCAACTCTCTGGAATTTTTGGCCGAAATTATTCTCTGCATGCAGTCGTGTAACCTCGTGTATCTTTTTGAAACAACCGCGTCAACCCACTTTCCAAAGCCAAATTTTATCCAAATCCACACGGTCGTTTGACCTTATCGACGCGACTGTGTCGGTACCAAAATCCAAGGCCAAAGTCCCACCAAAAATCCCCCTTATCGACGCGGTCGTTTGACCCTAATGACGCGACCGCATAAGGGTTGCCAACTCTCTATCTTATCCGGCCATATTTTCCACACTGCATGTGATCATTTAAGCTTATCGGCACGACCGCATTGACCCAACTTTTGGCCACCCAAATTCTAAAAAGACGCGATCGATATGGCATCGACACGACCGCATCGAATCGCCAACATCAATCGATCCACACATTGACCCTTGAACTTTTGAACCATGCGGTCAACCCCAGTCGTCACGACCGCGTTGACCAACCGCGTCAATCGGCTTATTTATATATCAAAAACCCCAAACGGTCAAGATGTGCGTTATTTTCTTCGATCGTTTTGAATTCTCCTCCTGAGATCTTTCACCTCCACCATCCACTACAACTCCACCCATCTCATCACCACCATCATTTGATGCACCACCTCCACCCACATCTCCTACACAACCATCACCTGACGGCGGCACCACTTGATGAGATGACATGTATATCTCCCTCATATTACATGGCCCTCATTGTCACTCCACTCTCTCTTTTAGGGCACGCTTTGGATTTAGCTTGGGTGAGATTCATCACCATCCCTTCACAC
The DNA here is from genome assembly GCA_030789695.1 of Scilla litardierei. Taxonomy (NCBI): domain Eukaryota; kingdom Viridiplantae; phylum Streptophyta; class Magnoliopsida; order Asparagales; family Asparagaceae; genus Scilla; species Scilla litardierei. The sequence goes on along the minus strand of CM061137.1, from coordinate 111,752,201 downwards.
ACACAGATTTCCTCGTGATTTCATAGATTATATCAAATTGAGGACAATGCTCAGCTCTATCTTGGGAGAGGAGCATTTCTTGCCCATCTTCTATTTTTCTCCACCTCCATTCCCATGTCCTCACCCATTTGTTTATATGTTCATTCTTTCTTTCCCCTTTCCCCTTCTTCCCTTTCCTTTTTCTTTTTATTTTCATGCATCATGTTTACTTCTTCTTTATATGCATTCAAAAAATATATATGAAAACAACAACAACAAAAACCCAAAAATACCATGCATTTGCATTACGATCATGTATATACTAGAAATAACCCGTGCACACAGTGCACGGCGCCAAAAAACCCACAACGAACTGGATGCGGTGCACACGCAACCGAGAAGGAGTGACAAGTGTGGATTTGTGTGTTGGTATCGTCGGAGGGTAAAAGGGATATGAATCCCACTTGCAAACATGTCGGTGTCCAAAGTGGGGAAAATTTCCAATGGCAACCATATAAATAGAGGAAAACCCAAGGGATAACAAAAAACCCCACCACGAACAGGATGCGGTGCACACACAACTGAGAAGGAGTGAGAAGTGTGGGTTTGAGTGTTGGTATCGTTAGAGGGTAAAAGGGATATAAATATCAATGGCAAACATGTAAATAAGCGGGGCCCAAAGTTGGGAAAATTGTCAATGGCAACCATGTAAATAGAGGAAAACCAAGGGATAAAATTGAGCCAATGGCAACCCTGTGAATAGATGGGGATCAAGGGTTTTTGTTGTATTTAAAAGCAATGACAAACTTGTAATTCATGGGAAGTGGATGGGTTTATATTTGGGTGCACAACAAAAACACAAAGCTACACCCAAGCCTCCACTCATCTCCAAGTGGGCCCCACCTTGATAATGTGGCCAACCCATGGCCACATCTCTATCCACCATTTTGTCCTAGTAGGAAAATGGTAAACATGTAAATCCCTATTTTATAAGATAGGTGTGTGTGTGTGTGTGTGTGTGTGTGTGTGTGTGTGTGTGTGTGAATTTTTCGAAATCGAGCTTTATATGCGTGGTTTATCGAATAGAATTTCATTTTCTATCTTTTATGCTCGATTTCCTCTATATCGATTAGTATATTTGATTATGATATGTTTTTAGTCTCAAATCACACCTAATACGCTTGCTATGCCCATGCTCATAGTTCCTAGGATAGTAGTACTCGAAATCGACCTAGCTTGGATTTTTCTTAGGGATCCACCTTATACTTGGACCGTAGAATTGATAGTTAAGTATAATGGTTTATAATCCTTCGAGACGTGGATAACGACATACCACCTAGTACTGAGGATTGATCTCGCTTAACATATTCATGCTTTCGAAAAAATGAATAAATGAAAAAAATTGTATATAAAAAAATAAGATATGCACCGTTCTCCCAGCAACGTTAAGTAGTCGGATCCACATGCCTCGAGAAGCATCAGGGCTTCGTGCCAAAAGTTTTAGCTTGAGGGAGTGTATACGAATAAAGATTATGATTGGTTTGAGCTGTTGGATACAACATATGTTGAATACAACGATCGATAACTTCGTGTTTGATGATAACAAACGTGTGTGAATGTTATAATGTGTGTGCTAAGTGTTTTCAAGAGTGACACGCTTGTAAATCTTCATAGTGATGAGTAAGTCAATTGATAGAGGAATTGCTATTCACATAGCAAATTGAAAGATAGAGAAATTGCTATTCATATAGCAATTTCGACTTTGTCAAAGATAGAGGGATACAAAATATCTCATTCAAATCTCCCTTGGATTGATACAAATAAATTAGAGATTCAATTCAAATCCTAATCCTATTAGCATTGCAAATCATATCCCATTCAAATTCCTAATCATATTTGTATTGTAATGAGATCAAAACAAACTCCTATTAAATCCTATTCAAATCCCTCCAAATCTTATACTCCTATCTCTAATAGGATTCTCCGCAATCCCAAACCATCTTGCTTACCTATCTCCAAGAGGATTGCATCCTAGCCATGCGATCTCTTCATTGGTCGCATATACCCTAGCTTCTCCTATAAAAACCAAGCATCACATGGAAGAGAATATTGCGGCAACACAAAGAAAAAAAGGGGGAGAAAGTATTTCGGCCAAAACCCTAGCTCCCATCCTCTTGCCGCAAGTCTCCCATGGCCTATCTCCCTTAAGCAAGAGCATCATCTTCTCCATATTGTCGCAAGCTTGCATGCCCCATTGCCTTACATCAACAAGCTACCAAGGCCAAAGAGCATCCCAAGCTGCAACAAAAACCCCATAGCTGCAATCCAAAGAAGCCAATCTCCAACACTCTTGCACAAAACATCATTGCTCTAGTCTCCATTGCCGCAAGAATTCAAGAGGATGCAAACCCAAGTGCCGCAACATCAGGGAGCTACATACATGCCACAAGCAAGCTCCAAAGTCCAAAGGGCTCCATTGATCATTTTCAAGCTCTTCACAAATCCTTGGACAAGCAGCAAGCATCAAGTCTTCAACAAAGGAAAGGGGAGGCCATAACATTCTAGTGCCATACAACTCAATTGCCGCAACATCCTTGAGGGGACAAGGCCGCAAATTTCAGATACAAGCCAAGCTGCAACTTAAGTTGCATGATGTGACGACTACATCTTGCAAGACGAGAGCTGGCCCGTGCTGATTGACGGAGACGACGACGGTTACACAAAAATGAGATTTCTAAACTCTTATTATTATTTCTGTGCAGTATTGTTTGATCTCCGTATGAGAAACTTTACCGCTTTTTGTGTGACTTTTTGGGGTCTTGTCTAGTGGTGGTCTAGACAAGAGGAACTTGATGGGTGTCGTCAAGTGAGAGCATATATTAGGATTGATAGTGTTGAACACGGTCAGTGAGGTACTGAGCCTGGTGAGTGTAGAGATGTTGGTTCTCTAGCTATTACGGTTGTGCCTGTACACTATTAATATAATATTTGCTTTCGGGGGCTGGACGTAGGTCGTGGTGATCGACGGAATCAGGGTAAATATACTGTGCATCTGTGATTGCTTTTTATTTACTCTGAATCTGCTATAACTGCGTAAGATTGTTCGTGGGATAACGTGCGTTTATATTTTATATATTCACGCACGTCTTCTCCGTAATTTCCCGTCATTTTTCATTGTTTCGAATTAGTTCCTTTGTGTTTTTTAGTTCCTTTTTTACTTTCGTTGTGTTTGTGTGCTTTGCAGAATATTGCTAGCGCAGGGGACATACAAGGCCAACATCATGAGTCCCCGGAGCAGCGAGAGGTATCGCACGAGATCCTGAGAGCCAATCGTCAAGATAAACCATGTATCAGCTCTCAACCGATCGGGTAGACAGATCCACCCGATCGGTTCATGCAGCCGTATCAGTCCTGAGGAAGAGGCAAATCCACCCGATCGGTTCAGTGATCGGGTGGATGTGACACAGAACGCTGTTTTGAGAGCCACAGTTCACCTGATCGGTTGACTTGTCAACAGATCGGGTCACCTGTAGCTGTTGCTTCCCATGCTCGAGAATTCGAAGACTCACCCGATCGGTTCAGCGATCGGGTGAGATCTATCAGAGCAGAAGACCAAGTTTCACATCGTCTCACCCGATCGGTTGAAGTTTCAACCGATCCGGTGAATGTCTATTTTTGTCTTTTTGTGGGAATATTCCCTGTCATCTTGCCAAATTGTATAAATAGGGCTAGGTTTTTCCCAGAAACGCAATCCCCATTTAAGGTGTTTTAAGGGATTTTTGGCTGCTCTGAATTTAATTCTATTTGTAAGTTCTTTGATCATTCCTATATTTTGATATTGCATTTATACTACTATTTGCTACAGTAATCAATCGCATGATTTCCATTCTAATGGCTATAACCTATTTTATTGCATTTCATACCATGAATAGTGAGTAGTTCTTCAATCTGGGACATTGGTGGAAGCCCCTTCGTGGGTTTTCCCTAGAACGGCCATATGATTAGGGATCCGATAGGATCTAGGGATTTTGATGGTTACACAGGGGCGTTTTATTGTCAGAGGCGGGAGAAAGACCGCCTTTGACCGTCGGGCCAAGGGAAAATAAAACGGGAGTTTGATTCTCTAGCCACAGCTCACCCCCTAGCGTAGACATTGACTCCTTGCGCATGGGAACAGCTTGGATGAAATGTCAGGAGCAATCGTTGCGAGCTTAGTGCTCCCGGAGTCGGGCGGTGTTGGACATGGGAATTCCTACCATCCGAACCCGGGTAGACCTAGCATATCATCCTGGGCATGGACCGGAATATCGGGCCCATGGGACGCTAGGTACCACTATTAGAGGCAACGTCTCACCGCTAAACCCTAGAATCCGATCACATTCCTATCCTTCGGCCGTAGTAGTGAGAACTCATGATAGGACGGAAGCCAAAGGTCCTAGGTTACCTTTTTTACCTCTTACATCTTTTCCATTAGTCTACTATCGTGACAACCACCCAGAGAATAGGCTAGCTCACCCACCGAGTGATCTGGTTCCCAAATGTTTCCAGGCACAATACATGCCTCCTCGTGATCGACCCCCAAGCCACACTTCGACACCATATGCTTGCGGTTTACAAATTCTAATCCTAGTATCCCGTCCTGATTTGAGTGCCAAACGAACGGGCGGTCAACCTTTATGGCGCCGTTGCCGGGGAGGCAACGTGCTTATTACATTTAGGACCCTGTTATCCTTGAGACTAGCTCACATCCTTACCCCGTGATAATTTTCACATTCTACACGCTTTTTAATTTTGCATGGACATATTGTACATATTCGTTGAAGAGGGTTGGTGGACCAACCTGCGATATTAACGTGTTCTCTATTGTTGTAGTCATCTTTCTCTCTTTTTCATATAGGTCTTCTACTCTATAGCAAGAATGTCGTGTGTTGTTTCATATGATAACTGGGCACATGCACATCCTGCCAGCTATTTGGTCCAGTGTCTAGCAGAATCTCTAAGCACCTCGAGCATCCAGTCCTTCCTGTCAGTTGTAGTGGAAAATCAAAAGAGGAATCATGATATTCAGCAGCATCCCGACACGACATTTTTTTCCTTCTGATGAAGCGGCTCTTATTGACGTACCCAATACCGACTTCAGTGAGGGTGATCTATGCATTAATAGGGAGATTTGTCTGAAGGATCATCTGGCAGGACTTGTCAAGTACGGTGAGAAGGAATCTATCCTTTCCTTGCAGTCCTCTATAGAGCACCTTGGAGTTTGGGACCATAATGGAATTGGAGGTAGTAGTGGAGAGCTATCTACTATTGAGACTTGCTTTCATGTTGAAGCTTTTTTGCCGGATAGTTATCATACACTTGAGATGGACCCAGAGCCTTCCTCCACGGTCTCCTCACCACCTTGCAAGGCTTCGCCACGCGAACCCACGGTTGAAATTGAAGTTCCGGATGTTGGCGTCCCGGAGACTCGTGAAGAGGCTTTTTCATTGGAGGATGCACAGCTTGAAAAATGTGTATCGGGACCACACGAAGTCGAGATGAAGGAGTTACCTCCAGGGTTGAGGTATGAATATTTGGGGAAGGATTCGACGCAACCGATCATTGTGAACTCCTCGCTACCCGAAGACCAGATGGCAAAACTTCTTGATGTTCTGAAGAGATTTAAGAATGTTTTCGGGTATGTAATTGAGGACTTGAAGGGAGTAAGCTCGGGGCTTTGCTCGCATAGGATATTGTTTGAGGATGAGCAAGCCACCTCCATTGAGCCACAACAAAGATTGAACCCCATTATGATGGAAGTAGTTAAGAAGGAGATTGTTAGACTTCTCCAGGCCGGGATTATCTACCCTATTTCTGACAGTCGTTGAGTTAGTCCCGGTACATGTTGTGCCCAAGAAGGGAGGAATGACGTCATTTGTAAAGAGAAAATGAGCTTATACCTACAAGGACAGTCACCGGATATCAGATGTGCATCGATTATCGGAAATTAAACAAAGTCACGAGGAAAGATCATTATCCTCTCCCTTTTATTGATCAAATTCTTGAAAGACTGCCCAAGCACAACTATTTTTGCTTTATGGACGGATACTCTGGCTTCCTGCAAATTCCCATCCACAATGATGACCAAGAAAAGACCACTTTTACATGTCCGTTTGGGACGTATGCTTATAGGAGGATGCCGTTTGGGTTTTGCAATGCCCCGGCTACATTTCAAAGATTGATGTCTGCAATTTTCTCCGATTTCTCCCAGGACATAATAGAGGTCTTCATGGATGATTTTTCCGTCTATGGAACGGAGTTCGACTCGTGTCTCCGCAACCTAGCTAAAGTCCTGAAAAGATGTCAAGATAAAGGGCTAGTTCTAAATTGGGAGAAATGCCACTTTATGGTACAAGAAGGAGTCGTATTGGGGCACATTATCTCTTCAAGAGGGATTGAGATGGACAAAGCAAAGGTAGATGTCATCGAAAAGCTTCCGCCTCCACTTAACCTTCGGGGAGTCCGTGGTTTCTTAGGGCATGCGGGATTCTACCGCCGGTTTATAAAGGATTTCTCTAAAATTTCTAGGCCCTTGACTCAGCTCCTCATGAAGGATACATCTTTCGTCTTCGATGACAAGTGTATGGAAGCTTTCCGCCTTTTGAAGCAAGCCCTTATTTTCGCACCTGTGATTCAATCGCCCGATTGGAGTCTGCCGTTCGAATTGATGTTCGATGCTAGCGACTATGCAGTTGGGGCCGTCTTGGGGCAAAGGAAAGACAAAAATCTACATGTCTTCTATTATACAAGCAAGACCCTCGACGAAGCTCAAAGGAACTATACGACGACGGAAAAGGAATTGCTAGCCGTCATCCACGCCATGGATAAGTTCTGGTCGTATCTTGTGGGGGCTAAGGTTATCATGCATACCGATCATGCCGCCCTCAAGTACCTTTTGATCAAGAAGGAGGCCAAGCCGCGCCTCACAAGGTGGATTCTCATCCTCCAAGAATTTGCCTTGGAAATCAAGGACAAGAAATGGGCGGAGAATGTCGTCACCGACCATCTATCTAGGTTATCTACCTTCGACCCGGATGCCACTCCTATTGATGACTCACTTCTTGATGAGCACCTTTTCTCCATTTCTACTGCTTCAACTCCGTGGTATGTCGACATCGCCAACTATCTCATGTGCGCCATTGTACCCCCACAATGTTAGTTATCAGTAAAAGAAGAAGTTCTTTCACGAAGTTTGGAAATTCTATTAGGATGACCCTTATCTATACAAGACTTGCAACGACGGGGTGATTCGGAGGTGTATTCTCGAAACAGAGGCGACCTCCATAATTTCTCATTGCCATGATCAACAATGTGGAGGCCATGCAAGTTCTTATAAAACCACGACGATGATTCTCCAAAGTGGATTCTATTGGCCGACTCTTTTCAAGGACACTTATGCATATGTCCAGACCTGCGACAAGTGCCAAAGGACGGGAAACATATCCAAAAGAAACGAAATGCCACAATATTACATCCTGGAAGTTGAGATCTTTGATGTTTGACGAATCGACTTCATGGGGCCATTTCCCTCTTCCTCTGGTAACCAGTACATCATGGTGGCCGTTTCCCTCTTTCCGAGATTCGGTGTGCCTCAAGTCCTAATTTGCGATGGAGGGAGCCATTTCATAGAGAAAAAATTTGAAGCCCTTTTGAAGAACTACGGAGTGCAGCACCGAATCGGGCGTGCATATCATCCGCAAACTCGCGACCAGGTGGAAGTCTCGAACTGGGAGATAAAGAGCATCCTAGAGAAGACATTGGCTAGCTCTAGAAAGGATTGGTTATCCAAGCTTTCAGATGCGCTCTAGGCCTACCGAACTACATTTAAGACTCCGATCGGAACGACCCATTATCGACTTGTCTACGGAAAGGCATGTCGTTTGCCTGTGGAATTGGAGCATAAAGCATTTTGGACTGTCAGACATATGAACTTCGACGCCAAAGAGGTAGGGAGCCACCGACAACTCCAACTAAATGAACTTGATGAGATCCGGCTCAACGCATACGAAAATGCCCGAATCTACAAAGAGAAATTGAAGCGATGGCACGACAAGCGTATCATGAAGAAAGAATTCAAGGAAGGAGACTTAGTTCTCCTATTTAATTCAAGACTGTGGCTTTTTCCGGGAAAGCTTAAGTCTAGGTGGTCGGGACCCTTCCGTGTCACCAAGGTCTTCCCACATGGAACCATTGAGATCATGGGAAGAGAAGAACCATTTAAGGTCAATGGGCAGCACTTAAAGCACTATACAATCAGCAAGCCCGTAATCTCTCTGGTCGAAAACTCGACGACCGACAGCTCCGCTGCGAATCCTCCGGATCCGCATTGAGCACGAATTGAGGAGTCGAGCTGCCGACTATAACCAAGCGCTTCATGGGAGGCAACCCATGTTCTAACCCTTTACTCGCTTCAATAATACTGATAGGTATATATTAGTATAAATTTACAGCTCGGGAGATCCTTGTTTTGAAACTTAGCGAATTTTGAAATTTTGTGCAGGATTGTGAAGGGACAGCTTTGGATTTGTGCAAGAATCACCCGACCGGGTGACACGACCAGTAAGCGAGTGGATGATCGGGTCATATTTTTCAGTAACCTGAGAACTGTTTGAGAGTCGGTCACCCGATCGGGTGAACTCTCAACCGATCGGGTGACTTGTAGCTTCATTTCTCATTTGGAACTCACCCGATGCAGTGACCCGATCGGTTGGACTCCACCCGACCGGTTCGTTGCATCCCAATTGTCACGCCCCGTGTAACGACTGGTTTTTGTATGATTGGATTATCAGTGTGTTTTGCTTGTGATGGTGGGTTCTCTCCTTGTGTGGTTTCCATTTCCATAGTTCTCGCTTTCATTCATCTCGTTGAGATTTCCTAGCTTTCGTTTTCATTCCTTTTGATGTGATCTTCTAGCTTCTTCCTTAGAACCATTGAACTCGGAGTAAGTCACTCGTGACGAGCTTCATATCGATCATATCTTAGCGATAGGTTGATCCTAGAAACCTTAGAATTCATCTCGGACCTTCGCGCTCCATTTCGAGACTTTTCGTGCACGTTAGTTGGTTCAAGAAGATCAACCGACCGACTAGATTGCAAACTAGTCGGTCAGGAAATCAACTGGAACTGACTAGTTCATTCAATCAATTATTCAGGAGTTACTGTTTACTCTTAGTCGGTCTAAGAACAACCATCGACCGACTAGATGCCAAACTAGTCGGTCAGGAATCCTTCTCAGACCGACTAACTCTCATTTCCATGATCTCTCTCAGAATTCAGCCTTTAGTCGGTCTATGAACACTCCCCGACCGACTAGTTCTCAAACTAGTCGGTTGACAAGCCTTCGCAGACCGACTAACTCATAGTCCAGTTTTCCTGAGCGAGTTACTGTTTGCTCTTAGTCGGTCTGCGTTGATCAACCGACCGACTAGTTCCCAAACTAGTCGGTCAGCCATCCTTCTTTGACCGACTAATCAGCCCAGGAAACCCTAGTTTTGCCCTAGCCGCCACACTTTTCTATAAATACGCCCCAAACGTTTTCTTCTTCTTCCTCATCACCCCAAACCCTAATTTCTCCCCCATTGAGCCCCCTTCTTCCCCAAACCATTGATCCTTCATCCCAACCTCATCCATCATCATCCAAACCCTCATTTCACATATCCTACCTCTCCTCAACCTCAAACCCTCATCAAATCCCCAAAAGCCTCATCCAAACCCATTTCTCCAGATTTTCCCTCATTTCCAGATCTAAGCCGGATCGTTCTTCCGTTGCCGTGGTTGCTCGGCATCGTTCCTCCGCTTCTTCACGGGTAGTATTCTTCCTTTAATAATCTCATAACCCACACTTGATATTTGTGAAACCCTAATAAAATGGATCATTAGAAATCATAGGGTTCGATTGTGAATACGGATTAGTTACCATTCTAATGTTGTTTTTCCTTGACAGTGATCCATTCCCGTAGATAACAATTTGTGTGATGTGCCTTCGTTGATCGTTCTCCTCGGTGCCAGGCAAGTGAAACTTGCATCTCTTGATTTGGGCCATGTCTTAGGCCATTTACCTTGCTTTAGCGTAAAAGAGACTAGACGGTGAAAAGATAGCCGTTTAGACGCCATTGACCTAGCTTGACAACGAAGCTTGGTCCGTCACCTTCATCATGCTTGTATGTCACGTTTACTTTCCCTTAACGGTACGCGTATTAAATGTTCATGTCATCCATGCATCCTTAACTGCTATTGCATTTTAACTGCCATGTTTAATTTAAATAAACGGTACGCGAATATTGTTCATGCCATTGCATTTTGCCTGTCATGTCTAATTTTAAATAAACGGTACGCGAATATCTGTTCATGTCATTGCATTTTGCCTGTCACGTTTAATTTCTATTAACGGTACGCGAATATCTGCTCATGTCATTGCATACTTGAATACTCATCGTGATTGCGTAGCATCGCTACATACCAGTGCTACTTGTTCCGGCTAGGTGCACCCCTACGCCATACTTGTTAAATACACTTTCTGGCTCGTGTTCTAGAAGACGAGCTCAACACAGCCTGCGGGCAAAAGGGCACTCGTTGAGTGATTTCTTGTACTCGATGCGTGAATACAGCCTGCGGGCAATAGGGCATCCATGTGTGGGTGATCCCTTGTACTTGTTACTTGACTATACTTGTCACACTTACCATTTGTACTTGTCCGTGTTTTACTTGTAAAACTTGTTATCCATGACATACTTGTTACTTGCTACTTGTACTTTACTTGTCACTTCCATACTATACTTGCCATGCCATGCATCATACTATAACTGCTAGGTTGCTAGTTTACCTTTCTTTCACTTTCCTTGCACAAGTCTTTCCAGACTTGCTGACATGTGCCCCTCTCTCTTTTGGGTGTCACATGTTAGACCCAGAGCCAGAGCTTTGTTGCAGGGGATATGGTGTTGCTGATGCGGATGTTTGCTGTGGCGGTGAGTGGACACCAGGGGCCTGTCTTGAAGATCGCTCGTGTTCACTTCTTTGTTTAGGTTTGCTGTTAGTTGTTGGTGCGTGGCACCTTTGTATGTATGCTATACCTTGTTGGCCATGTTTGGGCCTTAGACTCTTTTCCTTTTAGCCTGATGGCTTTTCTGTGATATTGTAATTTAATTAATGGATAATCTGAGATTGAACATTTTATCTGTCTCTCCTTATTGTTATTATTGTTGTTCCGTATTGCATTGCAAGGACCTGCCATTTGTAGTTCTATTTGACGCTTATCGGACTTGCGGCTTTTCAGCTTCAAGTCTGAGCGGACCTTCTCACGTCTCACCTCCTCATTTTTGGGAAGCGGGGCGTGACAGGTTTTATTGGTGGCCCATGCAGGTCCATTTGTAAATGCGAACTATCAGAACAACGATAATAATTAAAGAATGTCCATTAAATGAATTAGAACATCCAAGTTATAAGCCCGGAGTCTAGGGGTTTTAGCATTCCTATGCCTTAGGTAGCTAGTAGACGTGTTAGGGCATCTGTCTCAGCTTAGTAGGAACCCATTAGATCAGGACCCTAGCTAGACTTAAATAGACGTCTGTGCTTGCTAGTTAGGAATCCTTGATTGTTAGCTAGACTCTATGTTAGTGATTTGTTTGATTGTCTTAAGAGTTACCTTAGTGGTTCCTGTCTAGCTTTGACTAGGATAGACTTCTAGAATTCCTTGGTCTCTCGTTTGGGTTCATCGATTTCGGACCAAGCTGAACTCATTTCATCGCTGTCTAGCCCTTAGGGAGTCTTAGCGCTTTGTTCCATAATCTTTAGCTGGTTGACCGTAGGAGATTCCCGTAGATTTTCCTAAGTCATATCCTAGGCGTATTTATGCTTTGATCATCCGACCAAATCCCTTGCCTCGATTCCCATGACCACCACGTTCCTATAATCGTTGATCCTTCGAATGTCCCCATTCGCAAAGCTTAATTACTTTTAAAGTTGTTTTTCTATTTCCCTTATTAAAGTTTTCGCTAAGTTTAAATTTTGTTTTAAACCCGCTACGTATATACTTGAATTTCTCACTTTTCGATTGAGTCAAAATTCCTTGTAGATTTCAGAGTCTAATGGTTGTAATTACAATTGCAATCTCGTAACCATTTTCTTGTCTATATTTTCGCATTTCGGTTTAAAGACTCCAATACTATTTTGGAAAATTCGATATACCATTTTCTAACTATGAGATCCATTTTAATCGCATAGCATACATACTTTAAAATCTTTTCCAAGCTAAATGGAATTTCAATTGTTATATGTATACTTATATCTCGTACTCTTTCGTTGACTTGAATTAATTTTTGAAATTCGAAAGTTTTGACGAGATTTTGATTACTGTTTTATAATGTTTTGCAGCCTATACCTTTCATACCCATTTGAATATCTTGTCTCTTTTCATAAAATCGATTTAATTCTGAGCCGCAATTTTCCAAATTCGATTTATGAATTTTCCTTTCTTATTTATGCGATTCAAATGACTCGTCGCGCTCCCTTAATATACTTTTCAAGTCACAGATGATTTCAGCTTTCAACAAATTAAAGTTATGTTCAAACATTTTCCCGACCACATATTTTTGAAAAATTACGTTTCCGTAACCACTTCCCTTGTCCTCAATTCACATGACCACCTCATTACAATTATCCTTCATCTTTCAAATGTTTTCCGTTGCAAATCTTGATTCTTCCAAAGTTATTTTCGAATGCTTTCCTTATTTGAAGTTTCACTCAATTTAAATTTTGTTCTAGACTTCTTTAAATATGTCTCCCTAAATTTCGATGGAGTTAAAAGTCGTTCCTGAATTTTGAAGACTTTTGGTCGTAATTTTAAAATTTCTATCTTGTACTATTTTTTTTCCTAACAATGTATCTTTCGCATTTCGATTTTTAAACTTTATTACTATCCTGATGGTTCGATATACCGTCCTTTTTCCTAACTACAAAAATTTATTTTGACCACTTATCTCACATACCTTAGGGGTGTTTTTCCAAACTGAATGGACTTCAACTAATTTTTGTATATATCAATTATAGGTTCGTCGTACTCGTACTTCAAAAGTTTTTATACCAACACGTTCTTTTGGCGAATCCTTATTTCCCTAAAAGTATCTTCGATCTTCTTCTTTCGTTAAGTTAAATTTGTTCGAAACACTTTTGGTATATGCAAGGTTTCATGCTCCTTCGCCGACTTAAATTATTTATGTTTTTAAATATCGAAACTTGTGTTAAGATTTTTAGATTAGAAGTTTATAATATTTTCAGCATATACTTTCGTATCGATATAAACGTCTTGTCCCTTTTCATATACCAATTTCATTCTGAACCGTATTTCTATTTTCCTAACTCGATTCATAATTTCTTTTCTTACTTGTGCCATTAAAATTTTATTTGAAAACACCTCGTGCTTACTCTTAATAAACTTTTCAAGTCCCTTTGGACTTCGGCTTTTAGCAAGTCGATTTTATGCTCAACATTTTCCATATTTCAGATTTTTGTAAAAAAAAAAATTTATTACTATTTCGAAATCATTCCTGACTTAGACCCTTCATAAAATGGTTTAAAAGTTTTAATACTAACTTGATGAGTTTAAATATCCTTTTCTCTTTCCATACTACTAAGATATTATCTTTCCATTCACCATACACACTTTTAAGATAATTTCTACAATATGGCTTCAATTATTTTTATATATCGGTACCACGTTCGTTTTGCTCGTACATTAAGATCTTGTATAAATCAATTTTTGTTGGCAAATCCGGATTTCTCTAAAAGTATTTTCGATATGGTTTATTTGGGATTTCTCTTCAGTTTTAAGATTTGGAAAACCTTTAGCATGCGCTTAAATTCTCCACACTATGCTTGATCTGATTTCAATCTTCGAATCTCAAAACTTTTCCAAAATTTTTAGATTACTGCCGCACAACATTTCTGACCTATATTTTAATGTTCGAGTAAATGATTTCCTTTTTCCTCATGATGATTTTATATAAGCCAATAAACCACTTTTCCTCTTATTACGTATATTCGTCTCAAACTCGTTTTCAAACAACTTGTTTATCGACCTCTAGATAATTTTATACAAACGAGGACTCCGACTTTTTGAAGTACAACGGTCTTCGAATTCACGTATTTTAACTTATGTTGTTTACACTACCTCCTTTACATATTCCTTAAGGGTATCACTGCGTCATCTTTCCACCTAAACATTCACAGTCTTCCCCTGATTCCCCTAACCAAATTTGGCTCCTTATCTTCGTCCTAGCTGAACCCATGTTTTTCGATCTTTCTATTCGTCGTGATCTAGGTTCGGTTCTTTCCTATTGTCTAGCCCATAGAGCTTGTCGTTGCCTGTGTCAACCTTGTTATAGTTTGGTGGGCCCATTAGTTAAGTGGTTATGTCGTCGTAGTGTTGATTTCGTGGTGTGTATATAGTGGTAGGGGTGTTGGCATTTGTATGTTGTGTGTAGGTAATTTTCTGCTTGAGTATGATGTGATATACGTATGATAACAGAATGATAATTTTGATTGGTACTACTTGTTTTATGAGATGTCGTATGCGTGTATATCAGGAGGTATACCCGACTATTGCATCTTTTAAACTTGTATGTAGTTGATGGGTTGATATGGTAATTATAAATGGATGGACATGGTGTGAAAATATGTGATACGTGGATGTGTATGCCTTGGAGTGGTATTGGTATGTGTATGGATACTATGTTACGCATATAAATGTCCTGCTATGATTTGAGTCTCACTCAAGCTTGAGTGGGCATACTCTATGTACTTTGGTATAATTGTATGTGGTGGTGAATAGTGATGGATGATGTAGGTATGGTGTTTGAGTTGTTTGTGCTTGGTTGTGTTACGCACACGATTGTGGGTGGCTATACCAATATATAGTTATAGGACTATATGTGAGGTGAAAATATGGTGAAATATTTGCATGCATTTGAATGACTAAATAAATGTGAAATTATTTTCAAATAAGAGAGGCTTGGTTATTTTCTTATAGTAAGTAATAAGTGTTTATTGTTGTATAAATATATTGACTATATATATGTGATTGAAATGCGTGTATGAAATTGATTGACTATAATAAGTATGAGTGTACTATGTGCGTGAAAATATGTGTGTAGTGGTAGTAATATTTGATTTCTAGTGCATATATATATATAAGAACTCGAAATGAAAGTACTTGGTTCAATTTATGATGTGATATTGGTTGAGGGTAGTTACCAGAGCGACTATATATATGTTAAAAAGTCCGAGGACGGACTTTATTCTAAGGTGGGTAGGATGTAACGACTGGTTTTTGTATGATTGGATTATCAGTGTGTTTTGCTTGTGATGGTGGGTTCTCTCCTTGTGTGGTTTCCATTTCCATAGTTCTCGCTTTCATTCATCTCGTTGAGATTTCCTAGCTTTCGTTTTCATTCCTTTTGATGTGATCTTCTAGCTTCTTCCTTAGAACCATTGAACTCGGAGTAAGTCACTCGTGACGAGCTTCATATCGATCATATCTTAGCGATAGGTTGATCCTAGAAACCTTAGAATTCATCCCGGACCTTCGCGCTCCATTTCGAGACTTTTCGTGCACGTTAGTTGGTTCAAGAAGATCAACCGACCGAATAGATTGCAAACTAGTCGGTCAGGAAATCAACTGGAACCGACTAGTTCATTCAATCAATTATTCAGGAGTTACTGTTTACTCTTAGTCGGTCTAAGAACAACCATCGACCGACTAGATGCCAAACTAGTCGGTCAGGAATCCTTCTCAGACCGACTAACTCTCATTTCCATGATCTCACTCAGAATTCAGCCTTTAGTCGGTCTATGAACACTCCCCGACCGACTAGTTCTCAAACTAGTCGGTTGACAAGCCTTCACAGACCGACTAACTCATAGTCCAGTTTTCCTGAGCGAGTTACTGTTTGCTCTTAGTCGGTCTGCGTTGATCAACCGACCGACTAGTTCCCAAACTAGTCGGTCAGCCATCCTTCTTTGACCGACTAATTAGCCCAGGAAACCCTAGTTTTGCCCTAGCCGCCACACTTTTCTATAAATACGCCCCAAACGTTTTCTTCTTCTTCCTCATCACCCCAAACCCTAATTTCTCCCCCATTGAGCCCCCTTCTTCCCCAAACCATTGATCCTTCATCCCAACCTCATCCATCATCATCCAAACCCTCATTTCACATATCCTACCTCTCCTCAACCTCAAACCCTCATCAAATCCCCAAAAGCCTCATCCAAACCCATTTCTCCAGATTTTCCCTCATTTCCAGATCTAAGCCGGATCGTTCTTCCGTTGCCGTGGTTGCTCGGCATCGTTCCTCCGCTTCTTCACGGGTAGTATTCTTCCTTTAATAATCTCATAACCCACACTTGATATTTGTGAAACCCTAATAAAATGGATCATTAGAAATCATAGGGTTCGATTGTGAATACGGATTAGTTACCATTCTAATGTTGTTTTTCCTTGACATTGATCCATTCCCGTAGATAACAATTTGTGTGATGTGCCTTCGTTGATCGTTCTCCTCGGTGCCAGGCAAGTGAAACTTGCATCTCTTGATTTGGGCCAGGTCTTAGGCCATTTACCTTGCTTTAGCGTAATAGAGACTAGACGGTGAAAGGATAGCCGTTTAGACGCCATTGACCTAGCTTGACAACGAAGCTTGGTCCGTCACCTTCATCATGCTTGTATGTCACATTTACTTTCCCTTAACGGTACGCGTATTAAATGTTCATGTCATCCATGCATCCTTAACTGCTATTGCATTTTAACTGCCATGTTTAATTTAAATAAACGGTACGCGAATATTGTTCATGCCATTGCATTTTGCCTGTCATGTCTAATTTTAAATAAACGGTACGCGAATATCTATTCATGTCATTGCATTTTGCCTGTCACGTTTAATTTCTATTAACGGTACGCGAATATCTGCTCATGTCATTGCATACTTGAATACTCATCGTGATTGCGTAGCATCGCTACATACTAGTGCTACTTGTTCCGGCTAGGTGCACCCCTATGCCATACTTGTTAAATACACTTTCTGGCTCGTGTTCCAGAAGACGAGCTCAACACAGCCTGCGGGCAAAAGGGCACTCGTTGAGTGATCCCTTGTACTCGATGCGTGAATACAGCCTGCGGGCAATAGGGCATCCATGTGTGGGTGATCCCTTGTACTTGTTACTTGACTATACTTGTCACACTTACCATTTGTACTTGTCCGTGTTTTACTTGTAAAACTTGTTATCCATGACATACTTGTTACTTGCTACTTGTACTTTACTTGTCACTTCCATACTATACTTGCCATGCCATGCATCATACTATAACTGCTAGGTTGCTAGTTTACCTTTCTTTCACTTTCCTTGCACAAGTCTTTCCAGACTTGCTGACATGTGCCCCTCTCTCTTTTGGGTGTCACATGTTAGACCCAGAGCCAGAGCTTTGTTGCAGGGGATATGGTGTTGCTGATGCGGATGTTTGCTGTGGCTGTGAGTGGACACCAGGGGCCTGTCTTGAAGACCCCTCGTGTTCACTTCTTTGTTTAGGTTTGCTGTTAGTTGTTGGTGCGTGGCACCTTTGTATGTATGCTATACCTTGTTGGCCATGTTTGGGCCTTAGACTCTTTTCCTTTTAGCCTGGTGGCTTTTCTGTGATATTGTAATTTAATTAATGGATAATCTGAGATTAAACATTTTATCTGTCTCTCCTTCTTGTTATTATTGTTGTTCCGTATTGCATTGCAAGGACCTGCCATTTGTAGTTCTATTTGACGCTTATCGGACTTGCGGCTTTTCAGCTTCAAGTCTGAGCGGACCTTCTCACGTCTCGCCTCCTCATTTTTGGGAAGCGGGGCGTGACACCCCGCTTCCCAGTATACTTGGGGGAGAGGACGCGAGGGGGTCCTCATGTGCTTAAAGCAAAGAAGAGGTACTTATGATTTTTTTCTCCCTTCTTTGACTTAAGCACACTAAGCGTGATTTTAGCGAAGGCATGTCCATGCACGCGAATTTCTCAGAAACAACACAAATATTTATTACATTACAATACCAGCGTCCAAAGTAAACACACAAACAATTAAGGCCTAGCATGGCCGTACAATCTGCTGAAAACAAACACACCTGAAAATAATAATACAAATAATAAACTGACATATAAATGTCCCGCTTTAGTCTTCTGCAGGGAGGATCTTAGTGTCCTCATAAGTCTGGTCCGCGGTGTCCACCTCTAAGATGGGATCCTCAAAAGTAGGGTCCTCAAGGTACTCTGTCTATGAACCTAACATATATTTCATAAAACATTGAAATATATGTCAGCGATAAGCTCAGAAAGATATTTAAAGTAATGAAACCATGGAACAACTATAAGGGACAAAAAGCGTTAGTACACAGTTATGAATGCTAAGTGTAGGAAGTAAAGTATGAGCATGCATGGATATTTTTGCAGTTAAAAGTAAAGTAAAACAGTTGTATGTTGAGTATTTGATTATTTGTGCACGTGATAAGTCCATGCCTGGGTAGGTGAAATGTTCTCGATACACCTTATCACCGGTGGTTTTGTCACGTCCCGCTTCCCTAAAATGGAGGCGAGACGTGAAAAGGTCCGCACGAGAGTGGAGCTGTGAAGCCCCAAACCCGATAAGCGTCAATAAAACATAAGCAGGTCCCTGTAACCACAAACGGAACAACAATAATAACACAAGGAGAGACAGAAATAAACTCTCAAATCTCAGAAATTGTCTAACATGAAAATTAAGTTCAACATCCAGAAAAGCCACCAGGCTAAAACAAAGAGTCTAAAGGCCCAGAACAAGGCCAACAAAAGGGACAACATAACAAAGTATAGGTGCTACGCACCGACAACAAAACAGTCTAAAACAAAAGGGGAAAGCTCAACGAAGACACTAGGACTGGTCCCCAGTGTCCACGTACTCCTCGCCAAACACAGGCTCGGGCTCGGCGTCCGCAAACACCTCGTCCTTAATAACGAACTCAGGCTCAGGATCTAACATGTGTCACCCAAAAGAGTAAAGGGGCACATGTCAGCAAGTCTAAAAGACTTGGGCAAGGAAACTGAAAGTAAGGTAAACTAACAACCTAGCAGTTATAGTATGCATGACATGGCAGTTATGGTATGAGTGCATAAGTAAGACATGGTGAAATAATAAGTGCAAGAGAACAATTTATCAGGGCATGTCAAGAGTAGCCAAGCTACTAACAATCTCAATCTTTTCACTAGTCACGTTTCAAGTTGTTTGTAGATATTTACGCCTTACAGCTGAACAGTTGGACATTCACACTGATTGGCCGCTTAACACTACCCCAGAACCCAGAGTTTACGCCTTACAACTGCAGTTGCTGATCGGGCAGACTCCCAGTTGAATGGCCGCTTAACTCTTACCCCAAAACCCACGTGTAAACGAGCCAGGGTGTCACGCCCCGCTTCCCAAAAATGTGGAGGTGAGACGTGAGAAGGTCCGCACAAACTTGAAGATGTGAAGCTCCAAGTCTGATAAGCGTATAAAAACACTTATTATGGCAAGTCCTTGCAAAGCGAAACGAAACAACAATGATAATAAGGAAATGAGACGACATTTTATTGAATCTCCAAATGTCCATAAACAAATTACAATATCGCAGAAAAGCCACCAGGCTAAATGGAAAAGGGTCTAAGGCCCAAACATGGCCAACAAAGTATAACATACATACAAGGGTGCCACGCACCGACAACTAACATGAATCCTAAAACATAAAGGGAAACTCAACAAGTCACTGATCGCGCCCCGGATACACGTCCCGGAGCGACGATTGTAGTTTTACCGCAAGCGCACGGTAAAGTGGCGAGCGGGTATCGAACACGAGGAGGTGGTGTTGGCTCCAATCTATCCTAGGTTGGTTTGACTACGAATGTTTTATTGGTGGAGATGGTTATGGAACGATATAATGGAAATGGTGGTGGATGTCGGTGTCGATGATAAAGAAATCGGTCAAATATCGATTTAAATACAATATAATAAAAGAGGGAATTTGCCTTGCGGCGATCCTGTCACAATCGTCGGGCAAAGTATGGGGATATAAAATCAAATAAAGACGTCTAGGGCTAGGGAATCCCCACTACGGACCGTCATGCATCATCGTTAATAGCGAATCTCAATATTACTAGACTTGCGTTGAGGTGAACTAGTCGCAACTTAATGTAGAACCAAGCTCACGCTCTCGCGCTATTGCCGGTCTATAGCAAACCTAGGTTAGGGCCCAATCTCTTGCAAACCTTAACCTAATCCACTAGCATGAGGATCGACATCATCGTTCAATCGCCCCTCGAGCCCACTCTCGTGCAAACTCGAGTTACGATCTAGGTTGTGATAGTTCGTATTCGTCCAATCTCTTGCAAACGAATATGTGTATAGATTTACAATTAAAAATCCTAGCTTTGGTCCAATCTCTTGCAAACCAAATCTAGAGAAACCCAATTGTAAACCTAAATCGAATATCTAGGCCTTCCCATCGATTAGAATCCAATCTCTTGCAAATCCCAAATCGATGGAAATCCCTAGCTATCCGTAGGAAATCAATCACAACCTAACCTCCTAGCAATTCTAGCAATTTAGAATTCATTCTTCACAAATATGAAATTAGATCCATAGGATTCATCCCCAAACCCTAGAACAACAAATCTACTCTAGCATAGCAATAAGGATATAAGAATCAATAAAAATCATTGCTTGCATACACAAAGATAGAAAAAACAAAGATTCAAAGAATAAGAACAAAGATACTTAGCTTTGATGAAGAATTCCAATCCAAATACAAGCTTTTTGATCTAAGAGGGGGCCTAGGGCATGGCCTAACCTCTAAAATAATCAATAAGAAAACATCTTGGAACCCTAAGAAAACATAATGGGGATCCTCCTCTAATGGTGGCTACAAACCCCTTAAATACTCTCCCAAAACCCTAGCAAATAACCCTAGAAAACCCCTCAAATTCGTGCCCAAAAACATCCCAAACCGCAACTTAGAATCTGGGCCCAAGCCGCACTCGGCCGAGTGGAATATGTGACCCGGCCGAGTGGGAATTCCAGCACTGCAGCATCAACTTGCAGAAATTCTCCAGATTTCATCCGACATCCGATTTGCGCGTTCCTCACGGCGTTGGAACCGTCATGAAGTCTAATATCCATAAAAAATATGAGAAAAATACTTTGATTGCTGGAATGATAGAAGATTTCAAAAGAGTGGGAGGCTGTCTGAAAATCTGGGCGCTGCGTGTCCTCGGCATCACTCGGCCGAGTTGACTTCTCTACTCGGTCGAGTGTGCTTCTCTACTCGGCCGAGTGATAGACCCTATAAAATTCCAGTAAGTCAGGGGTCTTGGGGGGTCTGTCTTCGGAGGTGACTCGGCCGAGTGGCTTTACTCACTCGGCCGCGGGGCATTCGGTACTCGGCCGAGTCGGAACCCTCAATCGCCTGACGGATTCCAGTAAGTCTGAAATTTTTGCTTGCCGTCGTCGTGATGCCACTTGGGCGGGTGGTGTCTCCGTCCTCGGTCGATTGGTCTGGCGATGCTCGGCCGAGTGCACGCTGATACTCAATCTGCTGCGTGTCCGATCTGGCCGGCCGATCGGGCTTCTTTGCTTGGCCGAGTGACTCCTTCACTCAGCCGAGTGTCATGCTAAAACGCCCAATCTTCTCCGTTTCTCCTCCTCGTCGCTCCTACGGAGTTCCTTCTTCTTCCACCTGTCTCACATCACCGAATAGCCCTCAAAAGAGCCTTGGGTGACGCTCCGGAGTGGGTGCAAGTCCCTTAAGCTCATTTTTGCTCCCGATCGCTCCATATTTCCTGAAATCCGACAAAAACAAGAAATAGTGAAAAGTAACACAATATCATCGAATAATCGTGAAAATCGCAATATGAGCAACCGAAATGACATGCAAATATGTAGAAAAAAGGTGTAAAATATGGACCGATCAGTCACTGGTGTCCACAAGACTCCTCCTCAGCAAACACAACGTCCTCTACAACAAGCTCTGGCTCGGCAACTAACATGCGACACCCAAAGAGAAAGGGGCACATGTCAGCAAGTCTGAAAAGACTTGAGCAAGGAAACTGAAAGGAAGGTAAACTAGCAACCTAGCAGTTATAGTATGCATGACATGGCAGTTATAACATGAGTGCACAAGCAAGACATGGCGAGACAATAAGTACAAGAGAAAATTATCGGGACACGACAAGAGTAGCCAAGCTACTAACAATCTCAATCATTTCACTAGTCATGTTTCAAGTTGTTTGTAGATGTTTACGCCTTACAGCTGAACGGGTTGGCATTCACGCTGAGTGGCCGCTTAACAACTACCCCAAAACCCAGAGTTTACGCCTTACAACTGCAGTTGCTGATCGGGCAGACTCCCAGTTGAATGACCGCTTAACTCTTACCCCCAATACCCACATGTAGACAAGCCAGGGTCCCTGCACATGAGCCCAATAAATGAGCCAGGGTTGCCCCGCACGGGAGCTTGTTTTCTATATCACGAATCAGGAAGTATTTGGCGTAGGGGACACCTAGCCTCAATATCGAGCGTTGGGGTTAGCAACTCATTATGCTCGCTTCTGGTCACGAGCCAGGAACTATCAGTTTTGTAGCGTGAGCTACACATTCACGATGAACAATCGATGTATGCAATGTCATGAACAGATATTCGCGTACCGTTAATTGTATTTAAACGTGACAGGAAAAATGCAATGACATGAACAATATTCACGTACCGTTAATTGTAAATAAACATGACATACAAGCATGATAAGGGTGACGGACCAAGCTTCGTTGTCAAGCTAGGTCAATGGCGTCTAGACGGCTATCCTTTCACCGTCTAGTCTCTTTTACGCTAAAACAAGGAAATGGCCTAAGACATGGCCCAAATCAAGAGACGCAAGTTTCACTTGCCTAGCACCGAGGAAGACGATCGCGAAGGTTCGCCCCACAAGCGCTAATCTACGGGGAAGGGAATCGATGAACATGGAGAAACAATCATCAAACAACATCCATTATTATTAGGGTTTCACAAATATCAAGTGTGGGTTATGAGATTATTAAAGGAAGAATACTACCCGTGAAGAAGCGGAGGGACGATGCCGAGCAACCACGGCAACGGAAGAACGATCCGGCTCAGATCTGGAAATGAGGGAAAATACGGAGAAATGGGTTTGGATGAGGCTTTTGGGGATTTGATGAGGGTTTGAGGTTGAGGAGAGGTAGGATATGTGAAATGAGGGTTTGGATGATGATGGATGAGCTTGGGATGAATGATCAATGGTTTGGGGAAGAAGGGGGCTCAATGGTGGAGAAATTAGGGTTTGGGGTGATGAGGAAGAAGAAGAAAACGTTTGGGGCGTATTTATAGAAAAGTGTGGTGGCTATGGCAAAACTAGGGTTTCCTGGGCTGATTAGTCGGTCAAAGAAGGATTGGTGACCGACTAAATTGGGAACTAGTCGGTCGGTTGATCAACGCAGACTGACTAAGGGTAAACAGTAGCTTGCTCAGGAAAACTGGACTATGAGTTAGTCGGTCTGTGAAGGCTTGCCAACCGACTAGTTTGAGAACTAGTCGGTCGATGAGTGTTTATTGACCGACTAAAGGCTGAATTCTGAGAGAGATCATGGAAATGAGAGTTAGTCGGTCTGAGAAGGATTCCTGACCGACTAGTTTGGGAACTAGTAGGTCGAAGGTTGTTCTTAGACCGACTAACGATAAACAGTAACTCCTGAATTATAATCAAAGCCCACTAGTCGGTCCATTAAGGATTGCCGACCGACTAGATTGAGATCTAGTCGGTTGGTTCTCCTTCTTGAACCAACTAACGTGCACGAAAAGTGCCGATTCGAAGCGCGAAGCTTCGGGAAGATTTCTTTGGCTTCTAGGATCGATTTATACTCTAAGATATGAGCGATTTGAAGCTCGTCACGAATGACTTACTCCGAAATCGACGATCGAAGGAAGAAGCTAGAAAATCACGACAAAACGATCGAAAGTGAAGGCTTGGCGACGAAACCACACATCCAAGGAGAAAATCCACCAAGCATATATTTTAATATAGATAATCCAATTACACGAAAACCAGTCGTTACATCCTACCCACCTTAGAATAAAGTCCGTCCTCGGACTTTCTAACTACAGCTATATCTAGTCACCCTAGTAACTACCCTCAATCAATACCACATCAAACTTTCAACCAAGTACATTCATTTCAAGTGCTTATATATATATATACTCTAAGTAGTCAATTATTAACACCCTGGAAATAAATATAAATTCACGCACATAGTACACTTATACTTATTATAGTCAAACAACTCCCTTCACGCGTTCAAATCATTCGTATAGGCAAGTATATTCCATATAACTATAAAACACTCATTACACACTATATGAAAATAACCAAGTCTCTCTTACTTATATGAAAATAATTTCACACTAGAAAATACCATTGGAATCTACACGTATAAGTAACTACCTATGGACAAGACAATAAGAATACACTAGTCCCTATATCTCCTAGTATACGCCCAACAATCAACATGCGAAATCACACCATACAATTGTTAAAACAAGTTCACTATATCTAATATACATTCACCATCATTATAATTTCACAATTTATAGTCATTCAAATGCATGCACACATTTCACCATATTATCACTTCATATATAGCCCTATAGCTATAATCACGTCACACCACACATACCATAGTCACCAATTCCTATAACTATCACATACTTACCCGTGTATGGTGCACATCCACGTACGCTAATGCAACATTCATATATACCACTATATACTCAGCACATATACACACTTAGCTTTAGCTAGCACACATATATTCACGTAACCAAGTCCTTAGTGAATAACTATACCACAAGACCAACTCATATAACTATATATTGGTATAGCCACCCACAATCGTGTGCGTAACACAACCGGCACAAACAATCTTAACATTATACATACATCATCCATCACTATACACCAACCACATACAATACACCAATGTACATAGAGTATACCCACTCAAGCTTGAGTGAGACTCAAATCATAGCAGAGTATTCTACATACACAACACAGCATCCCTACATATACCCATACTATCTAATGCATACACGTCTACCAACATATCCATATACATATCAAGATGTCAAATACCCTTAATATCTACTCAGGTAATATCGAATATTTCAATCACTTCATATACCATGATATTATTACAAACATCAGCACACCTATAATTACAATACTCTCCCTAATAAAAGTATTTACCTATAGTCACACCCAAGCATCGTATATATTCATACCATATCCATCCACCTATAATTGGTACATCAATACATTTACTTCATACATTAGTTAAGATATGCAGTAGTCGGGCATACCTCATGGTATACACGCATACGACATCTCATAAAAACAAGTAACACCAATCAAACAATTATAATCCTACTATCATATGTTTATCACACTTACACTCATGCAGCTAGTACATAACTACCTACACACAATATACCAACACCAACACACATACAACTTCATATGCACCATGAAATTAAATACACTACGACGACACATCAAATTACACTAATGGGGCCCACCAAACTATATTAAGGTCGACACGGCGACGACAAGCTCTATTGGCTAGTCAAAAGGAAAGAAATCGAAATCAAAAGCGTAATGAATAGAAGGATCGAAAAGCATGAAAACGGTCGTGAAATGATATAATGATGCTCCATTAGGACACATGGAAAATAGTGTAAATAACATATTCTGAAATACGAAAGGTTTGAAAACCGTTATACTTCAAAAGTTGGAGTCCCTTTTTGTATAAAAATATTTAGAGGTCGATAAAACAAATTGTTTGAAATAAGTTTGAGTCGAATATACCTAATGGAGAAAACGGTTTATTGGCTCACATAAAGTCATTAAAAGGAAGTAAATCATTTACACGAACTTTGTGGTCGTAGTTTAGGAAATATTACACGATAGTAACTTAATAGCGTTTGCAAGGTTTGAAATGAAACTAAATTAATTGAAAAATTTAAACTCAGGTTGAACGCCTTCAAAATCCTTAAGCCAGGGAAAGTTTAAAGTACTCAATATTGAAACTACTTTTAGAGGAATCATGATTTGCCAAAGAGAGACTGTTTTACACAAAGCTCTTAATATATGAGCACCACGAGACTGGTGCTGATATACAAAAATAATTGAAATTCCATTTAGGTTAGAAATTATCCTAAAGGCATGTTTGGTGAACGGAAAGATACAAAAGCTTAGTAGTAGTAGTATTATCAAAATTTGTAGTGAAACTTTTAAAATCAAATTTATGGAGGGTCTAGATCAGGAAAGGTTATGAAATAATGATTTTTACAAAAATCTGTAATAGGGGAAACGAGGAGCATAACGGTCGTAGTACTGATATATAAAAATTAATTGAAGTTCTACTTTAGAAATCATTTTTAGAAATATGTATGACGAATGGAAAGATAATAACATCTTAGTGGTATGGAAGTAAGTGGCGGGAATATATACATATATAGAATTATTAAATTGGTAATAAGCTTTAAAACCGAATTTTGGAGGCCTAAATCAGGAAAGGGTTTCGAAAAGTAATTTTACAAAAATCTGGACTAGGGAAAAAGTTGAGCATAGAATCGACTCGCTAAAAGCTGAAGCCCCATGTGACTTGAAAGGTATATAAGAAGCAAACATGATGCGGTATTCGAATAAGTTTTAGTGGCATAAGTAAGAAAAGAAAATTATAATTCAGGTTAGGAAAAACAGAAAGTACGGTTCAGAAGAAAATTGGTACATGAAAAGAGGCAAGTCAGTTATATCGATATGAAAATATAGGCTGAAGAATATTATAAACTAATAATAAAAAATCTCGACAAAAGTTTCAACGTTTAGAAAAGAACAAATAAATTTAAGTCGCGGAAGATTACGAAACCTAATATATATATTAAAAGCTCGCGAACAAATTCAAATTTAGCGAAAGAGGACCATCGAAAATACTTTTAGGGGAACCAAGGATTTGCCATAAGAATGGGTTGGTAAAAGACTTGAAGTACGGGCACGACAAACTTGTAATTAGTATATATTTATAAATTAATTGGAGTTCTATTTATCTTGAAAGAAGTATTTTAAAGCACGTATGGTAAATAGCTAAAATGAATTTTGCGATAGTAGGAGAGGTGGTATATCGAATCATCGAAATAGTAGTAAAGTTTAAAATCAAGTGCGGACGATATATGTTAGGAAGATAGTTACCATATAGTAATTTAAAATTATGACCAAAAAGTCTTCAAATCTAAGAATGACTTTTAGATCAAATGGAAGTAATGGAAATATATTGAAAGAAGGTTTAAAACAAAATTTAAAATCAAGTGGAAACTTTTAATAAGGGAAAATTTGAAAACGACCTTGGAAGAATCAAGATTTGCAACGGGAAAGATTTGAAAGGTCAACAATAATAGTAAGGAGGGGATCATGTGAATCGAGGGCAATGAATGTGGTTGTGTGAGGCATGCACCTAAATCACGATGCAAGAAAACCATGATGAAGATCTACGGTCAGTAACACCAAAGTGTAGTGACCAGTAAAGATTGAATCAGGGGGGGTTCTAATCATCGGGTTAACTAAAGGCCAAGGGATTTGGTCGGATGATCAAAACATAAATACGCCTAGGTTATGACTTAGGAAAATCTACGGAAACTCCTACGGTCAACCAACCAAAGATTATGGAACTAAGCGCTAAGACTCTCTAGGGCTAGACAGCGATGAAATGAGTTCAGCTTGGTCCGAAATCGATGAACCCAAGCGAGAGACCAAAGAATTCTAGAAGTCTATCCTAGTCAAAGCTAGACAGGAACCACTAAGGTAACTCCTACGACGACCAAATCAACTCCTAGCGGGGAGTCTAACTAACAATCAGGGGCCTCTAACTAGCAAGCACAGACGTCTAACTAAATCTCACTATGGTCCTGAACTAATGGATTTCCTACCAAGCTGGGACAGATGCTCTAACACGCCTACCAGCCACCTAAGACATAGGAACGCTAAAAACTTAGACTCTGGGCTTATAACTTGGATGTTCTAATTCATTTAATGGACACTCTATAATTATTATCGTTGTTTCGATAGTTCGCATTTGCAAATAGACCTGCATGGGCCACCACTAAAACCTGTCACGCCCCGCTTCCCAAAAATGTGGAGGCGAGACGTGAGAAGGTCCGCACAAACTTGAAGCTGTGAAGCTCCAAGTCTGATAAGCGTATAAAAACACTTATTATGGCAAGTCCTTGCAAAGCGAAACGAAACAACAATGATAATAAGGAAATGAGACGACATTTTATTGAATCTCCAAATGTCCATAAACAAATTACAATATCGCAGAAAAGCCACCAGGCTAAATGGAAAAGGGTCTAAGGCCCAAACATGGCCAACAAAGTATAACATACATACAAGGGTGCCACGCACCGACAACTAACATGAATCCTAAAACATAAAGGGAAACTCAACAAGTCACCGGTGTCCACAAGACTCCTCCTCAGCAAACACAACGTCCTCTGCAACAAGCTCTGGCTCGACAACTAACATGCGACACCCAAAGAGAAAGGGGCACATGTCAGCAAGTCTGAAAAGACTTGAGCAAGGAAACTGAAAGGAAGGTAAACTAGCAACCTAGCATTTATAGTATGTATGACATGGCAGTTATAACATGAGTGCACAAGCAAGACATGGCGAGACAATAAGTACAAGAGACAATTATCGGGACAAGACAAGAGTAGCCAAGCTACTAACAATCTCAATCATTTCACTAGTCATGTTTCAAGTTGTTTGTAGATGTTTACGCCTTACAGCTGAACGGGTTGGCATTCACGCTGAGTGGCCGCTTAACAACTACCCCAAAACCCAGAGTTTACGCCTTACAACTGCAGTTGCTGATCGGGCAGACTCCCAGTTGAATGACCGCTTAACTCTTACCCCCAATACCTACATGTAGACAAGCCAGGGTCCCTGCACATGAGCCCAGTAAATTAGCCAGGGTTGCCCCGCACGGGAGCTTGTTTTCTATATCACGAATCAGGAAGTATTTGGCGTAGGGGACACCTAGCCTCAATATCGAGCGTTGGGGTTAGCAACTCATTATGCTCGCTTCTGGTCACGAGCCAGGAACTATCAGTTTTGTAGCGTGAGCTACACATTCACGATGAACAATCGATGTACGTAATGTCATGAACAGATATTCGCGTACCGTTAATTGTATTTAAACGTGACAGGCAAAATGCAATGACATGAACAATATTCACGTACCGTTAATTGTAATTAAACATGACATACAAGCATGATAAGGGTGACGGACCAAGCTTCGTTGTCAAGCTAGGTCAATGGCGTCTAGACGGCTATCCTTTCACCGTCTAGTCTCTTTTACGCTAAAACAAGGAAATGGCCTAAGACATGGCCCAAATCAAGAGACGCAAGTTTCACTTGCCTAGCACCGAGGAAGACGATCGCGAAGGTTCGCCCCACAAGCGCTAATCTACGGGGAAGGGAATCGCTGAACATGGAGAAACAATCATCAAACAACATCCATTATTATTAGGGTTTCACAAATATCAAGTGTGGGTTATGAGATTATTAAAGGAAGAATACTACCCGTGAAGAAGCGGAGGGACGATGCCGAGCAACCACGGCAACGGAAGAACGATCCGGCTCAGATCTGGAAATGAGGGAAAATATAGAAAAATGGGTTTAGATGAGGCTTTTGGGGATTTGATGAGGGTTTGAGGTTGAGGAGAGGTAGGATATGTGAAATGAGGGTTTGGATGATGATGGATGAGCTTGTGATGAAGGATCAATGGTTTGGGGAAGAAGGGGACTCAATGGGGGAGAAATTAGGGTTTGGGGTGATGAGGAAGAAGAAGAAAACGTTTGGGGCGTATTTATAGAAAAGTGTGGCGGCTATGACAAAACTTGGGTTTCCTGGGCTGATTAGTCGGTCAAAGAAGGATTGGTGACCGACTAAATTGGGAACTAGTCGGTCGGTTGATCAACGCAGACCGACTAAGGGTAAACAGTAGCTTGCTCAGGAAAACTGGACTATGAGTTAGTCGGTCTGTGAAGGCTTACCAACCGACTAGTTTAAGAACTAGTCGGTCGATGAGTGTTCATTGACCGACTAAAGGCTGAATTCTGAGAGAGATCATGGAAATGAGAGTTAGTCGGTCTGAGAAGGATTCCTGACCGACTAGTTTCGGAACTAGTCGGTCGAAGGTTGTCCTTAGACCGACTAACGATAAACAGTAACTCCTAAATTATAATCAAAGCCCACTAGTCCGTCCATTAAGGATTGCCGACCGACTAGATTGAGATCTAGTCGGTTGGTTCTCCTTCTTGAACCAAGTAACGTGCACGAAAAGTGCCGATTCGAAGCGCGAAGCTTCAGGAAGATTTCTATGGATTCTAGGATCGATTTATACTCTAAGATATGAGCGATTTGAAGCTCGTCACGAATGACTTACTCCGAAATCGACGATCGAAGGAAGAAGCTAGAAAATCACGACGAAACGATCGAAAGTGAAGGCTTGGCGACGAAACCACACATCCAAGGAGAAAATCCACCAAGCATATATTTTAATATAGATAATCCAATTACACGAAAACCAGTCGTTACACAGGGTCCATGTACACGAGCTCAGTAAATGAGCCAGGGTTGCCCCGCACAAGAGCTCGTTTCCTGGATCACAAACCAGGAGCGTATTTCATTTGGCATAAGGGTGCACCTAGCCTCAATCATTTCACAAGGTGTAGCGGAGCTACACAATAATGGGAACCCTTAAAGAATGCAATGACATGACAATTAATACGCGTACCGTTAATGAAAATTAAACATGACATGGTAGTTGTGCAACATGATAATGCCAGATCTAGCTTCGTTGTCAAGCTAGTTCCTAAAATTGCGCCTAGGCGAGTATCATTTCTTTGCCTAGTCTCTTTTACGCCTACACCAAGCAAATGGCCTAAGACATGGCCCAAAACCTTAAGTGGCAAGTTTCACTTGCCTGCACCGGGGATGACGATCAACGAGGCCGTCACACAAATGCTAACTACGGAGATGAGATCGCTGCCATGGCAAAACAATATTAGAACAACATCCAACCTAGTTTTATTAGGGTTTCACAAAAACACAAATGGGTTAAGAGAATATTATAGAATCGAGTTATTACCTATCGGAGTGGAAGAATGATGCCGAGCAAGCACGACAACGGAAGAAACGATCCGGGGAACCTAGGGTTCAGATCTGGAATAGATGGAGAAGTTTGGAGAAATGGGGTTTTGGGGGG
Organism: Scilla litardierei; assembly: GCA_030789695.1. Taxonomy (NCBI): domain Eukaryota; kingdom Viridiplantae; phylum Streptophyta; class Magnoliopsida; order Asparagales; family Asparagaceae; genus Scilla; species Scilla litardierei. The sequence continues at coordinate 111,720,770 of CM061137.1, read as the reverse complement.
TTTGGGGGTTTTCCGGTGACCTAGAGGAGGTGGCCGGCCAAAATGGAGAGGGGGATGAGCTTTTGATGAAGGATGAAGGCTAGGGGAAGATGGATGATGATTTGGGGAAGGAGGCTCAGGAGAAATGAAAGAAGAAAAGAAAAACGTTTGGGGGGTTTAAATAGGAAGAGCTGGCGGCTGCCCAGAAATTAGGGTTTTAACACTGATTAGTCGGTCAAAGAGCAACCTCTGACCGACTAGTTTGGGAACTAGTCGGTCGGTTGACCAACGCAGACCGACTAAGTGCAAACAGTAACTCCTGTACAAAAATAGGATTTAGATTTAGTCGGTCAAAGAACAACTACTTATCGACTAGTTTCTCATCTAGTCGGTCGATGAACGTTCTTAGACCGACTAAGAATGAATAGTACTTGGTATCAAAATGATCATAGAGCTAGTCGGTTAAAGAACGATTGCTGATCGACTAGTTTGCAACCTAGTCGGTCGACATATGTTCTTAGACCGACTAACGATAAACAGTAACTCCTGAGTAATTAACAAAGCCCACTAGTCGGTCCATGAAGGTTTGCCGACCGACTAAATCGTCATCTAGTCGGTCGGTTCCACTTCTTATACCGGCTAACGTGCACAGAAAGTTCCGAAATGGAGCGCGAAGCTCCGGGATCGATTCCTAAGACTCGTAGGCTTGATCTAACAATAAGATATGACCGATATAAAGCCCGTCACGAATGACTTACTCCAAAAGCGACGATTCCAAGGAAGAAGCTAGAAAATCACGACGAAAGATCGAAAATGAAAGCTACGGAGACGAAAACCACACATAAGGAGAAAATCCACCAAAACATATATATAAAATATAATTAATCCAGATACATGAAAGCCAGTCGTTACAGGTTTTACCTTGACGCTCCACACAATGGCTGCCTCCACCGGAGGGGTCGTAATCGTGTTCGAGACACACTCACAAATCCTACTGCAATGGACCAACCCCACCCAAAGTGTACCTCCATATACTGGAACACGAGCCAGACTAGTCATATGTGACCCTACTGGAACACGAGCCAGACTTGTCACACATGACCTGACGGGAGTAGCCAACTCGGCTTTTTGTGTATGTTTATTTACTGATTGAGTTTCACCCCATCTGTAGTCGATGGTTTCACCCCCATCTGTATTCGATGGTTTTACCCCCATCTGTATTCGATGGTTTTCACATATGTGTTCACAACATATTTATTTTCCCAATAAAATTAGTTTGTTAACATGCAGATAGTGAAAGCAGACCAATAAAAAAAAGCAATAAGCAAGGTGCAATATGATATCCGGCTACCAGAATTTGATAAATACAACAAATTTAGCACAAGTTTGAACGGTCAGGTTTGCAGTTCATTTACTCAAAATACTTGCCTTGGTGGGGGTGTCCAGGCGGTGGTGACGTGAGGCACGTTTTATCTGCATCGTAGAATTGTGATATTAGGCCCATAGTTATTAACCAGTTACAAGACGTAAAGCTAACCTATCATAATATTCACTTGAAGACTAGTGTTAACTATCAAACTTGATTACCAGTTTAACTATAACAAAACTTAATAGTAATTTTAACTGAATAAGTTAAAATAATTTAACCCAAACAATCTTAAGCTTTACTTAATTTAAACTTAGCTTAACTTAACTTAATGTTTTATAGGGTAATTTGACTTATAGCACAAAATCTTACTTAATAACTAAACCTTAATAATAATTTTATAATAAATAATTAATAGGATTTTATAATAATAATAATAATAATATTATTAACTATAATAACTGTTACCTTATTAAAATCCCCCCTTCTCCTTCCCCCTCTCTGTCGCATCCCTCTCTCTGCCCCTCTCCTTTTTTTCCGTTTTGTTCTTCGCAGGGAGGCCGACGATCAAAGGGTGCGGCGGCTGAGCGGGGTGAGGATTGGTGGTCGAGGCGGATCCGGGCGGCAGAGCGCGGTGATTTGAGGCGTTGGGCGGTAGATTGGAGACGGGCACGGCGGCAGCTTCCTCACGACGGTTTCGGGGGGTCACGACGGTGGGGATTCGATGGCGTAGCAGCGATCGGAGGTCGGGACGGCGGCTGCGGCTAGGGGCTACGGCGGTTTCGCTTCCACGGCACGGCGGCAGTGATTTTGAGGACGCCGGTGATCGCAGTCGGCGGGGTGATATTTTGGGCTTGGGGCTTGGGGGGTTCGAGGTGGTACGACGCTGAACGACGACGGTGCTTCGACACGGAGCGGTGCGTGATGATCGGAGGGGTGAAGGTTTGGGGGTTTGATCTGTGATTCCAATTTGGGGTTGAAATTGTAATTTGTGATCTGGTTTGTTTTGATTTGGGATTGTAAGGGGGAGGATGTCTGATTTGTGGAGGAGGAGATGTTGGGTTGTTGCTGGTTGATGGGGTTGTTGGTGGTGAAGGGGATGATGACGGTGGAGGGATGGGTTGTTGCTGGTTGCTTTGTGGGTTGCTGCTCTTGTTCGTGTAGGCCTGATTTAAGAACGGAGAGAGGAGACAGAATGAATAGAGAGTTGGTTGTGTGGTAGAAGGATTGAATATTGCCATTGGATCTCACCAAATTGTTGGTGAGGATAAATGTTGTAGGGTTAGGGTTAGGGTAAGAGTAATTTAGGAAAAGTTTATTTAGTAAAAATAATTCCGTTAAAAGTGATAAGCTAATTAGAAATTACTCTTAATTAAAAGAAATTAGCAATTTAGTAATAATTACGATTTACAGATAAAAATTTCGCTACGGTAAAATTGAAAACCATGACGCACTCGCGTCGACGTGCTGACGAATATCCACTCGGAAGAAAATGACCGAATCAACGAAGTAAAAGAAATGCAGGCACACCACAACAAAATACAACTAGGAAAACAGGTCGTTACATCCTACCCTCCTTAGAATAATTCCGTCCCCGGAATTCTCTACAGTTCAGGGAAAAGGCAGTGGTAACGTTTTCGCATCTCATCCTCTTGCTCCCAGGTGGATTCTCCTGGCGAGTCATGTTGCCACATCACTCTCACGAGTTTGACGACCTTATTCTTGAGCACCTTCTGACGTTGATCAAGAATCTGAACATGCTACTGCTCATAGGTAAGGTCTGGTCGTACCATGATCTCAGAATGATCGACCACATGAGTAGGATCACTGATGTAACGACGCAGCTGGGAGACGTGGAAAACATTATGTACTCCCTCCAATGACGGTGGTAGGGCTAGATGATAAGCCACTTATCCAACTCGCTCTAACACCTCAAAGGGTCCAAGGAATCTTGGACTGAGCTTGCCTCGCCTCCCAAAACGTATCATTCCCCGGTTTGGGGATATCTTCAGGAAAACATGATCTCCTGGTTGAAACTCCAAGTGGCGACGCTTGGCATCAGCCCAATGCTTGTACCGGTCTTGCGCAAAACGTAACTTGTCTCTGATGTTACACACTACACCCACTGTTTCAACAATCATCTCCGGGCCCAATAATTCTCGATCACTAATGTCATCCCAACTCAGCGGGGATCGACACTTCCTTCCATAGAGTGCTGCGAATGGGGCCATGCCAATGCTGGCCTGGTAGCTATTGTTGTAGGAAAACTCTACCAGGTATAGATGGTCTTCCCACGAGCCTTTGAAATCCAGCTTACAAGCTCGTAGCTTGTCCTCCAATATCTGGATGGTGTGCTCTGATTGGCCATCCGTCTGCGGGTGATACGCAGTGCTGAAACTCAGACTGGTACCCAAATTAGATTGCAGACTCTTTCAGAACTGAGAAGTGAATCTAGTGTCTCGGTCAGAGACGATGCTCACCAGAACTCCATGCAATCGAACAATCTCCTGCACGATTATCGATCACGTCACAACGTATACCAGAAGAAGTGTTAAAGGTAAAGGATAGATCATTACCTCCATATACTTCTTAGCAAGTATTTCCATAGATTGTACCACTCGGAAGGGTATGAAATGTGCTGACTTGGTTAATCGGTCAATGATCACCCAAATCGCATTATTCTGCTTAGTACTCTGAGGTAATCCAGTCACGAAATCCATAGTGATGTGCTGCCATTTCCACTCTGGAATCGGCAGGGGTTGAAGTAGTCCAGCTATGCGATGATGTTCAGCCTTCACTTGCTGACACACAAGGCACTTAGCAACAATTCGAGCCACGCTTCTCTTCATTCCATGCCACCAAAAGTTCAGACGAAGATCCTTGTACATCTTGGTACCACCAGGATGAATGGAGTAGGAAGAGCTATGAGCTTCCTTCATCAACTCCTCTCTGATATCACCTGAAGGTACGCAGATCCTACTGCCGTATCTCAGGGAACCATCCTCATGAATAAGAAAATCCGTCCATAGTCCAGCTTCAACTTGTTCCCGGATCTTCCGTAACTTCGCATCTCCAGTCTAAGCAGCTTTGATTCGATCTACATTAGTAGACTGAACTTGCATATTCATCAATGATGCAGAAGTCCCGGGTAAAATAACTTCAACCTCCATCTCACGTATAGCCTGCTGAAGTCTCCATTGAGCTGAAAGAGTCATGATCGCTGGTAATCTGTTCAATGCATCAGGTACGACATTCACCTTCCCTGGATGATACTAGAGGTCGATGTCGTAATCAGCCATAAGCTCTAATGTAACGACCACTTTTCGTGGTGCGTTGTTCGTGCACGTGCTTTTGGCCGTGCACGTGTTTATTTTAGACTTTACTTGATTGTGAACACTTTTGTGTGATATGCTGTTGTGAACGTCTCTGAGAGTATTAAAATGTGGCACTAATTTGGAACGACTTTTCTCGAGTCGTTTTCCCACAATTTAAAATTACTCGACGAGACGTGACGATTCTCACTCTTGACGGGAGACGTTTCTATTTTTAGTTTCGTCGTCCAATTTCCAGCTCATTTGGACCAAGTCAAACCCTTGGGTGAGTTGGAGTAGTTGGAATTCAAATTTTAAATTATTTTAATATTCTAATCCTATTAGATTTAGCCCTAGACCAAGTCAACCCATCTATACTATATAAGCAACCCCTAGGAAGTCCTATTTTCGCAAGAAATTAGCCCTAGCCTCTTCCAAAACTCAGATTTGACGTTGCGACGATTCGTCGCAACGTTGCGACGTTCAGCTGCCGCACGACCGAAGGAAACACCGCCGTTCCCCCGCTCTGACCAGTCGCCCCGCCCGCACCCAAGCCACTCCGCACCGCTGTAGCAGTCCCGCTCCGTCCCCACGGTCTGACCGAGGGATTGGCCCGCATCCAAGAAGCCCCGCATCGCAGCACAGCTCCGCACCGTCGCCCGCTTGTCGCCCCGCTCCGCAGCCCGTACGACCGACCCGCTGCTCCGCACCGACCGGTGTTGCAACGTTGCAACGTTGCAACATCGCCCCGCCCACAATCCAAGCGCCTGATCGACCCGTTCCCTCGACCTGACCGACGAGAACCCTCGCACCCAGCCACCCCGCAGCCGCTGCACGCCCCAAAATGTCGCAGCCCCCGCATTTTGAGCGCACGACCGAGAAAGCTCCCCGCATTGGCTGTGTACGACCGAGAGCCACTCGTCGCAACCCCGCATCCGTCGCACCGCTTGTCTCCGTGGGCCCCCCAAGTTCTCCAGAGTTATTGTGGGTCCCCCAAAGGCCCCTAGGAGTATTGTGGGCCCCACCTAGGTGCTTGCTCTTTGAGGATTCGTCGCGTACGACGTCGTCGCACGTCGTCGCACGTGCGAGCTTTGGAATCTGGGATCGTCGCCCGGTCGATTGCTCTGAAATTTCCAGCGAGGAATCTAATTGGAATCTGGACTTGGAGCGCGATCTTATTATTCCAACCCCCGGCGTCGCTACCCGACGCCGGTGTAGCTTTCGCGTCGTGTTGAGGTAACGCTTTGCACCCCTAGGACCCCCAACCCAATTGCATGCTAATCAAGACTAAAAATCAGTATTTTAAAGTATTTTAAATGTTTTAGAAATCACTAATCAAGATTAATAAAACGGATGTAGGCCGGTGGACTTGTGCACGTAGGAATCGTGACTTTGGACTCGTTGGGCGGTGTTTTCTTGACGTGATAGTTGCAGGCAAGTGAAACTTGCCAACTCTTGTGTAGGGCCATGTTTTTAGGCCACTTACTTGTTTTTAGCGTAAAAGAGACTAGTCAGTGAAATGATAGCTGGCTAGACGCCTACTTGATCTAGTTTGACAACGAAACTAGATCCGTCACCTAAATGATCTAGCTTGACAACGAAGCTAGATCCAACCCCTTAAACTTGTTAATCATGCATGCTTAATTGTCACGTCTACTTTCTTTACCTGTACGCTTTACTACTTGCCATATCATGTCATCCATGCATTGAATGTCGCATTCGTAGCACACGCTACATACTTGTACTTGCTTGTCCCGGGCTAGGTGCACCCCTACGCCATACTTGTTAAAAACACTTCCTGGCTCGTAATCCAGAAGCGAGCATTCCCGTTCGGGGGTAAGGCCCTGGCTCGATACACGTGGAGGGGTAGGGTTGAGCGACCACTCAGCGTAGAAGTGTGTCCGTACAGCCTCTTCAGCTGTAAGGCGTGAACTCTGTGCACGAGGTGCTTACTTTTCTTGTCTTGTACTTGTCTTGTGAATGTCATGCCATGCTCGTACTTTACTTCGCTTTACTGTACCTGTTGCACTCATACTTAAACTGCCATGTCATTGCATCATGCAAGAACTTTTAGGTTGCTATTACTTGTACTTTCAGTTTCACTTGCACAAGTCTTTTTAGACTTGCTGACATGTGCCCCTTGCTCTTTTGGGTGTCACATGTTAGACCCTGAGCCAGAGACAGGTGTTGAGGACGAGGTGTTTGCTGACACTGAGCCTGAGCCTACGTTCGTCGAGGAGCACGAGGACACCGGAGACCAGTCTTAGTGGCTGTGGAGTTACTTTTGTGTTAGCTTGCTGTTAGTTGGCGGTGCTTGCACCATTACTTTGTTTTCGTACTTTGTACTTTTGTTGGCCATGCTGGGCCTCTTTTAGACTGTTTTATTTTAGCCTGGTGGCTTTTTCTGCGATGTTGAGATTTATTATTATGGATATTCTGAGATGTTTCTTTTGTCTCTTTTCGTTATTATTATCTTTGTTTCGTTTAGCGTTGCAAGGACCTGCAGTCTAATTTGTTTGACGCTTATCGGACTTGCAGCTTTGTAGCTTCAAGTCTGAGCGGACCTTCTCACGCTTCGCCTCCACGTTTTTGGGAAGCGGGGTGTGACAGGTTTTGTTGGTGGCCCATGCAGGTCCTATCTTGCAATTGCGAATTAACGAAACAACGATAATAACGGAATGTCCATTAAATAAATTGCAACATCCGAGTCATAAGCCCGAGTCTAGTTGTTTTCTTAGGACCCTAGGTGATACGAAGGCTTAGTTAGACGTCTGTGCTTGCTAGTTAGAGGCCTCTGTTTGTTAGTTAGACTCCCTGCCAGCAATTGATTTAATCGTCGTAGGAGTTATCTTAGTGGTTATTGCCTAACCCTGACCATATTAGACCTCTAAAATTTCCTTTTGTCGTTCACTCGGGTTCATCGATTTCGGACCAAGCTGAACGCATTTCATTACCGTCCAGCCCCTTAGAAGGTCTTAGTGTCTAGTTCCAAATCTTTAGTTGGTCGACTGTAGGAGTTTCCCCGTAGATTCTCCTGATTCATAACCTAGGCATATGAATGTTTTGATCATCCGACCAATTTCCTTGCCTCGATTCACGAGATCGCCCCGTGACGATCGTCGTTAATTTTCAAACATCGCCATTGCAAAACTTGAATCTTCTGAAAGTATTTTTCAAATCTTCCACTAAGTTCAATTTTGTCCAAAATTTTAATATACCTATAGTTCATCCTCCTTCATTGATTTAAATTTTTAAAACGTTTGTCGGAAATTTTGAATACTAGCTTATGGTATTTTCCCAGCCTATATTTTTCCATACTTATGTAAATGTGTCGTTCTTTCATATATTAGTTTTACTTTTGTCCTGCCCAATTTGATTTATAATTTTCCCTCTTATTTGTGTTATTCGAATGATACGTCGTGTTTACTTTAATATACTTTCAAGACACATGGAATTTTAGCTTTCAACAAGTTGGACTTTGCTCGTCGTTTTCGCTACTTCAGATTTTTGCAAAATTACTATTTTCATAGCCTCTTCCTGCTTTAGACCCTCCCTGATTTGATTTTAAAGATTTGCTATTCGATCTTGATGATTCTTATGCTAAGTTACTATTATTTTCTTTCCGCTCACCATACACGCTTTTAGAAAAATTTCTAAACCAAATTGAATTTCAATTATTTTTATATCCGTGCCAGACTTGTTGAGCTCGTATATTAAGAACCTTGCGTAAATCAGTTTTTTTCCATTTTTGGCAAACCCTGGTTCTATAAAAGCAGTTTCAAATTGATCATTTTAAAATTTTCCATAGCCTAAAGTTTTGAAGCATTTAACATGAGTTTAAATCCTTCCGTTACTTGATTTTATTCTTTGACTTTCAAAAACTTTTGACAACATTATATAAAATTGCTGACGTATAAATTTTCTAAACCACGTCCTTAATATTCGTGTAAATGATTTTACTTCCTTCTATAACGATTTTTAAAACCAATAGACCATTTTCCCCTTATCATGAATATTCGACTCAAATTTATTTTGAATAACTCGTGTTATCAATCCCCAAATATTTCTTTCAGACTGGGATTTCAACTTTTGAAGTACAACAGTTTTCAGATTTCGCGTATTTTTAGCTTGTGCTATTCACCCTATTCTGTGTCCTAATTAAGCATCACTACATCTACCTTTTCCCTCAACCTAAACATCACCATTGAGTCAATGTTTCGTCTTACTAAGCTGTCTCCTTGTATTCGTCCTATCTGAACTCGTGCTTATCGATCCTTCCCTCGTCACGCTCTCGACCTCTCTTTATTGCTTAGGCCTTAGGGTCCTCAATGTCTGTGTCAACTCTTAGTTGTTAGTAGGCCCTTGGACCCTTGTGAGGTTGTCGTGGTGCACGTACCTAAGTTGTGTACGTGGGCTTGAATGAGAATTCCCATAGTATATTGATGTTTGCCTATTGAGTGATATATATATATACTCGGAGTTATTCGTGATAGTATGAAGTTGTTGTGTGTTAGTAGTTATAGATTTTTGTGTGGATAGCTATACTATACTAGGGATGCCTGTGTATATAAGAGTTAGCGTTGAAATATCTAAGTTGTGTATGTAGTAAGTGGTACATATAATGGTTGAAATAAATGATTGGTAAAGCTATGTGTATGTTAGTAGTGATAATAAAAAGAGTACGTATGGTTAAGAGGGTAGGCCTATTATGTGACCTATACGTTAGCACGTATGAGTGTGTGCTCGTATGTGGGTATGTATTGTGTTTAGACGTAAGTAGTTATGTTTTGTTGCTGGAGTAGATAGGCGATATACATATGGAAGTAGGAGTATAATTTTGATTGGTATTGCTTGCTTTTCGGGATGTTGCATGCGTGCATACCGTGAGGTATACACGACTATTGCACATCTTAATTATGTATGTGTGGATGTGTTAGTATACAAATTATAGGTAGTAGATTATGGTGTGAATATATACATTATTTATGTGTGACTATACGGTGAATGTTTGTACTAGGGAGGGTATTATAAATATGTGGGTACGGGTGTCTGTATTATCATTATGGTATATAAATTGATTTAACTACGTGAGTATTGCCTGACTAAATATTAAGTGTGATTGATTTATGGAATGTATATGGTTGTATTGGTAAATGTATATATAGGAGTGGTATTGGTATAGGTATGAACGTCGTGTTACGTATATAGAATATTCTGATATATGTGCCGAGTCTCACTCAAGCTTGAGTGGGTATACTCTAAGTATATTGAATGTATGTTTGTAGTTTGAATATAGCAATGTTTGATGTATGTATAGTGATAGGAGTGTTTGTGCCTGGTTATGCTACGCACATGAATGTGGGTCGCTACGCCAGTATATAGTTATAGGTGTTGGTCTTGTGGTATAGCTAATTACTAAGGACTTGCTCGCGTGAACCTATGTGTACTAGCTAAAACTAGGTGTGTATGTGTGCTAGTTATATAATGGTATGATTGGTGTATGTAAATGAAATGTTAGCGTGTATGGGTGTGCACCATGCACGGGTAAGTATGTGCTTAGTTATAGGTATTGATGACTATGATATATGTGGCGTGTCGTAAATACAGTTATAGGACCGTACGTGATGTGAATATATGGTGAACTATTTGCATATATTTGAATGACTATATATCGTGAAATTATAGTAGTGGTGAATGTATATTAGATATAGTGAAATTGATTTAATAATGGTATGGTGTGACTATATGTGCTGAGATGTTGGTATTGGATGAAAATTAGAGGGTAGTATACCCTTGAAGTTTGTGCATAGGTAGCTATCTATACGTAGAGCAATGATTGTATTTGCTAGTATGAGATCATACCTATATAAGTATCTGAACTATTGTTTTGTGAGTAGCAGTTATATAAGGGATGTATGTTTATATACCTGATTGAAATACATGTATGAAGTTGACGGACCATAATAGGTATTAATGTATAACGTACGTGAATGTATATATATACATGTTAGTAGTGTTAATGTTTGACTACCTAGTGCATATATAAGCACTTGTAATGACTATACCTGGTTGAATTATTATATGACTTGATTGGGGTAGTTACTAGAGCGACTAGCTATATTAGAAAGTCCGAGGACGGATTTTAGTCTAAGGTGGGGAGGATGTAACGACCACTTTTCGTGGTGCGTTGTTCGTGCACGTGCTTTTGGCCGTGCACGTGTTTATTTTAGACTTTACTTGATTGTGAACACTTTTGTGTGATATGCTGTTGTGAACGTCTCTGAGAGTATTAAAATGTGGCACTAATTTGGAACGACTTTTCTCGAGTCGTTTTCCCACAATTTAAAATTACTCGACGAGACGTGACGATTCTCACTCTTGACGGGAGACGTTTCTATTTTTAGTTTCGTCGTCCAACGTCGAATTTGAGATCCGTCTTCTTAGTTAGCTCACATTCGTCGCCACGATCACCACAATATTTATTTTATAATTTTTGGAGTTTATTTGACCACTTTTATATTTTTAACAAGTTTTATATTATTTTTAATAATTTATTTTTAAATTAATTTCGGCCAAATAAAATTTATTTGAGTTTTAAACGTTTTTAAGAATTTTTGAGCCAATTTCCAGCTCATTTGGACCAAGTCAAACCCTTGGGTGAGTTGGAGTAGTTGGAATTCAAATTTTAAATTATTTTAATATTCTAATCCTATTAGATTTAGCCCTAGACCAAGTCAACCCATCTATACTATATAAGCAACCCCTAGGAAGTCCTATTTTCGCAAGAAATTAGCCCTAGCCTCTTCCAAAACTCAGATTTGACGTTGCGACGATTCGTCGCAACGTTGCGACGTTCAGCTGCCGCACGACCGAAGGAAACACCGCCGTTCCCCCGCTCTGACCGGTCGCCCCGCCCGCACCCAAGCCGCTCCGCACCGCTGCATCAGCCCCGCTCCGTCCCCACGGTCTGACCGAGGGATTGGCCCGCATCCAAGAAGCCCCGCATCGCAGCACAGCTCCGCACCGTCGCCCGCTTGTCGCCCCGCTCCGCAGCCCGCACGACCGACCCGCTGCTCCGCACCGACCGGTGTTGCAACGTTGCAACGTTGCAACATCGCCCCGCCCGCAATCCAAGCGCCTGACCGACCTGTTCCCTCGACCTGACCGACGAGAACCCTCGCACCCAGCCACCCCGCAGCCGCTGCACGCCCCAAAACGTCGCAGCCCCCGCATTTTGAGCGCACGACCGAGAAAGCTCCCCGCATTGGCTGTGTACGACCGAGAGCCACTCTTCGCAACCCCGCATCCGTCGCACCGCTTGCCTCCGTGGGCCCCCCAAGTTCTCCAGAGTTATTGTGGGTCCCCCAAAGGCCCCTAGGAGTACTGTGGGCCCTACCTAGGTGCTTGCTCTTTGAGGATTCGTCGCGTACGACGTCGTCGCACGTCGTAGCCCGTCGTCGCACGTGCGAGCTTTGGAATCTGGGATCGTCGCCCGGTCGATTGCTCTGAAATTTCCAGCGAGGAATCTAATTGGAATCTGGACTTGGAGCGCGATCTTATTATTCCAACCCCCGGCGTCGCTACCCGACGCCGGTGTAGCTTTCGCGTCGTGTTGAGGTAACGCTTTGCACCCCTAGGACCCCCAACCCAATTGCATGCTAATCAAGACTAAAAATCAGTATTTTAAAGTATTTTAAATGTTTTAGAAATCACTAATCAAGATTAATAAAACGGATGTAGGCCGGTGGACTTGTGCACGTAGGAATCGTGACTTTGGACTCGTTGGGCGGTGTTTTCTTGACGTGATAGTTGCAGGCAAGTGAAACTTGCCAACTCTTGTGTAGGGCCATGTTTTTAGGCCACTTACTTGTTTTTAGCGTAAAAGAGACTAGTCAGTGAAATGATAGCTGTCTAGACGCCTACTTGATCTAGTTTGACAACGAAACTAGATCCGTCACCTAAATGATCTAGCTTGACAGCGAAGCTAGATCCAACCCCTTAAACTTGTTAATCATGCATGCTTAATTGTCACGTCTACTTTCTTTACCTGTACGCTTTACTACTTGCCATGTCATGTCATCCATGCATTGAATGTCGCATTCGTAGCACACGCTACATACTTGTACTTGATTGTCCCGGGCTAGGTGCACCCCTACGCCATACTTGTTAAAAACACTTCCTGGCTCGTGATCCAGAAGCGAGCATTCCCGTTCGGGGGTAAGGCCCTGGCTCGATACATGTGGAGGGGTAGGGTTGAGCGACCACTCAGCGTAGAAGTGTGCCCGTACAGCCTCTTCAGCTGTAAGGCGTGAACTCTGTGCACGAGGTGCTTACTTTTCTTGTCTTGTACTTGTCTTGTGAATGTCATGCCATGCTCGTACTTTACTTCGCTTTACTTTACCTATTGCACTCATACTTAAACTGCCATGTCATTGCATCATGCAAGAACTTTTAGGTTGCTTTTACTTGTACTTTCAGTTTCACTTGCACAAGTCTTTTTAGACTTGCTGACATGTGCCCCTTGCTCTTTTGGGTGTCACATGTTAGACCCTGAGCCAGAGACAGGTGTTGAGGACGAGGTGTTTGCTGACGCTGAGCCTGAGCCTACGTTCGTCGAGGAGTACGAGGACACCGGAGACCAGTCTTAGTGGCTGTGGAGTTACTTTTGTGTTAGCTTGCTGTTAGTTGGCGGTGCTTGCACCATTACTTTTTTTTCGTACTTTGTACTTTTGTTGGCCATGCTGGGCCTCTTTTAGACTCTTTTATTTTAGCCTGGTGGCTTTTTCTGCGATGTTGATATTTATTATTATGGATATTCTGAGATGTTTCTTTTGTCTCTTTTCGTTATTATTATCTTTGTTTCGTTTAGCGTTGTAAGGACCTGCAGTCTAATTTGTTTGACGCTTATCGGACTTGCAGCTTTGTAGCTTCAAGTCTGAGCGGACCTTCTCACGCTTCGCCTCCACGTTTTTGGGAAGCGGGGCGTGACATCTAACCATCTGCATTGCCTCATATTGAGCTCCTTATGAGAGAAAATATACTTCATGCTCTTGTGGTCAGTGTAGATCTTGACTTGCTCGCTCAAAAGAAAATGCCTCCAAATCTTCAGAGCAAAGATGATGGCAGCCAACTCCAGGTCGTGAGTCGGATAATTCTTCTCGTGAATCTTCAACTGTCGAGAAGCATATGTGACCACATGACCATGCTGATGCAGGACACATCCAAGTCCTTTGCCAGATGAATCACAGACGACCTCAAATCCTCCAGTCATATCTGGTATAGCTAACACTGGTGCAGTCGTCAGCTTGGCCTTCAATATTCCAAACGCCTGCTCACAAGAGTCTGACCATACATACTTGACATCCTTCCTCGTCAGGAGGGTCATAGGCTCGGCAATCTTCGAGAAGTCCTTGATGAATCGACGGTAATAACCCGCCAATCCTAAGAAACTCCTGATGTCAGTAGCTGATCGGGGAGTCGGCCAGTTCCTGATTGAAATGACCTTCTCCGGATCGACAGAGATATCGTCTCCTAATACCACATGTCCAAGAAAGGCGACTCGGTCTAGCCAGAAATCATACTTGCTGAACTTGGCGTACAACCGATGATGTCGCAATGTCTCCAGTACAATCCGCAGATGCTCGACATGCGCTTCTTCATCCTTCGAGTAGACCAAGATGTTGTCGATGAAGATCACCACGAACTTATCCAAGAACTTATAGAAGATCAAGTTTATGATGTTCATGAATACTACTGGGGCGTTAGTCACACCGAATGGTATGACTACAAATTCATAGTGCCCATACTTGGTCCTGAATGCCGTTTTCAGGATGTCTTCACTTCTAACCTTCAGTTGATGATAACCACTTCGGAGATCAAATTTCGAGAATACTCGCGATCCGCCAAGTTAATCGAAGATGTCATCAATTCGCGGCAGCGGGTACTTGTTCTTTATGGTTACCTTATTCAGTTCTCTGTAGTCTACACTCATCCTTCTCGACCCATCTTTCTTCTTGACCAAAAGAACTGGCGCACCCTAAGGAGATACGCTGGGATGGATCAATCCCTTCTGCAACAGGTCGTCGAGCTGTTTTCGAAGTTCCTTCAGTTCGACAGGAGCCATGCGATAAGGAGCCTTCGAAATAGGTTGTGTGTTCGGCATAAGGTCGATAGTAAATTCCAGAGCTCGATCAGGCGGTAATCCTGAAATATCTTCAGGAAATACGTCTGCAAAGTCTCGAACCACTCTATGTCTCTCAGGCTCAACCTGCATCGATGCAATGATTAGTTCGTTCGGCTTGGCCCGAAACTTGATAGGCCCAAGCGAACGGTCTCCGCCCATGAATTCAAACACAGGATGATCATGGATTTTAAACACTACTTTCTTGTAGTGGAAATCGATAGTAGCATAGAAATTTCCCAACCAATCCATGTCGAATATCGCATCGAAGTTGGACATGTCGACTATCATAAAGTCTGCGAACAACTCGTGTCCACAAATCACAATAGGGCAAGATCGACAGCCAGAAGAAGTCCTTACTACTCCACTCGTAGTAGTGATGCTCAGGTGATTCGGTAGAGGGTTGACATGAATAGAATGTCTCTCTACAAATCCTCGGGATACGAAGCAGTGAGTGGCTCCTGAGTCAAAAAGGGATAGGGCTGGATGGTAGGCTATCAATACAACACCTAGTGCATAGGAAATATCTTAGCAAAAGATAAACAAGTAACACATGCATATAATATAAGCATTATAAAAGAAGGGTTCAAGTAATACCTGATATCACTTGCTCATCCGTCTCAGCCTCCGCGGCTGTCATGGTGAAGATCGGACGTCTCGGCTGGTTCTGCCTCGCCTGTACAAAAGCCTTCTGTTGTGGGGCCAGAGGAGGTTTATGCTGAATAGGTCTAGGAGCTCCACGCTGAACGGTCCCAGAAGGTCCAGCAGTCATCGGCTTGTTGGTGCGGCGAGGGCAGTCTCTGGTAGCATGTGCAGATGCTACACATATCATGCATAGATTCAGTAGCTCTGTGCAGTCTTTCTTGACATGACCCGTGTGCTTGCAGTGGAAGCACACCAGTTGGGGTCGATTGTTGGTAGGGGCAGCAGGCCTCTTGAACTGTGCAGTTTGAGTAGCTCGGAGGTTTCCCCTGGGTGGCTCCGGTGGACGCTTACTTCCTCCAATCTGAAGCGCCTTCTTACGATTCACAATAATTTCATGCTTCTTAGTAGCATCAAACACTTCCTGATGTGTAGTAGGATTCACCGAAGACATTGATCCTTGAATGTCCAGGTCTAGCCCCTGGAGGAACTGATAAGCACAGTCTTCGGGAGATTCCACCAGATATGGGGCAAATCGACTAAGCATTGAAAACTCCGCCTCGTATTCGTCGACAGTCATGTTGCCTTGTTCCAGGTTGACGAAATGTTGCTGCAGTTATCTCTTGGCTGATCGAGGAAAGTACTGAGCGTCGAAACGCTCTCGAAACATGGTCAAGTTGATGGGCTTGATAAGACGAGCTTCCTCAGTGTCCCACCAGTTCCAGGCATTTCCAGTCAGCTGTTTCTTGGCATCTTCTACCCAGCCTGCCTGGTCAATGCGGGCAAGACTCAGGTCCTCCTCTGTGGTTCGGGCCCATTCTTCTGCTGCTAACGGGCCTTCCCTCCCTGAAAAGCTCTTCGGGAACATCTCCCGAAATTGCTTCGCTCCGGGCTCAGCTCGAGGTGGGGGTGGTGCCGACGATGCAGGTTGCTAATTCTACTGAATCAGATGTTGTTGAGTCTCCAACATTCCCATCATGATATTCATGAGTCCAAGGAGGTCGGGAGTATCGTTCCTGCTAGTTCCATTCCCGCTGCGAGTGTTCGGTCTTCCTGCCATGCTGTAAAATAAACAAGTTAAACATTTTTGTACAAAGTTATTCAAGCCATCTGGTCAGTAATGATGTTTACACTGCTTCTGAAGTACTTCGCAGAAAGGAGAGACCTGCGTGGGCCACCACTAAAACCTGTCACGCCCCGCTTCCCAGTATACTTGGGGGCGAGGACGCGAGCGTGTCCTCATGTGCTTAAAGCAAAGAAGAGGTACTTATTTTTTTCCTCCCTTCTTTGACTTAAGCACACTAAGCATGATTTTAGCGAAGGCAGGTCCCTGCACGCGAATTTCTCAGAAACAGCACAAATATTTATTACATTACAATACCAGCGTCCAAAGTAAACACACAAACAATTAAGGCCTAGCATGGCCGTACAATCTGCTGAAAACAAACACACCTGAAAATAATAATACAAATAATAAACTGACATATAAATGTCCCGCTTTAGTCTTCTGCAGGGAGGATCTTAGTGTCCTCATAAGTCTGGTCCGCGGTGTCCACCTCTAAGATGGGATCCTCAAAAGTAGGGTCCTCAAGGTACTCTGTCTATGAACCTAACATATATTTCATAAACCATTGAAATATATGTCAGTGATAAGCTCAGCAAGATATTTAAAGTAATGAAACCATGGAACAACTATAAGGGACAAAAAGCGTTAGTACACAGTTATGAATGATAAGTGCAGGAAGTAAAGTATGAGCATGCATGGATATTTTTGCAGTTAAAAGTAAAGTAAAACAGTTGTATGTTGAGTATTTTATTATTTGTGCACGTGATAAGTCCATGCCTGGGTAGGTGAAATGTTCTCGATACACCTTATCACCGGTGGTTTTACCGTGACGCTCCACACAATGGCTGCCTCCACCGGAGGGGCCGTAATCGTGTTCAAGACACACTCACAAATCCTACTGCAATGGACCAACCCCACCCAAAGTGTACTGCCATATACTGGAACACGAGCCAGACTAGTCATATGTGACCCTACTGGAACACGAGCCAGACTAGTCACACATGACCTGACGGGAGTAGCCAACTCGGCTTTTTGTGTATGTTTATTTACTGATTGAGTTTCACCCCATCTGTAGTCGATGGTTTCACCCCCATCTGTATTCGATGGTTTTACCCCCATCTGTATTCGATGGTTTTACCCCCATCTGTATTCGATGGTTTTCACATATGTGTTCGCAACATATTTATTTTTTTCCAATTAAATTAGTTTGTTAACATGCAGATAGTGAAAGCAGACCAATAACAAAAGCAATAATCAAGGTGCAATATGATATCTGGCTACCAGAATTTGATAAACACAACAAATTTAGCACTAAGTTTGAACGGTCAGGTTTGCAGTTCATTTATTCAAAATACTTGCCATGGTGGGGGTGTCCAGGCGGTGGTGACGTGAGGCACGTTTTATCAGCATCGTAGAATTGTGATATTGGGCCCATAGTTATTAACCAGTTACAAGATGTAAAGCTAACCTATCATAATATTCACTTGAAGACTAGTGTTAACTATCAAACTTGATTACCAGTTTAACTATAACAAAACTTAATAGTAATTTTAACTGAATAAGTTAAAATAATTTAACCCAAACAATCTTAAGCTTTACTTAATTTAAACTTAGCTTAACTTAACTTAATGTTTTATAGGGTAATTTGACTTATAGCACAAAATCTTACTTAATAACTAAACCTTAATAATAACTTTATAATAAATAATTAATAGGATTTTATAACAATAATAATAACCCAAACAATCTTAAGCTTTACTTAATTTAAACCTTAACTGTTACCTTATTAAAATCTCCCCCCCTCTCCTCCCCCCTCTCTGTCGCGTCCCTCTCTCTGTCCCTCTCCTTTTTTTCTTTTTGTTCTTCGCAGGGAGGCCGGCGATCAAAGGGGGCGGCGGCTGAGCGGGGCGCGGATCGGCGATCGAGGCAGATCCGGGAATTTGAGGCGTTGGGCGGCGGATCGGAGACAGGCACGGCGGCGGCTTCCTCACGACGGCTGCGGGGGTCACGACGACGGGGATCCGATGGCGTAGCAGCGATCGGAGGTCGGGACAGCGCCTGCGGCTTGGGGCTACGACGGTGGCGCTTCCACGACACGGCAGCAGTGATTTTGAGGACGACGGCGATCGAGGTCGACGGGGCGATGTTCTGGGCTCGGGGCTTGGGCGGTTCGAGGCGGTGCGACGCTGAACGACGGCAGCGCTTCGACACGGAGCGGTGCGTGATGATCGTAGGGGTGAAGGTTTGGGGGTTTGATCTGTGATTCCAATTTGGGGTTGAAATTGTAATTTGTGATCTGGTCTGTTTTGATTTGGGATTGTAAGGGGGAGGATGTCTGATTTGTGGAGGAGGAGATGTTGGGGTGTTGCTGGTTGATGGGGTTGGTGGTGGTGAAGGGGATGATGACGGTGGATGGATGGGTTGTTGCTGGTTGCTTTGTGGGTTGCTGCTCTTGTTCGTGTAGGCCTGATTTAAGAACGGAGAGAGGAGACAGAATGAATAGAGAGTTGGTTGTGTGGTAGAGGGATTGAATATTGCAGTTGGATCTTACCAAATTGTTGGTGAGGATAAATGTTGTAGGGTTAGGGTTAGGGTAAGAGTAATTTAGGAAAAGTTTATTTAGTAAAAATAATTCCTTGAAAAGTGATAAGCTAATTAGAAATTACTCTTAATTAAAAGAAATTAGCAATTTAGTAATAATTACGATTTACAGATAAAAATTTCGCTACGGTAAAATTGAAAACCATGACGCGCTCGCGTCGACGTGCGGACGAATATCCACTCGGAAGAAAATGACCGAATTAACGAAGTAAAAGAAATGCAAGCACACCACAACAAAATACAATTAGGAAAACAGGTCGTTACACCAATAAAGCCCTCCATCTTCCCCACACGACCCATTTCGAAGAAAAAGAGGGGACACAACACCCAAACACCAAATTCGCCTCCCACCAGCAATTTCTTGGCACCAAGTCAACCCATAACCATTACCCAACACCATGAACACCATCTACTCCCCCATCTCCTCCTATTAAGCCCTACTTCAAAATCCCCCAAAACCCTAACCCTACAAACCCATGTTTCACCAAACCCAAAAGCCCAACCGTTCCACCTGAGAAATGAGGCGGTGGGCTCTCCACATTTTACCAGGGCATTTTGAGGGGTGCATCTAGCTTGGAGTCGCATCATTGCTCGGTAACTTCTTTCCAAGCTTTATATTTCTCTTCTCAACTGCAATATCTTGATTTTGTGTCTGCCTCCTACATCTGCTTTAGCATCATCTTAGACACCATCCACCATGTTATTGTTCTTCTCCTACTTCATTACCATGTCTAGGAAGGAAAAAGAACCCGCATCATCATCATACAGACACTACCTACGCGGCCCTTTCCCCCATCATTCCTTGGCATTAACCCTTTATCTGAGGAACAATCTGCACGTCTGCACGCCCTTCTTCCTTGCCCCATGCGACCTACCCTTTTCACTGATCGCCCCACGCACGAATCTTTAGGACTTTTGAGGGGCGTCAACAAACTTTTTGACTGCATTGGATGCGATTTTCTACTTCGTGCTTATGCCCCAACCCATCGGAAACTCATCCTTGAGTTCCTTTCTTTGCTCGAAGTGTACGATTAGGGATTCGCTTTCCGTGCTTTTAATCCCGACTTTACCATGACTTTTGCCGAGCTAAATAATTAGTTGAATTTCCCTCACCCCGATCATTACGTCCAATGTTCAACTCATGATCGGTCTGATATCTATTCCTACTTTCGGGACGATGGCATTTGGCAACGATTCACCCGCCATCCCATCTTTCCAACGGAGGCGATCGCCTCCTACATTATACACCCGTGTTACCACTACGCGCACTGTCTCTTTGCCAACACCATTTTTTCATGCGTGGATACTTCAACGGTGTCTAAGGACGAGCTTTTCTTTCTATATGCCATGTCCCACGATAGGATCCGTGGACATGACCCATTGCCCATCAACACCGCCCATTGGATCATCCATGAGCTTTTATCTGTTAGTCGTGCAACCTCAAGATCTATTTGTTGTGGTGGGATTATCACTCTTATTGTCAGTCATGTTTTGAGGCTACCATCTGACCTCCAAATTTATCGGGTGAGACCTGCATCGTGATGGAAATTGAATTCCACCCCAAGTGATTTTGATGATGAGCACACCAAATGAATGCTTAGTGTACTAACTACATTACACTTAAAAGTGTGTAGATTTCGCGAAGCTCTACTTATACTCCAAGAAGAACGCATCAATACTCCACGACAAAGACGAACATGGCTAAACTCAAGTGATGAAGCTCAAGCTCAAACAGAACAAGTAGCTCAAAGAAAAGCTCGCCTTCACTTCATCAAGTTGACTAAACTTCCGAAGACATGTTCAGAGTCTAGTGTGAGTGTGTCGTGTCTTTTAGGGTATTTGTCAAAGCCATATCAAATAGACAACACACACACACAAATGATTTCGAAACAATTTTAAACTATCTTCAAAATAGTTTTCAAGAGCTTTTCTATTCACCTCATAATTCTCGTAGTGAAACTCCACGCACCCTGGAGCTAACTACACCTTTTGACTAGAACAACAGGAAAAACTCCTCTGGGAGTCGACTACCAAAAGTAGGGAGTCGACTACCTCTCAGGGATGAAAATTTCCTAGATTCCTCTGGGAGTCGACTACCGATATGAGGGAGTCGACTACCTGCTGGAAATTTTCAGACGTTTTGAATTTGAATTTTAAAATCTTTTGAGCAATTTTCTCCGAAATTTTTGGGACAAAAGTCAAACGAAATTTGAAATTCAAATCTCAGTTTTTCCCTATAAATAGAGCTAAATTCTTTTGTGAAAATACAACAACATTGAAAATCAAAATTCGTGAAAGCTCTCTTGAATCAAAGCTCTCTAATTTTTTCTCTCTAGCCAATTTAATTTCAGTTTTGATTTTGCAATATTTTCTCATTTTTTGAAGATCATATTATTATTATTATTTTTTGGCTAAATTGTTTTTCAAAATCCTTTCTATTATTCCTCTCTAATTTTATTTGAAGGATTTTTGAAAAAGCTCTAGATCACAAAGAACTTATCTCGTATCTTTGTGTGATCTAGACTATCATTCTATTAAGCCACTACACAAATTGTCTATCTTTTGATTGGCTATAAAATCGGGTGTATTAACCAATCTCTATCATTTATTGTAGAGTATTGGACAAATCTCTTATTGTGTTGATTGTTGGAACACTAGACAAGTCTAGTTGTTGCCAGTTGGAAAGTCCTCGGTTTGTGAGGCAAGGGTAAAACCCTAGACAAGTCTAGGTGTTGTGTTCGGAAATCCTGGTCAAGGCTAGGTCGTTGGAAATCCTAACGAGTGAAGTTAGGTGCTAGTATTTGCCAAGGCAGATAGTGGAAATCTCGTACCGGATTGGTCGGGGACTGGACGTACCCGGGTTGCGGGGAACCAGGATAAAATCCTTTTGTTTGCGATTGTTGATCTGTGTTTGATTATCTTTACATTTATTTCTTCTATCTACAGCAAAGATCAATTTTATCTCTATACGCTGAAATTCATACTTGTAATCTTATTTGTTCTAACATATTCTCTGGGAGTCGACTACTACTCATAAGGAGTCGACTACCTACTGTGAAAATTTCGTTGTGCACTTTAAAATTATATTGTTGATTAAGAACCAAGCGTAGATCACTCTACTTGGTTTCTTAGGCAACGTTAGAAGGAATTTATTTGTGTTAATATCGTTGAGCGGAAAAGTTTTATTATTTGATCAACACTATTCAACCCCTCTTCTAGTGTTGCTTGCCATCCACAGGATCCAACACTTGGTATCAAAGCAAGGCTACAATAGTGATGGCGTCAACATCTTTTCACTCCGAAGGACTGAACACTATGCGACCACCTCTATTCAACGGAACCAACTACGCCAGCTGGAAGATCCGAATGAAGACTCACCTAGAGTCATTGGACATTGAAGCCTGGACTATCACCAAAGTCCCGTACATCGCACCCACCGACATTGAGTTTGGAAAATGGTCTATCGACGACAAGAAAAGAGCTAACCTCAATGCAAAAGCAATGAATGCCTTGTTTTGCGCTGTTACAGGAAATGAGTTCAATCGAGTCTCCCAATGTGAGACATCACATCAAATTTGGCATACTCTTCAGGTAAGTCACGAAGGTACATAAAAGGTAAAAAAATCTCGTATAAATGTATTGTATTCAAAATTCGAAACTTTTAAAATGGAAGAAGGAGAGAGTATCACCGAGGTGAATACTCGTTTTACTAACATTACAAATGAGCTTGCAGGACTAGGAAAGAAACTTTCCGAGTATGAACAGGTAATGAAGATACTAAGATCCCTCCGACCCGAATGGAAGGGAAAGACTACGGCCATTCGAGAAGCTCATAATGTAAAGGATCTCACCATCGAAGAACTGATGGGAAATCTCATGGCATATGAGATCGAGCTTGAAGAAGACAAGAAAATCGAAGAAAAACCAAAGAAGAAAAATCTTGCATTCAAAGCTCAAGAAGAAGATTCCGACTACACGGACAAAGAAGATCACATCGCGTTCATCTTAAAGAACTTTAAAGAGTTCATCACAAGTAAGTATGGAAAACGATCTTTTAGACCCACTAACAGTATTATTTGTTTTGGTTGTAATAAACCAGGGCATGTCAAGAGAGACTGTCCATTGGAAAGAAATAACCGTGATTCCAGAGATCGTGGGAAGAACAAAGAGAATAATGAAAGGCGAACTAATACAAGTAACAAGTTTCGACGACCAAAGAAAGAAGCTTATGCAGCCTTCGACCAGAGCGACGATTCTTCATCTGACGAATCCTCAGACGAAGATAATGATGAAAGAAGAGAGACGGCACACATGTGCTTCATGGCATCTACATCCTCCAAGGTAAGCTCGCATCATGATTCATCTAGCGACAATGAGTCATCGTCAAGCGATGATGAAGACTTGGATTATAGGGGAGCATATAAGGAGCTATGCAAGATGCATGAAAAGCTCATTAAAGAACATAGAAAAACACTTAGAAATGTTAAAAGAGAGACTAAGGAAAAAGAAGAAGTCATCAAAAAAATAGTCTTCTTAAAGAGAAAAATGATCTTCTACAAAAAGATATTTTGCTAGTAAATGAAAAAGTTGAAAGTCTGAATAATCTTCTCGTATCCGTCAAAGATAAATACGACGCTACGATGAAAATTATTGAGAATTTCAATAAAGGAAAAGGGAAGTTAGATAATATAATAGACAATCAAAAAGCTTCATCTAGCAAAACCGGACTTGGCTATGATTCACATCATACTAAGAAACGGGTTAAGCACACTAGGATGCATCATGCTAACGATAATGTTTTAAGCATCTGGGTACCAAAGAGTTTATCTGATCAGCAAAAAGAAAGGTACGCGACTAACTTTGTTCAACAGATTCACTTTAACAAAAATTATAAATATATTGTTCATGAAGGAACTAAACCATATTGGGTTTGGTTTCCTAAAAACTAACTCCTCGGACTCAAAACCAAAGAGTACCATAAAACGCTTATTTTTCAGGTGCTCTAAAAAGGAGGAAAACAATGAAGAAAATTCAGGGAGTCAAAACGGCTGAATCGGAACAAATACTTTTATTTTTTTAATAATTGAAATGGGTTGAAATAAGTTAATTTGTATGTATGATTGTGTTTTTATTGCTAAAAATATTTCTTGTTAAAAGAGCACGCTCAACCTGGACCAAACCTTCTCCGGGATGAGAAAACGACTCAACCCAGCAGGGAGTCGACTACCTACAAGAGGGAGTCGACTACCAGTGCGTAAATTTCTGGGTTGCTCTTTTTTTTGACTATCTCCTAACGGGTTCTATTGAGTGGATGGGTCAAGATCCGTTAAGACAACTTACCCACTAAGCCTAAAACCCATCCTAGCCACCCAAATCTTGATCTAATGGCTCTCACTTCTCTCCATCTCTTCATCTCTTCAAACAAAACCCCAAGAAAACCCTAGAGGTACCCGACTACCTCCTTTTCCCCTCTCCTCTCTTGAGTTTTCTCTTGAAGCTTGGACTTTTGGAGCAATTTTTTTTCACCTTCCTTCAAAATTACTCAAGGTAAATTTTTTTACTTCCATGAACTTTATTATTTCATCTCTCTTGGTTATCTAGTAGTGTAAAAAATATATTTTGTTGTTGTTTTTACTCTATCTAGATGCCTTTCAAAGGAGCTTTCTCTAAGAAGAGAAAAACTGCTACTGCTGATGTTGATTCTGAGAAAGAAATCATCCTACCCTATCTCTTCAAATCAACTACCTATGAACATTTTGTTAAAGTTGTTGGATATGGAAGACGTTAATACACCCTTGTAGGGGATGTACGAGGGAATACGGACCTCGAACGTCGCGTACACGAAGTCGTACACAAAGGGAATATGTTCCCTTGTGGAGAGGATCTCTAGATTGATGGGAAAGTCGCATTATATGTGAATAAGTGCATGCGACATATGGCTAATAAATGGGTAATATCTTAAGCTTATATTGTACCATGCATATGGTACAACTTAAGCTTATAATATGCCATGTACGATGGTACACCTTAGTTAAATTGTTCCAAAGGAATAATTGATCCTAAAATAACTACCTTGGGGGCTATAAATAAGACCCAAGGGTTAGCCATTTCCTTACACTTTTGCATGGCATTCTTGCATGCATTTTCATTCTAGCGAAGCTCTGTCGAAATTCTTCCTCTCCCTCTATCCAAGTTCTTAATCTAAAAGTAGAGATTTAGATTGTGGATTTAGTAGCCTTACTCTGTTCGTGAGAAGACTCTATCCGTCGTGGCGAATCCGAAGGCGAAGTTTGTAGACTACCGTGCCGCATACGCAAGCGTAAGTCTCAACTTCATTTATCGATCCTAACTCTGTTTTGGCAGGATCCTACATTGGTATCAGAGCCATACGGGTTCGCCCCGGTCAAACCGCCGCCCCGTCGAAACTATGAACGAGTCGTTGTCTTTTTCACGAATGGGTCTCCTACCATTACGGATATGGTAGGAACGCTTCGTGACGGAGAGAACGCAGCGGTTGTTCTTTTCACGTTAGGGTCTCCTATCATTACGTATATGGTAGGAACTCTCCGTGACGGGAAGAACCGACCGTTCACGTAGTATGTTATTTTTTGGCACACGGCCATTAGAAAATAACCACTTTCTCGACGAACGGGTGCTTCATCGACGAACGTGTGCTTCATCGAGGAAGAAGGTGGTAGTTATCTCCATCGGAGAGGATGAATTTTAGTGCATGTGCGCCATGACCAAATGGGCTATGAAGGACATGCACCCCCTCCCCATGCAGAGGGGGTTGGCTACGGCCAATAACCACCACGGCCACCCCTCCGGTGGGGTGTGCGGCAACCCCATTCAAAGGGGGTGGCCGGCCATGGCCAAAGGGGCCATGGCCGACCAATGCCAAATGGCTCTGGCCATGACCGGCCATGGCCAAGCCATGGCCGGCCATGGCCGGCCATGGCCAGGCCGGCAGTGGCCGGCCAAGGCCAGGCCAGCAATGGCCGGCCTGCCCGGCCCTGGCAGAGGCCAGGGCCGGCGCCCTGGCCACTGCCAGGGCCTGGTCGGCCCTGGCAGAGGCCAGGGCCAGCGCCTTGGCCTCCAGGCCAGGGCTTGGCCTCCCTGGCCGAGGCCAGGGCAGGGGCCCTGGCCCCGGCCAGGGGCCTGGCCGCCCTGGCAGAGGCCAGGGCCGGCGCCCTGGCCTCAGGCCAGGGCCTGGCCGCCCTGGCCGAGGCCAGGGCAGGCAGAGGCCTGGCCGGCCTCTGGCCGGCCAGTGGCCAGGGCTGCCGCAGGCCGCCCCTGGCCGGCCAGGGCAGAGGCCCTTGGCCAGCCTCGGCCAGGGCAGGGGCCCTGGCTGGGATTGAAGAAGACCAAATTTTGGTCGACCAATTTGGGTGTTTTGGTCGACCAATTCGGTAAAAGGCCTTGGTTGAACATGAACGTGCCGACTAGCCCATACGGGGCCAAACAACAGTCGTCTGCATCAAAATTCTCTCATACGGGGGGAAACGCCTGGATCCATACGGGAGCCAGCGACGATAGTTTGCAAAAAAATCCCCAAAAGGGGGATCCGACCAAGGCACGGCTACGGCTCATTCCCGACAAATGGTCAGGAAGTGCCGAATATTTCACAAGTATCATAAGGGTACTAAGTTGAAATATACATTTTTTTGAAAAAATACGTTTTCATACGTTTTGAAAAATACGTTTTCAAAAACGCTTTTCCGCTGCGAAGTACTATAAGAGTCCTAACATTTGATAAAGTAAGGGAGAAATATTGAAAGTTACTCTAGATGGTGATTGGAAACATAGTGACCTTTCCGATTCTAGAGTAACATCTTCAATATTTTTCGAAAGTAACTTATCAAATTATGAATATCATTCCAAGTGGGAGTTGATTTTAGAACTATCCATATGGGATATTCTATTATCATTTCAAGTGGGAATTATATCTGAAAAATATGTTTTCAAACTCGTTTTCCACTGCTAGTACTATAAGAGTACTATTGTTTGATAAGTGATGGGGGAATATTGAAGGTTGTTCTAGATGGTGATTGGAATCGTAGAGACCTTTTCGATTCTAGAACAACATCTTCAATATTTTTCGAAAGTAACTTATCAAATATAATATAATTCCAAGTGGGATTTGAATTTTAGAACTATCCAAATGGGATATTCTATTTTCATTTAAAGTGGGAGTTATATTTTAAGAATTTTTATGCACTGTTTTGATCAAACCTTCGGTTTTATGTCTTTTGCAGCATTTTAAGAGTAAAATGTCTTCCGCTTCAAAGAATATCGTCGCTGAGTTAAACAGAGTTGAAAAACTCAACGACGATAATTACAAACTTTGGTCCATTAAGATACAATACGTTTTAGAGGAGCAAGAAGTGCTCGAAACTCTAAAGAACGTAATGATTGAACCCGAGTTGGGCACTACGGCCCAACACAGACGAGACAAGGAAGCTTTTGATGCTTGGTCTCGGAAGAACAAGATAGCGCGCATTATGTTATTAAGCAGTATGGCTGATGACATAATGCGCATCTTCCGAGAACATGACCTAGCCATGGACATATGGTCCAAGCTAGAGGAGAATTTCGGTGGCACATCGGTGTCCAAACTTCGCGCCTTAACTATAAGGTTCGATTCATATAAGAAATGTCCAGATCATTCCATGGGGAAACATCTGCGACATATGGCGAACCTTATCTCGGAGTTAAAGGACGCAGGTCATGTGCTCACTGATGAGCAACAAATCCAAGCAGTCATACGTTCCCTACCAAATGGGTGGGATCAGATGAAGATGCATCTCACTCATAATGAGAGCATCAAGACCTTCAACGATGTTTCCAAGCACCTCGAATTAGAGGAAGAGCGGCTTGCGGCTGCCAAGCCAAGTGCAGAAGTGCACATGGCTGCTAGTTCCTCACACGGGGGAAAGAAACGTAAAGATCGTTTGAAGTCTTCTAATGAACGTAATAAGCAACCTGAGTCTACCGAGGAACCCAAACATAAGGGTGGGCACAAGAAATGGCACAAGAAGAAAGACTTGAAAAGGATCAAGTGCTTCAAGTGCAACAAGCTCGGTCACTATGCTCGTTCGTGTACGAGTGGAAGTGACGAGGTAACTTGTAATACTAGTTACATATGTGTTTCTAGTTCACTATTTCTTGTGGAATCTAATCCATTTTGGGATAATTGATTCAGGTACCACCGACCACATAACAAGGGACAGACGGTCCTTCATGGAGTATCACCGGATACCCCAAGGAATGAAGTGGATCAATGTAGGAAACAACACACGTGTTGAAGTGAAAGGCGTTGGGACTCGCATGCTAGTCTTAGACAACGGTCGCACTCTCCTACTTCATGATGTTCTCTTCATTCCATATATTCAAAGGAATATTAAAACTGTGGTCAATTTAATGGGTTTTGGTTATAGTTGGTTCCTTCATAATTTAATATGGACCTATTTTGTAATAATTCCTTTATTGGTACTGGGTTTGTATTTCAAAGGATTTATTGTAATAAGTACAATGTATGGTTCCTCATGTAATTTTCCTTGTGACAAATTCTTTGACTAATGAGTCTAATATAATTTGTTGGCACACAAGGCTTGGTCATATTGGACCAACGCGTATGGATAGACTTGCCAAACGTGGCCTTCTATCCAATGTTTCAAAGGTTGAAATGTCGACATGTGAACATTGCCTTGTGGGGAAATCTTGTCGCAAGCCGTTTGGAACAGGCACAAGGGCCGAGGTTCCATTACAGCTTATCCATTCGGACATATGTGGTCCGATGAATGTCAAGACAAGATGCGGAAAGTCCTATTTCACCACTTTTATTGATGATTTCACCCGATTCAGACATATCTATTTGATATCCCACAAAAGTGAAGCTTTGGCTTGCTTTAAAAACTATATGAGTTTAGTGGAGAATCAATTAGATCGCAAGATTAAGGTCTTGCTAACCGATAAGGGCGGTGAATATCAATCAACAAGTTTTAAGGAACTTTGTGATGAAAAAGGCATAATACATCAGGTAACTATGCCTTATACTCCTCAACAAAACAGTGTTGCAGAAAGGAGAAATATGACTTTAATGGAAATGGTCCGTTCAATGATGGCACAAGCTAACTTGCCAATCACCTTTTTGGGGTGATGCATTATTGACGGCCGCTTTCATTTTAAACCGCGTACCCTCGAAATCAGTTAGCTCCACTCCTTATGAGTTGTGGAACCAAATGTCTCCTGACTTAAACATTTTGAAACCTTGGGGTTGTGCATCCTACGCAAATATTTCCTCCCATAAGTATGGCAAACTTGGGCCAAGGGGAAGAAAATGTATCTTTATACGATACGCAGAAAACTCCAAAGGTTATATTTTTTTGTTAGTCAGGAAGACAATGGTGGGCTAATTGAGTTTGAGTCGAGGGATGTCACTTTCTTGGAAAACGAGTTTCCAAGACAGGGCGAGATAAGTCAGGACTTATCTTTATTTGAGATTTATGATCAAGAAGGATTACCTCATTCGAGTGGGAGAATTCTTGGTGAAAACGAAAATACGTTTCAACCTTCACCAATGGATTATACGAATGATGATTATCCTATTCCATACGGGAATAATGATCCAAGTGGGAGCAATTCTAACGACATTCCAAGTGGGAGTGATATTAGAATTGATCTAAATTCGAGTCAACAAGGACTTGAAGAATCTCAAATACGACGTAGTAGTCGTACAAGGTTGGCTCCTCTAAGATTTGAGGATGAATTTCCGCAAACCTTTATGACTTTACTACAAGATGATGACGAGCCTGCTACTTTCAAACAGGCCGTATCATGCCCTGCAAAAGACAAATGGATGGAAGCGATGAAGGAGGAATTGAAATCCATGAAAGTTAACCAAGTCTGGGACTTAGTTAACTTACCCAGAGGACATAGAGCAATTGGGAACAAATGGGTTCTCAAGATCAAGCATAAGGCTGATGGCTCTATAAATAGATATGAAGCTCGCCTTGTCGCGAAAGGTTTTACGCAACAGGAAGGGATAGACTACGAAGAGACCTTCTCACCTGTTGTGCGTTTTACCTCGATTCGACTGATTCTGGCAATGGTAGCTTGCTTAGACCTCGAATTACATCAAATGGATGTAAAGACTGCCTTTCTCAATGGAGAATTGGACGAGAAGATCTATATGGAACAACCAACAGGGTTTGTAAAAGAAGGAAACGAACATAAGGTTTGTAAACTTCATAAGTCCATATATGATCTTAAACAATCCTCGAGGCAATGGTATATACGATTTCATAAAGTTATCAAATGGTTTTACCATGCTTGATGAAGATAACTGAGTATATATCAAGAGGATTAAAATCAAGTATATTATCATGTCTCTATATGTAGATGACATTTTAATAGCCGGAAATGACAAGGGCTTTGTGATGGATATCAACGCTTGGCTTTCATCAGTTTTTGAGATGAAAGACATGGGAGAAGCCGCATATATCCTTGGAGTTAAGATTTCAAGGAATCGTTCGAAGAAAATTCTTTCTCTTTCACAGGAGACTTATATAAAGAAGGTTCCAGAACGATTTAATATGCAGGACTGCAAGTCCATTGATATTCATATAAGCATATGCGATAATTTATATCTGGAATCGTGTCCAAAGAACCAAAAGGAAAAGGAAATTATGGAAAAAGTTCCATATTCCAGTGCAGTTGATAGTCTTATGTACGCTATGGTGTGTACGAGACTGGACATCTGTTTTGCCGTTGGAAATGGTAAGCTGTTACCAATCCAATACAGGGCAAGTACACTGGAAAGCGGTTACGAGGATAATGTGTCTTGTAAGATCAAACACATTGATATCCGATACGAATTTGCAAAAGACTATGATAAAACCAAGAAGGTAGACATAAGGTACATATCTACGCATGAGATGATAGAGGATTCGCTTACGAAAGCGATCCCCAGAAATGTGTTTTATAAACACTTATCATCCCAAGCATTGCGCAAAGAGCTGAGTTGTACCAATATATATTCCCATGTCTGAGAAAGATCAAATTTGATAAAAGAATAAGTTCTTTTTCAAACATTGCATATGAATCTCTTAAGAAATGTTTGTGTACATTTTTGAAATCTCAGCTGAATTTTAGTATGTCGGACAGATTGAGGTTGGCTCTCTCACATGAGCAACCTCCTTATTCTATCAGACGGATGGAATAGAGATGAGACCTGTTTGAAGTCAAAATCATCAGATGGATGATTTAAGAGTCATGACTTAAACAAAATGGTCGCATGAAAGATCTGCATCATATGGATGCTTACAAAATATCTAAGAGGATTTTTTTATCATATCTGTCTAAATGTGGGATGTGAGTCCAAAGGATTATTTGAGTAGAATAAGGGACTCAAAGTCAGACATTGTGGTGTCTGATCATCATCCTTACAACATCATTGAGACATACACTCCCTGGGAAAGGAGCGATGTTGTAATACGTGTTCATACCACGTATGCATTTCGACCACTGAGTTAGTAGCAATAGTGTTTGCTATTATGTGAGACTCAAAGGCCATATGGGCCTTAACTCTTACCCTCAAGGACTCCAATTGGTTCCTTTAGATTTGACGAGATGATCGCTATCTTAGCGTGTTACTTATGGGCTATGATAATTCGGCTCAGCGGGGCACGTTAGAAAAGCGAGTCTAGTCAAGATCAGATGGTTCGCAAGAAGAGGAAGATTGATTTCATATTCGCATTTGGACTTTAATGATTCAAAGCTGGCCAGCCAATTGTAATCCAGATGGGATTCAATTGTTGAATATAAAGTATAAGAAATGTGAAGAAATAATCTAGGGTAAAGCATGCGTTGAACTACTCAACTTTGCACCTTCGAGGTCGTTGTGTATCTCTAACAAGTGCACAACAACAGACTCTACGCGCATAACGGTCGCACGGTCTATTTCTCGGTATGATAGATGAAAGAACTAAGAGAAAGACGTTCTCTTACAATCCCCTCAAGTGTGAGGGGGAGATGTTGGATATGGAAGACGTTAATACACCCTTGTAGGGGATGTACGAGGGAATACGGACCTCGAACGTCGCGTACATGAAGTCGTACGCAAAGGGAATATGTTCCCTTGCGGAGAGGATCTCTAGATTGATGGGAAAGTCACATTATATGTGAATAAGTGCATGCGACATATGGCTAATAAAGGGGTAATATCTTAAGCTTATATTGTACCATGCATATGGTACAACTTAAGCTTATAATATGCCATGTACGATGGTACACCTTAGTTAAATTGTTCCAAAGGAATAATTGATCCTAAAATAACTACATTGGGGGCTATAAATAAGACCCAAGGGTTAGCCATTTCCTTACACTTTTGCATGGCATTCTTGCATGCATTTTCATTCTAGCGAAGCTCTGCCGAAATTCTTCCTCTCACTCTATCCAAGTTCTTAATCTAAAAGTAGAGATTTAGATTGTGGATTTAGTAGCCTTACTCCGTTCGTGAGAAGACTCGATCCGTCGTGGCGAATCCGAAGGCGAAGTTTGTAGACTACCGTGCCGCATACGCAAGCGTAAGTCTCAACTTCATTTATCGATCCTAACTCTGTTTTGGCAGGATCCTACAAAAGTTTCTAAGAAACCTATCTTGCATGAAAGATTTGTCAAACTTCATGATGTCATCAATTACGGTATTGACAGTCTGCTAGATTTCTAAAACTTAGCAAATTTGTTCTCCTCTGAAAATGTGTATCTATGTTATCCTAGGCTTGTTCATCTCTTTTATGCAAACATGGATTATGATCTCGTGAAAAGTCGTTTCATTACTAAGGTTCTGGATACCAAACTTGCAATAACTGTAAAATCCCTAGGTGAAGCCCTAGGAATCCCATACTCCGGTATGATCCTTGACAAAATTGAGATGACTGACGAGGATATCCTAGAGAGAATGTATCTGCCTGGTAAACACTTTCAAACCAAACTTCCCTGTAGCCATCTTCGCTATCCAGCGAGAATCTTAGCTAATATTTTGTCGTATAACATAACTCAAAAATCTGGGAGTCATGCTATTCTTTCTGAAAAACAAGCTAAATGCATCTATGCCATCCTAGGTAATATTCATGTGAATTGGGCTAAAGTCATCATGGATTCCATCCTACTTTCAGCTTCATCTGATAGACCTTCCTCCACTCTTTCTCATGGGCACTATCTGACCATTCTATTCATTAGCTTTAACGTGCCATTGGATCATGAAACAAACATTCTAGAACCTGCCCGTGTCTTTGATGTTCATGCTCTTGGGAGAATGAATCTCCATCATGACCTTGATGAGAATGTCCCTGAAGAGCAAATCGCTACCGAAGGAGGATCATCATCCTCAAGGCGAGGTAAGAAGGTTGTCATTTCAGATTCAGATGAAGAAAGTGAAGAAGAAGAAAAAGGAAGCGGAGAAGAAGAAGAAGAAGTTCCTGCTTACATCCTTGAACTTCAGGAGATGCTCCTGAAGAATATTGGAAAACTGAAGATCTCACAGGAGAAAGGATTTGAAAATCTAAATCAAAAGGTGGACGACCTCAAGGAGATCGTCGTGAAAAGCAACAAGATGACTGAGGAGACGCTTGTTATGATCCTTGAAGAGATCAAGGAACTGAAAAAGAATAGCGGTCATCCTTAGCTTCATGAATTTCTCTTTCAAAACAATGGTTCTCTTTTTAAAACAATGATTCTCTAAACTATGGTTTGTAATAACTTTTATTTTGTGATGCTAGCTATTATGAAGTTATCTACTATGCTATACTCAGTTGTTCCTATGAACTAACATCTCCCTTGCAGGCATATGGAATTGAATTCCTCTTATTTAATGTTCTGTAGATATTACTTTTGTTTTTGTTGATGACAAGGGGGAGAAAAATATATGAAATGCAAAAATATGAATTGTATTTCTAATAGCTTCGATGCAAGGGGAGAACCGCATCAAAGCAGGGGGAGTAAGTATACTTGAAATATTATTCATATTCATGTCTTACTTCAAATTTTTCATTTGGGTGTCATCATCAAAAAGGGGGAGAGTGATGGAAATTGAATTCCACCCCAAGTGATTTTGATGATGAGCACACCAAATGAATGCTTAGTGTACTAACTACACTACACTTAAAAGTGTGCAGATTTCGCGAAGCTCTACTTATACTCCAAGAAGAACGCATCAATACTCCACGACAAAGACGAACATGGCTAAACTCAAGTGATGAAGCTCAAGCTCAAACAGAACAAGTAGCTCAAAGAAAAGCTCTCCTTCACTTCATCAAGTTGACTAAACTTCCGAAGACATGTTCAGAGTCTAGTGTGAGTGTGTCGTGTCTTTTAGGGTATTTGTCAAAGCCATATCAAATAGACAACACACACACACAAATGATTTCGAAACAATTTTAAACTATCTTCAAAATAGTTTTCAAGAGCTTTTCTATTCACCTCATAATTCTCGTAGTGAAACTCCACGCACCCTGGAGCTAACTACACCTTTTGACTAGAACAACAGGAAAAACTCCTCTGGGAGTCGACTACCAAAAGTAGGGAGTCGACTACCTCTCAGGGATGAAAATTTCCTAGATTCCTCTGGGAGTCGACTACCGATATGAGGGAGTCGACTACCTGCTGGAAATTTTCAGACGTTTTGAATTTGAATTTTAAAATCTTTTGAGCAATTTTCTCCGAAATTTTTGGGACAAAAGTCAAACGAAATTTGAAATTCAAATCTCAGTTTTCCCCTATAAATAGAGCTAAATTCTTTTGTGAAAATACAACAACATTGAAAATCAAAATTCGTGAAAGCTCTCTTGAATCAAAGCTCTCTAATTTTTTCTCTCTAGCCAATTTAATTTCAGTTTTGATCTTGCAATATTTTCTCATTTTTTGAAGATCATATTATTATTATTATTTTGGCTAAATTGTTTTTCAAAATCCTTTCTATTATTCCTCTCTAATTTTATTTGAAGGATTTTTGAAAAAGCTCTAGATCACAAAGAACTTATCTCGTATCTTTGTGTGATCTAGACTATCATTCTATTAAGCCACTACACAAATTGTCTATCTTTTGATTGGCTATAGAATCGGGTGTATTAACCAATCTCTATCATTTATTGTAGAGTATTGGACAAATCTCTTATTGTGTTGATTGTTGGAACACTAGACAAGTCTAGTTGTTGCCAGTTGGAAAGTCCTCGGTTTGTGAGGCAAGGGTAAAACCCTAGACAAGTCTAGGTGTTGTGTTCGGAAATCCTGGTCAAGGCTAGGTCGTTGGAAATCCTAACGAGTGAAGTTAGGTGCTAGTATTTGCCAAGGCAGATAGTGGAAATCTCGTACCGGATTGGTCGGGGACTGGACGTACCCGGGTTGCGGGGAACCAGGATAAAATCCTTTTGTTTGCGATTGTTGATCTGTGTTTGATTATCTTTACATTTATTTCTTCTATCTACAGCAAAGATCAATTTTATCTCTATACGCTGAAATTCATACTTGTAATCTTATTTGTTCTAACATATTCTCTGGGAGTCGACTACTACTCATAAGGAGTCGACTACCTACTGTGAAAATTTCGTTGTGCACTTTAAAATTATATTGTTGATTAAGAACCAAGCGTAGATCACTCTACTTGGTTTCTTAGGCAACGTTAGAAGGAATTTATTTGTGTTAATATCGTTGAGCGGAAAAGTTTTATTATTTGATCAACACTATTCAACCCCCCTTCTAGTGTTGCTTGCCATCCACAGGATCCAACACTTGGTATCAAAGCAAGGCTACAATAGTGATGGCGTCAACATCTTTTCACTCCGAAGGACTGAACACTATGCGACCACCTCTATTCAACGGAACCAACTACGCCAGCTGGAAGATCCGAATGAAGACTCACCTAGAGTCATTGGACATTGAAGCCTGGACTATCACCAAAGTCCCGTACATCGCACCCACCGACATTGAGTTTGGAAAATGGTCTATCGACGACAAGAAAAGAGCTAACCTCAATGCAAAAGCAATGAATGCCTTGTTTTGCGCTGTTACAGGAAATGAGTTCAATCGAGTCTCCCAATGTGAGACATCACATCAAATTTGGCATACTCTTCAGGTAAGTCACGAAGGTACATAAAAGGTAAAAAAATCTCGTATAAATGTATTGTATTCAAAATTCGAAACTTTTAAAATGGAAGAAGGAGAGAGTATCACCGAGGTGAATACTCGTTTTACTAACATTACAAATGAGCTTGCAGGACTAGGAAAGAAACTTTCCGAGTATGAACAGGTAATGAAGATACTAAGATCCCTCCGACCCGAATGGAAGGGAAAGACTACGGCCATTCGAGAAGCTCATAATGTAAAGGATCTCACCATCGAAGAACTGATGGGAAATCTCATGGCATATGAGATCGAGCTTGAAGAAGACAAGAAAATCGAAGAAAAACCAAAGAAGAAAAATCTTGCATTCAA
This sequence comes from Scilla litardierei, assembly GCA_030789695.1. NCBI lineage: Eukaryota > Viridiplantae > Streptophyta > Magnoliopsida > Asparagales > Asparagaceae > Scilla > Scilla litardierei. The sequence goes on along the minus strand of CM061137.1, from coordinate 111,684,135 downwards.
AGCTCAAGAAGAAGATTCCGACTACACGGACAAAGAAGATCACATCGCGTTCATCTCAAAGAACTTTAAAGAGTTCATCACAAGTAAGTGTGGAAAACGATCTTTTAGACCCACTAACGGTATTATTTGTTTTGGTTGTAATAAACCAGGGCATGTCAAGAGAGACTGTCCATTGGAAAGAAATAACCGTGATTCCAGAGATCGTGGGAAGAACAAATAGAATAATGAAAGGCGAACCAATACAAGAAACAAGTTTCGACGACCAAAGAAAGAAGCTTATGCAGCCTTCGACCAGAGCGACGATTCTTCATCCGACGAATCCTCAGACGAAGATAATGATGAAAGAAGAGAGACGGCACACATGTGCTTCATGGCATCTACATCCTCCAAGGTAAGCTCGCATCATGATTCATCTAGCGACAATGAGTCATCGTCAAGCGATGATGAAGACTTGGATTATAGGGGAGCATATAAGGAGCTATGCAAGATGCATGAAAAGCTCATTAAAGAACATAGAAAAACACTTAGAAATGTTAAAAGAGAGACTAAGGAAAAAGAAGAAGTCATTAAAGAAAATAGTCTTCTTAAAGAGAAAAATGATCTTCTACAAAAAGATATTTTGCTAGTAAATGAAAAAGTTGAAAGTCTGAATAATCTTCTCGTATCCGTCAAAGATAAATACGACGCTACGATGAAAATTATTGAGAATTTCAATAAAGGAAAAGGGAAGTTAGATAATATAATAGACAATCAAAAAGCTTCATCTAGCAAAACCGGACTTGGCTATGATTCACATCATACTAAGAAATGGGTTAAGCACACTAGGATGCATCATGCTAACGATAATGTTTTAAGCATCTGGGTACCAAAGAGTTTATCTGATCAGCAAAAAGAAAGGTACGCGACTAACTTTGTTCAACAGATTCACTTTAACAAAAATTATAAATATATTGTTCATGAAGGAACTAAACCATATTGGGTTTGGTTTCCTAAAAACTAACTCCTCGGACTCAAAACCAAAGAGTACCATAAAACGCTTATTTTTCAGGTGCTCTAAAAAGGAGGAAAACAATGAAGAAAATTCAGGGAGTCAAAACGGCTGAATCGGAACAAATACTTTTATTTTTTTTATAATTGAAACGGGTTGAAATAAGTTAATTTGTATGTATGATTGTGTTTTTATTGCTAAAAATATTTCTTGTTAAAAGAGCACGCTCAACCTGGACTAAACCTTCTCCGGGATGAGAAAACGACTCAACCCAGCAGGGAGTCGACTACCTACAGGAGGGAGTCGACAACCAGTGCGTAAATTTCTGGGTTGCTCTTTTTTTTGACTATCTCCTAACGGGTTCTATTGAGTGGATGGGCACCCATATGCCGGTTGGCCCATATGCCGGTTGGCACCCATATGCCGGTTCACCTGGTACCCATGTGCCGGTTCACCTGGTACCATCCTAATCCACCACGATCCATCGATCAATTTCAATCCACCTGTGATCCAGCTCGTTGCCCCTCCTTCTCCTGTCGGCACACCTTCTCCTTCGTCCTCACCATCATCTTTTGTCCACTATTCACATCCCATCTCATCATCTCTCTACAATTATTCCGATAGCAGCTCGAACCGATTTTTTCCTAGCCAGTTTTTCTGATTCCCCATGATCATATCTTTTTTTCAGACATTGTTGAGATCAGCTTGGGGAAGATCAATATTTTGTCGTCGTGTCACTTGTTTGCTGTATGATTGTTTCGTGTGTTTGTGTGTATGTATTTTGTATAGTTGGGTTTGGTATTTATTTTCTTTATTTTTCTACGTCTCGTTTTGTGTGGTTTTCATATTTTTTCCGTTTCTTTGTCGGTGCGTACGTCCCTCCCATCTTTCGTTACCATTCTACATTTAATCCTATCGCATTGAGGATAATGCAATGTTCAGCTTGGAGGAGTCGCACTATGTGCGTCAGTCGTGTCTTTTTCACCGTTTTGAGTCATTTTTGTCGTGTTTTTCTTTTTATTTCCATCCTTTTATTCTCCCTCTCCTAGAGATGACCCCGTGATGTGTCCATATTTTACATCTTTTTCATAGCATCATAACATCGCATTCTATGCCATTTTTGCATTCAAATCCCGTATTTTCCTACGATATCGCACTTCTAACATTATATTCGAGTTTCGTAGTGTTTTATGAATTTTCAGGGATTTTGGAGCGATTTGGGACCCGATCTGGGTATGGACACATCTGACACGATCGTGAGCTCATTGGCAAAGCTCTACAGGAGTTCGCCGAGTTTTGGGAGCCATGGAAGGAGTGGAGGAGAGAGCAAGAGGAGAGGAGAAGCTTCAGAAGCTTCAGCAAAGAGTTTCCTAGGCGACTCGACCGAGCAGAGCAGCTGCTCGGTCGAGCAGATGCAAAATGAAGAAAAGAGCAGATACGTAGCCTGCTCGGACCGAGCTTTCATGGTGCTCGGTCGAGCAGCCCTTAATTTCGACGATAGACTAATCCCTTGCATGGCTCGAGCAGCTCCTTTGGTGACCAAGTCAGATGTCTGCTTGACCGAGCACAGCTGGCTCGGGCCGAGCAGACAGAGTGATAATTTTTGGAGGAGTGCGATTTACTGTCATGCTCGGTCGAGCAGTACAACTGCTTGGCCCGAGCAACCGACCTAGCAACAGCCTGCTCGACTGAGTCACTGACTCGGTCGACGATGCTGAAGGCCATTTTTGGAAATATTTTCGGGCCGTCTGTTGCGCGCTTGAGGGAGTGAAGTGGGGATCTGCGACAACGTTTCGAGGAGGCGATTTATTGGTAGTTTTTGAATTATTTTGAGCGAAGAAAGGAGATTAGGAAAACTTGTTAGATCTAGATTAAATTCTTGAAGATTGTTGGATAATTTTTGGAAGTTTTATTGCTACTATTGCATTTTGGAATCTTGGTTTTTCCTTAGATCTATTGCTCGCTGTAAGTTTCTAAATCTTCATTCTATCAATTTGCTTTGATGTTTTCTCCCCTAAAAATTGTATTTTTATTCGTCAATATCACCATGAGTGAGTAGTGTCTTTTAGGGTTGATGGGTTAGCCCTAAGACCCTAGGGGGGAGATGTAGATTTGGATCTCTAGGTTGAATTGGGAAAAAAATGGGAGTATTTCGGTCGATCCTACCGAATCCCTATGATAACCCGTACTGAGATCATACCCACGGTCTGTGGAATTGATGAGCTTAAGGGGTATCCTTAGGATTTGAATAGGGAAATCTGTGAATTCAACCAAGGATTGTGACCATGCCCGTCTCGTGCCTTGAGGGAATCCACCGACGAACTATATCGCTACGTTGACGGCTACCGCCATTGCGTCAACGAGAGCCACCGAAATACCTCGAAATTCTAACCCAAAGAGAGTGGTACGAATTGAGAGATTAATCCCTGTAACAGTCGCTTTCCGACATTATGGATTTTCTGCGTGCACGTGCTTTATCGTGCACGTATTTTATTTGGCACTTTCTGGATTCCGAAATATGCGATGTGATATGCCGTTGTAATCGTATGGGAGTGTAGAATTTTATAGTAATTTTTGGGAACGTCATTTCACGGCTCGTTTTCTCGCAAAACGAATTGGAATGGTAGGGGCGTTTTAGTCTTTTATCTCAAAACATAGTTTCCAATTTTACGTAAATTCTTGGTAGGCATTACACATGATCAGACTCCATGGTCCAGTGCGTCTCGTCTCCACGATCGCCCGGTATTTTCGGTTTATTTTTTGGACGCCCGTTGCGAGAGATATCTCCCTGATAAATCTCGATCGTTGATTTTTGCCCTAATATTTTAAATTTTGAATTTGTAATCAGATCTAGTAATATCCCTATTGATACTCATACGTATCAAGGGTAAATCTTCTGCCACTATTTGGCACTACACTTTTTTCCCATCCCCACTCTTTCTATCACACACACACTCTCTCTCCCTCAAATAACGTATATCCTATTCCTTTTTAGCAAATGAAAATCTTTTAATAACCCTAAATCTAACCTAAGCCCTCACATCAAACACCCTAGGGCTTTGTGTGCAGCCGCCACCAACCCAAAACGAACCCCCGAGAGATCTCCTTCTCCCTCTCGCACTGCGCAGACCCCGACACCCCTCGTCGGCCATCAGCGACTCCGACCAACCGCAGCACCCACGATGGCCCGTCGGCGGCCAGCATCGCCGCCCGACCACCATACACAGCACCCGGTCCTCCCTGCGCAGTCGCAGTGGCAGCAGCAGCTGCTGCGATCTGATCGCAGCGCAGGCCGCCGCGGCCTCCCTCGTCGACTCCCAATCTCCGCACAGCCCTGCTCAGCCGCTGCAGACCGCCGGAGACCACTCCGTCTGCCTGAAGCCGCCCCCGACGGCCTCCTCGCCGTCGCAAAAACATCTGTGCGGCTGTTCCTCCACGCCACAGCAGCGACAGCAGCGGCAACCGCCGCTGCTGCCGTTTCCGATGCCGGGAAGCTCCAACAGGCCGCCACGACCACCCCGTGGCTCTCTCAAAGTCTGGCCAACCTCCTTTAATGCCTCCAAGGCCTTCGTCGACAACCCCCTAGGCCGGACAGCCCACGGCCGTGTTCCGACGACGTCGTATCGACGTTTTCACCTCCGTGCTCGCTGTTTTGCCTTCCCGATCGCTGTCCGCCATCCCTGCTCACTGTTCTCACCTCCAGTCTGCTACCAGAATGTTCCCGGCTATGCTACCAGTAGCCGAGACACCGTAGACGACGAGGAGATCCACCGTTCAGATGCTACGTCCATCCCACATCAAACACCGGAGAGGTTGGTCCCCCGAACTCCTAGCAAACCCACACCGTAGAAAAACTGAACCCTAACTAAAATCGGACAACGATAACTAAATTTATTTTTCCGCACCAGTAAAACGATGTCACTGTAGAAATCGACAGTCAGACAACTTTTTTGTGCATATAGGGTAGTGGTCGATCTAGGCTGACGAAACACCAAAACATGACTTACGATAATTTGGATAGTCCAGATAATCTAGAAACAAACCCTAATAGGACTTGATGAAAATCGCGACCTGACAACGTCGCCGTGACATTGTTTCAGACGGACTACCGCGGACGAGACGCCCCAGACGGACGACACACTCGCCACCGCAGGCAAGTGTACTTACTTGCGCTTTTGGCCGTGCCTTGGTCTTAAACTGCTAGAACTATTAGACTGTGAACAAATAGATCCGGACGTGAACTGATAGCGCCCGGGACGCCCTGATGACTTAGACTTGACGACGAAGTCTAAGCGCAACAATAACAACTTTTGAAACTGTAGGGTTATCTTGTGTATGCGTGCGTGTGGACCCCCTAGAAGAACTATCCCTGTCATGTCACGTCGTGTCTTGTTTTGCACAGCCTGCGGGCAATAGGGCACTCTCTGAGTGATCCATTGTACAGATACATAGCCTGCAGGCAATAGGGCACTCGACAGTGAGTGGGTGATCCCTTGTACGGATACACAACCTGCGGACAATAGAGCACTCTCTGAGTGATCCCTTGTACGGATACATAGCCTGTGGGCAATAGGGCACTCACCAGTGAGTGGGTGATCCCTTGTACGGATACACAGCCTGCGGGCAATAGGGCACTCTTTGAGTGATCCCTTGTACGGACTTGTCTTGTCTTGAGCACTTAGGTTGGGGTAGGGTTGAGCGTGCGCACGGGAAGAGGGTCTGATCTCCCTCGAACCGTAAGGCGTGAACCCTTCGAGTCACACGTGTCTTGTCTTGTCTTGTCCTGTCCTGTCTTCCTGGTCTTGTCACGTCTTGTCACGACCCGTTTAGGTTAGTCCCATAGTCGGTAGCACCCGCTACGACTACTGCTTGCTACGCTTTACTTTTCTGCAGCGTTTACTTTGTTATAATCCTAGCATGCTAATCAACCAGTAAACTATTGTTTAATAGTTCGGTACACTTGTAGTAGAGTCTGACCTCTTTTGTAGACTTTACCTGACATACAGTTCCTTTCTTTTAGGTGCTGTACGTCAGGTGTAGAGCCAGAGTACATCGACGAGGCAGAGCTACCTGAAGATGTAGAGCCGGAGGACGTCACTCCCTAGTACGTGCCCGAGGAGGACCAGAGTTAGAGATTTTCATGTTGCCGATTCAGAGGTTCCACTGTAGTTTTGTTGGGTGCGTAGCACCGTTTACTTTCTGTCTAGGTTGGGTGCTTGCACCAGTAGTTTACTTTTCTGTCGTTGTAGCCGACTCAGGCTTTTGTTAGACTCTCAGTACTCTGGATTGATAAATTTGGAATAAAATGAATATTTTCTTTTCAGTACTTTTTATTGTTCTGTACTAACATGCAAGGACCTGTTCCTTCGTCTTGGAGTACCACACAGACGCTTATTGGGTCCGGGCTTCTCAGCTCCGGCCTAAGCGGGTCTTAGTCACGCTTTGCCTCCGTCGTTTGGGAAGCGGGGCGTGACAGGTTTTAGTGGTGGCCCATGCAGGTCCCATTCTTTCTGCAAGTTCAAAAAAATAGGAGTATTGACATTTATTTTATTGTTATCCAGTAATTGTACGAGTCTAATTTGTGTCCTTCTTGTCAATAGGATGGCAGGACGACGCGTCACCCGATCCGGGAACTCAGGCGATGGAGTTCCGGAAGACCAGGGCAGAGAGTTTCGCCAGTTTCTGGGCGTGATGAAAGAGATGCTGGACGTGCAGCACCGGTTGGTTCGGCAGTCCCATCGTGCTGACCATGCTCCTCCAGTTGCACCACCACCACCACCGCCTGCCCCTCGAGCTGCTCCGGGAGTGAAGCAGTTCAATGAGATTCATCCGAAGACATTTTCTTGGAAGGAAGGACCGTTGGCTGTTGATGAGTGGATTCTGAGTACTGAGGAGAAGCTGGTAGCTGCGAAGATTCCTGATGACACCAGAGTTGAGATAGCGAAGGTGCAGCTGACCGAGAATGCTAGGAACTGGTGGCGCATTGAGGAGAGGCACCTGCAGAAGCCAGTGGAGTGGATGACCTTCCGCTCGATATTCAAGGAGAAGTATTTCACCAATGCTGCTAGGAGGGAGCTATTGAGCAGATTTGTAGATCTGAAGCAGGGGATATGATCGTCGACAAGTATGAGGCGGAGTTCGAGATGCTGAGTCGGTTTGCCCCACATATGGTGAGGAAGGAGGAGAAACGAGCTGATCGTTTTCATCAGGGATTGCGTCCGAAGATTCAGGCTTCTATGTCTTCGGTAGATTTCACGACCATGTGAGCGGTGCTGAATGCCGCAAGGAACCATGAGACCATATCGCGTCTACCTGACCCTCTAGCTGATAGAGGGAAGCATCCCATGGAGCAGTACCAGCCACCTGCTAGGCCAGCGATGAGACCAGTTCAGACAGTGCCTTTCAAGAGGCCAGGAGCACCTATGCAGAGTCAGAATAAGGGACCATGCCACTTCTGCGGCAAGCCAGGACATGTTCAGGCCAATTGTAGGAGGAAGATGGGATTGTGCTTGGTGTGTGGAGATGCTTCGCATGCAGCTAAGGATTGTCCGAGAGCTCGTCATGCCATGGTCGGAGCACCAGCCCCGCTACAGAGTAGAGCACCAGCCCCGGTTCAGAGAGGAGCTGCTGTACATGGACCACCCTTGGTGCCACAGAGACAGATGTTTCAGCGGGCAGTACAACCCCAGAGGCCGGCTTATACCATGACAGCCGTGGAGACTGAGGAGCTGGATGGAGTTATTGCAGGTATACTCCGGATCTAGTCTTTCATTTCATAGAGTAGACCTTATTATTAGTTTTGTTTGATTGCCTTGTTTGCTAGAGTAGTGTTGTTTGACCTTAGTCCCTTTACATCTTAGGCACCATTCTAGTGTCCTCTCACACTGCCTTGGCTTTGTTCGACTCCGGTGCATCCATGTGCATCCTATCCTGGAGATTTATAACAAAGCACTCCATTCCCAGCCATACACTTCCTAAGTGTTGGGACATCACCACAGGAAACGAAGTGGTGACTGTGAATTTGGGTTGTCGATCGATCCCCTTGGTGGTCAGTGGACACGAACTATTTGCAGATTTCTTCGTCCATGATCTACCGCATTTTGATGTCGTTCTTGGCATTGATTGGCTGGGAGACTTCCACGCGTCGATCGAATGCCACAGCAAGAGGGTGGTATTTCGGATTCCAGGCCATCCAGAGTTCGAGTTCCGTAGCAGAGATGAGTCGCTTGGGCCCATCAAGTTTCGGGCCAAGCCAGAGGTGCCGATTGTAGCAGCTATGCAAATGGAGATCGAGCGACCCGCAGTTGTCAGAGACTTCGACGACGTCTTTTCAGAGGATATTTCGGGTCTGTCACCCGACAGAGCTCTAGAATTTGGTATTGATCTTATGCCGGGAGCGCAGCCGATATCGAAGGCGCCGTATCGAATGGCTCCTGCTGAGCTTGAGGAGATGCGGAAGCAATTAGATGAGTTGCTGCAGAAGGGTTTCATCCACCCTAGTGTGTCACCGTGGGGTGCACCAGTCTTGCTCGTGAAGAAGAAGGATGGGTCCCGCAGGATGTGCATGGACTATCGCGGGCTGAATACCGTCACAATAAAGAATAAGTATCCGCTACCGCGCATCGAAGACATTTTGATAAGCTGGGACATTCGAGAGTCTTCCCGAAGTTAGACTTGAGGAGCGGATACCATCAGCTGAAGGTGAAGAAGGATGATATTCCGAAGACAGCTTTTCGGACGAAGTACGTACATTATGAGTTTGTGGTTATGCCCTTCGGCGTGACCAATGCTCCAGCTGTGTTCATGAATTTGATGAATTTGATATTCTACGACTTCCTGGATAAGTTTGTCATTATCTTTATAGACGACATCCTTATTTACTCAAAGTCTGAGAAGGAGCACAGTTGTCATCTGAGGACGGTGCTGGAGACACTGAGGCGACATAAGCTATATGCCAAGTATAGTAAGTGCGAGTTCTGGTTGAAAAGAGTCGCGTTTCTGGGACACGTGGTGTCCGGAGATGGCATATCGGTAGATCCGGAGAAGGTCAGAGCAGTCAGAGATTGGCCGACTCTGCAGTCAGTGTCAGATATCAGGAGCTTTCTTGGCTTAGCAGGCTATTATCGGCTGTTCATCAAGGATTTCTCCAAGATTGCAGAGCCGATGACGAAGCTGACGAGGAAGGATGTGGAGTTCCTTTGGACAGATGCTTGTGAGGAGGCCTTCAATATCTTGAAGGCGAGATTGACCACAACACTGGTTTTGGCAGTACCAGATCAGAGCGGAGGCTTCGAGGTATACTGTGATGCATCAGGGAAGGGCCTAGGATATGTTTTGCATCAGCATGCCACGTGGTCGTGTACGCTTCTCGTCAGTTGAGGACTCATGAAAAGAATTACCCGACGCACGTTCTGGAGTTGGCAGCGGTGATATTTGCACTGAAGATCAGGAGGCACTTCTTGCTGAGTGAGAGCGTGAAGATTTTCACCGATCACAAAAGCTTGAAGTACATCTTTACATAGAAGGAGCTCAACATGCATCAGAGACGATGGTTAGAGCTCATGGCTGACTATGAGATAGACTTGCAGTATCACCCAGGGAAGGTGAACGTAGTGCCTAATGCCCTGAGTAGACTTCCTACCGCGATGATGGATACCACCGACTGGAGGATACAGCAGGAGCTGAGGGAGATGGACCTAGAGGTTGTCCTACCTGGTGTAGTTATTTCATTCGTGAATTTGCAGATTCAGTTCACGATCGTGGATCAGATCAAGGCAGTACAGGCAGGAGATCCGAAGTTGCAGAGGATCAGGAGGCAGGTTGAAGCTGGACTACGGACGGAGTTCGTAATTCATGAGGATGGTTTGCTGAGGTATGGCAGCAGACTCTGCGTACCTACAGGTGATGTTCAGGAGGAGCTGTTGAGCGAGGCTCATAGCTCGCCTTATTCTATACATCCCGGAGGCACCAAGATGTATAAGGACCTCCGTCTGAATTACTGGTGGATTGGCATAAAGAGGAGTGTGGCACGGAGCGTTGCCAAGTGTTTGATTTGCCAACAGGTGAAGGCTGAGCACCATCGTATGGCTGGATTGCTACAACCGCTTCCCATTCCGGAGTGGAAGTGGCAACATATTACGTGGATTTCGTGACTGGTTTGCCTCGGACCCCGAAACAGAACGACGCAGTCTGGGTGATCGTCGATCGGTTAAGTAAGTCTGCGCATTTCATCCCCTTCCAAGTGGGTCAGTCTACGGAAGTCTTGGCGAGGAAATATCTAGAGGTAAAATTTTCTTTTTACTTCTCTTTTAATTTCCTTTTTGAGTTAGTTGTGATGTAGACCGTGTGCGTGTAGGAGATTGTACGCTTACATGGAGTCCCCGTGAGCATCATGTCTGACAGAGACTCGAGGTTCACATCTCAGTTCTGGAGAAGTCTGCAGGAGAATTTGGGTATGAGTCTGAGTTTCAGCATGGCGTACCACCCGCAGACCGATGGTCAGTCCGAGAGGACTATTCAGATTCTGGAGGATATGCTGCGAGCTTGTACGCTCGATTTGAAAGGATCTTGGGAGGACCATCTTCACTTGGTGGAGTTTTCGTATAACAACAGCTACCAGGCGAGCATTGGCATGGCACCGTTTGCTGCCTTACATGGAAGGAAATGTCGATCGCCACTGAGCTGGGATGACATCGAAGATCGGGAGCTGTTGGGTCCAGAGATGATAGTGGAAGCTGTGGATGTCGTGAGAGACATCAGGGAGAAGCTCAGAGTTGCGCAGGACCGCTTCAAGCATTGGGCAGATGCCAAGAGGAGACCTTTGGAGTTTCAGCCTGGAGATCACGTCTTCCTGAAGATCTCTCCGAACCACGGAGTCATCCGTTTCGGGAAGAAAGGAAAGCTGAGCCCGAGGTATATTGGACCATTCGAGATGCTGGAGCGTGTGGGAGCAGTGGCCTACCGCCTTGCTCTGCCACCATCTTTGGAGGGAGTTCACGACGTATTCCACGTATCTCAGTTACGTCGATACGTCAGTGATCCGTCGCACACGGTTGATTTCTCTGAGATTACGGTCCGCCCGCACCTGACATATGACCAGCAACATGTGCAGATTTTGGACCGTCGATAGAAGCAATTGAGAAATAAGGTAGTCGACCTGGTGAGAGTGATGTGGCGTCACAGATCACCTGGAGAGTCCACTTAGGAGCGCGAGGAGGAGATGAGAGAGCGTTTTCCATTCTTATTTGCTGATTAGTGATGTTGATTCCGAGGACGGAATCTTGATTTTAGTGGGGTAGAATGTAACGGTCGCTTTCCGACCTTATGGATTTTCTGCATGCATGTGCTTTATCGTGCACGTATTTTATTTGGCACTTTCTGGATTCCGAAATATGCGATGTGATATGCCGTTGTAATCGTATGGGAGTGTAGAATTTTATAGTAATTTTTGGGAACGTCATTTCACGGCTCGTTTTCTCGCAAAACGACTTGGAATGGTAGGGGCGTTTTAGTCTTTTATCTCAAAACATAGTTTCTGATTTTACGTAAATTCTTGGTAGGCATTACGCACGATCAGACTCCATGGTCCCGTGCGTCTCGTCTCCACGATCGCCCGGTATTTTTGGTTTATTTTTTGGACGCCCGTTGCGAGAGATATCTCCCTGATAAATCTCGATCTGTTAGAAGAGGATTGGAGAGGATTAACCATGGCAAATAGCCATGGTACTATATTTATAATACTCTCATGTTGAGGTGGGAGTCCAAGGGCCTCCCCACTAACTTAGTGGGGAGTAATGGAGAGTGATGAGGGGAGGGAGGCCAAAGGCCTCCCTCAACTCACAACACTCCCCCTCATCTCTCCATTACCTTGGGTTAAGCATATGAATACTTCAGGATTCAGTATGCCAATGGGGTGGATACTTCTGGATCCAGAGCCACTATGGTTGCCTCGTTAAAACCTTAGCTGTGGAAAACCCAGTGGGAAAAACCAGCAGCTTAAGGGAAAAGAGTACAACTATCGAGGGACTCCCCCTGATATGTACAAGCTTCAGGCTTGCAGATCTCCTATGTATCTATACAATCATCTCCTATTCGTCTATACATCCATCATGTTCTGAAAGAAAATACAATTATCACTCATCTACACAAGTTTCACTCATCTAGCGGCTATTGGAAGGCAGCGTCGCTCTGGAGTGTAATGCTCTTCGAAGTTGATAGATGACTCCACTAAAGTATTCTTTGAATCAGTCTTCAGTGTGTCTGCAAGGTACTGCTAGACCTGGCTGAGCGTTTTCAATACTTGCTTCTTGGATGATGAGCTTCTCAGAAGATGTAGACATTGGATGATGATGTGTATATATTTAGGAGGTGGCCGGCCTATTGTGTTTCAGTCATCGCGATGATCTTTAAACCTGCATATGAAATATATATTCCTTGACCCTTGGAAGTTGCGCAAAAGCAGCTTATCCTTGGTCTAGTGTTGCTCTCCAGGACAACACTGTATCTGGTTAACAACTTTACTGGAGACGTTCTATCAAAGATACGTGCAGTTGGCCAGATAATACACTAGAGCTAGGCTCTTCGGGACCTAGGATGTCCTCCCCCTCTTTCAGCTACTGAAAGGTGTCATAAATAAGTATCCATTTTTAATAGGTTGCAAAAGGACATCATTCTTCATAAACTCCAGGTGTATAAAGAATATGAAAGGGTTCCACCACGAAGGTGTTTAATATGTAAGCCGAGACATCTTCGGCATGATTAATAATAGTTCATCTTCAGGATGATTAATGTCATCTTCAGGATGATAGTTCATCTTCAGGATGATAGTTCATCTTCAGGATGATTAATGTCATCTTCAGGATGATGGTTCATCTCCAGGATGATAGTTCATCTTCAGGATGATTAATGTCATCTTCAGGATGATAGTTCATCTTCAGGCTGATTATTGCCATCTTCAGGATGATTAATGTCATCGTCAGGATGATCGTTATACCTAGGTTTTTCATTTCCAAGGTACGCTTTAAAGCTATTTGAAATCTCAATGGTCTCTGCTGGAGATCCTATTAGCTTTAAGTCGACCATATGTAAGGCAAATATAACAAATCCTGTCAACGATCTTTCGAAAAAGATACAAGGGCAGAATATTGCTTAAGATCAACTAATGATCTTTGTAGCCTTTATGGAGAAGACGTTTCTACGTTTCTCTTTCATCTCTGGGGGTAGAGTATACCCTTCTGGAAGTTTTATTTAGATCTATATATCTATATTGCCGTATATATATGCAGTCACAACGTCCATGAGCTGCATGTATTGGCTTTTGCAGAGAAGTGTAGGCATAGTAGGAAAATGATCACATTTCCTTGATTTCAATTTCTTTATGAAATTCGAATTATATTCCACAGGTTTTTACACATTCAGGTGTATGGGCTACTGGTCCAAAGATTTTTCTTTTCAAGAGTGAGTCCAGCTCTACTCTTATTGCCACGTCCCACTTTGGCCATTCTATGCGTTTACGCTATAGAAAAGTGGGTAGACGTCATCGTCGTATTCAGCGACGTGAATGGCAATAGCGAAAGTAAAACTGTCGTCGACGACTGTGCTATATCTGTCCAGTACCTCTCCAGTACGTACGTAATATAATGATGTTTCTCTTGTTGTTTCCTCTGCAGGGGAAATTAGGAGGGGAGAGGTTGCCAGTCTGAGCTCAGCATCCTGTGTGGTTGGTTCATTTTAATATATCCAGGAATTTTCCTCTTTTGAGGAATTTTTATATTTTGAACCTGGTAGGCGTCCTCTTTTCAATTGAGGTACAGCCAATTCTGCTGCCGGTGGATTGCATCCATCTTTGGGAATGTCAATCCTAGCTGGCGTATTGGCAACAGGGACGTGTGAACGAACAATATTCTTGTTGTCCGCAAATTTATCCGTCAATTAATGTACTTTAGTCTGAATGTGAAGGATCTTCTGGATCTCAACTTCACACAGAAAAAGTATGCGGATCATAACGAGATGATGACTTTTGTTTCCTATGATATGGTCTCAGAAGCTTCAGGCTTCTTTAGACTGCGTGCCTATTTCAATGAGATCTTGCTCATCAAATCCACATTTATCAAGACTTGGTGGTAAACCAGAAGCAAGCAGCATCAGCAATAAGATATGGCAACAAGCGGGCCGTATCGTGATAAGTGATGCGGAATGCATTGTGTTGGTCCCTAAATACAAAAGGCAACTGGGATTTATCAATGGACGTGAAATCCATTGGAGTCTCTTTACCAGAGACTCTGCAAACCCATTATGAGTTTGAACATGCTGCAGGATGTTCAATTTCAATGCCAGTTGCTAGGTAGAAGTCTTGAATGATATGTGTAGTGAATTCACCCTCATTATTAGCTTTGAGAAAGCTATGTTGCGAGTGAATATGAAGGCACACAGAAGACCATCTAGTAGATGCATATATCAGTACAGTAATGAAGTACCGAAAATGGTCCATTTGCGGGGTGAATAGTCCCGCAAAAGGTCACCATGTATTCTCTCAATGAAGCCAGGAGACTCTAAACCCACTTTCAGGAGGGAAGGTCTCTCTCTAAGTTTTCCCTTATGGCAAAGGGGGACAAAGAAACTCAACCTTTTGAAGAATCTTCAGGTTCTCCAATGGATTCATTTGATGATGCGTCCATCATCGCTGATCCTAGATGACTAAGTCCATTTTGCCAGAGTTAAAAACTATGGCAATGAAAGGCACTTCTGGTGCTCAGTCAAGTTGGCTTTCTATAGGATGAATATCTGTAATTATAGGGGCACGACGAGGGTCCAATGAAATCGTAAGTAGCTGGGCTTCTGGCCATCCTCTTTACGAGTTACATATTGATATTCAATATTTATTATCCACAGTTTTCAAGTTATGTTCGTTTAAACGAAATATCCTTGAAACTTGGAAAATTCCTATATGTTTAAGGGGAGAAGTTTGCATCTTATAGTCTCGTTGAATGTGGGAGCAATATTAATGCTACACCAGTGCAACGAGGCACTGTCCACAATATTAAATACTTCATCTATAAGCAAAACGAAATTTTATTTAAGTCAATGAAAAAGACAAAAAAGTTCGTACTTAAGCAAATTAAAGATGAAGCAACATTGAATTTTAAATGCATAGATAAAAGATGAAGCTTAATTGAGCAGGTCGTCGTTCTCGAAGTCTTTTGCAGTGAACATCGTTGGTGGTTGAACAGCCGCCAAGTTTGTTTCAGGCAGAGACTTCTGGCTCGCCTGATATAGTGCCTGGAGGTGGCGAGGAGTGCGGCAGATTCTGGACCAATGGCCAGTCATGCCGCATCTATGGCATTTATCCTCCCAGTTCTTCTTAGGAAGTGACACTTGGTCAGTGTTCTTTTGCTTCCATGTGAAGTTACTCTTTCCTGTATTGTTGTTATTGGACGGGGGTACTGCTCCTCGTCCATTCTTCATCACAGCTTTTCCTTTGTTATTATTAGCCTTCTTCTTATTTTTCCACTTCTGGGGAGAAACGTGGTGGGCTTCAGGGATAGGTGCAGTGCCAGCTGGACGTAAATTATGAGGGGATAGCAGTAAATCTTGATTCTGTTCTGCCCTAAGTAGGCATGAGATCAGATCAGAGAATTTCGTGAAGTTACGTTCACGATACTGCTGCATGAGGATTGTATCTTTCTCGTGAAACGAGGTAAATGTCTTGTCCAACATGCGTTGTTCTGTCACTTCTTCACCGCACAACTTCAGGCGTGAGGTGATATTATGAAGTGCAGAGTTATACTCAGCGACGGACTTATAGTCCTGAAGTCTGAGGTTTTCCCACTCATAACTGGCACGCAGTAATATTACATCAATTTGATGTTTATAACATGCCTCCAGCGCTGTCCACAGCTCCATTAGGTCCTCTACAGTTAGTTATTTGGCCTTTAAGGTCCGATCTATGTCTCCTAATATAGATAATGGCTTTCGCCTTATCCACATCAGAGATGGTGGTAGGAGTTCTGCTAGATGATTGTTCCGCTTCTGGGGCCTTACTAGCAGAAGCATCGGTCGCTGCTGGGACCGATGAAGGAGCCAAAATTGAGCCAAGGAGGGCCATCGAACGCAAGTGGAACTTCAGGTCCACTCGCCAACTCAGGTAATTATTTACTGCAGCATCAAGAACTTCGAAATCGACGCTTGCCAATTTTACCATTTATCTATGCAATTTAAAATAAGCATGAATTAATTAAAGTGT
Source organism: Scilla litardierei (assembly GCA_030789695.1). Lineage (NCBI taxonomy): Eukaryota > Viridiplantae > Streptophyta > Magnoliopsida > Asparagales > Asparagaceae > Scilla > Scilla litardierei. The sequence continues at coordinate 111,667,906 of CM061137.1, read as the reverse complement.
AAATTCATGCATAAACAATAAAATAAGTAAAATGTGGGGATCGGCCAGATACCCAAAGACATACAATGTCCAAAGTCCAAATATACAGTCCATAAATAAAAGAAAAATACAACTTGGAAACCCAGAAGGGTCCCTATATTTTCCAATTTTCGCATCCGTCTTCATTTATCGGTACACCGGTCTTTGGCATTAATACATTTAATCCTCACTTACAAATTCTCTCAAAAAGAAAATAAAATTGCAAGGAATTTAAAAAGGGTATCAAAATGGCCGATCCCAAAAATCACATTTTAGCTTATATTAACAACCACGCAGTTTATAATATGCTACAGGCACAAAATAAGCAACCACACAGTTTATATAACACAGGCATATATAATATGGAAAAAGAGACTATAAAATATAATAATCTCTCGGATCACGGGGAGACGTCATACACCGTTAGGTTAGTTGACTAACGGCAGAGCGGTCGCAGGATCCTTAAGATAATTATATTTTGAAAAAAATCCTAATATTCCATAAATTATTAATAATGCAAGAGTGTTATAATTTTAGCAATTTGAAAGACTAGGCGACAGGCCCATAACAAAGAATTAAAATAAATTAATAGTTTGAATGGGGCTGCAGGCCCATAAATATTAATCATTTTAATATATTCTTAATAGTTGGGCTGCAGGCCCATTTGCCAAAATTTAACAAATTAATTATTGCAATTGAATTAATTTGGCTTCAGGCCCAATAAGTCAAATTAAAATATTTAATATTTGGGCTTCAGGCCCAGTTTCAAAATTCTAATTGACACATTTAAAATTGCAATTGGATTTACTGGGCTTCAGACCCAATATTGGTAGACAAAAAGTTATAATAAAGCCAAATGGGGCTGCAGGCCCAACAAACAGGCTATCTTATTTGTTTCTGTGGGTCGGCGCCGGGGAAGGGCCCCCCGTCTGGGAGGGACGGCACAGTCCCCGCAACAAAAGAGTCACGGTATCGAACCCCGACAAGTTCAACAAAATTTTATTTTCCTTTATGAATATTTAACGAATAAAGGAATCCTTCAAATAAATGTATTCCACTAATGAGACATGTATGTCGTAATAGCCCAGCGGTTGAAAGAAAGTCAAGGGATCTTGGGATCCCAGGGTCAAAACCCGACAGTCTCACAAAGAAGAAATTTTTTGTTTAATTTCAGTATCAGAATGCATTTAAATACATTAATGAGATAGTGTTTACAAAAGCAAAACGTATCTCAGCGGTAATCCATTAGGCGCCAGTCCAAACGGTTGCGGGTTCAAGTCCCGGTCACGCCGCGTTTAACATTTTTTTTAATTAAACCTTTAAAAAAAATTTCTGCAGCGAAAAAGCACGACGCGAAACAACGTCTCGCCTAAAAGAAAACGCGAAAAACTGACTTTTGAATCAATGAATTTTCTATGAAATCATTCATTAAAAAAATATTCTAAAATATCATAGAATCAAATCCAAACAATCCTAGATCAAGTTTTTGAAGTGAAACATATTTAGTTGGCATGAAAGCGAGTTTGTTGCTAAAAGACGAATCTTTACTTCTCAATTTATTCCGGCCAACAAACAATACTCAATATCTCAAGTTCATTTTTTAATGCCCATCGTTATCATTGCTAGTGACTATTTGGATTCAACAAAAGATAAAAACGATTTCAATGGTAAAATAGTAAAAGATTTCACAATGTCAACTATAAACGTAAATTGAAGGAGCATTGTAAGGAGCCGAGGGGTTTTTGTTTTGTTTTGTTTTTTATATTAAAGATAATACAATAGCAACATATTTAAAATGCCTCTAGATGAAGCATTAAAAACATAGCTAAATTAAAAATTTGTTTTTAGCTATCTACGGGATTGATAAATATTACCTCTAGATTAAAAATCTAGGGAAGATCGTAAATATTAAGATCCGTAGATAGTGCCGCTCCCGATACGCTCCAAAGAGAAATCCCCGCAAAGCTTCGCCGCAACGGATTACCGCAACAACAATTCCTTCGCGTGTAGGGGTTTGATTTTTGGAAGGGAACGAGAAGAAAAAGCTCAAAATAGAGCGTATGTGCTGATAACGTATTAGAAGAGGATTGGAGAGGATTAACCATGGCAAATAGCCATGGTACTATATTTATAATACTCTCATGTTGAGGTGGGAGTCCAAGGGCCTCCCCACTAACTTAGTGGGCAGTAATGGAGAGTGATGAGGGGAGGGAGGCCAAAGGCCTCCCTCAACTCACAACACGATCGTTGATTTTTGCCCTAATATTTTAAATTTCGAATTTGTAATCAGATCTAGTAATATCCCTATTGATACACATACGTATCAAGGGTAAATCTTCTGCCACTATTTGGCACTACACTTTTTCCCATCCCCACTCTTTCTATCACTCTCTCCCTCCCTCAAATAACATATATCCTATTCCTTTTTAGCAAATGAAAATCTTTTAACAACCCTAAATCTAACCTAAGCCCTCATGTAAAACACCCTAGGGCTTTGTGTGCAGCCGCCACCAACCCAAAACGAACCCCCGAGAGATCTCCTTCTCCCTCTCGCACTGCGCAGACCCCGGCACCCCTCGTCGGTCGTCGGTGACTCCGACCAACCGCAGCACCCACGACAGCCCGCCGGCGGCTAGCATCGCCGCCTGACCGCCGTACACAGCGCCCGGTCCTCCCTGTGCAGTCGCAGTGGCAGCAGCAGCCAAGCTGCTGCTACGATCCGATTGCACCACAGGCCGCCGCGGCCTCCCTCGTCGACTCCCGATCATCGCGCAGCCCCGCTCAGCCACCACAGACCGTCGGAGACCACCCTGTCCACCTGAAGCCGCCCCCGACGGCCTCCTCACCGTCACAAAAACAGACGTGCTGCTGTTCTTCCACGCCACAGCAGCGACAGTAGTGGCAACCGCCACAGCAGTGACAGCAGCGGCAACCGCCGCTGCTACCGTTTCTGATGCCGGGAAGCTCCAACAGGCCGCCACGACCACCCCGTGGCTCTCTCAAAGTCCAGCCAACCTCATTTAGTGCCGCCAAGGCCTTCGTCGACAACCCCCTAGGCCAGACAGCCCACGGCCGTGTTCCGGCGACGTCGTATCGATGTTTTCGCCTCCGTGCTCGCTGTTTTGCCTTCCCAATCACTGTCCGCCATCCCTGCTCGCTGTTCTCACCTCCAATCCGCTACCAAAATGTTCCTGGCTATGCTACCCATAGCCGAGACGTCGTAGACGACGAGGAGATCCCCCGTTCAAACGCTACGTCCATCCCACATCAAACACCGGAAAGGTTGGTCACCCGAACTCATAGTAAACCCACACCGTAGCAAAACTGAACCCTAACTAAAATCAGACAATGATAACTAAATTTACTTTTTCGCACCAGTAAAACGATGTCACTGTAGAAATCGACCGTCGGACAACTTTTCTGTGCATATAGGGTAGTGGTCGATCTAGGCTGATGAAACACCAAAACGTGACTTACGAAAATTTGGATAGTCCTGATAATCTAGAAACAAACCCTAATAGGACTTGATGAAAATCACGACCTGACACTGTCGCCGTGACACTGTTTCAGACGGACTACCGCGGATGCGACGCCTGGACGAGACGCCTTGGACGGACGCCACACTCGCCACCGCAGGCAAGTGTACTTACTTGCGCTTTCGACCGTGCCTTGGTCTTAAACTATTAGAACTATTAGACTGTGAACAAATAGAACCGGACGTGAAATGATAGCGTCCGGGACGCCCTGACGACTTAGACTTTGTCACGCCCCGCTTCCCAAAATATGGAGGCGAAGCGTGAGAAGGTCCGCTCAGACTTGAAGCTGCAAAGCTGCAAGTCCGATAAGCGTCAATCAAATTTAAAACTGCAGGCCCTTGCAACGCGAACGAAACAAAGATAATAATAATGAAATGAGACAAAAGAAGCATCTCAGAATATCCATAAAATAAGTTTCCAACATCACAGAAAAACCACCAAGCTAAAAGTAAGAGACTAAAGGCCCAAACATGGCCAACAAAAGTACAAAGTACAACGACGGTGCTACGCACCAACAAAACTAACAAAAGGCCTAAAACAACATAAAGCTCAACAAAACTCAAAGCAAGGTCACCGGTGTCCACCAAAATCCTCCTGGCAATCATGGACTCAGACTCAGCGTCAGCGACTCATCACGTACACAGCAACGATCTCTGGCTCAGGGTCTAACATGTGACACCCAAAGAGAAAGGGGCACATGTCAGCAAGTCTGGAAGACTTGTGCAAGTGAAACTGAAAGTACAAGTAAGAGCAACCTAGCAGTTCTAGCATGATGCAATGACATGGCAGTTTAAGTATGAGTGCAGCAGGTAAAGAAAACAACAAGTAGCTAGCATGGCATGGCAAGTATGGCAAGACTAATAACATTTACAAGGATTTCTCTAGTCACGTTTTCATGTCATTTGCAGAGTTTACGCCTTACAGCTGAAATGACTTTCTTTCACACTGATTGGCCGCTTAACTCCGCCCCATCCAGAGTTTACGCCTTACAGCTGCAGTTGCTGATCAGGCAGACTCCCAGCTGATTGGCCGCTTAACTCTTACCCCATCCCACGTGTATCGAGCCAGGGCCTTACCCCCGAATGGTAATGCTCGCTTCTGGATCACGAGCCAGGAAGTGTTTTTAACAAGTATGGCGTAGGGGTGCACCTAGCCAGGACAAGCAAGTACAAGTATGTAGCGTGTGCTACGAATGCAATATTCAACTTGGATGACATGTAGAATGCAATGCATGGCAGTTAAAAGTGCGTACAGATAAGGAAAGTAAACGTGACAGTTTAGTATGCATGAACATCAAGTTTAAAGGGTGGATCTAGCTTCGTTGTCAAGCTAGATCAATTAGGTGACGGATCTAGTTTCGTTGTCAAACTAGATCAAATAGGCGTCTAGCCAGCTATCATTTCACTGGCTAGTCTCTTTTACGCTAAAAGCAAGGAAGTGGCCTAAAAACATGTCCCTACACAAGAGTTGGCAAGTTTCACTTGCCTGTAAGTACAACGTCTGAGCACAGCGTCCAATGAGTCCAAGAATCACAATTATCCTACGTGCAAAGTCCACCGGCCTAAAGTCCATATTATTAATCTTGATTAGTGATTGCTAAAACATTTAAAATACTTTAAAATACTGATTTTTAGTCTTGATTAGTCATGCAATTGGGTTGGGGGTCCTAGGGGTGCAAAGCGTTACCTCAACACGACGCGAAAGCTACACCGGCGTCGGGTAGCGACGCCGGGGGTTGGAATAATAGAACGCGCTCCAAGTCCTGATTCCAAAATATATTCCTCGCTGGAAAATTCAGAGCTTCAACCGGGGCGACGGTTCCAGATTCCAAAGCTAGCACGTGCGACGACGGGCTACGACGTGCGACGACGTCGTACGCGACGAATCCTCGAAGAGCAAGCACCTAGGTGGGGCCCACAGTAGTCCTAGGGACCTTTGGGGGACCCACAATACCTCTGGAGAACTTGGGGGGCCCACGGTGGCAAGTGGTGCGACGGATGCGGGGTTGCGACGTATGGCCATCGGTCGTACCCTAGCCTGACCGAGAGAGTCTCTCGGTCAGACACAGCACACGGCGCTGTGCAGCGCTGCGGAGCGGTGCAGCAGCGGGTGCGAGGAAATCCATCGGTCGGAGCGGTCGGTCGTCTCGGTCGGGCGCTTGGGCGGGCGTTGCAACGTTGCAATGTTGCAACGCGGGGCGATGCGGGCGTGGGCATCGGTCAGACACAGCGGGCGGGCCGGTCGGGCGCTTGGGCTGCAGCGGAGCGGGGGAACGGGCGTGAGCGGGGGCGGCCATCGGTCTGACCGAGGGAATTCCTCGGTCGGACACAGCTTGGTGCGGGGGAACGATGCAGCGGCTGTGCGATGGCGCGGACGAAGCTTGGTGCGGAGGAAGCTGCCGGTCAGAGCGGGCGAACGGAGGCCGTTCTCTCGGTCGTGCGGTGGCTGAACGTCGCAACGTTGCGACGAATCGTCGCAACGTCCAATTTGAGTTTTGGGAGAGGCTAGGGCTAATTTCTTGCGAAAATAGGACTTGCTAGGGGTTGCTTATATAGTATAGGTGGGTTGACTTGGTCTAGGGCTAAATCTAATAGGATTAGAAGTTCAAAAAGATTTAAAATTTGAATTTTAAACTTCTCCAACCCATTCTAGGATTTGACCTGGTCCAAATGAGCTGGAAATTGGCTCAAAAATTCTTTAAAACGTTTAAAACTCAAATAAATTTTATTTGGCCGAAATTAATTTAAAAATAAATTATTAAAAATATTATAAAACTTGTTAAAAATATAAAAGTGGTCAAATAAACTCCAAAAATTATAAAATAAATATCGTGGTGTTCGTGATGACGAATGTGAGCTAACTAAGAAGACAGATCTCAAATTCGACGTCGGATGACGAAACTAAAAATAGAAACGTCTCCCGTCAAGAGTGAGAATCGTCACGTCTCATCGAGCAAGTTTAAATTGTGGGAAAACGACTCGAGAAACGTCGTTCCAAATTAGTGCCATTATTTAATACTCTCAGAGACGTTCACAACGACATATCACACAAAAGTGTTCACAAACAAATATATTCTAAAATAAACACGTGCACGGCCAAAAGCACGTGCACGAAAAACGTACGACGAAAAGTGGTCGTTACATCCTCCCCACCTTAGAATAAAGTCCGTCCTCGGACTTTCTAATACCTCTAGTCGCTCTAATAACTACCCCAAATCAAGTCACATCGTATTTCAAACCAAGTATAGTCATTACAAGTGCTCATATATGCACTAGGTAGTCGAACATTATTATTACCAACACGTATATATATATACATTCACGTACGTATACACTTTTACCTATTATAGTCCGTCAACTTCATACATGTATTTCAATCAGGTATATAAACATACATCCCTTATATAACTGCTACTACTTACCTAAACACAAAACAATATTTCAGATACTCATATAAAGATAGCTTCACGCTCAGCCAATACAATCATCGCTCTACCTATATGTAGCTACCTATGCACAACCATCAAGGGTATACTACCCTCTAATATTCATCCAATACCAAACATCTCAACACATATAGTCACACCATACCGTTATTGAATCAAGTTCACTATATCCAATATACATTCACCACTACTATAATTTCACCATATATATAGTCATTCAATACATGCAAATAGTTCACCTTATATTCACATCACGTACGGTCCTATAACTATATTTACGGCACGCCACATATACCATAGTCATCAATACCTATAACTAAGCACATACTTACCCGTGCATGGTGCACACCCATACACGCTAACATTTCATTTCATACGCCAATCATACCATTATATAACTAGCACACATACACACTTAGTTTTAGCTAATACACATACGTTCACATAACAAGTCTTTGGTAAATAACTATACCACAAGACAAACACCTATAACTATATACTGGCGTAGCGACCCACAATCATGTGCGTAGCACAACCAGGCACAAACACTCCTATCCCTATACATACATCAAGCATCGTTATATTCAAGCTACAAACATACATTCAATATACTTAGAGTTTACCTACTCAAGCTTGAGTGAGACTCAATACACACATCAGGGTATTCTATATACGTAACACGGCATTCATACCTATACCAATACCACTCTTATATTTATATATATGTCTACCAATACAACCATATACATTCCATAGATCAATCACTCTAAATATTTAGTCCGGTAATACTTACATAGTTCAATCAATTTATACACCATAATAATAATACAGACATCAGCACACGTATATTTATAATACACTCCCTAGTACATGCATACGTATTCATCGTATAGTCACCCATAAGTAATGTATATATCTACACCATGGCCTACTACCTATAATTAGTATACTAACACATCCACACATGCATAATTAGGATGTGCAATAGTCGTGTATACCTCACGGTATGCACACATGCAACATCCCGCAAAAGCTAGCAATATTAATCAAAATTATAATCCTACTACCATATGTATAACACATATATACTCAGGTAACAAAACATAACTACTTACGTCCAAGCACTGTATGTATATCTACCTACGAGCACATACTCACTCATACTAGTATATAGATCACTCAATAGGCCTACTTACTTATCTATAAGTTCACACATCATCATCACACCTAGCATATACATAGCTTTACCAATCATTTTATTTCAACCATTATAAGTATCTCTTACCACATACACAACTTAGATATTCTAATCGCTAATTCAAATATACACAAGCATCCCTAGTATAGTATATCTAACCACTCACAAGTCTATACATTCTAACACACAAACAACTTCCTAATATTACGAATAACTCCGAGTACATATATATATATATCACACAATAGGCAAGCATCAATATACTATGGGGGCACGCTCATTCAAGCCCACGTACACAACTTAGGTACGTGCACAACGATACCTCACAAGGGTCCAAGGGTCTACTAACACTTAAGGGTTGGCACGGACATTGACGGACACTTAAGCCTAAGCAATAAAGAGAGGTTGAGAGCGTGACGAGGGAAGGATCGATAAGCACGAGTTCAGATATGACGAGTACAAGGAGACAGCTTGGTTAGACGAAACATTGGCTCAATGGTGATGTTTAGGTTGAGGGAAAAGGAGGTGTAGTGATACATACATAGGATGTAGAAAAGAAGGTAGGGTAGGTGGCACATGCTAAAATACGTGAAGTCTGAAAACTGTTGTACTTTAAAATCCTCGTCTGAGAAGAATTGTTTGGGGATCGATAAAACGAGTTGTTCAAAAGTAAATCTGAGTTGAATATTCAAAATAATAGAAAATGGCCTATTGGTTTTGAAATCATTTTGAAAGGAAGTAAAATCATTTACGCGAATATTATGGACATGGTTTAGAAAATTCTATCAGTCAGTAATTTACTAAAATGTTGACCCAAAAGTTTTGGAAAGTCAAGAATGAAATCAAGTAACGGAAAGATTTAAACTCATGTTAAATGTTTTCAAAACTTCTAGGCTATGGAAGATTTAAAATAATCAATTTTGAAACTTCTTTTAGAAAACCATGGTTTGCCAAAAATGAGAAACTGATTTACAAAAGGTTCTTAATGTACGAGCACAACAAGTCTGACACGGATATAAATATAATTGAAATTCAATTTGGTTTAGAAATTTTTCTAAAACGTGTATGGTGAGCGGAAAGAAAATAGTAGTAACTTAGCATAAGAATTATCAGGGTTGAATAGCAAATCTTTAAAATCAAATCAGGGAGGGTCTAAAGCAGGAAGAGGTTATGAAAATAGTAATTTTGCAAAAATCTGAAATAGTGGGAACGGCGAGCAAAACCAACTTGCTGAAATCTGAAATTCCATGTGGCTTGAAGAGTATATTAAAAGTAAACACGATGTATTATTCAAATGGCACAAATAAGAAGGAAAATTATAAATCAAATTGGACAAACGGTTCGGAATAAAATATATGAAAAGACGACATGAGTACGAAAACATAGGCTGGGGAAAATATTATAAGCTAGAGTTCAAAATTCCGACAAACGTTTTAAAAATTTAAATCAACGAAGTAGTATGGGAAAGAGGAAATCGAAGAATACTTTCAGAAGATTCAGGTTTGTAACGGAGAGGGTCGAAAATTGACGACGATCGTCATGAGGCGATCTCGTGAATCGAGGGGAGGAAATTGGTCAGGTGGTCAAAGCATACATACGTCTAGGACATGAATCAGAAAAGTCTACGGAAACTCCTACGGTTGACCAACTAAAGATTTGAAACTAAGCACTAAGACTTCCTAAGGGGTTGGACGGTAATGAAATGCGTTCAGCTTGGTCCGAGATCAATGAACCCAAGCGAACGACAAAAGGAAATTTTAGAGGTCTAGTATGGTCAGGGTTAGGCAAGGACCACTAAGGTAACTCCTACGGCGATCAATTGCTAGAAGGGGGTCTAACTACCAATCGGAGGCTTCCAACTAGCAAGCACAGACGTCTAACTAAGTCCTTTACCACCTAGTGTCCTAAGAAATCGACTAGACTCAGGGCTTATGACTCGGATGTTGCAATTTATTTAATGGACATTCCGTTATCATCGTTGTTCCGTTAATTCGCAATTGCAAGACTGGACCTGCATGGGCCACCAACAAAACCTGTCACGCCCCGCTTCCCAAAATATGGAGGCGAAGCGTGAGAAGGTCCGCTCAGACTTGAAGCTGCAAAGCTGCAAGTCCGATAAGCGTCAATCAAATTTAAAACTGCAGGCCCTTGCAACGCGAACGAAACAAAGATAATAATAATGAAATGAGACAAAAGAAGCATCTCAGAATATCCATAAAATAAGTTTCCAACATCACAGAAAAACCACCAAGCTAAAAGTAAGAGACTAAAGGCCCAAACATGGCCAACAAAAGTACAAAGTACAACGACGGTGCTACGCACCAACAAAACTAACAAAAGGCCTAAAACAACATAAAGCTCAACAAAACTCAAAGCAAGGTCACCGGTGTCCACCAAAATCCTCCTGGCAATCATGGACTCAGACTCAGCGTCAGCGACTCATCACGTACACAGCAACGATCTCTGGCTCAGGGTCTAACATGTGACACCCAAAGAGAAAGGGGCACATGTCAGCAAGTCTGGAAGACTTGTGCAAGTGAAACTGAAAGTACAAGTAAGAGCAACCTAGCAGTTCTAGCATGATGCAATGACATGGCAGTTTAAGTATGAGTGCAGCAGGTAAAGAAAACAACAAGTAGCTAGCATGGCATGGCAAGTATGGCAAGACTAATAACATTTACAAGGATTTCTCTAGTCACGTTTTCATGTCATTTGCAGAGTTTACGCCTTACAGCTGAAATGACTTTCTTTCACACTGATTGGCCGCTTAACTCCGCCCCATCCAGAGTTTACGCCTTACAGCTGCAGTTGCTGATCAGGCAGACTCCCAGCTGATTGGCCGCTTAACTCTTACCCCATCCCACGTGTATCGAGCCAGGGCCTTACCCCCGAACGGTAATGCTCGCTTCTGGATCACGAGCCAGGAAGTGTTTTTAACAAGTATGGCGTAGGGGTGCACCTAGCCAGGACAAGCAAGTACAAGTATGTAGCGTGTGCTACGAATGCAATATTCAACTTGGATGACATGTAGAATGCAATGCATGGCAGTTAAAAGTGCGTACAGATAAGGAAAGTAAACGTGACAGTTTAGTATGCATGAACATCAAGTTTAAAGGGTGGATCTAGCTTCGTTGTCAAGCTAGATCAATTAGGTGACGGATCTAGTTTCGTTGTCAAACTAGATCAAATAGGCGTCTAGCCAGCTATCATTTCACTGGCTAGTCTCTTTTACGCTAAAAGCAAGGAAGTGGCCTAAAAACATGGCCCTACACAAGAGTTGGCAAGTTTCACTTGCCTGTAAGTACAACGTCTGAGCACAGCGTCCAATGAGTCCAAGAATCACAATTATCCTACGTGCAAAGTCCACCGGCCTAAAGTCCATATTATTAATCTTGATTAGTGATTGCTAAAACATTTAAAATACTTTAAAATACTGATTTTTAGTCTTGATTAGTCATGCAATTGGGTTGGGGGTCCTAGGGGTGCAAAGCGTTACCTCAACACGACGCGAAAGCTACACCGGCGTCGGGTAGCGACGCCGGGGGTTGGAATAATAGAACGCGCTCCAAGTCCTGATTCCAAAATATATTCCTCGCTGGAAAATTCAGAGCTTCAACCGGGGCGACGGTTCCAGATTCCAAAGCTAGCACGTGCGACGACGGGCTACGACGTGCGACGACGTCGTACGCGACGAATCCTCGAAGAGCAAGCACCTAGGTGGGGCCCACAGTAGTCCTAGGGACCTTTGGGGGACCCACAATACCTCTGGAGAACTTGGGGGGCCCACGGTGGCAAGTGGTGCGACGGATGCGGGGTTGCGACGTATGGCCATCGGTCGTACCCTAGCCTGACCGAGAGAGTCTCTCGGTCAGACACAGCACACGGCGCTGTGCAGCGCTGCGGAGCGGTGCAGCAGCGGGTGCGAGGAAATCCATCGGTCGGAGCGGTCGGTCGTCTCGGTCGGGCGCTTGGGCGGGCGTTGCAACGTTGCAATGTTGCAACGCGGGGCGATGCGGGCGTGGGCATCGGTCAGACACAGCGGGCGGGCCGGTCGGGCGCTTGGGCTGCAGCGGAGCGGGGGAACGGGCGTGAGCGGGGGCGGCCATCGGTCTGACCGAGGGAATTCCTCGGTCGGACACAGCTTGGTGCGGGGGAACGATGCAGCGGCTGTGCGATGGCGCGGACGAAGCTTGGTGCGGAGGAAGCTGCCGGTCAGAGCGGGCGAACGGAGGCCGTTCTCTCGGTCGTGCGGTGGCTGAACGTCGCAACGTTGCGACGAATCGTCGCAACGTCCAATTTGAGTTTTGGGAGAGGCTAGGGCTAATTTCTTGCGAAAATAGGACTTGCTAGGGGTTGCTTATATAGTATAGGTGGGTTGACTTGGTCTAGGGCTAAATCTAATAGGATTAGAAGTTCAAAAAGATTTAAAATTTGAATTTTAAACTTCTCCAACCCATTCTAGGATTTGACCTGGTCCAAATGAGCTGGAAATTGGCTCAAAAATTCTTTAAAACGTTTAAAACTCAAATAAATTTTATTTGGCCGAAATTAATTTAAAAATAAATTATTAAAAATATTATAAAACTTGTTAAAAATATAAAAGTGGTCAAATAAACTCCAAAAATTATAAAATAAATATCGTGGTGTTCGTGATGACGAATGTGAGCTAACTAAGAAGACAGATCTCAAATTCGACGTCGGATGACGAAACTAAAAATAGAAACGTCTCCCGTCAAGAGTGAGAATCGTCACGTCTCATCGAGCAAGTTTAAATTGTGGGAAAACGACTCGAGAAACGTCGTTCCAAATTAGTGCCATTATTTAATACTCTCAGAGACGTTCACAACGACATATCACACAAAAGTGTTCACAAACAAATATATTCTAAAATAAACACGTGCACGGCCAAAAGCACGTGCACGAAAAACGTACGACGAAAAGTGGTCGTTACAGACTTGACGACGAAGTCTAAGCGCAACAATAACAACTTTTGAAACCGTAGGGTTATCTTGAGTGTGCGTGCGTGTGGACCCCCTATAAGAACTATCCCTGTCATGTCACGTCGTGTCTTGTTTGCACAGCCTGCGGGAAATAGGGCACTCTCTGAGTGATCCCTTGTACGGATACACAGCCTGCGGGCAATATGGCACTTGCCAGTGAGTGGGTGATCCCTTGTACAGATACACAGCCTGTGGGAAATAGGGCACTCTCTGAGTGATCCCTTGTACGGATACACAGCCTGCGGGCAATAGGACACTCACCAGTGAGTGGGTGATCCCTTGTACGGATGCACAACCTGCGGGCAATAGGGCACTCTCTGAGTGATCCCTTGTACGGACTTGTCTTGTCTTGAGCACTTGGGTTGGGGTAGGGTTGAGCGTGCGCACGGGAAGATGGTCTGATCCCCCTCGAACCATAAGGCGTCAGCCCTTCGAGTCACACGTGTCTTGTCTTGTCCTGTCCTGTCTTGCTGGTCTTGTCACGTCTTGTCACGACCCGTTTAGGTTAGTCCCGTAGTCGGTAGCACCCGCTACGACTACTGCTTTCTACGCTTTACTTTTCTGCAGCGTTTACTTTGTTATAACCCCAGCATGCTCATCAACCAGTAAACTGTTGTTTAATAGTTCGGTACACTTGTAGTAGAGTCTGACCTCTTTTGTAGACTTTACCTGACGTACAGTTCCTTTCTTTTGGGTGCTGTACGTCAGGTGTGGAGCCAGAGTACGTCGACGAGGCAGAGCTACCCGAGGACGTAGAGCCGGAGGACGTCGATCCTGAGTACGTACCTGAGGAGGATCAGAGTTAGAGATTTTTGTGTTACCGATTCATAGGTTCCACTGTAGTTTTGTTAGGTGCGTAGCACCGTTTACTTTCTGTCTAGGTTGGGTGCTTGCACCAGTAGCTTACTTTTCTTTCGTTGTAGCCGACTCAGACTTTTGTTAGACTCTCAATACTCTGGATTGATAAATTTGGAATAAAATGAATGTTTTCTTTTCAGTACTTTTTATTGTTCTGTACTAACATGCAGGGACCTGTTCCTTCGTCTTGGAGTACCACACAGACGCTTATTGGGTCCGGGCTTCTTAGCTCCGGCCTAAGCGGGCCTTAGTCACGCTTCGCCTCCGTCGTTTGGGAAGCGGGGCGTGACAATCCCCTAACCCCAATACAACGTAAGGATCCTATTCCAACATCGATCCCCGACGGTCCTAGCGGTGATCCCTAATACGCTAGTACCCTTTATTATTGAATCAACAAATATACCACAACCAATTCTCTCAACCTGATAGCTATCTCAATTTGAGCTATAGAAGTAATCTGAGAATTCAAATACACTGTCACCATCCCTGTGGGATTCGAATCCTTTATACTATAATTTGACAAGCTAATCGATTCCACGACCGTGGACACGATCTCAGTACAAGTTCTCCTAGGGATTTGGCTGGATCGACCAAAATACTGTTGAAAGCAGCGATCTAGGACCTTTAGTTTGATGATGACAAATGTGTGTTGCTATTTAATGTGAGTGCTAAATGTGTTTCAGTGATGGTGAGGACGTAAATACACAGACGATGACTACGTTAACGCGATGGAGAAATTGCTATACGCATAGCAATTGGACTTGGTCAAAGAGCTATGCAATTGGACTTGGTCAATGTGGAGAGAGAGGGAGGGAGGGGGGGGGGGGAGAGAGAGAGAGAGAGAGAGAGAGAGAGAGAGAGAGAGAGAGAGAGAGAGAGAGAGAGAGAGAGAGAGAGAGAGAGAGAGAGAGATGGAGGCAATTTGATTCCAAGGAGGATTTGATTAAACCAACTAGATGGTTTTGCTTCTACCCAATCCTTATTCAAACACCAAATTCAAATCCTACCTCATCTCCTATTCCTATTTGAATTTCTATGAGATCAAATCAAATCTACACAATCCAAAAAAAAACCATCAATTGGCTTGCTATTCCTAAGGGATTTCATCATGCCTCCGTGACGAATTCTATACGAGCTAAGATGCCTCTTTGGGCGACCTCCCCTAGCCTAAAAACCTAGCCTAAAACCCCAATCCTAAAAACCATTGCATCTCCTACTTAAGAGGACATCTCAAGGAGGGGACTGCAGCGGCAAAAAGCACAAAATTAAGAGATCATTGTTGCGGCTACATAAAAGAAATGTTCCAAGTGAAACCCCCTAGCCTACCTATCATTGCCTTAACCACCGTCCTTAACATCCAAGCTACAATCACAAGGAACATCAAGCTCCAAGCACGCATCATCTCCAAGTTGAAACCATCATCTCTTGTTGCCGTGAAGAGCTTCACGCTACCGTGAGGTTGAAGATGAAGAGCTTGCATGCCACTCATCAAACCTTCCCTCGCTGAGATCTCAAAGCTTGCCGTCGAGTTCAACCTCGCTGTCGTAAGGGCGAACTGCTACTGTGAAGATTGCTATCGCCACATCTGAGGTGTCGTCGCCATCTTCGAAGCCCACGATGTCACCGTCGCATTGCCAGAGTCGTTGCTGCATCATCCGTGGAGAGTTCACCGTCGAAGATCCACAGGTTGCTGAAGCTTGCCGCCGGAGTCTCGTTACCATCGTCGATGTGGACCCACCGATGGGTTCAAGGTGCTCGGAGAAGTCGTATCGCTGCCGTCGTAGCCTCACAGCGACGTGCCTTACCCATAGCTCTCCGGCGTCGCTGCTGTCATCGAGTCGAAAAGGAAGAGGCCGATGTCGAAGATTGCCTATGCCCTAAGTCTACCGTCGAAGCTCTCGGTGAAGCAGTCTGGGTCAACGTCGCTGCCGCATGCCATTGAACGAGAGGTCGCGGCTAAGTGAGTCGTCATTACTGGAGAAGTTGGACTGTCCACCCTCGAGCTGTCGTACATTGTTGTCGAAGTGTCGTCGGAGAAGTGAACGCCATCGAGCTGACATCGGACGACATCCCATGTAAACGAAACGAAGCAATCAAGATGCATGCTGACGTGGAAATCCCCTCGCATCTAAACGAGAGAACAAAAAATTGCCGACATGGACTTATTTTTGGAGTTGTTGTGTGCACAGATTGTATATAAATTGGGTTGAACTGAAATTGCTTTATGCACAGACCAGAGAGCCATTTGATCCAGAACTTGAGATACAGACATCAGATCGAGACACTGCTTACGTCAGACTGAAGCTTACGTCGTGCTGATTGACAGAGACGACCACACAGACACGAACTGAGCATTTCTAAACTCTTAACTCTTTATATTCGAGTATTAGTGTATCGATCTCTGTATGGGAAACTTTACCAGTTCACTGTAATTTTTGGGGACTTAACGAGTTGGGGCTCGTCAAAGGTGAGAGCATCTAACTAGGTTGATAGTGTAGAGCACACGAGAGTGTGTACGAGCTAGGTGAGAGTTGAGTTGGGGCTCTTGACTCAATGTAGCTGTACCTTGATTACATATCTATCTAGTAGCTGCTTTCGAGGCTGGAGTTGGTCGTGGGAACGACCGAACCAGGGTATATCTGTGTGTACTTTGTGTTTACTTTTTATTTACCCTGCCCGAGTCTTTATCTGTGTGTGATTGTTCGTGGGTTGCACGAATATTTTTATCAGCCTATTCACCCCCATATGCTACGATCCAGATCCAACAAGTGGTATCAGAGCAGGTTTAGAGGATCTAGTCTAGATTTTTAGATGGCCATGAATATATCTGATTATGCATTTACTGAAGGTCAGTCTATAGATCGTCCCCATAAGTTTAACGGTGTAGACTTTGCATATTGGAAGGCTAGGATAAAAATCTATTTACTGTCTGTAGATTATGATGTGTGGGATATTATTAAAAATGGTTATAGTCTACCCACTATTAAAATTGAAGACATTGTTATGATTAAGCCTAAAGACAAGTGGGATTTAGCTGATAAGAAACTTTATACTCTTAATGGTAAAGCTATGAATGCACTTATATGCTTTCTTGATAAATCTGAGTTTAATCGTATCTCACATTGTCTAACTGCGCAGGAAATATAGCATACGCTGGAAGTGACGCACGAGGGAACATCGCATGTGAAGGAATCCAGACTTGCGCTGCTAAGTACAGAATATGAGAGTTTCTGCATGCTGCCATCTGAGTCCATTAAGAAAATGTTCGCGAGATTCACGGACATCGTTTATAAATCCAGCTCCCTCGGTAAGCCATGCTCTAGCCTTGAGCAAGTATGAAAGTGTCACGTCCCGCTTCCCTTTATACTTGGAAGCGAGGACGTGAGCGGGTCCGCATAGGCTGGAGCGGTGAAGCTCCAACCTAATAAGCGTCTGTGAGTAAACCATACACGGGTCCTTGCTTGCGAACTCAGAACAATATGAACTTTCATTGTTACAACATCTTTGTCCAGATCATATGTACACAAATAAATTAAGGCCTAACACGGCCGTTACAAACAGTCACACAAAATAAAATTACACCTGAAGGAATACAACAACAATTATTGATTTAATGCAACGTTGCGAAAAAACGTCGTTCCTCAGTAGTGGGTCTCAGCGGCCTGGTTCTCTTGGTCCTCCTGCTCAATCTCCAAATGAACTCTGCTCAAAACCTAATGTATATTTCACAAGATAGACAATGAAATATACGTCAGCGAGGGTCGCTCAGCAAGATTTAAAAACGTTAGTAATAAAAGGACCCTCGGCAAGATAATAATATAGTACACGAAGTTTAGGGGATGAGAAACACATTATGATTCCAATAAGATGATACATAGCAGCATAAGGAAACATGTGGGCATAACAATGTGTAGTGTGCAAATCAGTTAGCATGGCAAGATGTAATATGCAAAGTAACAAGTGTGGCATGTGTAGTGTATACAGCAATGAGTATGGCATGCGTAGTGTGTACAACAATAAGCATGGCAAGTGTGTACAACAATAAGCATGGCAAGTGTAGTGCATAGAGTAACAAGTGACATACATGGTTTTTGTAATGCACAAAGTAAGGAGCATGACATTAGCAAGAAACAAGGTAAAACATGTTATGAACTTAGTTAGTAGTCTTTACATTTACGATAGCAGCAACAGAAGGAAAATAGGAGTGCTAATCTGTACTTAATCTAGTGACAAGCCCAGTGTCTGAGGGGGGAAGTGCCTAGCATTACACCCAAGCCAACGGGAGCTACCCGTGGCTATATACTCACCGACCCGGCCAGGTGTCGATCAAGTTCACCAATAGAGTGCAACCCAGCATTCCGACCTCTACTACATTGGACTTCCCACCCCAAGTGTCCATAAGTGTATCCTATAGTCCAATGTTTGCCATATGCAACCATTCCGTACATGCCCCGTAGGCCCAATATCTGTAATGCCCGAAGGCCCAATAATCCGTAATTGCCCGAAGGCCCAATAATCCGTAATTGCTCGAAGGCCCAATAATCCGTAAAATTTGCCAAAGGGCCCAGTATCACTTGTCTTTAGTTAGGGCATTCATTCCACAAGAATGGTAAAACAAGGAAGTAGAACTTTTACGTGCATCATTAAAATGGCGACAACATTTGATAGTATGAACAAACCAAGCCATCAACAAACACATTACATCATTTCGAAGGTCGTTAAGCAACAAACTCATAAAAATGGTTGTTTGGCATTTTAGCGATTCACGTGGTATCTTAAAAGTTCGTCCACGATAAAGTACTTGCACTATTGAAAATTTTGTAGAAAATAATATACTTGCAAGGGGTAAATACTTGCCTGAAACGACGCGATCGTGGGTGTTCGGGTGATAACAGCGAGGCATGAATTTATCTGCGAGGTCGGATCACCGTATTAAGCTAAAGTCTTAACTCATTAAAATATTTCAACAATTAATTTACATAACTACTGATTACACACATTACTAATATATGTTAACCATATATATGTACAGTTTATATGGCTACCACTAACTGTGTAACAACTAGCTTTATACTAGCATCTAACCATTACATATGGCTGTAGCTAAAGTTATATATAATAATATTACTTCATACAAAACTGATCCAGAAGTCCAGATCTCTTGTAAAGTAAAAAGATGACAGCAGGAGGATATTAGTTCTATCTATAGAAGTCGATATTGCCACTTACGGAATATAAACTATACTGATATATTAAAATATCATATATATTTATATATTTAATGACATAAAATATCCGTTAACAATACTTACGTGAGCTTGTCTCCCCTCGTCGTTCTTGCAGGTGGGCGCGGCTGCAGCGATACGACGGTGTCATCGACGGGGCGTGGCATGGAGACTGCGAGGAGAAGGCGGCGTCAGGGAGGAGGCCTGTGGGCAAGGTGGCGTAGCAGTGGGCTAGTGCTCGTTGCGAGTTCGTCGGAGCCGTCGGTGGCCGTGCAGTGGAGGTGGGACGAGGGGAGAAGATGATAGGGCGCCGGAGTTGCGAGGTCGGAGGTCACCGCTGTGTTGCGTGGAGAAGGGCTCACGAGAGGAAGGGGGTCGTGCGCTGGGTTGTCTTGGTTGCGTGGAGATGAAAATAGGGGGCAATGTGTGATGTTGAGGGAACAACAAAAAGAGCCTAGGGTTTATATTATAATAAGAATAGGGTTGAGTAGTCTGCTGTGTAGTAGAGTGAAGAAAAGAGACCCTAGGTTTTAATAAAAGGACAGTATGGTTGGTCTGTGGTTGAAAACGTGGCTAGAGTTTAATTAGGAAAGGATTTGAATTCTTATTAAAAGGTATTTAAATTATTATTAATAGGATTAGTATTTAAAGGGTTAAGCTATATTAGGAAGGTTAAAATAAAATAAATTGATTGTGTTATAAAGGGTTATTAGGGCTGATCAAGTCAATTAAATAGGTTCTAACATGGAAAGTTTTTTTTAAACATTTAAAAAAGTTTTAAATTCAAATTTGAATTTTGAATTGGTAATTTAAAACAAATTTTAAGAAGAGGCAATTTAAAATAATTTTAGAATGGATAATAATAATAATAATAACAAGTATGAAAAAAATGGATACGGCTACGGGTACAGAAACGTCGAACAACAGATACGGGAAAAATAATACATGAGAGATACAGATATAACGTAACGATAAAACTGGTCCTTACATCAAGATCTTAAGGGCGCTGCCGAGCTCGTTCAGGCCTAAAGTCACCGCTATTCAAGAAGCCAAGGATTTATCAATAATGAGAGTGGAGGATTTAATAGGCAACCTGATGTCCCACGAGCTTGAGCTGCAAAGTATAGAAGCTAGAGAGAAATCTGAAGAAAAAGTCAAAGCTTCCGCAACATTAGCTCTTCAAGCTAATGATGACGATCTCTATGAGAAGTAAGCTCTAATGGTCAGAAACTTCAGAAGATACATTCAGATTGATTAAGGAAGAGCTGAGATGGGAAAAAGGTTTACTCGTTCCAATAATTTTAATTCTGATAGAATTTCCTCTGGGCAAAAATCAACTAATAAAATGGAATGTTTTAAATGCAGGAGGAAAGGACACATGATGAGGAACTGCCCACAACATACAGCAAATGTTGCAGAGAAGAAAGGAAAAGCCAAAGTGCTAACGTGGGACATGGACAACGAATCTGAGGATGAGGACCAGGAGCATGAAGCCCACTCCGTCATGTGCTTAATGGGCAAACACAATGAGGTAAAATCCTGCACGAAAGCTGAATTTTTGAATATTTGCAAAGGTATGCAAGATAAAATAGATGAGCTAGAATCTACCATAGATGATTATAGAGAGGGTAGCTTTGAATTGCAAGAAGAAAACTATGACTTTTCTAAAGAAATTGATAAACTTAAAGAAGAACTTGTTGCAGTAACTCCACTATTAATATGCTGAAAATGGAGAAAGCTAGCTTGCCTGAAAAAGATGATTGTTCCTCTTGTCCCTCTTTGCTAAAAGATATTAGCATGTATAAGCAAGACTTGGTAAAGCTTGAAACTGATAATGAATTGCTTACTGAAAAGATTAATATGCTAAATCTTGAACTTAATGATAAAATGAGTGATTTTGAAATAAAGAAAGAGGAAAACAAGCAAGCTTTCATTAGTAAGCGCACTTTGCTTGTGAATGAAAATTCTATTTTGAAATCCAAAGTCACCACCCTAGAATTGTCATTAAAGAGATTTTTCATAGAAAAACAAAATTTGGATATTATTCTTGGAAACCAATTGTATGTCAATAATAGACGTGGCCTTGGATTCGGCACTAAGAATGTTGAAAACCCTAAGTATAAGAAATTTCACAATGTGTCATCTATTGCTAAAAATGTTTATGCAAAGTGTCATACTTGTGATAGTGTTAGTCACACATCGTATTATTGTAAGTTTAGGAACACGAACATAAAGTTCAAACAAGTGTGGGTTCCTAAACTTTTGATGACTAACACTAGTGGACCTTGTTGGATTCCAAGGTCACATTTAACACCTTTCATGTCGGTAAGGTGGAGGCTTGGCTAGGAGCTATGGATTGAACGCTACATTTATTCAGTTCCTTAGCCAAATGGCGACGCGAAGGTATATCTATCTCTCTGAACCTAATGCATACCTTCATAGCATCTTTTGTTAGCATTTTTTGTGTGTGCTTGACTACATATTATTTTGTGTGCTCGTTTGTTTGATTTTAGCTTGTTTGGTTCTTCATAAATGAAAAATAAAAAAAATTTGAAAAAGAAAAAAATGGAGCTAAACACATATCTTTCTCTTTGCATCATTCAAGTGCTATAAATGAATGATAATCATATCCATGTAGAAGGTGAAGTATTATTATTATGGCTACATACCCATGTTTTATTTCATATTAGCCAAGACAAGTTCAATGAATTGATAATATGATTTCTACACCTACTTTCACTTCCATGAACTTTAAACTATGTTGTACATATCGAGATACTATTTATGAATATTGAAAAGTGAATGTAGGATGAATAATAACTGAAAATCTAAGGGATATGATGTGTGTTGCCATGGATAAAAATTGAGCTAAAAAGAATTGGTTTTCATGTTATGAAAAATGAAAAAGATAGTAACATGCTCCGTATGAAAAATGGATACAATCCTTGGCAATTACTTTACCCACGAGTATCCAACATAAGCTTTATGGGTAATATTTAGCGTTGGTGTTTTTACTCGTCAAGTAATGTCACCCCCACATCTAAGAGTCCTTTTAGGCTATGATTTGGAGGGTGATACCTTGAACTCATTTTTTAATGAGGTGGGAAAAATCAATCCTATGTGATATAAAGTTGTTTGGAAAATGTTGGATTAGTTTTGGTTGGTTTTATAAAAGTATCTCCCTTTGTACTTCTATATTTAATAATTACACTAACACGGGTGTTGAGTTCTAGTTATATTTATTATTGGATTTGAAGTGCATATTATATGAAAGTCTACATGCTAATGCTCGTTATAATTTATAATGCTCTTTTCTTTTGCATGTGGTATTTCTTAAACTTCATGAATACGCTCTTGATGACGACAAAGGGGGAGAAAATATTGAAAGATTTGGAATACAACATTTGGAATAGTCTTGTGGTATTATTTGTTGGGTGAATACATGTTCAAGGGGGAGCATGAAAATAGGGGGAGCATGAAAATAAGGGAAGCATGCCTATCTATTTGCTACATTTGTTGTGCATGCTTGCAGTGCTTGTTCATTGTATATTTCATACTGCATTACATCCTCCATCACACTTCACACACGCGCATGTATTTGCTCAAAACTTTTATGGGTTTGTCATCATCAAAGGGGGAGATTGTTGGAAGCAACGATCTAGGACCTTTAGTTTGATGATGACAAACGTGTGTTGCTATTTAATGTGTGTGCTAAGTGTGTTTCAGTGATGGTGAGGACGTAAATACAAAGACGATGACTACGTCAATGCGATGGAGAAATTGCTATACACATAGCAATTGGACTTGGTCAAAGAGCTATGTAATTGGACTTGGTCAATGTGGAGAGAGAGAGAGAGAGAGAGAGAGAGAGAGAGAGAGAGAGAGAGAGAGAGAGAGAGAGAGAGAGAGAGAGAGAGAGAGAGAGAGAGAGATGGGGGCAATTTGATTCCAAGGAGGATTTGATTAAACCAACTAGATGGGTTTGCTTCTACCCAATCCTTATTCAAACACCAAATTCAAATCCTACCTCATCTCCTATTCCTATTTGAATTTCTATGAGATTAAATCAAATCTACACAATCCAAAAAAACCATCAATTAGCTTACTATTCCTAAGGGATTTCATCATGCCTCCGTGAAGAATTCTATATGAGCTAGGATTCCTCTTTGGGTCGACCTCCCCTAGCCTAAAAACCCTAGCCTAAAAACCCAAGCCTAAAAACCTTATCATCTCCTAAAAACTCTATATGAGCTAGGATTCCTCTTTGGGCCGACCTCCCCTAGCCTAAAAACCCAAGCCTAAAAACCCTATCATCACCGTCGCATTACCGGAGTCGTTGCTGCATCATTCATGGAGAGTTCGTCGCCGAAGATCCACACGTTGCTGAAGCTCGCAATCGGAGTCTCGTTATCGCCTTCGACATGGACCCGCCATTGGGTTCAAGGCACTCGGAGAAGTCGTATCGATGCCGTCATTGCCTCACAACACCGTGCCTTGCCCGTAGCTCTCCGATGTTGCTGCTGTCGTCGATTCGAAAAGGAAGAGGCCGCTGTCAAAGATCGCCTATGCCCTAAGTCTGCCGTCGAAGCTCTCGGTGAAGTAGTCTGGGTCGACATCGCTGCCCCATGCCATTGAACGAGAGGTCGCCACTGTATGAGTCGTCATTGCTGGAGAAGTTGGACTGTCCACCCTCGAGCTGTCGTTCGCTGTTGTCGAAGCGCTGTCGGAGAAGTGAACGCCATCGAGCTGATGTCGGACGACATTCCATGCAAACGAAACGAAGCAATCAAGATGCGGGCTGACGTGGAAATCCCCTCGCATCAAACGAGCGAACAAAAAATTACTGACATGGACTTATTTTTGGAGTTGATGTGCGTATGGACCGTATATAAATTGGGTTGAACTGAAATTGCTTTGTGCACCGAGCAGAGAGCCATTTGATTCAGAACTTGAGATACATACATCAGATCGAGACACCGCTTACGTCAGACTGAAGCTGACGTCGTGCTGATTGACAGCGACGACCACACAGACACGAACTGCACATTTCTAATCTCTTAACTCTTTATATTCGTGTATTAGTGTATCGATCTCTGTAGGAGAAACTTTAATAGTTCACTGTAATTTTAGGGCACTTGACGAGTAGGTTTCGAAAACAGATTTCAGCACTGCAGCACCAGATTGCAGAAATTCCCCAGAGCTCATCCGACCTCCGATTGACGTGTTCTTGGTGGTGTTGGAACCGTCTTGAAGTCTACTATCTAGGAAAAATATCAAAAAAATAGTGAAATTTCCCAGGTGATAGCAGATTTGAAAATAGTGCACAGCTATCCTGTTTCTCGCACTTTGGGTCGCTCGATTCCTTCGCCGCATCATAGCTCGATTGAGCGACCTGGAATCCATGAGTCATGGTATTATAGAACCATGCTTTCTTCATTCTCCTATTCTTTGTCCCTTCTCTCTTGCCCCTTCCTTGTTCTCCAGTAGCTTTGAGTCACTGAACGCGGCGTCTCCGGAGTTCCGATGTCGAAGCACGCGCTCTTTCCTCCAATATACTCCAAATCGCTCTATATTCCCTGAAATGTGACCAAACGCTCTTAAAGTACAATAGTTCCAATTATGAGCGTAAAAGCGTATGAAATATGTAATTGAGCAATCAGTTTGACGTGTAATCATATAGATAAAACGTGGAATATAATGACACTTCAAAATCCTCCCCAAGTTTACCTCTTACTTGTCCTCGAGGAAGACTAGTAAGAAGCAAACACAGGAGAGGGATACAATGGAGATGTGAGGTGGTGGCATGAAATGGATACACGGGGTTCAACCTTAAATTCAGAAAATACAAGAATCCAAGGTGTGCAAGATCTCGTGAATGCACGTCATTTTGAAATTAGAACACATATACACAACAAATAATTAAATCTCGCTCAAATTAAAATAACGTGGATTTCAATAAATGTGATGAACTCGATAAGCAATAAAATGAGAGTAGAGTTATATCATATCATAGTTTATCAGTTCACAGAAATCAAACCAATGTCCACAACTCATTCTCTAAGCAGTATAATATGTCATGATCAAATGTTTTCAAGCATGTGTGGTATTTGTTATGCTTCATGGAATGAATTTAGTAGATTCGATCAAGGTGAGGCATCACCACACTCCGACCATTTCAAGATTCCTAGAACCCATCAACTTTGCCATGTCTTTGTTCTATATAGAAATGGAGATAAGGATATGGGATTTTTGTACTTTTATATTGTTTTTTTGGCTATATGAATATTGCATATGCATTTTTCTTTCTTTATATACACGAGATAACTCAATATATACAAAAAGCGGCCTATGCATCCCAGACCAGACGGACTTAGGGCATTGGGTTTCGAAGAACCCCTAGGGCCTTTTATTCAGGATATTTGTTTGATTTTTGCATTTTTGGGATTTTTGCAAACTCACGTAAACGCGATGGAATGCAAAACATGATCAAAGATCATTTATTGGCTATTCACAAAAGAAAATGAAAAAGCATAGAATTTAGACATGGCTCGGTTTCAGGAATCCTAATCATTACTACTTTGGTTGTCGTGGGGTTATCCGATCTCTTTTAAATCACTAAACATCCATGAATCAATATAATTATAAATCAAATCACGCAGGAGTCAAATGATTTTCAGATTTGATTCATTCATTTTTAGCTTAACTGTTTCAAGAATGTGGTTGTGAAACTATGGATTCTACTATGAAAAAGCATATTAACAAGGATACACTAATCAAGGAATCGAACTCTAATCTAACCGATATCAGAGTTCATAAAAAATGAATCCACATATTTCATAGAAAATAAATCATATGAGACATAAATATAGAAGTGAACATGGTTCATATGGAAATTTCGAAGTGTGTTTCACGATGAAGCAAGTGCGTGCACTATGTACTCCCCCAAGCTTAAACATCACATTGTCCTCAATGTGTGTATGATATAAATAGAGGACAACGACAAGATAAGGGGGCCACTCAACAAAATAGTTTCTCTCTCCCAAGCTTAAACATCACATAAAAATTGGGGGAGAGGCGAAATAAGTGAAAAATATAAGGGTGGGCATGGATGATAAATAGTGGGTTGGGTGCAAAAGATAATTGAGCCATCATATGGGGTGAGTTTATTAAACTAAGAAAGCATATAAAATCCTATACGGTCCTCTCGTTGCCGAGAGGATTCGTGGTTATTTAAAGCATAAAACTCTACACTACTAGATTGATATCATCTATAACAAAAGGCGGATCTAGTATCTTTGCCGGTGCAGGCAACTGTTCTAACTGCTCCTTCCGTGGCTCCGTCAGGTGCATGTGTCCACAAACTCCATCAGACTCCAGCAATGCAGCTCCCAACATCTCCCCAAGGACTCCACCTGTACCCTGTAAGAGAAAAGCCGCATCAATCTGATGTGAATAATTCTTCCCCAAAATAAATTTTTTTCAAAGAAGATCATCAAAAGAAATATGTAAAGTAAAAATAGGTAGACGATACTTCCCTAAAAATACATCTATGCTCTCATGCACCACGACAATCAACGCCTCGTTGTTTCCTCTGGTTCCTCAAGTAACTCTGGCATAATAGTGTGGGTCTCGTCAGGATGCTCCTCCTCATCGTCGGACTCATCCCATTGCACCTCCTGATCATATTCAATAGCATCCATATGTGCTAACTCCTCGCTCTCCTCCTCTTATACGTCTCATCGTACCTCTTTATTATTTGTATGTGTATCCTGCAAAAGGCACAATGAATCATCTAAATATGAATCATAATAAACATCATACACGTGAGGGAAATCAAATGTAGGAGATGAGGGGATGAAGAAATCTCCCTGAAGGAGAGTAGTAAGCTCTGGTGGATGGTCCTCTGAGGGATGCTCAGCCTCTGTAGAAAGTGGAGGTGGCTGCGGTAGCTTGAAAGGAGGAGGGTAATGCTCGGGATCCTCATGAATGGTTGTGTCCTCGTCCCAATGCACGACCTCCTCGGTGAAAGTCTCTGGCTCTGCGTGTAATATGTAAAATAAATATAGCTCTACCTCCTCGCGATGTAGTGCTTCGGCCTCCTCTTTGGGTTCCTCTGGTATAGTAGGCAACGTGAATTTCATCTTCTCCTTTTTATGCATATGTCTTCGTTTTGATCCTGGAACTCGAGGCACTGGATGGTGTGGCTTGGCCCTCTCCACGGTAGGTGCTGGTGGCTTTATGGCCTCCTGTATGTCGGACACGGTATAAAAGTGGGCTTGTGCCCCTCAACTAGAGCGTAGACTACATCATCAATTGTGCATGTAAAAGAGATACGATGAGTAATAAAGTTTTGAAATCCAAGCTCAAAAGGGTCACCTGCTATTATTGATAATAGACCGGTGTATCAAACTGTGTCCACGATGCTTCTCAATAGGTCCATATATGTGTCCTCCTCTGACAGCTCGGATGTCTCTATTTGTGGAGTGTTGATGGTGTAAAGGTGGATATGATCACCTTCAAGTGAAGCATACACTCCATCTATGGTAGTACCTCCACCAAAGACATTAGCCATAACAAAATCGATGAATACTTGGTCGGATGGTTTACCTACCATAATGGTTCACGAATCGGTAGATCGAGCATCATCTATCAGTTGCTCCAAGGTTACTGCCAACTGCAGATCACTGAACTTTCGCACTTGCATCCTCTCCATAAACTCACGTGAGGGTCTCTTTAGCCTTCTAGTAAAGATATCAAACAGCTTGGGACCATCCCACTCATGGTCTGACTCTGTCTGGAACATTCCTAACATTCTTTCAAACTTGCACAAGGCTTCTCTGAAGGATTCACCATCAGCCTGATAGAATGTAGCGAGATATGTATATGATCGTATAGAACCCGGTCGTATCTTTGGAAGCACCATCGCCGCATCAACTGTACCTGATCAAGTAAAGTAAACAACCTGGAAAAGACGTCAGTGGTACAAAGAGAGATAAAGATAATAATAATAGCAGGTGGTGGGAGAAAATCTCTCTCTATTTTATTATTATTATTATTATTTATATTTTTTGTTTTGTTTTTTTTATGCAATCTAATCAATCTAATTGTGGTAAATAGATAATATGGCGGAATGCCTCCCCGGCAACGGCGCCATAAACTTGATCGAGTCGGAATGCAGCCCTAGAGCGACTTAGTAATGGTGCGAATTACACGGAGATAAATCCCTGGCAACGGTGCCATAACTTGATCGGTGCGAAATTAACTCCGAAACGATGTCGTTTACCGCAAGCACACGGTATAGTGGCGAGCGGGTATCGAACATGGGAAAGCGGTGCTATACTACCTATTTACTCCTAGGTTGAGTTAGACTTGAGGGTTTATTGGTGGATGTAGAATATGGAATATTGTAATGGTGATGGATGCGAAGGTCGCGATATCGCAAACAAGGGATTCCACACAATATAAAAGAATAAAATATAAAAAGACTAATGCCTTAGGACTCGCCACTAGGACCGTCGAATATCGATGCTAGGCTAGGACTCTTACGTTGCATTGGTTTTATTAGGGGATTGTAGCATCTCGAAAGTGAATTCATGCGTCTGGACATCATGAATCTAACGTACCGTATTCACCCCGCTTGCGCGATAGATGCATACGGTATGTGCATTAAGGATCTACAAAATTCTCACCACTCTCGTGGTTCAAACGCTCTCAACTCGTACCACTCTCGTGGGTTAGAGCGTCGATGTATTTTGGTGGCTCGTATTGACGCAATGGCAGTAGTCGTCAATTAATTATATAGTTCATTGGTGGATCCCCTCAAGGCACGAGCCGGGCATGGTCGCGTGCCTCGGTTGAATCCACTAACTCCCTAATTAAATACGTAGGATACTCTTTAAGCTAAACGATTCCATGACCATGGGCACGATCTCATTACGAGTTCTCCTAGGGATTTGGCTGGATCGATCAAAATACAACCCCTTTTATATCCAACACATCATAAAAATCCTATCTTTGCATCTAAATCCTAAGATCCATGGGCTAATCCCTTAGCCCTATATGGAATTACTCATGCATGATAGCAATATATATAAGAACAATAGAAAACATTCATCGCATGCATCAAGGAGATATTTGAATAATCAATCAATAAAAAGAACTCAAATAGAATTAAAGAAAACAAAAATACTTATCTTGATACAAAGGAGGGGCCTAGGGCATAGCCTAACTCCAAAAGATCGTCTCCACCACTCTCTAAAAACTCTCCAAAAAGTCTACAAAAAGTTCCCCTTGACGGCGGCTAATTTTCCCCTCAAAACCCTCCCAAAAACGACCCCCAGAAGCCATCTCAAAATCGTCCCCAAAATCCGGACGTAACTTAAAATCTGGGCCCACTGCGCCTCGGTCGAGTAGATGGCTGCTCGATCGAGTCGTCAAAAGTCGGGATCCATTGCCCAAAACATCGCTCTGTCTGTTCGGACCGAGTATGGTCTGCTCGAACCGAGTAGATAGCTGCTCAGTCGAGTAAGTGGCTACTCGGTCGAGTCGTCAGAAGTCAGAATCCATCGCCCAAAACATCATACTGCTTGCTCGGACCGAGTAGACAACTGCTCGGTCAAGCAGGAAGCTGCTCGGTCGAGTAGGAGGTCGAAAACAGATTTCAGCATGATTTGTCACTCTGCTCGGTCGAGTAGGGTCCTGCTCGGTCGAGTAGGTTGTCGAAAACAGATTTCAGCACTACAACATCAGATTGCAGATATTCCTTAGAGCTCATCCGACCTCCGATTAGCATATTATTGGTGGCATTGGAACCGTATTGAAGTCTACTATCTGGGAAAAATATCAGAAAAATAGTACAAAATCTCAGGTGATAGAAGATTTGAAAATAATGCACGGCTGTCCTGTTTCCAGCACTTTGGGTCGCTCGATTCCTTCGCTGCATCATAGCTCGATCGATCGACCTGGAATCCATGAGTCACGATATTATAGAACCATGATTTCTTCATTCTCCTCTTCTTCCTCCCTTCTCTCTTATCCCTTCCTTGTTCCCCAGCAGCTTTGAGTCACCAAACGCGGCGCCTCCGGAGTTCCGGTGTTGAAGCACGCGCTCTTTCATCCAATATACTCCAAATCACTCTATATTCTCTGAAATGCGACCAAACGCTCTTAAAGTACAATAGTTCCAATTAGGAGTGTAAAAGCGTATGAAATATGTAATTGAACAATCATTTTGACGTGTAATCATATAGATAAAACGTGGAATATAATGACACATCAGTAGTGCGGCAGCATGGGGCTCGGCCTGCTTGTAGGCCGCAAGGGAAGGAGGTCAACAGTAGTTTTAGGGCAAGGAGGGGGGTGTTCGGCCTATTCGTGGAGGGCAAGGGTGCGGCTTGGCTGAGGGTGATGGCAGTGGGTGTCTCAGCCTGGGGTGGTGGCCGATGGGTTTATGGAGGGGGTGCAGGTCGACAGTCTTAAGAGGAAGGCCAGCAACAATGGGAGGGGTTTGGTCTGTGTATGGGGGTTCGGCCAAGGGGAGATGCGGCTGTGCAGGGGATATGGGCGGAGGTTGTTGAATATTGGACTCCCCGGATTTGGTTTTGGATGATGAGCAAACATAAATAATTCATGAACTAACAATTTGTGAGCGCAGTATTGGAGATCGTCGCCAATTCCACGAGAATATTCAAAGCGACATCTCAACACTTCCAAAAGCTCGTATTCAAGCCTAAAGCTTCGTTGAAGCTCTTACAACGCTTTGGAAATAATGAAGATTCAATCGAAGCTCTCAAAGACCGTTTATTAAGGTTTTATTTATAGTCTTTTAGTTTCGATTGATAGAATGTTAAGCCTTGAGTATATCTTACGTTTCTATCTTCATTTCGCTCATTTCGTAGCTCTAGGATTCTTGCACAAGTTCACTCTATCTTCCTCGAAGCGTCGCGCTTCGATTCGGACTTTGTTGTGCATGTTAGTTGGTACAAGAACAAGTACTGACCGACTAGATCACAATCTAGTCGGTCGGCCACTGTTCTTGGACCGACTAGTTTCAGTCAGTTAAATCTTTGTTCTTTACTGTTTACAGTTAGTCGGTCTACGTTGACTCACCGACCGACTAGTTTGTGAACTAGTCGGTCAGTGATGCTTCTTTGACCGACTAGTTGCGATTTACTGTACATGCCAAATTTCTCCTAAGCTACTGTTTACCGTTAGTCGGTCTAAGAACGTTTGATGACCGACTAGTTGACAATCTAGTCGGTCAACTTTTGTTCTTGGACCGACTAAGTCAACTTGCCTTCAGACTAGTTTTCTAGGTCTGAAATTCTATCTCTTCTCTGATCTGCTCTTAGTCGGTCCATGCTTTGTGACTGACCGACTAGTTGATGAACTAGTCGGTCAGTGAATATTCTTTGACCGACTAATTCACTCAGATTTCTTTCCGTTGGAGATTGACCTAACTTATGTTTTTGGGTTCCTATAAATACGAACCTAGGTCATTTCTATCTTGAATAGAGCTGCCATTAAGAGATTCATTGAGCCCTAAAGAGATAGCCATTCTCCCTCAAATCTAAAGCTCTCTTCCTCACAAGAAAGCCATTCTCTCTCATTTCTAGATCTAGAGAGAAGCTTGTTCTTGGTGAGCTCTTCAAGCTATTGCTTGATCCAAGTCTCCAACTCTTCCCTAGGCACCCATTGCTGCTCATTTCCTTGGTGCTAGGGCTTGGTGACTTCATCTTCCTCAAATCCTTCATTCCACCTATTGGGTAAGAAAAACTCAAGGTATAGGATTTTGTGGTAAGAGTATTTATTTCATTTAAACTCTTTATATTGCTTATTGGCTCTCTCGGTTGTGAGAGAAGTTTGTGATCCCGGGTTGTGGGATTCACTTTGCCATTGCATGTATGATTTGATCTTGTGAAGGTTTTTCACAAGATATTCATAGTGGAAATCTTGAGTTAGGGTTTCTAACTCAAGTATCCGGAGGGGATCCGGGTGGTTGGGACGTAGGATCACCGGGAACAAGTCGGGGAGACTTGGGTGGATCCGAACCCATTAACATCGTTTGTTAGCTTTGTTTATTTCATTGTTGTCAATCAATTTAAGCTTCCGCAAATTGATTTGGTGGTTGTTTGCAATTTAATTCGGAATTATACGCCTTATTATTTTAAAGTACTATTCACCCCCCTCTAGTACTTGTGCAGTAGCTGGTAGGGCATTACATTTGGTATCAGAGCCAGATTCTCAGCTATGTCTGCCAACGACAACAAGACCGTGCGTCCACCTTCCAACTATGACACCTTCAGGAACCGTGAAGGAGCATCTTCCGTGATGGAAGGACATTCCTCTACGAGGCCTCCATTCTTCAACGGTACCAACTACGGGTACTGGAAGTGTCGGATGGAAACCTTCCTCCGAAGTGCATCTTTATGGAGAACTACAATGAAGGAGTATATTGAACCCGAAGAAGAAGATTTTGAGAAATGGACTACCGCGGAGGTCGCCGCGGAGGTAAGCAATGCCAAGGCAATGAACGCCTTGCAATGTGCATTGGAGCCCGAGGATTTCAATAAGATATGCACATGTAAGAGTGCATATCAAATTTGGAACTCCCTCCTCATTCTACACGAAGGGACGAGTAGGGTAAGAGACTCTAAACTCGTAGTCGTAACCAAAGATTACGAAATGTTTCATATGCAACAGGGCGAGAAGATGAAAGAATATTACGCTCGTTTCGTTGATATAATAAACGAGTTAGAGGCCCTCGGCAAGATCTACACTCAAAAGGAGAAGTGCTTAAAGCTTATTGAAGGACTTCCCTCTTCTTGGGAAAAACGTACCTTCGCCATCGAGGAAGGTAATGACATGGACAAATATACCGTAGTTCAACTAATGGGTACTTTGATGTCATATGAGGTACGCAAAGATAGCAAGGTGAAGCTACAAGAAAAGATGAAGTCATATTTGAACCTAGATGCGCCTAAGAAAAAGGCGATTGCATTCAAGGCGGCTTCATCCACCTCTACCGATGATGAGAACTCGGAAGAAGAAATGGACATGGAATCCATTGCACTCATGGCAAAGAAGTTCAATCGCTTCTTCCGAAAGGGTAACTTCAAACACAAATCTAAGTTTACATCTACTAACGCCTCTCCACCTTTGTGCTTTAAATGCAATAAGCCAGGACACATCAAAGCGGATTGTCCTCAAAACAAGCAAAAGGAGAAGTGGAAGGCGCCAAAGTATGACAAGTCCAAGAAGTACACGAAAGGAAACAAGAAGGGACTTGTCGGAGCTACCTTCACCGACTCCGAGGATTCCTCAAGCGGAGAGTCGGACGATGAGCACGTGGAGCAAGCACACATGTGTTTCATGGCAAGAGAGGAGCACGATCAAGGATCCTCCTCTTCCGATGATAGTGATGAAGAAAGCGATGAGGTAACGATGGATGATCTTAGGGATGCTAACACTCAACTTTGGTCAAAATATACTAAGTTAGTAAATAGATATACTAAGGTAAAAGATGACCTAGCTAGCATTCAAACATCGCCTAAGACTATCATCACCAACAACGACACCGTTGTTGAAGAGTTAAGAAAAGAGATAGTAAATCTCAAATCTAAACTTGAACATGTTAGCATTGAGGATGCGGAAGAACATGAGATAGCGGATTTAACTTCTCAAAACTCGACTTTGAGTATTGAGAACGAGAATCTTAAATCTCGTGTTTATGTGCTCACTTCGCAAATATCCACTTTGGATACTTCCTTGCGTTCTCTCAAAGAGAAATATGAGGACACATTGGGCCGAATCAACAAATTCAACAAGGGTAAAGGCCATTTGGATAATATCCTAAAAGATTTACTTCCGGCCAAGCACCACATTGGCTTGGGGTATATGATGGGAAATTCTTCCAAGTCGGTCACTACCTTTGTTAGGCCAACTTCCGAAGCCTCAACGAGTGGGAGCAAACACTCTATTGGTAGTTCATCTACCAATGGTGCTTCCACCTCGTCCACACCCTCTTTCGGAAAGAAACCCACATTGGGTGGACCTCCAAAGAAGGGGCATGCTTATATGTACACCAATTCCATGCCACGTAGGAACACACGTCCTACTCCACCATCTCACACTTATGATGATTTTTATGCAACACATTCTCGGGCACGTGCACACCAAGTGAGACACCCTCACGCACGTGTTCCCACACATGCATATGTACACCCACCTCATCATATGAATAATTCTCGTCGTGCACCATTCCATCATGTCCCGTATGCCTATCCACAACATGCATCACGTAGAAATCAACGTCGCATGCATGCACCCAATAGGATGATGGCTCCCAAAGTTTTCACGATTTGGAGCCCAAAGGACACAAGCATGGACGAAAAACAAATATATATGAATGCTTATTTTTCGGATGTTGTGCATAGTAAGAATTATGTGGGGAAGTCTAAGTCCACTTGGACTTGGCTTCCAAAGGTCTAATCCCTTGGACCCAATGACCTTGGGTACCATGATATGAAACTTATCTATCTTTAGGTACTCAAGGAAAAGAAAAAGAAAAGGAGCAACAAATTTAAATTTAGCTCCAAAGGGAATTGGATACTCGATAGCGGGTGCTCCAAACACATGACGGGTGACGCTCGATTGCTCTCCGGAGTGGTTCCCATTGTGAATGGAAACCGCGTCGTATTTGGAGGCAACGAGAGCGGAACCATCATAGGTGTTGGTAATGTCGGTAACCCTTCTAAACCATTAATTAGTGATGTGTATCTTGTTAGTGGTTTAAATCATAATCTTATTTCAATAAGTCAACTTTGTGACAAAGGTTACAAAGTTAGCTTTGCGAAAGGATTGTGTCATATTTTAAGAAAGGATAATGAAAAATTATTATTTTCCGGAACTCGTCGTAAAGACATTTATATTTTGGATCTTCCTAAGTCATATGAACAATGTCTCGTTGCCAACACAAGTGAACAACACTTATGGCATCGACGCTTTGGACATGTGAACTTTGGAACACTATATAAGCTTTCAAAATTGAATTCTATTAAAGGTTTTCCGAAGCTTGTTTTTGAAAAGAAAAGTTTTTGTGATTGTTGTCAACGCGGCAAGCTTCCTAAATCTTCATTTAAACCTAAGAAAAGCATCTCTACAAAACGGCCACTAGAGCTATTACATCTAGATTTATTTGGGCCAACTAGAGTAGCTTCCTTAGGAAATGCAAGGTATGGACTTGTCATCGTAGATGACTATTCAAGATTTACTTGGGTATTTTTCTTGTGCAATAAAAATGAAGCTTTTGAAAACTTCACAATTTTTGTTAAGAAAGTACAAAATCTCTTAGGAAACACCATTGTCACTATTCGTAGTGATCATGGAGGTGAATTTGAGAATGAGTCTTTTGAGACATTTTGTGATGAAGTTGGTATTACTCACACCTTCTCTTTCCCTCGTGCACCGCCTCAAAATGGTGTAGTTGAGAGAAAGAATAGGACGCTAGTGGAGTGTGCTCGCACTATGCTTGATGATAGCCAACTTGGCCATCAATTTTGGGCGGAAGCGGTACACACCGCTTGCTATGTGTTTAATAGAATACTTTTGAGGCCCGGCACTAAACAAACTTGTTATGAATTGTTGTTTGGTAGGTTGCCTCAAGTTAAACATTTTCGTGTTTTTGGTTCGAAATGTTTTATTAAGAACACATATGGTAGTTTGGACAAATTCGATCCGAGATCCGATGAGGGGATTTTTGTGGGATATTCTTCGCGTAGCAAAGCCTACCGGATATTCAACAAACGAACCTCGACGATCGAGGAGTCGCTTCATGTCTCATTTAATGAAGGATTTGTTCCAACTAGAAGTTCAAATGATAATGATTCTATGGATGTTTTATGTGATTCATTTGATAATTCTAAGTCTATTGATTCTATTGAGACTAACCCGACTAATGAAGTTGTTGAGAATGTTCCAAGTGATCAAGGTATTCCCAAGCGACTTCATGTCATTCGCGACCATCCCCATGAGCAAGTAATTGGCAATATTCAAGATAGTGTCAAGACAAGATCACAAGTTCACCACTTCGCCAATTGCGCCTTTGCCTCATCAATAGAGCCAAAGAATATAGTTGAAGCATGCGAAGATAGTGCTTGGATACTTGCCATGGAGGAGGAGCTCATTCAATTCGAGAGGAATGAAGTGTGGGAGCTTGTTCCATTGCCTTCGAAGAACCACACCGTCATAGGGACAAAGTGGATTTTCAAGAACAAAACCGACGAAAACCAAGTCGTCGTCCGGAACAAAGCTCGGTTAGTAGCTCAAGGCTATCGACAAGAGGAAGGTATTGATTTCGAAGAATCCTTCGCTCCGGTAGCTAGATTAGAATCAATTAGATTACTTTTGTCTTTTGCATGCCATAAGAATTTTAAATTATTTCAAATGGATGTTAAAAGTGCTTTTTTAAACGGAGATGTCGTTGAGGAAGTTTACGTTTCTCAACCTCCGGGCTTCATAAATGAAAAATTTCCAAATCACGTTTTTAAACTAAAGAAAGCTCTTTATGGTTTGAGACAAGCTCCTCGAGCTTGGTATGATCGCCTAAAGAATTTTCTTTTGGATTTGAATTTTAAAATGGGCGAAGCCGATTCAACTCTTTTTGTTAAGCATGCGAATAATGATATTTTATTAGTACAAATTTATGTTGATGATATCATTTTCGGTGCTACTAACTTCACTCTTTGCGAAGAGTTTTCTAATGTTATGAAGGAACAATTTGAGATGAGCCACATGGGCGAACTCAAATATTTCTTAGGACTCCAAATTCGCCAAATGAACGATGCAATCTTCATCCACCAAACGAAGTACACGGTGGAGTTGCTAAAGCGATTTGGAATGGAGAATACCTCCGGGAAAAAGACTCCAATGAGCACGACTACGCATCTTGACAAGGATACGGGCGGTAAGGATGTAGACATTCGTTTATATCGAGGTATGATTGGTAGTTTGCTTTATCTTACCGCAAGTAGGCCCGATATTATGTTTGCCGTATGTATATGTGCTCGTTATCAGTCTCAACCTAAGGAGTCTCACTTAGTAGCGGTAAAGCGTATTTTTCGCTATCTAAGTTACACTTTAGATTTTGGATTACTTTATCCGAGATCTAGCACATATGAGTTAATCTCATATAGTGATGCCGATTATGCGGGATGCAAATCCGACAGGAAAAGTACTAGTGGCACTTGCCATTT
This sequence comes from Scilla litardierei, assembly GCA_030789695.1. Lineage (NCBI taxonomy): Eukaryota > Viridiplantae > Streptophyta > Magnoliopsida > Asparagales > Asparagaceae > Scilla > Scilla litardierei. The sequence goes on along the minus strand of CM061137.1, from coordinate 111,630,375 downwards.
TATAGGAAATTCTCTTGTCTCTTGGTTTTCCAAGAAGCAAAATTCCGTATCACTTTCAACCACCGAGGCGGAATATATTGCCGCCGGTGCCGCGTGTGCTCAAGTTCTTTGGATGAGACACACACTTAAAGACTTTGGTATAAATTGTGATACTTGCCCTATCATGGTTGACAACCAAAGTGCAATATGTCTTTCCAAGAACCCGGTACATCATTCCCGTTCGAAACACATAGATGTCCGCCACCACTTTTTAGATGACCATGTTGCTAAAAAGGACATCATTCTAGTGTACGTTGAAACCCAAAAGCAAATCGCCGATATTTTCACGAAACCCCTAAAGGAGGACTCCTTTGTGCGGTTGCGTCGAGAATTGGGGATTATGGGTGAATCCGAAATATAGGATTCATGTTTCATTCAATAATTTTGCATGCTATTATTCTTGACAATATCTCATTCATGCTAGAATTATTGGATTTTTCGAGAATTTTAAGTGTTATCTTAATTTTTCGTTCGATTTGTGCGTAATCGTCAAATTTCTGTTTTTCGATGTTTAATGGGGTAGTTTAGATGTCTATTGAGAGTTTTGAGATTTTTCGTCCAAGCGTATTATGGAGAGAACTTAATTTTCAAGTTTTTGACTCTTTAGTCGGTTCATGTTCAGTGACCGACCGACTAGATTGAGATCTAGTCGGTCAGTAATCGAACGCAGACCGACTAAATCTTGTCAGTCTTCTTGGATTCAGCCACTGTTTGCACCTAGTCGGTTCAAGCTCATTTACCGACCGACTAGTTTGTGAACTAGTCGGTCAGTGCTTGAACTGTGACCGACTAGTTGTGCCAGGGGCTGTTTGGTCATTTGGGAAATCGACCGACTTAAACTCAGTTTAGTCGATCGATTTCCATTCTAATCGATCGAAAACTCAGTTCACTCCGCTCAAAACCCCGACCCTTCCCCTTCCGATCGACTTCCGGCCTCTTTCCGATCATCTCCGCCGTCGCCGGCCGTCGTTCTTCCTCCTAGGGTAAACCTACCTCCTCCCTCTCCTATCTAGGGTTTCGTTTTCAGCTCTAGGGTTAGGTTTCTCTGCCTAGGGTTCTAAATTTCTTCCTCTAGGGTTTCGGATTTCTAGGGTTGTGCTAGGATTCGTTGATTTGATCTCGTGTCTTGCTTCGACTATGGCAAGAACACGCATTCCGATCCCTTCCTCTAACCCCTCTCCGATGACCGTTGATCCAACCTCTTCGGATCCCGAGCATCCAACCCCTACGAAGCGTAGAGCCAAGACCACCCATCCTTCGTCGTCTTCGCCTCCTCTCAAGAAGAAGAGGACGACGACCGCTAAACCTAAAGGTCAACCCAAACCCAAGCCCAAACCTAAGCCAAAGGCCAAATCTCTTGTCTCTCCTTCTTCGTTCCATACTCCTACCGATTCCGATACGGAGTATAATCCCGAGACCGAGACTCATAGGGAACCCTCTCCTCCTATTCATCCCGAGTCTAGCACCCACCCTCGTTCGTCTTCTCGAAAGCCTAAGGGAAAGGCTCCGATGCCGGTGGGCGGTGTCGATATTTCCTTATGTCGCGATGACCCTTTGTGTCTTGCGGCATATAACCGTATCGAACATTGTCCGCTGCTTCTGGAGCATTTCGTCCAGTTCAGCGACTTCATAGGGCTAGCTGATCTTCTGTCGTCGTCGGGTCTTCTCGATTACCTTCGATTTGACCCGAAGGCGAATCCTCGCCCCTATCCTAGATTAGTGAAGCTTTTCTATGCCAATAGGATCCGGGGTCAGTTCTATCAGACCCACTCTATTGAGACGACCGTTTTGGGGACTCCTATAGTCCTCACTGCGGAAATCTTAGGAGAGATTCTGGGTATCTCTTCGTCTGGCCTTCTTCCTTCTGATATCTCGGTAGATGATATTTCCTCTCTTGACCAGACCATCCTATCAGAGATTTTCCATCAGATTCCTCCTGCTATGATTGGCGTGCCCTCTAAATCTTTTAAGCCAAATGCTTGGGTCCTAAATTTGATTCTGAAGTCGTGCTTGCTTCCCAAGTACGGCTCCTCATCTTTGCCATCCCAGCCATTTTTGAAGCTTATCTATGCGATCTTCATGGGGAGCTCGATTAATTGGGCTCGAATTATACTCGACAAGATTGATTCTTTCGAGTGTATTCGAAAGTCCAATAAATCGGCTCATATTCCTTTTCCTTGCATGTTGACCCTCGTGTTTCGTCACTTTCGTGTCACATTGCCTCGTGACGATGAGCGTCCCCTCGGTCCTCCGCTGAATGCGACGGCCGTCAAGAAATCTCTTGCGGCGCTTCGTCACGTTCAGAGGACGACTCCTTCAGCGTCTGTCCCTGCCTCTGCCACTGCCTCTGCTTCTCCCGTTGCCACCCTTGATGACGTCGTCCGGATACTTCTTCGTCACGAGTCCCGCTTGGCTCGTACCGAGGAGGTGGTCTGCCGTATGGCACGTCAGATGGGTGTTGAGCTTCCTCCTTCCGTGTCTGAGGGAGAGGAGATGGATGAGATGGATGAGGAGGACGTTGTGGAGATCTGTCGTGCTTCGACTCGTGCCCCCAAGGGCACTTCTGCTGCTGCTGGTACTTCCACTTCTGCTCCTGGAGTTGCCACCTCTTCCGGTGTTCCAGAGCCACCTGCTGCTGACCCTGTTTCCGAGCCTGCTCATGTATCTGCTGCTGCTGCTTCTGTCGAGACTCATGCTGCTGTTGAGCCTGTTGCTGAGATCTCGACTCCAGCCCCGTCGATTCCATCTGTTGAGACGCCTCTACTCCCTGCAGATCCTGAGTCCACTCCGTCGACTGGACCCACGGACGCTGCAGATCCTGCCTCCTCCTCGTGATCGTTGTTCCGAGGACTCTCCATATACACTTTGGATGATGTATTTTAGCGAGAGTATTCTGGGTTAGGATAGGGTATGAGGATTATTATGTTTTGATGTATTTTGGATGACGTCGCTGTTGTTGTATTTTTTTTGATGATGATGATGTTGATGTATTTCTTTTTGATGATATGTAGCGCTTGACATGATGTACCTCATATATTCGATGTGATATCTTTTTGGATGTACTCATGTTGTCTATATTTATATATATGTACATCGTCGTTCACTCTGTTTTTTATTCGTCGTGCACATTTTAATATTCTTTGAATACATTTGAAATGTGATTTCGTCGCTCGACGCATGTAACCTTGGTTAAATAGATTTATATTCTATAATTGTATAGAATTGTTTTCCATGCACAAAATTAACCAAGAATATTGAATATTGAAGAGTATGTTTCTTTATTCAAGAAATGAATAAACATTTGGTATTTTTGATGATTTTGATTATCGTTGATTTTTATTGATAATGGAAAATTTGACACACCTTGTTTTGATTCCCACATTTTCCCTTGGTGTCAAGTTGGTCCATTGTTTTTGTCTACGACTCCCGATGTTGGATTTTACATTTCCTAATTGTTGTCGTTGTATGCCCCCCATTTTTTTTGGGATAATGCCAAAGGGGGAGAGATAATGATAATAAATAGGCTCAAATGAAAAATTTAACTCAATTTCCAAGAATCTAGTTTGATATGTTAGATTCAGGGGGAGTTAAGATACAAATAAGGATTTTCAAAATCCGATATTTCAAAAATAAATTCACTTTATTTATCTTACTCGTCTGATTGATGCAATTCATCTATATTCATTTTGGAATTAACGTGTCATCAATGCAGGGGGAGTAAGTATTTTACATTTGAATTATTATCTTTGATTATCATTTATGATTGGTTTGTCATCACCAAAAAGGGGGAGAATGTTGAATATTGGACTCCCCGGATTTGGTTTTGGATGATGAGCAAACATAAATAATTCATGAACTAACAATTTGTGAGCGCAGTATTGGAGATCGTCGCCAATTCCACGAGAATATTCAAAGCGACATCTCAACACTTCCAAAAGCTCGTATTCAAGCCTAAAGCTTCGTTGAAGCTCTTACAACGCTTTGGAAATAATGAAGATTCAATCGAAGCTCTCAAAGACCGTTTATTAAGGTTTTATTTATAGTCTTTTAGTTTCGATTGATAGAATGTTAAGCCTTGAGTATATCTTACGTTTCTATCTTCATTTCGCTCATTTCGTAGCTCTAGGATTCTTGCACAAGTTCACTCTATCTTCCTCGAAGCGTCGCGCTTCGATTCGGACTTTGTTGTGCATGTTAGTTGGTACAAGAACAAGTACTGACCGACTAGATCACAATCTAGTCGGTCGGCCACTGTTCTTGGACCGACTAGTTTCAGTCAGTTAAATCTTTGTTCTTTACTGTTTACAGTTAGTCGGTCTACGTTGACTCACCGACCGACTAGTTTGTGAACTAGTCGGTCAGTGATGCTTCTTTGACCGACTAGTTGCGATTTACTGTACATGCCAAATTTCTCCTAAGCTACTGTTTACCGTTAGTCGGTCTAAGAACGTTTGATGACCGACTAGTTGACAATCTAGTCGGTCAACTTTTGTTCTTGGACCGACTAAGTCAACTTGCCTTCAGACTAGTTTTCTAGGTCTGAAATTCTATCTCTTCTCAGATCTGCTCTTAGTCGGTCCATGCTTTGTGACTGACCGACTAGTTGATGAACTAGTCGGTCAGTGAATATTCTTTGACCGACTAATTCACTCAGATTTCTTTCCGTTGGAGATTGACCTAACTTATGTTTTTGGGTTCCTATAAATACGAACCTAGGTCATTTCTATCTTCAATAGAGCTGCCATTAAGAGATTCATTGAGCCCTAAAGAGATAGCCATTCTCCCTCAAATCTAAAGCTCTCTTCCTCACAAGAAAGCCATTCTCTCTCATTTCTAGATCTAGAGAGAAGCTTGTTCTTGGTGAGCTCTTCAAGCTATTGCTTGATCCAAGTCTCCAACTCTTCCCTAGGCACCCATTGCTGCTCATTTCCTTGGTGCTAGGGCTTGGTGACTTCATCTTCCTCAAATCCTTCATTCCACCTATTGGGTAAGAAAAACTCAAGGTATAGGATTTTGTGGTAAGAGTATTTATTTCATTTAAACTCTTTATATTGCTTATTGGCTCTCTCGGTTGTGAGAGAAGTTTGTGATCCCGGGTTGTGGGATTCACTTTGCCATTGCATGTATGATTTGATCTTGTGAAGGTTTTTCACAAGATATTCATAGTGGAAATCTTGAGTTAGGGTTTCTAACTCAAGTATCCGGAGGGGATCCGGGTGGTTGGGACGTAGGATCACCGGGAACAAGTCGGGGAGACTTGGGTGGATCCGAACCCATTAACATCGTTTGTTAGCTTTGTTTATTTCATTGTTGTCAATCAATTTAAGCTTCCGCAAATTGATTTGGTGGTTGTTTGCAATTTAATTCGGAATTATACGCCTTATTATTTTAAAGTACTATTCACCCCCCCTCTAGTACTTGTGCAGTAGCTGGTAGGGCATTACAGAGGTGCAGTCGGCCTAGGGTGGTCGAGGGGTTAATGGGAGGGTGCGGCTGTGTTGTCTTGGTGGAGGAGGAGGCTGGATGTATGGAGGATGGGAGGAGAGGGGGTTGCACCGGTGGTGGTTCATGTGGAGGGGTGCTGCAGGTTTTAGGGCAAGGGGGAAGCGCGTGGAGGAGGGCGACTTGCAGCTGGTCGTGGTGGTGGTTGGCCGGCAAGGAGGCTCGGAGAGAAGGAAGGCCGTGCGGTTTGGAAGTGGCGGCTAAGTTTGCAAAACCCTAGGTGATGTTTACGTTTTAAACAGAGATGATTTGCTATATGGGGGTAGAATAGGGAGTTGACTTAAGGTTGATTGGAGAGAGTGTGTGAGTGAGGGGGAGGGTGCAACTAGTGTCGCCAATAGACTAGGGAAGATATCATGTGATACGTAGGATCCCCTAGGTTTAGATCAGATTTGATTTAATTAGGTTTTGAATTGGAGATTAACTAGGGCTGATTACAGATTGAAAGTGATTGGGGTGAAAGGTCAGTCTAACGGTGTCCGAAAAATATAAGAAAAATATCAGGACGATCGTGTCGACGAGAGGATCGAGACTACGATGATCAGTCACGTGCTATGTTAACAGAAAACGGTACTAAAAATAAAAAGGTCAAACGTCGAAGTCTAAAGTTACGACATCTCTTCAATCAAAGCTGATTTGTGGGAGAACGACACATGAAATGACGTTCATAAAAAATTCCAAAAATAAATACTCTCTCTGAGGGTCACAACGGTATATAACTTCGCACGTTTGGGATACAAGAGGGGGGGCGCAATAAATACGCGTACGAAAAATAAAGTACGCGCACAAAAACACACGATCGAAAAGTGACCGTTACATCAAGTATGTTGCGGCATTGATGTGTGCTTGGGCTATGGAGTTGTGCAAGGAGATGTGGAGAGTAACTTGGATACGTAGCTTACGGCCAAGGGCTTGTAGGAGATGAAGAACTTTGGCTTAAGAGATGATAATATATATGAAGCTATTCAGAATACAACTCATGATAAAATAAGTATCACTGATTTAATACAGTGATTAAAATCAGAAAAATATCATCATTTTGTAGAGCACTAAGGTGTGATCGTCCTGGCACAAACATTTCGTCGATCTGAGCTCTGTGGAGAAAGTTATGCACTTTTTAGCGTCATCCGTCGAGCGCCTTGCAAAGTTACGACCATGAAGCTTTTCTCTAGGGTTGTGGCCGAATTTCTTTGGTTTTGTCACTCTCAAAATCTCTCTATTTGAATATGGGTTTATATATAAAAGGATGGAATATGATAGAATCAATTAAAATCCCATATTTAATGGAGATTGGAAGGAATCCTAGTTTGATTAGGATTTGAATAAATCTCTTAGGATATGGAGATTGAATATGAATGGCTATGGAATTCAATTTGTGTAGCTATATGATTTGAATTAGATCTCATTTAATCACCTTTGATTTGTATGAGATTCTCCAGATTTCTTAATCTTTGAACAAGTCTCCAATTTGCATGGCATTAGGATTTGAATGTTGCACCAATTGATTTGAATCAATTCAAATATGGATTTGAATTGATTTTCCCCTTATCTTCTCATCTTTGAATTAATCCATTTGAAGTGTGTATAGCAATTCCTCCATCACTTTTGGCTAGTCTCTCTTTGAGTATTTGTCACGCCTCGCTTCCCAAAACAACGGATGCGAAGCGTGACTAAGGCCCGCTTAGGCCGGAGCTGTGAAGCTCGGACCAAATAAGCGTCTCTGTGGTACTCCAAGACGAAGGAACAGGTCCCTGTAGGTTAGTACGAAATAACAAAAGTACTGAAAAGAAAACATTCATTTTTATTCCAAACCAATATCCAGAAAGTACTGAGAGTCCAACAAAGCCTGACGCGGCTACAACAACTGAAAAAGTAACTACTGGTGCAAGCACCCAACCTAGACAGAAATTAGATGGTGCTACGCACCCAACTAATCAGCAGTGGAAAGTCTGGAACAGCAACGTGAGGACCTCTAACTCTGATCCTCAGTGGAAAGTCTGGAACATCAACATTGGCGGTCGGGAATGGCGAACGGTGCTTGGGAAAGGCTGCAGCAGTGCGGGCTGCTATGGATGCTGCCGCTGCTGCGAGAAAAGGCTGCCGGCGAGCGGTTCTCCGACGGTCGAGGGCGCGGTGAGGCGAGTGAGAGAGTAGTCGGGGTGGTTGTCTCGACGAGTTGGCCGCCGGCGTAGGCTGAAGTGAGAGGGAGGAAGAAGAACTCGGGGGGGGGGGGGGGGGGGGGGGGTTGGTGACTTGCGGCAGCTGAGGGTAAAGCAAAACCCTAGTCTTAGGTTCTCACGTGAATGATGAAAGTTTAGGTTATAAAAATGATTTAACTTGATATATAGCTATAGGATATAGGTTAAATGAGGGAGAGTGTGTGTGATAGGAAGAGTGGAGGTAGGAAGAAAAAGTGGTGCCAAATAGTGGCAGAGGATTTACTCTTGATACGTAAGAGTATCAATAGGGATTCCTTAAGATCTGATTACAATTTGAATTTCAAATTGATTTGGGCTAGATCAACGGTTGGGATTTAATCTGGAGATATTTCTTGCTACGGGCGTCGGAAAATTAATCCGAAAATACCGGGACGATCGTGGAGACGAGATGCACGGGGCTACGGAGTCTGATCGTGTGTTACTCCTACCAAGAATTTACGTAAAATCAGAAACTGCGTTTTAAGACAAAAGACTAAAACACCCCTATCATTCCAAGTCATTTTGCGAGAAAACGAGCCGTGAAATGACGTTCCCAAAAATTACTATAAAATTCTACACTCTCATACGGTCATAACGGCATATCACATCGCATATATCGGAATCCAGAAAGTGCCAAATAAAATACGTGCATGATAAAGCACATGCGCGCAGAAAATCCATAAGGTCGGAAAGCGACCGTTACATTCTACCCCACTAAAATAAAGATTCCGTCCTCGGAATCTATAACACTAATCAGCAAACAAAGAGGGGAACCGCTCTCTCATCTCCTCCTCGCGCTCCCAAGTGGACTCTCCACGTGATCCGTGACGCCACATCACTCTCACCAGGTCGACTACCTTATTCCTCAATTGCTTCTGTCGACGGTCCAAAATCTGCATAGGTTGCTGGTCATATGTCAGGTCCGGACGAACCGTAATCTCAGAGAAATCAACCGTGTGCGACGGATCACTGACGTACCAACGTAGCTGAGATACGTGGAATACGTCGTGAACTCCCTCCAAAGATGGTGGCAGAGCAAGGCGGTAGGCCACTGCTCCCACGCGCTCCAGCACATCGAAAGGTCCAATATACCTCGGACTCACCTTTCTTCTCGAAACGAATGACTCCGCGGTTCTGAGAAATCTTCAGGAAGACGTGATCTCCAGGCTGGAACTCCAAAGGTCTCATCTTGGCATCAGCCCAATGCTTGAAGCGATCCTGCGCAACTCTGAGCTTCTCTCTGATGTCTCTCACGACATCCACAGCTTCCACTATCATCTCTGGACCCAACAGCTCCCGATCTCCGATGTCATCCCAGCTCAGTGGCGATCGACATCTCCTCCCATATAAGGCAGCAAACGGCGCCATGCCAATGCTCGCCTGGTAGCTGTTGTTATATGAAAACCCCACCAAGTGAAGATGGTCCTCCCGTGATCCCTTCAAATCAAGCGTACAAGCTCGCAGCATATCCTCTAAAATCTGGATAGTCCTCTCGGACTGGCCATCGGTCTGCGGGTGGTATGCCGTGTTGAAACTCAGACTCGTACCTAAATTCTCCTGCAAACTTCTCTAGAACTGAAATGTGAACCTCGAGTCTCTGTCAGACACGATGCTCACGGGGACTCCGTGTAAGCGTATGATCTTCTGTACGTACATGGTCTACGTCACAACCATCACAAAGAGGAAAATTTAAAGAGAAGTAAAATGAAATTTTACCTCTAGCTATTTCCTCGCTAAGACTTCCGTAGACTGGCCCACTCGGAACGGAATGAAATGCGCAGACTTAGTTAACCGATCAACGATCACCCAGACTGTGTCGTTCTGCTTCGGGGTCCGAGGTAAACCGGTCACGAAATCCATCGTGATATGTTGCCACTTCCACCTGTTGACATACGATGGTGCAATCCAGCCATACGATGGTGCTCAGCCTTCACCTGTTGACATATTAAACACTTGGCAACGCTCCGTGCCACACTTCTCTTCATGCCAATCCACCAGTAATTCAGACGGAGGTCCTTATACATCTTGGTGCTTCCAGGATGTATAGAATAAGGCGAGCTATGAGCCTCGCTCAAAAGCTCCTCCCGAACATCACCTACAGGTACGCAGAGCCTATTGCCGTACCGCAGCAAACCATCCTCATGAATCACGAACTCCATCCGTAGTCCAGCTTCAACCTGCCTCCTGATCCTCTGTAGGTTCGGATCTCATTCCTGTGCTGCCTTGATCCGATCCACGATCGTGGATTGAATCTACAAATTCATGAATGAAAGAACCACACCAGGTAGGACGACCCCCTAGATCCATCTCTCAGCTCCTGTTGTATCCTCCAGTCGGCAGTATGCGTCATCGTAGTAGGAAGTCTACTCAACGCATCAGGCACTACGTTCACCTTCCCCGGGTGATACTGCAAGTCTATCTCATAGTCAGCCATGAGCTCTAACCATCGTCTCTGCCGCATGTTGAGCTCCTTCTACGTAAAGATGTACTTCAAGCTTTTGTGATCAGTGAAAATCTTCACGCTCTCACTCAACAAGAATTGCCTCCAGAACTTCAGTGCAAAAATCACTGCTGCCAACTCCCGATCGTGCGTCGGGTAATTCTTCTCATGAGTCCTCAATTGACGAGAAGCGTACGCGACCACGTGGCCATGCTGATGCAAGACGCATCCTAGGCCCTTCCCTGATGCATCACAATATACTTCGAAGCCTTCGCTCCGATCCGATACCGCCAAAACCGGTGCTGAAAGTCAACCTCGTATTCAAGATACTGAAGGCCTCCTCACAAGCTTCTGACCAAAGAAACTCTACTTCCTTCCTCGTCAGCTTCGTCATCGTCTTACGATCTTCGAAAACTCGAACTTAAGATGGCCTGGAATCTGAATGCCACCTTCTCACTGTGGCATTCAAACAGAGCGTGGAAGTCTCCCAGCAATTTGATGCCAAGAACGACATCGAAAAAGCGGTAGATCATGGACAATGAAATCTAATATTTCATGTCCACGGGCCACCAAAGGGATCGATCAACAACCCAGATTCACTGTCACCACTCCGTTCCCTGTGGCGATATCCCAACACTTAGGAAGTGTATGGGTGGGAATAGAGTGCCATGTTACAACTCCCGAGATATGATGCACATGGATGCACCGGATTCGAACAAGGCCAAGACCGGGTGAGAGGACACTAGAATGGTGCCTAGGATATGAAAGAACTACGGTCAAACCAAGCTACTCTAACAAACAAGGCAAACAAACAAAGCTAACAATAAGATCTATACTATGAAATGAAAGACTAGATCCGAAGTAATACCTGCAATAACTCCATCCAGCTCATCTGTCTCACCGGCTGTCATAGTGTACGCCAGCTTCCGGAGTTACATTGCCTGCCGAAACATCTGCTCCTGTGGGACCAAGGGTGGTCCACGGACATCAGCTCCTCTCTGAAACGGGGCAGGCGCACTACTCTGCACTGAAACTGGTGCTCCGCTCTCCACATGGAGATACCTCGGGCAATCTCTAGTGACGTGTTTGGCAGCTCCACATGCCAGATACAAACCCAGCTTCTTCCTACAATTAGCCTGAACATGCCCCGGCTTGCCGCAGAAGTGGCATGGGCCCTTGTTCTGACTCTGCACGGGTGCTCTAGGCCTCTTGAAGGGCACTGCCTGAACTAGTCTCACTGCAGGTCTAGCTGCTGGCCTGAACTGCTCTGCTGGTCGGTTCCCTCGCAGTGGCGATGGTGGTGTAGTCGGAGGAGCCTGGGCAGCACGGGCAATCTGATGTGCCTGTTTGACCAATCGATACTGCACATCTAACATCTCTCTCATTACGTCCAGTAATTGGCGAAACTCACCACCTCGACCGTTCATGGTCCCGTCAGCTGAAGGTCCAATTCGAGCTTCACGTCCTCCCACCATCCTAACGACAGGAAAGACACAACTTAGACTCGCACATATTACTGGATAAAAAATGAATGTTAATACTTCTATCGTTCCGAACCTTTTTGCAGAAAAGGACCTGCATGGGCCACCACTAAAACTTGTCACGCCCCGCTTCCCAAAACAACGGATGCGAAGCGTGACTAAGGCCCGCTTAGGCCGGAGCTGTGAAGCTCGGACCCAATAAGCGTTTGTGTGGTACTCCAAGACGAAGGAATAGGTCCCTGCAGGTTAGTACGGAACAACAAAAGTACTGAAAAGAAAACATTCATTTTTATTCCAAACCAATATCCAGAAAGTACTGAGAGTCCAACAAAGCCTGACTTGGCTACAACAACTGAAAAAGTAACTACTGGTGCAAGCACCCAACCTAGACAGAAATTAGATGGTGCTACGCACCCAACTAATCAGCAGTGGAAAGTCTGGAACAGCGACGTGAGGACCTCTAACTCTGATCCTCCTCGGGCACATACTCTGGATCGACGTCCTCCGGCTCTACGTCCTCTGGTAGCTCTGCCTCGTCAACATACTCTGGCTCCACACCTGACGTACATCACCCAAAAGAAAGGAACTGTACGTCAGGTAAAGTCTACAAAAAGGGTCAGACTCTACTGCAAGTGTACCGAACTATTAAACAACAGTTTACTGGTTGATTAGCATGCTGGGGTTATAACAGAGTATCAAAAGGAAGTAAACGCAGCGGGAAAGTAAAGCGTAGCAAGCAGTAGTCAAAGCGTGTGCTACCGACTACGGGACTAACCTAAATGGGTCGTGACAAGATGTGACAAGACAAGCAAGATAGGACAAGACATGACAAGACAAGACACGTGTGACTCGAAGGGTTCACGCCTTACGGTTCGAGGGGGATCAGACCCTCTCCCCATGTGCACGCTCAACACTACCCCAACCCCAGTGCTCAAGACAAGACAAGTCCGTACAAGGGATCACTTGGAGAGTGCCCTATTGCCCGCAGGCTGTGTATCCGTACAAGGGATCCCTCACCCACTGGTGAGTGCCATATTACCAGCAGGCTGTGTATCTGTACAAGGGATCACCCACCCACTGGTGAGTGCCCTATTGCCCGCAGGCTGTGTATCCGTACAAGGGATCACTTACCCACTGGGGAGTGCCCTATTGCCTGCAGGCTGTGTATCAGTACAAGGGATCACTCGGAGAGTGCCATATTGCCCGCAGGCTGTGTATGACAAGACACGACATGACAAGTCAGGGGTGGTTCTTCTAGGGGGTCCACACGCACGCACACACAGGAAAACCCTAAGGTGTCAAAAGTTGTTCCTGTTGCGCTTAGACTTCGTCGTCAAGTCTAAGCTGTCAAGGGGCGTCCCGGACGCTATCATTTCACGACTGGTTCTCTTTGTTCACATTCTAACAGTTCTAAAAATCTAAGGCCTGAACACGGCCGAATGTGCAAGTAGTACACTTTCACCACTGTGGCGAGCGTGTCGTCCGTCCGGAGCGTCCCGTCCAAGCGTCGCGTCCTCGGTAGTCTGTCTGAAATAGGGTCACGACGACGGTGTTAGGTCGCGTTTTTCAATAAGTCCTATTAGGGTCTGTTTCTAGATTGGCGGGACTACCCTATTCGTCAAAAGTCACATTTTGGTGTTTCGTTCAGCCTAGATCGACTTCTACCCTATGTGCATAGAAAAGTTGTCCGATTGTCGATCTTCCTACGGTGGGCAATCATTTTACAGGTGCTGAAAGTAAATTTAGTTATAGTTATCAAATTTTAGTTTAGGGTTTGATTTTGCTATGGTGTGGGTTTGCTACGAGTTAGGGAACCAACCTCTCCGGTGTTTGACGTAGAACGGAAGCAGGGTCTGAACAGTGGAAGCTCTTCGTCGTCTACGGTGTCTCGGCTACGGGTAGCATAGCCAGACATGTTCTGGCAGTGAAACGGAAGTGAAGGCAGCGAGCGGGGAAAACAGACAGCGAAGACGAGCCCGGTAGCGGTCCGTAGGAGGTGTTAGCGGCGTCGAGGGGCTGCAGAATAGCGAGCAAGGAGGAACCAAGGTCACGGGGACCAAAAAAGCGGGCACAGAAGCGAGCACGGACACGTACGACGACACGATGTCGCTGAAACACCGGTCGTGAGCTTCCGTCGGCCTGAGGAAGCTGTCGAAGGGGTTTTCGACCGGGGGAATGATCGGCCGTGACCTGAGGAGATCACGGCGGCGCCTGCTGTGGTGCGGCGTCGGAAAAACACAGCAAGAGCCGCTCAGGCTGCTGCTCTTCATGGTTGCTGCGAGGAAGACAGCCCGACAGGGGCTCTCGGCGGTGTGGGCGGCGCTGGGAGCGACAGCAGCGACGACGGGGTCTCGCAGGCGGTCGGTGGCGGCTGCGTGGCGGTCGGGAGTGGCGAACGGTGCTTGGGAGAGGCTGCAGCAGCGCGGGCTACTGTGGATGCTGCTGCTGCTGCGAGAAAAGGCTGCCGGCGAGCGGTTCTCCGACGGTCGAGGGCGCGGTGAGGCGAGTGCGAGAGTGGTCGGGGTGGTTGTCTCGACGAGTTGGCCGCTGGCGTGGGCTGAAGTGAGAGGGAGGAAGAAGAACTCGGGGGGAGGGGTTGGTGACTTGCGGCAGCTGAGGGTAAAGAAAAACCCTAGTCTTAGGTTCTCACGTGAATGATGAAAGTTTAGGTTATAAAAATGATTTAACTTGATATATAGCTATAGGATATAGGTTAAATGAGGGAGAGTGTGTGTGATAGGAAGAGTGGAGGTAGGAAGAAAAAGTGGTGCCAAATAGTGGCAGAGGATTTACTCTTGATACGTAAGAGTATCAATAGGGATTCCTTAAGATCTGATTACAATTTGAATTTCAAATTGATTTGGGCTAGATCAACGGTTGGGATTTAATCTGGAGATATCTCTTGCTACGGGCGTCGGAAAATTAATCCGAAAATACCGAGACGATCGTGGAGACGAGACGCACAGGGCTACGGAGTCTGATCGTGTGTTACGCCTACCAAAAATTTATGTAAAATCGAAAACTGCGTTTTAAGATAAAAGACTAAAACGCCCCTATCATTCCAAGTCATTTTGCGAGAAAACGAGCCGTGAAATGACGTTCCCAAAAATTACTATAAAATTCTACACTCTCATACGGTCATAAAGGCATATCACATTACATATATCGGAATCCAGAAAGTGACATATAAAATACGTGCACGATAAAGCACGTGCGCGCAGAAATCCATAAGGTCGGAAAGCGACCGTTACAGTATTCACGAGAATGCCATTCCTGAGAACACTTAGCACACACATTAAATCGTCCACACACGTTTGTTATCATCAAACACGAAGTCATCGATCGTTGTATCCAACTGCATGTTGTGTCCAATAAACATAAGAAGAAAGGGCATTTTAATGCCTTAACTTTTATAATCATACAAAGTTTAATTCTTTCCGTGACTTCTAATGCATGTGTGTTAGATACCGGTGCAGGCTCTCACATATGTAACCAGTTACAAGGAATGAGAATTAAAAGAAGGCTCGAAGAGAATGAGGTCGTTCTCCAGGTCGGCAACGCAGCAAATGTTGCTGTTGTAGCCATGGGAGATGTCAACCACACATTGGCAAATGGAAATTACTTGCTTCTGAAGCAATGTTACTATATCCCAAATTTCCTATGCAATATTATCTCCATCTCGACTTTGGCCAGAGGAGGTTATAATTTTACTATCAACAAAAATGTTATGAACATTTTGTTTGATAGTAAGTTGCTAGGTTTTGGGACCCTAAACAATGGTGTATACACTTTGAGTAATGAAGTTGTATTAAATGTTAATACACGAAAACGTAAGGAATCTGGTTATAATGGAACCTATCTTTGGCACTGTAGACTAGGCCATATCGAAGAGAAGAGACATATCAATTTCCATAAAGAGGGTGTCCTTGGGCCTCTCGAATTATGAGTCATATGACACTTGTGAGTCTTGCCTCAAAGGTAAGACAGCCAAAACTCCTTTTGTAAGCCAAGTGGAGAAAGTTTTGAACTCTTGGGTTTAGTACATTCTGATGTATGTGGACCTATGTCTACATTAGCCAAAGGAGGACATTCGTATTTTGTTACATTTACTGATGATCACTCTAGGTTTGGACATGTGTTCTTGACGAAACACAAATCCAAAACATTTTAGTGATTCATTGAGTACCGTAACGAAGGTGAAAAACAGACTGGCAAAAGTATGAAAATCCTTTGATCTGATCGAGGAGGAGAATACTTGAGCCATGATTTCCTTACAAATTTAAAAGAGAATGTGGTTCTCTCTCAGGTCACACCTCCTTATACGCCTCAGTATAACGATGTATCCGAGAGAAGGAATCACACTTTGTTGGACATGGTGCGATCCATGATAAGTGATGTTGAGTTGCCTACCTACCTCTGGGGCTATGCTCTAGAGACTGCTGCCTATATTCTTAACAACGTTCCGTCAAAATCTGTGCCGACAACTCAATATCAGATATGGAGTGGCAAGAAACTCCACATTAACCATTTAAGGGTATGGGGTTGTCCTGCATATGTCAACATGCATAATCCAGACAAACTGGAAGATAGATATGTCTTGTGTAAATTCATTGGATACTTGACCAACACCCCGTTTACGGTTTGGGCGCAGTGTCGTTTTACCGCAAGGGCACGGTTAATGTAGGGTGCGGGTTTATAGAACTCAGGGAGGTGGATGGCTTGAATGGCTACTAGCCTCGCCTAGGTTGTGTGATAGCTACGCGGATAATATGCGTGAGTAGTGAATAAATAAAATAAATAAATAAAAAGACAAGAAATGAATCCCCGCTAATATGGGCTAGAGCACTCATGAACTTGGCATTCGACTTGACCCAGGGTGAGACATTGCCCCTAAAGGTGGTACCTAGTGTCCCATGGGCCCGATATTCCGGTCGATGCCCAGTACGCTAGGTCTACCAGGTTTCGGACGGTGGGCATTCCCATGTCCATTAACACCTCCCGCAACCAGGAGCATTAAGGCCACAATGATAACTCCCACATTTCGTCCAAGCCGTTCCCACGCACGAGGGATCAATGTCAACGCTAGGGGCGTGAGCTGTGGCTAGGGAGTCAACCACCAAGTTTATTCTCCCTTGGCCCGATGGTCAAAGGCGGTCTTTCTTCCGCCAATGAAAATAAAACGCCCCCGCGTAACCCTAATGGCCAAATAGGTCGAATGTGATTTGTACCAATACATCAAGCGGGTCATGACTGGACAAGACTCCGGAGGCCAACCCCCAACTGGTCGCTTCAAAATGTAACCCTAGAGCACAACCTAGTATGGCGCAAATTACACGGAGATAAATCCCCGGCAACGGCGCCAAAAACTTGGTCGGCCCCGGATATACACCCGGAGAACGATTGTAGTTTTACCACAAGCGCACGGTCAAGTGGCGAGCGGGTATCGAACACGAGGAGGTGGTGTTGGTTCCAATCTATCCTAGGTTGGCTCGACTACGAATGCTTTATTGGTGGAGATGGGTATGGTATGGTGTAATGACAATGGTGATGGATGTCGGTGTCGGTGATAAAGAAGTCGGTCAAATATCGATTCAAATACAATATAATAAAAGTGTCTAGGGCTACGGAATCCCCACTACAGATCGTCATACATCATTGTAAATAGTGAATCTCAATATTACTAGGCTTGTGTTGGGGTGAACTAGTCATAACTGAATAGAGAACCAAGCTCACGCTCTCGCGCTATTGCCGGTCTATAGCAACCTAGGATAGGGCCCAATCTCTTGCAAACCCTAGCCTAAGCCACTAGCATTAGGATCGACATCATCGTTCAATCGCCCCTCGAGCCCACTCTCGTGCAAACTCGAGTTACGATCTAGGTTGTGATAGTTCGTATTTGTCCAATCTCTTGCAAACGAATATGGGTATAGATTTATAATAAAAATCCTAGCTTTGGTCCAATCTCTTACAAACCAAGTCTAGAGAATCTCAGTTATAAACCTAAATCGAATATCTAGGCCTTCCCATCGATTAGAATCCAATCTCTTGCCAACCCCAATCGATGGAAATCCCTAGCTATCCGTAATAAATCGATCACAACCTAACCTCCTAGCAATTCTAGCAATTTAGAAATTCATTCATCACAAATCTGAAATTAGATCCATAGGGTTCATCCCCATGCCCTAGAACAACAAATCTACTCAAGCATAGCAATAACATTATGAGAATCAATAAAAATCATTGCTTACATACAAAAAGATAGAAAAACAAAGATTCAAATAACAAGAACAAAATACTTAGCTTTGATGAAGATCTTCAATCCAAATACAAGCTTTTAGATCCAAGAGGGGGCCTAGGGCATGGCCTAACCTCTAAAATAGAGTCTAAGAAAACATGTTGGGAACCCATCTAATGGTGGCTACAAACCCCGTATATAATCTCCCAAAATCCTAGCAAAAACCCCTAGAAAACCCCTCAAAATCGTGCCCAAAAACAGCCCAAACCGCAACTTAAAATCTGGGCTCGCCGCCGACTCGGCCGAGTGAAACATGTGACTCGGCCGAGTGGAAATTCCAGCACTGCAGCGTCAACTTGAAGAAATTCTCCAGATTTCATCCGACCTCCGATTGGCACGTTCTTGGCGGTGTTGGAACCGTCATGAAGTCTAATATCCATAAAAAATATGAGAAAAATACTTTTATTGATGGAATGATAGAAAATTTCAAAAGAGTGAACAGTTGTCTGAAAATCCGGGCGCTGCGTGTCCTCGGCGTCACTCGGCCGAGTGGTCTTCTTGCTCAGTCGAGTGGGCTTCTCTACTCGACCGAGTGACAGACCTTGTAAAATTCCAGTAAGTCGGGGGGTCTTGGGGGGTCTGTCTTCGGAGGTGACTCGGCCGAGTGGCTTTACTCGCTCGGTCGAGGGACATTCGGTACTCGGCCGAGTCGGAACCCTCAATCGCCTGACGGATTCCAGTAAGTCAGCTCCTTCGATGGGTGGATTTTCCCGTGCCACTAGGGCGAGGGGATCTCCATACTCAGCCAAGTGGACTATCGTCACTCGGCCGAGTGCACGCTGATTTCCTTCTGTGGTGCGTGTCCGGTCTGGTCGGCCGAGTGGTCTTCTTGCTCGGCCGAGTGAATGCTTCACTTGGCCGAGTGACATGCTGTAGATGTCCAATCTTCATCATTTCGCCTCCTCGTCGCTCCTACAGAGTTCCTTCTTCTTCCACCCATCTTCCACCGTCGTTAGCTCCTTGATAGAGCCATGGGCGAGGCTCCGGTACATCTGCAAGTCCTTTAAGCTCATTTTGTTCCCGATTGCTCCATATTTCCTGAAATTCGACAAAAACAAGAAATAGTGAAAAGTAACGCAATATCATCGAATACTCGTGAAAATCGCAATATGAGCAATCGAAATGGCGTGAAAACATGCAGAAAAAGGTGTAAAATATGGACCGATCACCAACTCCATCTAGTGGGTTGTCATACGAATTGGTCTCAGATTGCTAGACATCCCATTGACACATTCCAACAAACACATGTGTCATGCCCCGCTTCCTATAAACGGAAGGCGAGGCGTGATGAGGTCCACTCAGACTTGGAGCTGTGAGGCTACAAGTCTGATAAGCGTCTGAAAAAAGACACTTCAAATATCCAGGTCCTTGCAACCACGAAGCGAGACAAAGATAATAATAATTTAAGCAGAAAAAACTCCACCAATAACATCCACATTATTCCAACATTCAGAGGCAAGTTGTAAAGGAAAGTACAAGAGTCTGAAAAGAGGCCTAAAGCATGGCCAACATAATACATAACATCAACAAGAAAAGAGAGGTGCTACGCATCGACAGCCTAACAGCGACTAAGCAGAAAACAACAACAGCAAGAAGGAGCTCTAGGACTGGTCTCCAAAGTCCTCAAACTCAACACCTGCAACCTGTTTGTCCTCGACATCCAACTCTGGCTCACAATCTAACATGTGACACCCAAAAGAGAAAAGAGGCACATGTCAGCAAGTCTACTAGAGACTTGTGCAAGGAAACTAAAAGAAAGGAAACAACCTAGCAGTTCTAAAATATGCGATGACATGGCAGGTTAAAGCATGGATGCAACAAGTAAGAAAGTGCAACAAGTATGATATGGTAACAAGTATAACATGGCAACAAGTATAACATGGCATGGGTAGCAAAGCTACTAAAACGTTCACACGGATTTTACAAGTCAAGTAAACATATTGTGCTCAGAGTTTATGCCTTACAGCTGAAGTGGCTATACGGGCACACTTCTACGCTGAGTGGTCGCTTAACCCTACCCCTCCACGTGTAATCGGGCATCGGCTTTTGACCAACACATGTATTCCGCTTCTGGATCACGAGCCAGGAAGTGTATTTGGCATAGGGTTGTGCCTGCTACGCAGGTGCCTAGCCTCAACAAGTTGGGCATTGGCTTTTAACCAACACATGTAGCCCGCTTCTGGATCACGAGCCAGGAAGTGTATTTGGCATAGGGTTGTGCCTGCTACGTAGGTTCCTAGCCTCAACAAGTCGGGCATTGGCTTTTGACCAACACATGTAGCCCGCTTCTGGATCACGAGCCAGGAAGTGTATTTGGCATAGGGTTGTGCCTGCTACGTAGGTGCCTAGCCTCAACAAGCAAGTACAAGTAGCATGTGCTACGAATGCAACATTCAAGCATGGATTGACATCAGGATGCATCGCATGGCATGGGTACAATTACTGTGCATACAGATAAGGAAATTAAACGTGACAGGCATGGCAGCGCAAAAGTAAAGAGCGTACAGATATGGAAATTAAACATGTCAGGCAAACATGCATGAGTGACATGGCAGGGTGACAGATCTAGCTTCGTTGTTAAGCTCGATCTTAAAGTTGCTTCTAGGCGATTTATCATTTCGTCGCCTAGTCTCTTTTACGCTAAAAACGGAGAATGGCCTAAAACACAAGTTTGGTAAGTTTCACTTGCCTGAAATACGTGCTGGTATCACAATTCTCAAGTCCAATCACAGATTCACCAAGTCCAGAGCTCCCACGCTCAGTCCAATAATCAGCCTATAGTCCCGTATTATTAAGTTGGATTAGTGAGTTACAAAGCAGTAAAAATTATCGTTTTTAATCTCGTATTAACATGCGATGGTTGGGGTTCCTACAGTTAGCAATTTACCCTCACACGACGAGAGAGCTACACTGACGTTGGGTAGCGACGTCAGGGGTTGGATTCCGGTATCGTGCCAGGTAACGGCGTCGGCTCGGAAAGGTAACAGGTCGCGAAGAAAAAAAACGTATTATATCTGCGACATCGGAGATGTGATATTAAGTTAAAAGTGCTAAATCAATAAGGTTAATCACTAACTCAATTAGTTAAACACCTATATATATATAAACTTACTGTTTATAAAACTACTATATGAAATACTACTATCCTTATACAGTCTGGGTATATATCTTTATACACACACACACACACACACACACACACACACACACACACACACACACACTATAAAGCATGAATAATTTAAATTTTGTCCCAGTCAGCAGTCCAGTCATATTGCTTTGTCCCAGTCAGCAGTCCAAACTTGCATGTAATTTTAACTCTTTTGAATTTGAAGTGAATTTGAAGGATATTTGAATGAAATTGAACTTAGTTGAATTTGAAATGAATTTGACATCATTTGAAGAACCCTCCACACGTTGGCATCTGGTGTGAAATTTGGAGGGAAACTTAGGAGGGAAAGTGTATGGAGGGAAAATTAGGGGGAAATTGGTGATGTGATCAAATATTTGATCACATCAGAGCCATCAGAGAAATGAATTAGAACCGGAGCTTGGAGGGAATTTGGAGAGAACAACGTTGCCATCTACCTCATCTTCAACCTCCATTCATCACGTTGCCATCTTGATCCATCCCGATAATCCTCTTCCACCACGCAAAGCCAACACAACTGCAGCCGTAATCATCTTCCTCGCATTGCAATCTTGAGTTCGCTTGGAGGGAATTACTTTGGAGAGGGAATTTAGGTAATCATCTTCCTCACGTTGCCATTTTTTCATGTTTTTGCAACATTTTCTTTTCGAATTTTTCTCACGTTAGCCAATTTTTTTGGTCGTTTCAGATTTTTGCAAGGTTGCTGGGTGTGTTTAACTGGGATCTTCAAAAGTTCACGTTGGTGATTTGAACCCTTCATGCAACATCAGGTGAATATGTGAATGAAGTAAATCAAAATTTCAAATTTGATTTGTGATTTTTGATTTTTGACTGCGTTCATAATTTTAGTTGATTTCAAATTTTGTGAATATACACTCAAACTGAAAATTTGACAATTTTGAGTTTATCAGTTTGAGTTGATAATTTTTGAATCTGTGAATATTCACAAAATTTTTGAATGAAGTATATTCCTGATTTTGATTTTAGAAAACTGTGAAATCTGTTTGAGTTGTATGAAATCCTGATAATTTGAAGTATATTCCTGATTTCTAACATTCAAATCTGTGAATATATCACTGAAGTTTGAGTATATTCTGTGATTTCTAAATCCTGTTAATGAAGTATATTCTGTGATTTCTAAATCCTGTTAATTTGAAGTATATTCCTGATTTCTAAAATTTTGATTTTATCATTTTGAGTTGTATATCAGAATTTTGTGAATATACTTCAAATATCTTGAATATACTTCATCTAAAATTCAAATTTCTAATATACTTCAAATATTTTAATTTGAAGTATAATTCAAATCGTGATAATTCAAATCTTGATATCCTGATTTCTAACATATCTTGAATATACTATGAAATTGATTGAAGTATAATCATGATGATTTCAAATTTTCAAATTCGTTTACAAAATTTTCACAAAATCAAAAAATTTTGAATGTACTTCACAGATTTCAAAATCTGTGAATGATTTGCAATTCACAGGATATCAAGATTTTTGATACTTCAACTCAAGATATAACAGATTTCACTCATCAAATTTGAAATTGATACTTCATTCACAGATTTCACTCATCAGAGTTATATCAAATGTTTGAATGAAGTGAAATTTTTTGAATGACGTATCAATTTCCTGTGAATGAATTTGAAATCAAAAATCAGATTTGAATACTCATTGTTACTCGATACTTCATTCAAATTAATGAGTATAACTCTGATTTTTGATACTTCTTCAACTCAAGATATAACAGATTTCACTCATCAAATTTGAAATTGATACTTCATTCACAGATTTCACTCATCAGAGTTATATCAAATGTTTGAATGAAGTGAAATTTTTTGAATGACGTATCAATTTCCTGTGAATGAATTTGAAATCAATAATCAGATTTGAATACTCATTGTTACTTGATACTTCATTCAAATTAATGAGTATAACTCTGATTTTTGATACTTCATTCACAGATTGGAAATTTGAATACTCATTTGAATACTTCATTTTCATTAATCAGTTATATCATTCAATCAGAGTTATATCATTCAAAAATCAGATTTGAAAATGAGTATTCAAATTTGAAATCAAAAATCTGTGAATGAAGTATCAAAAATCAGAGTTATATCATTCAATTTTGATGAGTGAAAATTTTTAAATTCACAGAGTTATATCAAATGTTATTCAAAGGTGATGATTTCAAATTCAACAATAATAATTCACAGTTTGAAAGGTGAATGATAATCATTCAAGTTAATGTATCATGATTTCAAATTTTGCAAATATGTTGATCAAAAACTGAGCTATCCAAATGATTTCAAATTTTCAGTTTAAAAATCAAAAAATTTCAGTTGATTTTCAGTTTAAACTTAATCAAATCAATTTCAACATCAGGATATCTCAGCGAATGAAGTATCAATTTCTGTAATAAGTTTGAGTGTAAAAGAAGTATCAAATGAGTTCACATTGCTGAGATGTCAACTGAAAATGTGAAAGAATTTGTAACTGAAGTTCACATTGTTGAATAAATTTGTAGTATCAACTAAACTCATTTGAATTTGTTGAATTGAACACATTGTTGAATGAATTCAACTGAGCTATCTCATTTATATCAACTGATACACATTGTTGAAATCAACTCATTGTTAATATCAACAACAATGTTGAGATGGGTAATTTTTGAGAATTTCTATGAATATGTGAATGAATTTGATACTTCATTCATAGGATATCAAATTTTTGACTGAGTTGATAATTTTTGTGAATCTGTGAATGAAGTATATCAAATTTCTGAATTCTCAGGAAGATGAAAACCAATCATGATTTCAAATTTTGCAAATCTGTTGATCAAAAACTGAGATATCCTGATGATTTCAAATTTTCAGTTTTTAAAATCAAAAAATTTCAATTGATTTTCATTTTAAACTCAATCAAATCAATTTCAACATTAGGATATCTCAGTGAATGAAGTTTCAATTTCTGAAATAAGTTTGAGTGTAAAAGAAGTATCAAATGAGTTCACATTGTTGAGATGAATTTGTAATATCAACTAAACTCATTTGAATTTGTTGAATTGAACACATTGTTGAACGAATTTAACTGAGATATCTCATTTATATCAACTGATACAGATTGTTGAAATCAACTCATTGTTAATATCAACAACATTGTTGATATCAAATATTTACACATTGTTGCGATATCTCATTGTTTACATTGTTGAAGTTCACAAATTCATTTACAAATTCAAAAGAGTTCACATTGTTTACAAATTCCTTCACATTGTTGAGATATCTCAATGAAGTATCAAATTCACTGAATGAAGTATCAAATTCACAGGATATCTGAGAACTCATTTGAAGAACTCATTTGAAGAAATTTGATACTTCATTCATTCACATTCAGAAATTGGAGGGAAAATTTGTATCAACTTCATTGAATTTGAGTACAGAATGCTACAGCATATCAAATTTTCGTTCATTGAATTTCAACTGCTACATAATATCAAACTTCATTGAATTTTGTACTCAAACTTCAGTGAATATCAAATGCTACAAAATATCAAACTTCATTGAATATCAAACTTCATAGAATATCAAATGCTACAGAATATCAAACTTCATTGCATTTCTGATTGGATATTCTGTAGCATTTGATAATGTATATCAAATTTTGAATTCACAGAATTTTGAATGAGTTGATAATTTTTGAATGAATTCTCAGGATATCTCAATGAATTTTTGAATGAAGTATCAATTTCATCATCAGGATATTTCAGTTTAAACTCAATCAAAAATTTCAACATCAGGGTTCCTCCATCCCCATAATTTTTGAATACAATTATCAAATGCTACAGAATATTCAGGATACCCAAATATAATGTTTGAATACTCAAAGATTATAGCAAGTCAATTTGAGTGCATATCCAGTTTTCAAATTCAAATTCTGTAGTAAAGATTGACGGGGCTAACTCTGGTTATAGGATAACTCATGTGTGAATGAAAAAGCAAGTTAATGTACTCAATTTTCAGATTTTGAACTCTTGTGTGGATCATGACCCTTTCATTTTTAACAAAGTGGTCAAGTTAATGTACTCAAGTTAATATACTCAGATTTTGGAACTTGAACTCAATTCAAAAGTTTCACTTTTCAGATAAAGCAAGTTTCAAAAATCATGGCATTCAGATTTTCAATTTTCAACTTACATTTTTTGGACTTACATTTTTGAGTTATCAACATTATTTGAAACAAATGCTTTGAGTTGATAAGTATGACCCATTGGAACTTACATATATTTTTGATCGTACATGTTTGAGTTACCGATTTCCAATTTGCAGTGTACTTCAGTCCTATTATTTTTAGTTTCTGCTTTGAATTAAGTACTCACATTTCCAATTTCCTATTTGCAGGGTACTTCCAATTTGCAGGGTACTTTATTTCCAATTTGCATAATTTTCTGGTGTATGCTTTGAATAGAAATCAGGTACTTCAGTCCTATTCCAAGTTACGTGAGAACCTATAATTATGACCCATTCTACTGTATGCTTTGAATATGTAAGTTCAACCAAAAATTATATGCTTTGAGTTGATAAAAACATTTTTTTGACAAGAGTTCTTGAAATAAATGTTGTTGCATTTGGAGAATTTACTGGTACGATTTGATAAAATGGTGTGCGTATGCATTTTAGCAACAATAGGTGGAGCAGTTGGAAATTATAGTTACGGTGTTTATAAGTTCTTTTTGAAACATTTTTTGAAAAATTATATTACAGGTTTTATTGATGTTGATAGCACACTGGGATTTTTGATGTTTTTTAATGTTATTACAATTTATATGCAAAAAATGTGCATCCTGAGACATATATATATTCTGTTTCTATTCTATAAAGCATGAATAATTTGAATTTTGTCCCAGTCATCAGTCCAGTCATACTGCTTTGTCCCAGTCTGCATGTAATTTGAACTCTTATGAATTTGACTTGAATTTGAATGAAATATTAATGAAATTGAACTCAGTGAATGAAATTTGAATGAAATTGAACTCCATTTGAAGAACCCTCAACCGGTTGGCTGAATTGGAGGGAAACTTAGGGGGGAATTGGTGATGTGATCAAATTATTTGATCACATCAGAGCCATCTCCCTCACGTTTCCATCTAACCGGAGCTTGAAGGGAATTAATTTGGAGAGGGAATTAATTTGGAGAGTACAACGAGGGAAGTTGGAGAGAACAACGTTGCCATCTTGGGATACTCCAAATACTCAGTAACAATAAGTTTAGCATTTGAGCTCAATACCCCAAATTGGGATACTCCAAATACTCCATTTTGGGAGGACATGGAGTATTTTACAATTGCAGTTTAAAAATTATTTGGAGTATTGGGAGTATTTGGAATATTGAGCTCCAAATACTCCATTTTGGGAGCTCAATCCTCTATTTTGGGATACTCCAAATACTCCAAATACTCCAGCCACTGAGTATAATTTGAGTATTGACAGGATCAATTAGAAAAACAATATAATTTGAGTATTGACAGGAAACTGCAAAATTAGAGTTGTTGATAAAATTCCTTATGCTTGGTTAGAAATTGTATCAAAATATGAATATGCTAATTGTATCAACACATCCTGTCATTTGCATATTTTGCTATTTGGATTAGGGTCCTGATGCCCAGAAACTGAGCAAATGAATATGTCACAGTTTGACATATGGAATTTAAATTTGTCAAATTTATTCATATGAGTGATAAACTTCAAATGACTGTCAATTTCACTTCAAATTTTATAAACTGTGATAAAATTTGAATACGTCAACCTTCAAACTCATTTGAATATGTCAAATTCACTCATTTGCTCAGAATATTCAACTGTGATAAAATTATATGTTAACACTAAGTTTAAATGAGTTAGTTGTATGTTGGTATTCTTTGACCAGCCTAAGGATTTTCGCATTCCCATTTGCTTCACACCAACATGCGAACGGTATGGAAATTGTTAGTATAAACTACTGTATTCATGCTTGATTTATCATCATTAATCAAGTTTATGCTATGCACTCAATTTAGGCATCTGTTGATAGTGACGTATCAGCCTCACGGAAAGGACAAGAACAACATAGCTCTCTCACTGAGCCTATGATTAGTTCTTCACTACCAAGTGTTCGTCGCATTTCTCCCTTGTGACATTGGCAACATAAAAGGAATCATAATGATACAATTTTTGAACACGACGCAGAACCATCTGCCAGGTTATTTCCATTTGAATGTGCCAATATACTCTATTGTATTTTAATTGTAATTAGTTTGGGTGTAATTTGGATAGGTCTTTAGCTTAACGCAGAAGGCGAGATCGAGAGCGTGAACAAGAACACCGAAACATATCTCACGCTCTGACGTCTGACAGTGTCCTTGATATGCCTCATATAACACCAGCGCTGACAACTTCCCCGGTTGAACAAGAAGATGTTGTCTCAGCCTCACGGAACGCTATGAATTCTGGACAAGTACCTGGACCCTCTGTTAGGTTATTATCACCTGACTAAACATAATATCTATACTACTATCATGTATTTTAATTGTAATTAGTTTGGGTGTAATTTGGATAGGTCTTTAGCTCAACGCAGAAGGCGAGCTCGAGAGCGTGAACAAGAACACCGAAACATATCTCACGCTCTGACGTCTGACAGTGTCCTTAATATGCCTCATATAACACCAGCACTGAAAACTTCCCCGGTTGAACAAGAAGATGTTGTCTGAGCCTCGCGGAATGCTATGAATTCTGGACAAGTGCATGGACCATCTGTCAGGTTATTATCACCCAACTAAACATAAAATCTTTACTACTATCATGTATTTTAATTGTAATTAGTTTGGGTGTAATTTGGATAGGTCTTTGGCTCAACGCAGAAGGCGAGATCGAGAGCGTGAACAAGAACACCGAAACATATCTCACGCTCTGACTTCTGACAGTGTCCTTGATATGCCTCATTTATCACCAGCGATGACAACTTCCCCGGTTGAACAAGAAGATGCTGTCTCAGCCTTGCGTAACGATATGATTTCTGGACAAGTACCTGGACCATCTGTCAGGTTATTATCCACCTGACCGTACATAAAATCAATTCTACTCATGTATTGTATTTGTATTTAGTTTTGGGTTTATTTTTGATATGGATTTAGCTCAACGCAATAGGAGAGATCGAGAACAAAAACAAGGAAACATATCTCGATATATGACTCCTAACAGTATACTTGATATACCTCAAAGCACACATGCATTACCAACTTCTACTGTTGAACATGAAGATGAGGTCTCAGCCCAAGATGCTGAACCATCTTCCAGGTTATTATCTATAGAATCTATTTACTTTCATGTAATGTAAATTTATTTAATGTTGGTTTTATATTGGATAGGTGTTTAGCTACAGGATCACTTAATATACCTCACATAATACCTCCAGTCGCAACTTCTCAAGCTGAACAAGAAGATGATGGCACAGCTTCGATGTTAGTTTGTAGGTCAACTCATCATATAGCTGGTCCGCCAACAGAGGTTGATTATGGTCGACATTATCTTGGGTTAATGAACATTCCATGCCCTCATTGTTCAGCCTTACACTGGTTGGATGAACGGTTGTCGAGGTCAACTTTGACAACATGTCTTTTTGGAACATGTTGTTTGCAAGGAAAAGTAAAATTGCCAAAACTTAACGAACCCCCTCCAGCACTTCGAGAATTATATGATGGTGACAGTGAAGCATCAAAATCATTTCGAAAGTATACTCGGGAGTATAATGCAGCTAATGCATTTACCAGCCTTGGTGCGACAATGGATCAAAGATTGATTGATGGCAGAGGCCAGAACATATTTACTATTCATGGAGAATTACGCCATCGAACAGGATCACTTCTGCCACAACCGGATCAAATAGCCAGTTATTGTCAACTTTACATTTATGATCCGGATTCTGCTATAGAGTTACGCAGTAATAGAAATCCACATTTGAGCAAGGATGTCTTACAAATTATTCAAAATTGTCTATCAAGCATAAATCCATTCATCAAATTATATTGTCAGGCTTATTCTGTTTTAGCTCAAGCAGATTTAGGTGGTCATGATCTTCCTGTATATCTACATTACAATTCAAACAAGTATCGTCGCCGTTATAACCTCCCAACTGTAGATGAGATTGCGGTTATTTTACCTGGAGATGGCTATCGACCTTCCGGGATGCGAGATATAGTTTTACATCTTCGAGGAAATAATCAATTAATGCAAATCAATGAGGCTCATCCTGCATACTTACCATTACACTATGTCTTATTATTTCCTGATGGTCAGCTTGGATGGGAACCTGAGTTGAAGCAGTGGGATCCAGTTCAAAACATATCCTCAAGTAGACGCCTTACCATGTGTGAGTTTTATAGCTACCGTCTGTTTGAAAGACAGAACGAGTATTCTGCAATTTTGAGAGCTGGAAAATTATTCCAAGAGTTCATAGTTGATGCTTGGGTAGCAACTGAGCAACATCGTTTGACATTCATCAAACTTAATCAAAGAAAACTCCGCTCAGAGCTATATCAGGGTCTTGCAGATATTGATGCCTATGTCAAATGTGACCAAATTGGACATCGCATGATACTTCCCTCATCTTTCACTGGCAGTGCCCGTCACATGTTTGAAATCTTTCAAGACTCAATGGCTATCACATGTTATAACCAGCACCCGGATATTTTTCTTACCATGACTGCAAATCCAAAGTGGCCGAAAATTACTTCGGCTCTACTACCCAATCAAAAGGCTACCGACCGGGCAGATTTAGTTGCACGTGTATTTGAGTTAAAAAGAAAGGCTTTGATGAAGGAGATTGATGTTAATAATGTATTTGGAAAGAAAGTAGCGCATGTATTTACAATTGAATTTCAGAAACGGGGTCTTCCACATATGCATGCTCTTTTCTTTCTTCGTGGTCCAGATAAGATTCGTACATGTGATCAAGTGGATAGAATTGTTTGTGCTGAATTTCCTGATCCTGCTCAAGATCCTGCATTATTCGATACTGTGTCAAAATGTATGGTACTTGGACCATGTGGCGTTCGAAATCCAAATGCTTCATGCATGGAAAATGGTAAATGTACTAAGAAATACCCTCGCAATTATGCAGATGCAACAACCATAGATCGTGATGGATATCCTATTTATCATCGTCGTAATAATGAACATCGATATACTGTAAGGGGGCATCAAGTTGATAACCGAGATGTTGTTCTGTACAACATGTATCTCTCAAGACGCTTTAACTGCCATATTAATGTCGAAGTTTGTGCTAGGGTAAGATGTGTGAAGTACATTCATAAGTATATTTATAAAGGTCATGATCGGACCACAATGGTGTTGGGCGCAGTAGATGAGATCCAACAATACCTTGATGCAAGATATATTGGACCACCTGAGGCAGCTTGGCGAATATTTGAGCATCCCTTACATCAGGAGATTCCGTCAGTTCAAAGATTGATACTTCATTTACCAGGTCAACACCGTGTTATTTTTGATCCAGATGAATATGTAAATGCAATAAGGTCAAGGGCTGAAAACGAGAAGACAACTTTGACTGAATTTTTTACATGTTGCGCTTTGCATGAATCTGCACATGATCTCACATATCAAGAATTTCCTCAAAAGTTTGTGTGGCATTCGTCAACAAAGGTCTGGACTCCAAGACAATCTGGATATGCAATAGGCAGAATGTATTTTGCATCCCCTAATTCTGGTGAGCGATTTTATCTACGGTTGCTACTAACAGTTGTTAAAGGGCCAACATCGTGGGAAAATTTACGCACATACAATACTATCGAGTACCCTACAGTTAAAGCAACATGTATTGCAAGAGGTCTTCTTGAAGATGATTCCGAGTGGAGACAATGTCTTTCTGAGGCTTCCATTATGAAAACAGGATATCAATTACGAAGACTGTTTTGTATTATTCTTATCGAATGTTTGCCGATCGACCCCTTTGCATTATGGAATGAATTTTCAATGCACATTTGCGATGATCTTCCACATAAACTACACACTTTATTTGCAATTTCTACCCCAACTCAATGCCAACTTGAAGATTATGGATTATTCCTTATCAATGAATTGCTTGAAGAGTACGGTAAGTGTCTATCCGACTTTCCA
Source organism: Scilla litardierei (assembly GCA_030789695.1). NCBI lineage: Eukaryota > Viridiplantae > Streptophyta > Magnoliopsida > Asparagales > Asparagaceae > Scilla > Scilla litardierei. The sequence continues at coordinate 111,599,094 of CM061137.1, read as the reverse complement.
CCAACGCCACTTCCTGCTGGAGATTGGAATGCAATTGTTGGCAATAGATTGTTGCATGAACATCAGGAACTTATAAATAAAGAGACACAAATGGATGCATAAAAAGACATTGATTGCCTCAATGATGCACAACGCAATGCTTATTCAGCAATTACTTCCTCCGTATTTGAAAATAAAGGTACTACATTCTTCTTGAGCGGCGGTGTTGGAACTGGAAAGACTTTTTTGTACAATGCAATAGCAACAATGTTGTGTAGTCTTCGAAATATAGTTATCACCGTCACGTCTTCCGGTATTGCATCATTGCTACTTAGCGGAGGTCGGACTGCACATTCCACATTTCGTATCCCGTTAGATGTGCACGATAATTCAATTTGTAATTTTAGCAAGCAATCCATGCAAGCACAATTATTCAGAAAAGCGAAACTTATAATATGGGATGAGGTACCTATGCAACATCGGCACTGTGTTGAGGCAGTGGATCGATCGCTAAAAGATATCTGTGATAACAACAGATCGTTTGGTGGTATTACTGTTGTTCTTGGTGGTGACTTCCGACAAATCTTGCCCGTCATACCAAAGGGGGTTCGAGAAGAAATTGTTGGCGCCTCATTGAGACGATCTGTATTATGGTGCTCTGTACAAGTTTTGATATTGGATCAGAATATGCGGTTAAATAACTCATCTACTGAGAATACAAATTTTGCAAAATTTATTTTGGAGGTATTTTATTTCAAGCCTAATTCAATTTTACGAACTATTTTTATCTTAACCATTCCTTAAACTGAAATTATATCTATATGTATTAGGTTGGGACAAATCCTACTGAAGTAGTAAAACTTCCTTCTAACATATTCAGGTGCAAGGATTTAAATGAGTTAATACTTCGAATTTATCCGCAGCTTGATAGTGAGGGTGCAGTGACTCCGGCATACCTTACTGAACGAATAATTCTTTCTGCACGGAATGATGATGTTACTTTTATAAATGCTGTTGCATTAAACATTTTTTCGGGACAGAAGATTACGTATCAAGCTGCAGACAGTTTGTCTGAAAATGAAGAAACCGATCCAACCATTATAAATAGATATCCAACTGAGTACATAAACTCTTTGGATCCTCCTGGGTTGCCACAATTTACACTTGAGCTTAAGGTTGGTTGTCCTATTATTTTATTACGAAATATTGCACCTAAAGACGGGCTCTACAATGGCACTCGATTGATGGTTGTCAGATGTGCCTCACGTTTCATTGAAGCTCAAATTTTAAATGGGGATAAAGCCGGTTGTTTTGTGTTTATTCCAAGAATATCTTTGTCACCATCGGCTACATAATTACCTTTTCATATGACAAGAAGGCAGTTTCCTGTCCGTGTGACATATGCTATGACGATTAATAAAGCCCAAGGACAATCTGTAAAGTTCGTTGGAGTTGATTTACGGACCCTAGTTTTCAGTCATGGACATCTTTATGTGGCACTTTCAAGGTGCACATCTTTTGATCGTGAATGTGTCCTTCTTCAGCCCAACATAAATAACACAGTAAACATCGTTTACTCAGAAGTTCTGCTATGATTTCCAATGTATGATAAACATTGTATGTAAGTTTTTTTATCTTTCTTTCTTTACATTGTTTTATTAATATTATTGTTTAAATGATCTTTTAACAAAATTATTTATCGATTGTTGTCTAACATGCAGGTATATCATTATCATACGTTACCAAGCTTTAAAATGTGGACACACATTACCATATATGGCAGGGTAAGAAATTTTTTCCTTTACTTCATTTCATTGCATGACTTAATAGTTTTCGGTATGCATTGTTTGATAAAATATATTGGTTTGTATTTTTATATAGATAGATGATGATGAAGATTTGGCAAAAACTGTAAGTTTCTTATCATAATTCTACATTATATATTTTATCTACTGTATTTGCATTAACATTATTGGTCTCATAGGTTCTGTTACTTCAAAACAATCACATAAATGTCAAGCTACGGGGTTATATCAGATTTTGGTTTGATAAGGTATGTATATCGTTACAAACATTCCCATTTTGCCATTAAAAATTAGTTACTGTTTACTGTTATTATTATTTTCAGCAAATTGCTAAAAGAACTTTACAAGCAACGGCGACGAGTCACATCGAAGACAAAGCAACCTTCTTTTCCGAGGTAATATAAAAATCTTAGATTTTGTTTTTCAAAATATCCTGTTCATTGACCATCCAAATACCTTTTTTGTTATAGAAGTGGAAGATGGTCCTTGCCGAGCTTGCTTGGTTCCAAAAAGCACGACCTCCCCCACTCCATCGAAAAAGGTAAATAAATGTATAAATTTAATTTTTTCCCATATTATCAAATATATATTAATTTTCTAAGAAATTTATGTCTTAATTTATCTAGGTTATTGCTCATCCCATTAACTCTCCACTTTGGATTGAGCTTGACACGTCATCTTTTTATAATGTGAGGATGAAAAGGTTTTCTGCTTAAACATGATGAAGGTAATAAAAGTGAGTTGTACACAGTAATTAGATATATCTTCGTTTCTAATTTTTCTATTCTAATCTATGATTTTATTTTTTATTTTCAGGACACACGGCCCTAGCTTCATGTGTAAATTTTGTTGGTTTTAAATGCCTGTGTGAGAGGTGGTGTTTTTGAAATTGGACTGCATGGTTGTTCAATCCAAAATGTATTTTTGTGTATATTTGTTCATAGTTAAGGGTTTTTTCTTTTAGCATATAGTTTAGGTTGTGTGATATTATTATAAGTCGATGTAAAAAAATGTTGTCTTAATTACTATTTTGGTTGAAAATATGATTTGGGGAAAACTCCCTTCAAAAAATCACTGAGTGCGACTTTATCCTTTGTAGAAGAAGGAAAATTTTCTTAATATCTTTGTCTCAATGATGTTTCTTATTTATTTCTTAAGAAGGAAAGTTTTACTAATATTTGAAGCTAAATTTGGTGTTGATCTAAATATTAGCTTAGAGGGTGTTGATCCCATTTGGACTTTTTTTATTTTTTCCCTGTTGAGGAAAGTTGCCTTTCAGGTCAATGGCCACGACCAGCCTTAATTCATGTTTAATGGAAGCTAGGATGGTGGAAATTCTAGCAAGTGGTCCATGGACCATGGGGGATGAATGAATTCGTGCCAGGTATATATCATTTTTTTCATATAGGACAGCTTTATATGGGTCAAAATTTTGCTTTTTGTGTTTTGTATTTTGATAACATGATTTTCATTTTGATATGTTTTTTGGAGCTTTGCAAAAAAACAAAACATGTAGCTGGTTTTTATAACAAGCATCAGAATGTGGAACCAAAAAAACAAACAATAACATTAAGGTGATTTTGTTTGCCAAGCTCCACATTCTAGTGTGAACAATCCATCAGAATTTATTTGCAAAATTGGAGCTTGGTTCTCACTATTTGTGTTTTGTATCTCAAGCAACAAATTTCACACCAAAATTCATTAAAACATCAATAGCCGACGTGTACGTACATTTCCAGTATTATTTTGTTTTTGGGGAAAAATTGGAGCTTGGTTCTCACTATTTCTGTTTTGAAAGTTTTTGGGGAATAATTTCAGGGAAGGAGAAGAACAGGGGGGGATCTTGAAAGAGAAGAAGATAGAGTAGATCTCGCCAACAAAAAAACCTACTACATTCTGTCTTTCCCTTTTATCTTTATCATCTACCTTATCAAATGAGAAGGCACAAAGCTCGCAGCTTGGAGTTGTTTGGAAATCTGAGAATGAGCTCATGGATGTGTTATTTATGTCTCCAAGAGATCCAATAAACATGAATAAATTGATGAAGTTTGATGAAGTGCATTTTTGATGGCATTTGTTGTTGTCAATCTATTCGTTGTTGTCAGCCTATTTAAGGAGCATTGTGGATTCCATGTGTTTAACTGTGTTTTGTTCTGCAAAATTGAAACCCATATTTCACATATTTTAGCAAGTAACCTGAGCAAAAAAAAGATACATATTGTGAGCAACCTGTGTTATGTTTAGTGTTTCAGAGTGTTTTCTCACTACAGAAGCGTTGACCGTGGACTGCCCGGTCAACGTGGTCAAGGGGCCGATTTGGGTCCCTTGGGTGCGTCGAGCACGTGTAGACGCGACGCGAATCGGAGATGCAGTCGAAGCAGAGCACGTCAGCTGGGCCGGGTCTGGATCCTCGGCCTCAGGGGGGCTGAGGGGAAGCCTCGGCCCGGTGTGAGGTGCTCGACCTCGGACGGTCGGGCGACGAGGGGTAGCCTCGGTCGCCTTGGCTCGGCGTGCGACCGACGCGGAGCTGAGGGGAAGCCTCGGCTCGGATGGGCGCGCTTGGCCTCGGTCGGTCGGATGACGAGGGGTAGCTTCGGTCGCCTCGCTTGATGCACGACCGGCGTGGAGCTGAGGGGAAGCCTCGGCACTTGGATCTAACGTCTTCCTGAACAGACGAGAACACTCTTCAGGGAGGCCGGACCTTGGTTCCGGCCAAATCCCCTCCGATGCCTAAGTTAGATGACGATCTGAAAGAGGAGACTCAGCGGGGACGGTTCGACTCGAGAGGAGATCAGAACGACGTCCTCCGGCGCGAGCGGGGGGAAGGAGATGAAGTGGGGGAACTAGGTCGTTGACGGAGTACCTTAGGTTTTGTTACCTGAGATGCGGTCCTTTGTTCAGTCATCCTCCTAGTCCTTTTATAGGCCTCTCGTCGCGACCACCCATGACTCATGTCCTTCATCCGCCCCCAATCGTGCCCCCTCAATCCGCCTCCCCATCGCCGCTCCCCGCGCCATGCCAGCACCTCCCCATAACGGCCATTAAGTGGCAGCGGGCCTGGGGGAACGGTTATCGCTGGAGTGGGCGAGTGACTCGTGCATTTCCGGGGTCGGGTCGGATCGATGTTCGGGGTTCTTTCATTGGTTTCATTGGGTGGGCTTGGACCCCCCACGATTTCGCGTTGTAGGCTGCGCCTTTGGGCCCATGCTGTTGGGCCTCCGCAAAGTAGACGTATCAATTGCCCCCATCGGTGGGGCCGATCGGCCTTGGCCGGTTCGGTTCGACCGATGTGACTCCTGGGGTTCCGGTTGGTGCGTCAGTCGAGGCACGGTCATAAATGAAGGTCATGATGAGGCGGATCGATAGGACTTCCCTTGGCACCGATTTCGAAATGCCGCCGGCTCTTTGAGGCTTGCCACGCGTTCCTGTCAGGCGTTTTGAATTCTCCCTTGGGTCTTGTATATAAGTGCACCGGCTGCTTTGATCCCAACTTCTTCCTCGCTCTTCTCTCTGTTCAGGGCTTTTCATAAACTCGGAGTATTCTGCCGCCTTCGTTCTCTTGCCTTCTCCAAATAAACAAAAAGGTAACTCCTTTCCCATCCTCATATTATGGCTGCTCTTAGGATAGGCGGCTCTGGCCAAGGGGCAAGGGATCCTCCTGAGTCTAGGCATGGTGGGCCCCGATTTGTGGGATCCGGCTCCTCCTCGGGGAGCCGTTTCCTCCGAGACAAAGGGAAGGGGAAGCTCTTCCCAGACTATACGGGCGACGATGTGGCGTCGGTTGCCACGCGGCTTAATGTTCCTCCGATTATCCTAAGAATGCCGTCGAGGACTCCTTTTCTGGCGGCTGCGGAGATTCGGGGAAAGTACATCTGCCACCCGTATGATGTTCGAGTCCCTTTCATCGACGAGCGGATCTGTATTCCGAGGAGAAACGAAGTCGGCGTTTACGTCGAGATGTTCCGTCTGGGTCTTCGTTTCCCGCTCAATCCCTTCTTTATCCAAGTCATGGAGTACCTCATGGTGCCCCTTTGCCAGTTTACCCCCTGTTCGGTTGTGGTTCTGACTGGCTTTGTGATGCTCTGTAGCTCTCGCGGTCTGGAGCCATCTCTCCCTCTCCTCTTCTATTTTTATCAGATCCAGACGGTCGGTCTAGGGTCATGGCTACACCTCCGAGCCCGCGCGGGGAGGGAATGCCTGATCGGGCTACCCCACTGGGCGGGGGATTGGAGCTCGGGTTATGTCTTCGTAGTCTTCCTTGAGGATGCTCAGATTTTGACAGGTTGGGGTGGGTCAGGTCGGCCTTGCCAAACGCTAACCCTCTCCGAGGCTGATCAGGCGGCCGTCGCGCTCCTGTCGGCCCTCCCCTTGGAGGTGAAGTCTATCTGGCCTTTGCTGGACGACCTATTCCTGAAGGCTATCTTGTGGTCTCCGGGTAGGTCGCTCTTTTAGTCCTGGATTGCCCCGTGGCTTACCCTGATTTCGGTTTCGCTTGTAGGAATGGCTGGTCGCGAGTTCACCCGTAACGTCGATGAGCTGATTCGGCGTGGAGCAGCTCAGAGCCGAGGCAGCACCTCGGGAAGGGCGCCTCGACGGACCGTCGAGGAGGAGGTGCGCCGAGCCGAGCCCACTGTGGGCAAGGTGGCGACCGCGTCTCCCGTCTCTACTTCTAGTAGTCCCCTCCCCGGGGAGGTCGTAAGAGCCGGATCCGTCCCACCGGCCTAAGTGGTGGGGGGTGATGATGGGTCCGGTGCAGCTCCTCTTGCGCCTGACGCACCCCCTCTTGTCTCCGAGGGTGGAGGTGGCACGAGGCCAAAGCGCTCCCCTTCGACGCCTGCCGAGCCTCACGGAGGGAAGTGGAGGAAGGAAGGCGCGGATCCCTCCAGTTCGGTGCACTTCGTGCCCCGGCGGTGGCCGCCGAGGATCTTCCGGTGACCCTGACGACCACCCCCGTCGCAGCGGCCCTGCCTCCATTATCGGAAATCGGTGCCCTGTTGGCGAGCTGCTCTGCCTCCCTCGAGGTCACCCCCGGGGACTCGGTGTTTGTCGACCGAGCCTTGGCTCAGCAGTTGGCCGAGGGCTCCGTCCTCCCCCGGGACCATGGCCTCCTCGAGAGGGCCCCCGCCGACAAGGTGTCAGACATCTTGGTCTGGATCCTCCAGCAGGTCTGGCTATCCCGCTGTCCCTTTCTTTCCTTCGCTTTCTTCTTGGCTCATGTCTCGTCGTTCAGGGTTCAACACTCGCTATCGAGTCGCAGCGTCGAGTTGCCTGTTTGAGGGAGCTGGAGGAGTCCTCTGCAAAGGACCATGAGCGGGCTGGGGCGGCGGAGGTAGCTGCGGTGGCGGCCCAGATGGAGTCTCGACAACTCAAGCTCCGGGTGGTTGAGCTAGAGGGACGAGTGGCCGATCTCCAGGGGGAGTTGGAGGACGTTCGGCGATCGGCCGGGGAAGCGGTGGAGTCGTTCCGCCTGGAGAGGGAGGAGTTCCAGAGGGAACTGTCAGATCGGCATCAGGTGGCACGGTTTGCAGATGAGGTGGAGAGGGGCGTCGTCGGTACTCTGGGGGAGAGGATCTTCGAGGTCCTCAGGGAGGCCTTCGGTAAGTATGAAGACCTTATCGGCCCCCGGATCGTCGAAGTCGTCCAGTCCTCCTTTCGGGATTGTGCGGAGCGCGTCCGGCAAGCCCCTCCACCTGTCGGCCCCCCTCGCTCCGAGCAGGGCGAGGCACCCGAGGACGCGTCCTCCCGAGCCCGGGTCCCCTAGGTCGTCCTTTCCGTCCTGTCATCCTCAAATATTTTAGCATCCGCTTCGCTTTGGCCCAGCCTGCTCGAAATGGATCCCTGACCTCGCAATCTCCACTGGCATCTTTACCGGCTCTCTACTTCGGGGCAAACAATTGCTGATTACAAGGATGTTCATTTAAGCCAGCAATTTTGTGTTCTTGGTCGACAAGTTTTGCTCCGCCGGCGTCACCCTAGTTTTCGTGGGTGACGAATTTTGTTGTTCGCCGAGAGTGAATTATTTGTAAGGAGGTTCCTCCACTTCGATTTCCTGAAAAAAGACACGCTTTTGTACTTCGGTTGACTGTTGGAAATGAAATTGACCTACTTGAATTTTTCACGCATTTTGCTTTGTTGCTGCGACTTCGGCTCCTCTGTTGCTGGTGGTCGCTCGCCTCCTTCCTCCGGGAGGTCGCCCCTTGCCCCGTGAGTGGACAAGTCGGTTGACGTCCTTAACGGCCGGGGGGTTTGCCCCCAGTCCGATAAACAATGGAGTCGGTCTAACCGTCTTCGCCGGCCGCGGGGGTCGCTCTCAGTCTTATGAGCAATGGAGTAGGTCAGCGAGGGAGAAGTCCCTCGGCTTAGGACCAGTCGGCGTCTGCGCTGGCTGGGGGGATTGCCCCCAGACTTACGAGCGATGGAGTCGATCAGCGAGGATGAAGCTCCTCGGCTTAGGACCGATCGGCGTCTGCGCTGGCTGGGGGGATTGCCCCCAGACTTACGAGCGATGGGGTCGGTCAGCGAGGATGAAGTTCCTCGGCTTAGGACCGGTCGGCGTCTGCGCTGGCTGGGGGGATTGCCCCCAGACTTACGAGCGATGGAGTCGGTCAGCAAGGGTGAAGCTCCTCGGCTTAGGACCGGTCGGCGTCTGCGCTGGCTGGGGGGATTGCCCCCAGACTTACGAGCGATGGAGTCGGTCAGCGAGGATGAAGCTCCTCGGCTTAGGACCGGTCAGCGTCTGTGCTGGATGGGGGGGATTGCCCCAGACTTACGAGCGATGGAGTTAGTCAGCGAGGAAGAAGCTCCTCGGCTTAGGACCGGTCGGCGTCGGCACTGGCTGGGGGAATTTCTCCCAGACTTACGAGCGATGGAGTCGGTCAACGAGGGTGAAGTTCCTCGGCTTAGGACCGGTCGGTGTCTATGCTGACTGGGGGAATTGCCCCCAGACTTACGAGCGACGGAGTAGGTCAGTGAGGGAGAAGCTCCTCGGCTTAGGACCAGTTTTGCTTGACCCCCCGTCCGGTGAGGTGGCGGTCTTCACTCTTGTGCAGCCTTAGCGAAATGTTGACTCCGTCGGAGATGAAAAAAAGGAAAGAGGAGTGCATTTGTACTCTTAAAGGTCCTATTGGACTAGTACATTTAGAGGAAAAAAGAAATAAAGCAAGACGGGGGGATGTGAACCTAGATAATCTCCTCCCGACTAGGCGGTGACTGGGGGGGCCTCGCCTGCTCATTCTATGATGCGGAGGGGTCCCTGGACGGCGTTGACCTTCTTTCCTTTGTCCGGCTGCTTGGATGTTCCTTCTCCGTGGGCCGGGTCATCGGTAAAGTTCCTTGCGTGCCCTCGGCTCATCAACTTCTTGATGTCCTTCTTTAGGTGCCAGCAGTCTTCAGTGTCGTGGCCGTTGTCTTTGTGGTACTGGCAATACTTTCCCCATTTCCCCCCTCTTTTTGTCTTCGGCGGGGGGGGCGATCAGCGCGCTCTTCCTTCTGCATTTGAGTGAGGACGACGTCTGGGGTGGCATCCCTCGTATCCTCCCTCCGCTGCTTGTTTCTCGCCCTCTTCTATGTCCGGTACCCTTCGGGGCTACGGCGCTCGCTATCGCCGCGCTTGGTCCCTCGTCTGGCCTTTCCTGCCTCGATGGCCAAGGTCTCCTCGATCAACATGAAGCGCTCGGCCCTCGCCATGATCCCAGGGAGGTCTTTCGGGGGATCATTATGCAGATATTTCTTCAAGCCTCTATGACGCAGCCCTTTCTTTAGGGCCGTTTGGACAACGAGATCGGGAGGGCTGTTTACGTTCAGCCGCTCAGCGTTGAAGCGGCGCATAAATTGTCGGAGCGGCTCGGTCGAGCCCTGCACTATGTTAAACAAATGTTCAGCATCAGGCATTACCTGTCGCCCTGCCATGAACTGTTTGCAGAACAGCTGGGTGAGTTCCTCGAAGCTGTCAATAGAGCGGCTGGGTAGGCTGCAGTACCAAGTTCTCGCTGCTCCCCTGAGGGTCGAATAAAAGCCCCTGTAGAGCAGGGTATCATCGGCTCCCTGGAAGGACATGTCCCCCTCGTAGTCCATCACATGGTTCCCTAGATCTCCTATCCCGTCGTATTTCCCCAGCGTCAGGATCTTGAATCGAGAGGGGACCCGCGCGTCGGTTATTCTCCGTGACAGGGGGCACCGGTCTCCGTGGATGCCTCCAGGGGTCCGACACCCGCCTACCTCAAGCTCGTTCGGTTATGGAGGTGGCACAGGCACTGGCTGGGCTGGCTCAACGGCCCTCGCCACACTGGGGGTGGGGCTGGTCCGGTGTTCCCGGCTCCTCCGGCGGGAGCTTTCGCTTAGCCGTGATCGGTCCCTCGAGTGGTGCCGATCACTTCTCCTGCGGTGGGGTGATCGTGGCTGACGAGACGACGCGGTCACCGATTCGTCCCCCGTGCATTCGGTTCCCCTCCTGCTCCTTTCGTGATAAGGGGAGGAGGCGCGCGATCTCGCCTGGTGGAAGCCGGGTAGTGTGAACCGACGCTCCGTGTTCGGTCTTCGGTTTCCATGGTCGACTACCACAGCGGACCGTAGGAGCGGGGGGGCCCCCTCCCAACGATGGTCGTCGCCCAACACGTCTCCGTTGGCTGGCGCAGCACTGATGAGCTGATGTACCGTCGCGACCAGCGTCTGGATGTTCGCGTTGGTCTCTTGGGCCAGGGCACGAAGTTGCTCCTGTGTGGCCAGCTCGGACTCGCCAGTCTCTTCGGCTGAGGGGGCGGGGTGATTGCCGTTGGGTGCGCCCTCAAGGTTGCCGTTGGGTGCGCCATTTCCCTCCTTCGGGATGGGGGGCATGCGTCTCTTCCCGTTACAGGTGCGTGCCATTGCAAGTGCGGTTTGTTTTTTTGTGGGATAGTTCGTTACCACAGACGGCGCCAGATGTTTCAGAGTGTTTTCTCACTACAGAAGCGTTGACCGTGGACTGCCCGGTCAACGTGGTCAAGGGGCCGATTTGGGTCCCTTGGGTGCGTCGAGCACGTGTAGACGTGACGTGAATCGGAGATGCAGTCGACACAGAGCACGTCAGCTGGGCCGGGTCTGGATCCTCGGCCTCAGGGGGGCTGAGGGGAAGCCTCGACCCGGTGTGAGGTGCTCGGCCTCGGACGGTCGGGCGACGAAGGGTAGCCTCGGTTGCCTTGGCTCGGCGTGCGACCGACGCGGAGCTGAGGGGAAGCCTCGGCTCGGATGGGCGCGCTCGGCCTCGATCGGTCGGACGACGAGGGGTCGCCTCGGTCGTTTCGCTTGATGCGCGGCCGGCGTGGAGCTGAGGGGAAGCCTCGGCACTTGGATCTAACGTCTTCCTAAACAGACGAGAACACTCGTCAGGGAGGCCGGACCTTGGTTCCGGCCAAATCCCCTCCGATGCCTAAGTCAGATGACGATCTGAAAGAGGAGACTCGGTGGGGACGGTTCGACTCGAGAGGAGATCGGAACGACGTCCTCCGGCGTGAGCGGGGGGAAGGAGATGAAGTGGGGGAACTAGGTCGTTGACGGAGTACCTTAGGTTTTGTTACCTGAGATGCGGTCCTTTGTTCAGTCGTCCTCCTAGTCCTTTTATAGGCCTCTCGTCGCGACCACCCAAGACTCACATCCTTCATCCGCCCCCAATCGTGCCCCCTCAATCCGCCTCCCCATCGCCGCTCCCCGCGCCATGCCAGCACCTCCCCATAACGGCCATTAAGTGGCAGCGGGCCTGGGGGAACGGTTATCGTTGGAGTGGGCGAGTGACTCGCGCGTTTCCGGGGTCGGGTCGGATCGATGTTCGGGGTTCTTTCATGGGTTTCGTTGGGTGGGCTTGGACCCCCCACAATTTCGCGTTGTAGGCTGCGCCTTTGGGCCCATGCTGTTGGGCCTCCGCAAAGTAGACGTATCATTTAGCATTTAACTATGTTTGTGTATGTATTGCTCATGACCCATGCAAAAATCCATGTAGCATTGATAACCCGTGCCAATTTGATAAAAAAAATCCATGTGGCATTGAACCTGTGCCAATTTTTTGATAAATCCATGTGACATTGAACTTTTATTAAAAAGGCACCTGAGCAAAAATCATGTTTGTGTATAACCCATGCCATTTTTTGAAACACCTGTTTGTGTATACCATTGCTCATAATCCATGGATTTAGAAACAACCCATGTGTATAATAAACTTTGTTAAGGATGGTAGCTGAGATTATACATATTCCATATAGCATTGCTCAAAATCCATGGATTATGAGATTGCTATACAATTGTTTTCAGGTCAAGTTGTTTGAGTGATATCTATTATACATGGATTTAGAAACAACACCGGTGTGTATAATAAACTTATAATAACTGTAAAAAGTATGCTACATTGTTTATAATTTTTTGTTGTAAAAAGTATGCGACATTGTTTATAATTTTTTGTTATGCTACATTGTTTATAATTTTTTGTTTCTTTTTGATAATAACTGCAAAATGTATGCTACATTGTTATCGAATTTTTTGTTCTATAAATCCATGTGTTCAACTTGCAACTGAAGATCCCCTATTTCACTTATGTGTATCACAGATTTTTGCGAGCAAAAGAAGGTGCGAGCAACAAAAACTGAAGATCCCCTATTTCCTGAGCAAAAAGGTACTTATTTGTTGCCGTCATTGTCGTAGCTATCATTTGAGCTTTTTCCCACCAACATGATGTTTGGTTATAAAGTTCCACAGAAGAATTCGATAGAAATCTACCTTACTCCTAATTGTCAACTTCAACCCAACATAAAGGGTTGTTTAAAATTCTTGGTGATACGTCTATTTTGCGAAGGCCCAACAACATAGGCCCAAAAGCACAGCCCACCGAACGAAGCCCGAAAGATACGAGCCCGGATGCCCGACCGCCGATCGGAAGCCCATCTGCGCGGTCAGGCCTGCCCGGCAAAGCCCCGTAGGGAGACCCCAATTATCGATCCGACCCGGCCCCCGATAACGCACGAGTCACTCACCCACTCCAGTGATAACCGTTCCCCCGATCCCGTTACCACTTAATGGCAGTTATGGGGAGGTGCTGGCATGGCGCAGGGAGCGGCGACGGGGGGGGGCGGATTGAGGGGGCACGATCGAGGGCAGACGAGCGACGTGGGTCGGGGGCAATCACGACGGGAGGTCTATAAAAGGGTTAGGAGGACGACTGGACGAGGGACCGCATCTCAGGTATCTAAAACCTAAGGTACTCCATCAACGACCTAGTTCCCCCATTTCATCTCCTTCCTCCACCGCTCGCGCCGTGAGACGCCGTTCTGATCTCCTCTCGAGTCGAACCGTCTCCGTCGGGCCTCCTCTTTCAGATCACTGTCTGACTTAGGCATCGGAGGGGATTTGGCCGGAACCAAGGTCCGGCCCCCTGACGAGCGTTCTCGTCTACGTAGGAGGACATCAGATCCACGGGCCGAGGCTTCCCCTCCGCCCCTCGCCGACCACGTAACCAGCTGGACGATCGAGGCTACCCCTCGTCGTCCGACCACCGAGGCCGAGCATGTCCGACCGAGGCCGAGCGTCTCAACCCGGGCCGAGGCTTCCCCTTGCCCTACCAACGACCGAGGACCCCGATTCGGCCCAGCCGACGCGCTCCACGCCGTCTGCAGCTCCGACTCGCGTCTCGTCTGCACCGACTCGACACACCCGAGGGACCCAAGCGGGCCCCTTGACCACGTTGACCGGGTTGTCCACGGTCAACGCTTTTGTCGTGAGAAAACACTCTGAAACATCGGGCGCCGTCTGTGGGAACGAACTGTCCCACGAAGAAACAAACCGCACCTGCAATGGCACGAGCCAGCAACGTAAAGAGACGCATGCCCCCCATCCCGGAGGAGGGGAATGGCGCATCCAACGGCAACCTTGAAGACACGCCCGTCAACAATCACCCCGCCCCCTCAGCCGAAGAGATTGGCGGGTCGGAACTGGCCACCCAGGGACAACTCCGCGCCCTGGCCCAGGAGACCAACGCGAACATCCAGACGTTGGTCGCGGTAATACAGCAGCTCGTCGGCACTGCGCTAGCTAACGGAGGCGCGTTGGGCGACGACCATCGTTGGGCGGGGGGTCCCCCGCTCTTACGATCCGCTGTGGTCGAGGACCATGGGAACCAAAGACCGAACACGGACCGTCGGTTCACGTTGTCCGGCTCCCGTCAGGCGAGATCGCGCGCATCCTCCCCTCATCGTGAAAGGAACCGAAGAGAAACTGAGGGCACGGGGGACGAATCGATGACCGCGTCGTCTCGTCGACCACGATCACCCCACCGCAAGAGAAGCAATCGACACCACTCGAGAGACCGATCGCAGCAGAGCGGGAGCTCCCGCCGAAGGAGCCGGGAACGCCGGGTCAGCCCGACCCCTAGTGTGGCGAGGGCCGTAGAGCCAGCCCCGCTGGCGCCTGTGCCCCCTCCACCACCGAACGAACCAGAGGCAGACGGGTGTCGAACCCCCGGGGGCATCCACGGAGACCGGTGCCCCCTATCACAGAGAATAACCGACGCGCGGGTCCCCTCTCGATTCAAGATCCGACGCTGGGGAAGTATGACGGGATAGGAGACCCGGGAAACCACGTGATGGACTACGATGGGGACATGTCCTTCCAAGGAGCCGACGATGACCTGCTCTGCCGGGGCTTCTATTCGACTCTCAGGGGAGTGGTGAGGACCTGGTACCGTAGCCTACCCAGCAGCTCCATCGACAGCTTCGAGGAACTCACCCAGCTGTTCTGTAAACAGTTCATGGCAGGGAGACAGGTAAAGCCTGATACCGAACATTTGTTTAACATAGTGCAGGGCCCAGCCGAGCCGCTCCGACAGTTCATGCGTCGCTTCAACGCGGAAAGGCTGAACGTGAACAGCCCTCCCGACCTTGTTGTCCAAACGGCCCTTAAGAAAGGGCTGCGCCATAGAGGCCTTAAGAAATCTCTGCACAACGATCCCCCGAAGGACCTCCCAGGGATCATGGTGAGGGCCGAGCGCTTCATGTTGACCGAGGAGACCTTGGCCATTGAGGCAGGAAAGGCCACTCGAGGGACCAAGCGTGGCGACAGCGGACGAGGCAGCCCCGAAGGGTACCGGACCGAGAAGAGGCCGAGAAACAGGCAGCGGGGAGAGGGTACGAGGGACGCCACCCCAGACGCCTTCCTCGCTCAAGTACAAAAGGAAGAGAGCGCCGATCGCCCCCCACCGAAGGCAAAAAGAGGTGGGAAGAATGGGGAGAAGTACTGCAAGTACCACAAGGACAATGGCCACGACACTGAAGACTGCTGGCACTTAAAGAAGGACATTGAGAAGCTGATGATCCGGGGGCATGCCAGGAGTTTAGCCGACGAGCCGGCCCACGGAGAAGGGACCTCCATGCAACCGGACAAGGGGAAGAAGATCAACACCGTCCAAGGACCCCTCCGCATCATAGAGTGAGCGGGTGACGTCCCTCCTAGTCCGAGGGGATTATTTAGGTTTACATCCCTCTGTCTAGCTTTATTTCCTTTTCCTTTCCTCCAAATGTACTAGTCCGACAGGACCCTTAAGAGTACAATTGCATTCCCTTTTGTCTTTTCTTGATCTTCGACGAAATCAACATTTCACTAAGGGTGCAAAAGAATGAAGACCGCCGCCTCACTGGAGGGGGAGGGGGAGCTTCGTCCTCGCCGACCAACTCCTGTGCTCATAAGTCTGGGGGCAATTCCCCCGGCCAGCGCGGACGCCGACCGGTCCTGAGCCGAAGAGCTTCGCCCTCGTCGACCAACTCCTACGCTCATAAGTCTGGGGGCAATTCCCCCAGCCAGCGCGGACGCCGATCGGTCCTAAGCCGAGGAGCTTTGCCCTCGTCGACCGACTCCTGCGCTCATAAGTCTGGGGGCAATTCCCCCGGCCAGCGCGGACGCCGACCGGTCCTGAGCCAAAGAGCTTCGCCCTCGCCGACCAACTCCTGTGCTCATAAGTCTGGGGGCAATTCCCCCAGCCAGCACGGATGCCGACCGGTCCTAAGCCGAGAAGCTTTGCCCTCGCCGACCGACTCCTGCGCTCATAAGTCTGGGGGCAATTCTCCCAGCCAGCGCTGACGCCGACCGGTCCTAAGTCGAGGAGCTTTACCCTCGCCGACCGACTCCTGCGCTCATAAGTCTGGGGGCAACTCCCCCAGCCAGCGCGGACGCCGACCGGTCCTAAGCCGAGGAGCTTCACCCTCGCCGACTGACTCCATCGCTCGGGAATTTGGAGGCAATTCCCCCAGCCAGCTCGGGCGTCAACCAGTCCTAGGCCGAGGACGAGGCAGCAAAGCAAAATACGCGAGAATTCCGAGTAAGTCAATTTCGTTTATAACAGTTAACCAAGGTACAAAAATGTGTCTTATTTACAGGGAATCGAAGCGAAGAAACCTCTCTACAAATAATCCGCTCTCGACGAATGACAAAGTTCGTCACCTACAGAAACTAGGGCGACACCGACAGAGCAAAATTTGTTGGCAAAAGACCCAAAGTTACCGGCCTAAGCGAACATCCATGCAACCAGCAATTATTGGCTCTGAAGCCGAGAGCCGGTAGCGAAGCCGAAGGAGATAGCAGGGGCAGGGATCCATTTCAAGTAGACTGGCCCAAAGCGAAGCGGATGCTAAAAAATTTGAGGATAAAAACAAGGGTGGCAGGCCGGGAAAGGAGGACTTAAGGAGCCCGAGATCGGGAGAACGCGTCCCTAGGCGCCTCCCCCTGCTCGGAGCGAGAGGGATCGACCGGAGGAGCGGCTTGCCGAACGCGCTCCGCACAATCCCGGAAGGAAGACTGGACGACTTCGACAATCCGAGGGGCGATGAGGTCTTCATACGTACCGAAGGCCTCCCTGAGAACCTCGAATATCTTCTCTCCCAGGGTCCCGACGACACCCCTCTCCACCTCCTCCGCAAGCCGAGCCACCTGACGCCGATCCGACAGTTCCCTCTGAAGTTCCTCCCTCTCCAAGCGGAACGACTCCGCTGCTTCCTCGGCCGACTACCGAGCATCCTCCAACTTTCCCTGGAGGTCACCCACTCGACCCTCCAGCTCGGCCACACGGAGCTTGAGATGTCGAGACTCCATCTGGGCCTCCGTCATAGCTACCTCCGCCGCCCCGGCCCGCTCCTGGGCCCTCACGGAGGACTCCTCTAGCTCCCTCAAACGGATGGCTCGACACTGCAGCTCCACAGCGAGCGTTGAACCCTGGAAGACGAGACATGGGATAAGAAGAGAGTGAAGGGAAGGAAAGGACAGCAAGATAGCCGAACCTGCTGAATGATCCAGACCAAGGAGTCCGGCATCTTGTCGGCGGGAATCCTCTCGAGGAGACTGCGGTCCCGGGGGAGGACGGAGCCCTCGGCCATCCGCTGGGCCAGGGCTCGATCGACAAACACCGAGTCCCCAGGGGTGACCTCGAGAGAAGCTGAGCTGCCCGCCAACAAGTTCCGATTCCCGGCAGCTGAGGCGGGGACGTTGCGACGGGGGTGGTTGTTAGGGCCACCGGAAGGTCCCCGGTGGTCGCCGCAGGAAGCATGGAACACGCCGGACTGGAGGGATCCACATCCTCCTTCCTCTTCTTCCCTCTGTGAGGCTCCGCAGGTGCCGAAGGGGAGCGCTTCCGCCTCGCACCATCCCCACCCTCAGGAACAAGAGGGGGCACGCCAAGGGCAGGAGGGACTGCACCGGACCCGTCGTTACCCCTCGCCTCTTGGGCTGGCGGGGCGGATCCGGCCCTTGCGACCCCCCTGGAGAGGAGATCGCCAGAAGAAGAGGCGGGAGGCGCGGCCACCACCTTGCCCACGGAAGACTCGGCTCGACGCACCTCCTCCTCAACGGTCCGCCGAGGCGCCCTTCCCGAGGTACTACCCCGGCTCCGAGCGGCTCCACGACGGATCAGCTCATCAACATCACGGGTGAACTCGCGACCAGCCATTCCTGCAAGGGAAACTGAAATAAGGGTAAGCTACGGGGCAACCCAGGACTGAAAAAGCGACCTACCTGGAGACCACAAGACGGCCTTCAAGAGTAGGTCATCCAACAAAGACCAGATGGATTTCGCCTCCAGGGGGAGGGTCGACAGCAGCGCGTCGGCCGCCTGATCCGCCTCAGAGAGGGCTAGCGCTGAGTCGGGCCGGACCGACCCGCCCCAGCCTGTCAGAATTTGGGCACCCTCCAGGAAGACCACGAAGACATAATCCGAACTCCAATCCCCGACCAGCGGGGTAGCCCGATCAGGCATTCCCTCCTCGACCGGGCTCGGAGTTGCAACCATGACCCGGGGCCGACCATCTAGATCCGATAAAAGTAAAAGAGAAGGGGGAGAGACGGCTCCAGACCACGGGTACAGCAGAGCATCACGAAGCCCATCAGTACCGTAATCGAACAGGGGTGAACTGGCAGAGGGGCACCATGAGATACTCCATGACCTAGATGAGGAAGGGATGGAGCGGGAAACGAAGACCCAGGCGGAACATCTCGACGTAGACGCCGACCTCATTGCTCCTCGGAAGGCAGATCCGCTCGTCGATGAACGGAACTCAAACATTGTACGGGTAGCAGAGATACCTCTCCCGGATCTCCGTGGCCACTGAAGGAGGAGTCCTCGACGACGTTCGGAGGATAACCGGGGGCACATTGAGCCGCACGGCAGCCGACGCCACATCATCGCCGGCGTAGTCTGGGAAGAGCTTCCCCTTCCCCTTATCTCAAAAGGAACGACTCCCATAGGAGGAACCTGATCCCACAAGCCGGGGCCCGCCCCGCCTTGACTCAGGAGGGTCCCTCGCCCCTTGGCCGGAACCACCTATCCTAAGAACAGCCATAATATGAAAATAAGAAAGGAGTTACCTTTTTTAATTTGGAGAAGACAAGGAAACGAAGGCGATGGGAGACTCCAAGTTGTGACAGAGGGAAGAGCAAGGAAGAAGTGGGGATCCACACAGCCGGGGATCTTATATACCAGACTCAGGGGCGAATTCGAAGCGCCTGACAGGAGCGCGGGGCAGGCCTTGGAGAACCGGCGGCGTTTCGAAATCGACGCCAAAGGAAGTCCAATCGATCCGCCTCATCATTACCTTCATTTATAACCGTGCCTCGACTGACGCACCACTCAGAACCCCAGGAGTCACATCGGTCGGACCGAACCGGCCAAGGCCGATCGGCCCCACCGATGGGGGCAATTGATACGTCTATTTTGCGAAGGCCCAACAACATAGGCCCAAAAGCACAGCCCACCGAACGAAGCCCGAAAGATATGAGCCCGGATGCCCGATCGCCGATCAGAAGCCCATCTGCGCGGTCAGGCCCGCCCGGCAAAGCCCCGTAGGGAGCCCCCAAATATCGATCCGACCTGGCCCCGATAACGCACGAGTCACTCACCCACTCCAGCGATAACCGTTCCCCCGATCCTGTTACCACTTAATGGCTGTTATGGGGAGGTGCTGGCATGGCGCAGGGAGCGGCGACGGGGGGGCGGATTGAGGGGGCACGATCGAGGGCAGACGAGCGACATGGGTCGGGGGCAATCACGGCGGGAGGTCTATAAAAGGGTTAGGAGGACGACTGGACGAGGGACCGCATCTCAGGTATCTAAAACCTAAGGTACTCCATCAACGACCTAGTTCCCCCCATTTCATCTCCTTCCTCCCCCGCTCGCGCCGTGAGACACCGTTCCGATCTCCTCTCGAGTCGAACCGTCTCCGCCAGGCCTCCTCTTTCAGATCACTATCTGACTTAGGCATCGGAGGGGATTTGGCCGGAACCAAGGTCCGGCCCCCTGACGAGCGTTCTCGTCTACGCAGGAGGACATCAGATCCACGGGCCGAGGCTTCCCCTCCGCCCCTCGCTGACCATGTAACCAGCTGGACGATCGAGGCTACCCCTCGTCGTCCGACCGCCGAGGCCGAGCACGTCCGACCGAGGCCGAGCGTCTCAACCCGGGCCGAGGCTTCCCCTCACCCTACCAACGACCGAGGACCCCGATTCGGCCCAGCCGACGCGCTCCACGCTGTCTGCAGCTCCGACTCGCGCCTCGTCTGCACCGACTCGACACACCCGAGGGACCCAAGCGGGCCCCTTGACCACGTTGACCGGGTTGTCCACGATCAACGCTTTTGTCGTGAGAAAACACTCTGAAACACTTGGCAAATGAAACAATGCACGAGGGAGGGGTTGGCAAAGAAGAATGCTTATCATCATATAAGCTAAATAGCTAACATAAAGACATTTATCCATGGACTGCATGTATTTTGGTTGTTCATATTTTCATTTTGCTTCAGGTATGATTTGATACATAAGGTTCATATTATAATTTAAGTATATTAACGACGTAATGATCATATAATTTTATCCTGTGGAGTATCCAAGTAAAATGCATTTGATAAATCAAGGGACTATATTGTCATGTTCAGGCCTGAAGTCGTGAACAAAAGCAAAGACTCCCATATACAGAAGGAACAACATTATGTAGGCATTCATTTGAGAACAATACACAGATAGGACATTATGTAGGCATTATGCAGGCATTATGTAGGCATTCAAGGAATACAAGCAATTTATTAAGTACATTACAAAATAGCATCAAGCAAAACACAAGATTTCAATTGTTTTTGAATGGAGTACAAGCAAACCATTGTAAATGGAGTTGAAATAACAACAAGATGAACTACTTCATTATGTTGTCATGTCTAAGGAGTTAGGGACAATAATGGTATCCGGATGACATGGGGTTGCATCACGAGATGTGTTCACTTACATTCTCATTTCTAATAGTCTCATTCAATACTTCATTATGCCTGCAAGATGCTTTGGACCTAGCTATGCCTTAGCATTGCATCTTGCAAAGAAATTGGAAATTTCCATCATTGAGTTGAGTCAAGTCTGAATAAATATAGCAGCTTGACTACTGTATTTGTTAAATGAATGTGATTACATCAAAGGCCAGGCTTGTGTTAAAAAGTGACATGCGTAAACAAAGTATGCATGCAAAATTCTGACATCAAGTACTCGGATTAACCTTTTAAAAGATGTTTAACAGAAACACACGGTATCTTGGATATTTCTGTTTACAATGGATCTATAAAACCTTTATATATCAACACAGAGGGGCTGTAATTCTGCTGGAAGTAATGATGAAATTTCATGTATAATTCACTTTGTTAGAGATCAATACATAGTTCTGAATGAAAGACAGCATAGATTTTTGCTACGCCATTTTACCGCTTCATATATATTATTTCCATATGCATTTACGCTGTTGTAAAACACATGTCAGGTAGCTTCTTCGTAAAAGTTAAGGTGATGAGATCACCTCTATGTGCATCCAGTACGCCAAGAAGAAAAAGTTCCTACCATTTTATTAGGATATTTTGTTGTAAATCCAGCAGACAAAATAGAGAATAGGATTGACATTCAAAATATAAAGTTTTCAAATAAAAAATCAAACATTTCTGGGTGTTTGTCCTATATGATTAACATCCTCTACTTTTCAAATCCCTTCTTACATCCTCTCAACTGATGCCTGCAAGATGCTTTGGACCTAGCTATGCCTTAACGTTGCATCTTGCAAAGAAACTAGAAATTTCCATCATTGAGTTAAGTCAAGTCTAAATAAATATAGCAGCTTGACTAATTTAGTTGTTATATGAATGTGATTACATCAAAGGTCAGGCTTATATTAAAAAGTGACATGTGTAGACAATGTATGCATGCAAAATTCTGACATCAAGTACTAGGATTAACATTTTAAAGGCTGTTTAACAGAAACACATGGCATCTTCGTTATTTCTGTTTGAAACAGGGAAATAAGTTAAAAGATAGTAAATTTCATGGAAATCCTCAACTTGAACTTGAGAGATGGGGATTTTGGTGTTTCTCTTGCTATATTGGTAGTAGAGTTCAGGGTTAAGGCCTAAGATTTATTAGGAGTTCCTTGAGAAGATATTCTCAGGTTTTAGGGACAGATAGAATTAGATGTTCTTAATGACTTTCATTTCTTCTTCTGTTGAATTTGATCAACGTCATCTATATTTCCCCTAAACGGCCCATCACAACTTAATGGTTGGAATCTAACAGGCGGATTAATTGCTCCTGCCAATTAGTAATTTACATGTAATTTCTTATTCTCGATTGTTTTAAATTGGATGTAGTTGTCTTTTCTTGCAAATCTTTCATCTAAAATTAGTAATATGTCTACTTATACTTGGGTTTTTGTGTCACAGAAATATTGAGGGGCTAGGAGTTGGTGGGTTGCATGGTTCAAAGTTCTCCAATCTCTCATTTCTCTGAGGGAATTGTAAGCATTCTTAAGTTGCCTTTGTTGTTGATCTTTTTCAAAAATTATTTATGATTTTTTACTTGATAGTAATAAAACGTATTACCCATATTGCTGGTTCACAAACATATTGGTGGTAACATTCCTAATAGTTTGCCGTTAAATGCTACCTACATGTGTGGGTTTTTGTTGTTATGTTCAATTCCTTCAATCAGTTTCTATTTCCTATGCGACTAAAATAGTATTGATGTTTATGTACTTGCAGAAATTTAGCTATCAATAATTACATCAACAGCATTACATACCCATTGTCTTCTATGAAAGCTCGCAATCTTTTGTAATTCTCTAAATCTACCTATTGTTACAGGACTTCAACCTAAATGTCAACCTTATGCATTTTCATTGTGTGCAGGAATGTTAGCCACATCATGCTATTAGGTTATATTGGAAATGTCTTTATCGATATGCAAAAGGCTTGAATAGATGTAAGATTTTTTTCCCCATTACTTTGACATTTTAATTTTTTACTGTGTTATTTGTATGAGGTGGCCTTTGGGTCTTTACTAATTTATTTAACAAATGTTTCTTTTGCTCATTACTTGATCTGAAGTGATTTCAGGTAGCAATATTGTGTGTTGTGTGACAAGGTGGCATGATGTGGCTGATCATGTTGTTTTTGAAGTGATTTTTCTCTTCAGATGCATATGCCAATGCTCCACAATGGATGGTGATGTAAAACAAAAATACAAATGTTTATTGTTGAATAATTTTATTGTATTTGAAAATTTTGCCATGTAAGTAGAATGTTGAGCTATAAGAAGAAATGAATGAATGCAATTGAACTTTGTCAACAATTCACTTGAAATTCTATAGAAATTTTTCTTCTTCTGATATTGAGTTTCTTTCAACTCCAGTTGGTAATGTAGTAGCTACTTATAAATACCAACATTAACCATGTTTCTTTTTTCCTTTTAATTTTCCCAAGCAGAAGAAATCAAATCTTTATGTCCATTGCATTCAGAATTAAGCAAAAAATTAGAAAAAGTAGCTTTTTGTACCATTTGTTATACATATGTGAAAACATGCAATTATTTATGATGTGAGGATTAGCTCTTTGAAAACATGCAAAAAGAGGGTACATACTTCATTTCACAAAAACTTGAAATTTCTTCATCTCCTTACACATTCACAAAATATATATCTTCCCAAAATGGTTCATGACCACAAAAAAGTTTAGATTCTTTCCGAGAAGCTAAAAAATAGCCAGATACTGTTGCATAGCATGCACATCATATAAGCAACTAGACGTGTGTTAGATGCTTTTAACATAAAATCTTTTGCATAACATATTGAAACTGAATAATTAAATTTTGGTTGTGGAAATATTTTTTGGGGAGGGCACGGGTTATGCGAAGAAGGTGCCCGCGTCGAAGATGCTCGCACCGCACCGAAGGCACCAAAATTGTAGTACACCGAATTTGTTGTTCCGCGCCAAGCGCCAAATTTTTTTACACTAATTTATTGTTCCGCGCCGAAATTGTTGTTCTACACCGAATTTGTTGTTCTGCTCCGAAGGCGCCCACACCGAATTTGTTGTTCTGTGTCGAAGGTGCATGCATCGAATTTGTCGTTTCGCACAGACGGCACCCATGCCGAATGCACCTGTGACGCTAAATATTTTTACGCTAATTTGTTGTTCGTTTAATTTTTGGATTTGGAAATAATTTTTTGGGGAATAAAGATTTCACGAGGGAAAATCTGAAATGAACCGTGCCCTCGGGCACGGGTTATGACTAGTATATATATATATAATAGGAAAAATAGTACACCCTATTCAATTATTCACAAGAACCTATATGTATTAATAATTACTTAGGCTATTGTTCACATCTACAGTTCTCTTGACATGCACTCAATTTAATATGTGGTATGTTAGTTCATTACTATATAACATTGTTTATAACACCCACCGCTCGTTTTCGTGTATCCTTCTCGTTGGTTGAAGATGGAAGCCAAGGAGTTGGACGAGAAGGCAGCCGGGCGGAGACGACGTCAAGGGTTGTCAAAGGAGGATGGAGGACGACGGAAGGAGGAGATCCGCGAGTTGATATGCTGGAGAAGAAGGCGGCCATGGAGTTCGATGAGATAACCGCGAGGGTGTTATTGGATGATTGCAGGGAAGAGGAAGAAGGGTCAGTGGTTGGGAGTTTAGTGGTGCAGTAGGGATGCGGCGGTTGCTTGGCCGGAGATGGGGTTGTTCGGCGAGAGGGGGGGTTCGCCGGTGGAAGGCGGTACGATGGGGTCCTGGGGTGCCGGCATTGGAGTTGGGCGGTTGTTTCGAAGGCTGAGAGGCGATGGGTGTACAGCAGACGCGGTTGTGTCACCGCCGGAGTCGGGTAGGGCTGGCGGAGGGCGGTGGTTTTATCAGGAGGGGTGTGAGGTTGTTGGTAGCTTGTGGGTTTTGCCGAAGAGAGGCGGTCGGTGTTGAAAGATGGCGGCGAAGTAGAGAGGAGAAGGTGGCTAGGTCGGAGTCGTGGTGGAGTGCCCGTGGAGAAGGGTGGCTCGGAGAGAGGAAGGGAACACGGAAGGTCGGTAGTCGGGTTGGAGGGCTGCCGGGTGCGGATGAGAGGTGGACATCGGGGTTCGGAGGGTTGTGGGGTCGTTAGGGTGACGCCGGCGAGTTTGCCTCCGGGGGTTGGTTGCGGCAGACGGGGCTGAGGACGGTGTGAACTGAGGCAGGCTGGCGGGCGAGCTTGGCTGCCGGAGCTCGAGTGGGCACTGAGGTGCTGTTGGGTGGCGACTAGGGGTTTGACGATGCGGCGAGGGTTGTGCGGGCTCTCCGGCGATGTGGACTTCAGCAAGAGGCCGGAGGGAGAGGAGTGGGGTTTGTGTGGGTTTGAATATGATAGCCTGGGGATGCTCTTGTGTTGAAGCTGAGCGCAAGCAAATGGCCTGAGGATTGTGTTTCTTGGGTTTCGGGGTGTTGGTTGAAGAGGAGAGCTGTTAATCCATTGGTTATTCGTAGGGTATGTGAGATGATGGGGGTTGTACCTGATCAGGGGCGGAGCCAGGAATTGTTTCCGACCTGGGCTGCCGACCAAATACAAAAAAGACGCAAATTAGGTTTGGGATATTGGGTTTTGACGGTTGGCGGGCAAGCCTTTTAGAAACATTTTATTCAAAAAGGAGGGATTTTTGTGGTGATATGGATTCTACCTTTTCTTTTCTTTTTGTTAATATGCTTCATTTCTGGATCTTTTTGGCACAGGTTTTTGGCTATTTGGGCAAAGTACAATTGCAAAAACAATTTTAATTTTTGGTTATTTATAAATAGTGTTTTATTATGTGTTGAATGTGAATTACATCTTAAATTATGTTTGATTGCAAGAAAATATGTTGAAAGATTGAACTCAATTTTATAAAAGTGACTTCTTTAGATCATAAATCGGAAATGTTTCATGTTATTCGCAGTATACATTCATCCAAAAACAACATTATTAGTGGTCAATAGGTTAATATGTAATCTTCATATCAATTTGTTAGAAAATATTACACATTGGTCTTTGAACTGTATAAATTTAACAGTATATACACTAAATTATTCAAGATTTTGCTGATGCTCTGAGGAATTTGTAGGAAATGGATTTGACCCGGTTAAAATAGGGTCCAAAGTCTGGGTCTTTCTGATGACTAACTTGCACATCATTAGCCGGCTTACTCTTGGCCTGAATCCGTGTTTAATTGCTTGTTCAAAGATTTCTAATTACCAATAATTGACACAAACATGGTTAATTACGCGATACGATGCAGTGATACTTTAGCAAATTCTTTAAAAGGATATACTTAAACAAGAAAAACATCATGTTTGATGGGTGTATCTGGCATGCGTATCGGACACATATCCAATACGACACGGCTTGATGGTTGAAGTATCAAAATTTTAGGCTAACCACCGTTAGATTCATCTTTTCTGTACAAAATTAAGTTTGCTTGTTATACGTTGTTGTCATTAACCCATGGGTTTAGATAAGTGTGTTTAATTGCACTTAAACTATGTGCTAGATCAAACTGTGCTTTGTAACGACATGCTAAGATAATTTTTAATGGCTTAGATAATTTTTAGATAATTTTTCAATAATGTGTATGTATAGAGAAAAAAATAATTCTCTATCGACTTAGCATGGAATCGAACCTCTGACTTCCAAGTCGAAGACATAGATGCTCAACCAACTGGGCTACTTTATGATATTGAATGGTAGTGTACAAGGGTTTATTCAAATACTTACCCTGGCTATAGCCCACCTTAGCCCAAGCATAGCTCCGCCCTTGTACCTGATAGGAAAAGAAGTGGGGAAAGATGAGAACGTGAGTAACTAGGATGCACAAGATTATGGGACACGTGGTTGGAAGTTGCCCAATGCCTGCGAATTGATAGGAAGAGGGAAAGATTATTTAGTTATTAAATTAGGATAGTTGGGATATTATCAAATTGGTTAGTGTATTAAGATTTGAATTTTTAAAAGAACATTGGTTAAAAGATTACAATGTTGATAATATGGTTATTACAAGTTTTATCCCGGTCAACTAAAAATTACGAAGAAAAAATACCGGAGCGCTCGTGCCTCCGAGAGGACCGTGAATACGGAGTTCGGTCACGAGTCTGAGCTACGGAGAACAATATTAAAAATCAGAATACGAAGAACACGCACACGAAACAAAGATACGTGATAAAATATGTACGGTCGGAAAGTGACCGTGACAACATGCCATGCAATCAAGTCAAATGTAGTTTTTCAAGCATCAATCCTACCCTAACCCGTATTAGGGTTCATCAAACACTACTCGATGATGAAGAACATAAAAGAAAGCAATGAAAGAGACAAGTAAACATTCACCATCAAGCCAAATGAAAATAACACAAACAATGGAAACTAAGAGAAGAAAATACTTATCTTGCAATTGAATCTGTCACGCCCCGCTTCCCAAAAACATGGAGGCGAAGCGTGAGAAGGTCCGCACGGACTTGGGGCTGCAAAGCCGCAAGTCCGTTAAGCGTCAAATAAGACGAAGGAGCAGGTCCCTGTAATGTGACTCGGAACAACAATAATAATAATAGCAAAAGAGGCGAATAATAAAGCATTCATCCAACTCATAGTCCAACAAAAGTCCACAACCAGAAATGCCACCGGCAACAAAAGAGTCAAAAGTACAAGGCCTAGCATGGCCAAAAGAAACTAACAAAGCGGTGCTACTCACCGACAACCACAGCTAACAAGGAAAAGTACGAGAGGTCTCTAAGATTGATCACCGGTATCTTCGTACTCCACGTCACCAACAGGTTCGGGCACGAACTCCACGAACTCGTCACCCTCCGCAACTGTCTCTGGCTCAGCAACTAACATGCGTCACCCAAAGAGAAGGGGCACATGTCAGCAAGTCTAAAAAGACTTGTGCAAGAAAACTATAAAAGTAAAGCAACCTAACAGTTCTAAAGTAAAGTATGACATGGATATAAAATGACAAATGACATGGCATGGCAATTATACAAGTAAAAGACAAGTACTGGAAATGTAATCACGTCGTGCACAGAGATTCCGTCCTTTGGCTAGAGTGGCTGTACGGGCCAACTCTTACACTCAAGTGACCGTTTATCCCTACCCCTCCACGTGTGTCGAGCCAGGGCATTACCCCCGAACACGGAATGCTCGCTTCTGGATCACGAGCCAGGAAGTGTTTTAACACGGATGGCGTAGGGTTATGCCCGCATAACGGGTGCCTAGCCGGTAACATGGAAACATGGAAAGTAGTGTAGCGTGTGCTACGATGCAAGTTTAACTAGGATGACATGTATGATGCAATGCATGGCAGTTAACAATTCAAATGCGTACAGTTAAGGAATTTAAACATGACAGATATCAATGCATAAATGATATGGCAAGGTGTCGGATCTAGCTTCGTTGTCAAGCTAGATCACAAAGTTGCGCCTAGATCGCTATCATTTCACGATCTAGTCTCTTTCACGCTAGTACAAGGAATTGGCCTAAAGACATGGCCTAAAGAAAAGTTGGCAAGTTTCACTTGCCTGATTTTGGTGATGTCGGATGACGTGGATTCGTCTCGACAAACGTTACGTTATGGGACGACTGGTGCTCTGTTTGATTAAAAATAAGGACTCTGAATTAGTACTCCATCATAGCTAACTGATTAGTTATTTCATTTAGGTCCTCTAACCTAGGGAGATTCACTTCATATTATTAATGATACTAACCCACTAAAAATAACATGTGTGTAATAACCTACTTCTTATCAATCTTGGGCATAAGGTATTTTAGTGTTCCAATAAAGTTACTGATCATGCAAGACTTCCAACATCAAAACAAAGCTTTAGGGGTCCTCAAGTACAAGAGTGGGGCTGCAATATGTATACTATCCTATATAGCATATAAGTTATCTATAAGAAGCCATGGCATCAAGTTTCAAATAGCAACACTACTCTTTCATGTATACAGCAAGCTCTTTAAAACATTTCTTATCAAGTGTATAACAGAGGAGATAACTCAAGTTGGGTTCATATGCACAAAAACTTAAGCACATCATCTACCTACTTGATGATCCACAAACATCAAAAGTTTTCTTATAAAACCCTCACATCTAGCAACTAACCCATCTAAAAATTAAACTCACAGACAGGGAGTTAAACCCTAACCAATTTTTCTTTAACACTTATAAAACAACCAGCAGTTCACAGGTGAATCAACCCAATACAACAGATAAAGGTTTAATCTCTAACAACTTAACATCTTCATTATATATTATAGCAATCTTCTAGCATTCCTTAAGATCTTCACAGAAGAGGAAACCAACAGCAGGAATCTAATCATACCATAAGCTAACAGCAATTAACCATTCTTAACTTAATCATTAACTAACATCTGAACTTATAAACCTAACCCTAACTAAATAAAATTCATCACTAACCTCTAACTCAAAGCTGCGGGTGCAGGTGGGCTCGAGGGTGACTGCGGCGCTTGGGGGGGTGCTCCGGCGACCAACAGGATCCCACGGCGGCGATGGGCGGCGGCGGCGGCGGCGGCGGCAGCGGCGGCGGAGGCCTGCTGCTGCTGCTGCTGCGTTTTACAGCGGGTCGGGGCGGTTTCCGGCGGGTTCCGGCGACTGCACGGAGGAGCAACGGAGGGAGGAAGGTCGGGGGTTGGTCAGGGGCTCGTCGGCGTCGGGGTTTGGCCGGAGAAAGGCAAGAACGGCGGGTCTTGCGGTGGTTGCGTGAGTGAGGAAAATGGCTAGGGCCGGCGCATGGGGGTTTTATCTTTTGGTTGCTGTGAAACCTAGGTCTTAGGTTTAGTATTAATAGGGGAGGCTGCACGTGATGTAGGGTGTAAGGTTGGGATGAGGGCTTCACAGTTTGGGTTTAAGAGTTAAGGGAAATGTCATTTACAAATAGTTAAAAGCCCAAAGTTTTAAACCCTCCCTCTCTCTCCCTGCGTGGAACTGTGTGCCAAGAGTTTAGAAGTGGGCCAACTCACAAGTCAGATGTAATTATAATAATATTATTATTAGGGGATATAACACCATGAAACTTAGGGCTTAAAATACAATAAGTTGGGCCAAAAGTGTACATAGATCAAACGGAGTCCAAAAATCGTAAGAAAAATACTGGGGTGACCGGGGCGACGAGAGAAAGGAGATGGAAGAGACGGATCACAATTTCGATGACGAGAAACGAAATTAAAAATAAAAGCGTCTCCTGCCAAAAGTGATAATCGCGACGTCTCCTCAACCAAGGTCGATTCGCGGACGAACGACCCGTGAAAAGACGTTGCAAATCAACACAAAATTCTAATACTCTCAGAGAGGGACACAACGACATATCACACGATAGGGTTCGGATACAGACAACGTCAAAAAATAAACACGCGCACGAACAAGACTACGTGCACGTCACAGCGTACAATGAAAAACTGATCGTTACATCCTCCCCACCTTAGAAATGATTCCGCCCTCGGAATCAACATCAAACACTGCTCGGAAAGAGATGCGGGAATCGCTCTCTCATGTCATCCTCACGCTCCCAGGTAGACTCTCCAGGGGAACCATGACGCCACTGCACTCGAACCAAGTCGACAGTCTTATTCCTCAGCTGCTTCTGACGTCGATCCAAAATCTCAACTGGCTGCTGGTCATAGGTAAGATCCGGACGAACCGTGATCTCCGAGAAATCCACAGCATGAGACGGATCACTGACGTATCGACGTAACTGAGATACGTGAAACACGTCGTGAACTCCCTCCAGTGACGGTGGCAACGCCAAGCGATAAGCCACAGCTCCAACTCTCTCCAGGATGTCAAACGGCCCAATGTACCTCGGACTCAGCTTGCCTCGCTTTCCAAATCGGATAACTCCCCGATTCGGAGAGATCTTCAGAAAGACGTGATCCCCAGGCTGAAACTCCAAAGGCCTCCGTTTAGCATCTGCCCAATGCTTGAAACGGTCCTGGGCAATCCTCAGCTTCTCCCGGATGTTCCTCACAACATCCACAGCCTCCACAATCATCTCTGGTCCTAACAGCTCCCTGTCTCCAATGTCATCCCAGCTCAGTGGCGATCGACATTTCTTCCCGTATAGCGCGGCGAATGGCGCCATGCCAATACTCGCCTGGTAGCTGTTATTGTAGGCAAACTCCACATGATGGAGATGATCCTCCCAAGACCCCTTGAAGTCTAACATGCACGCCCTTAGCATGTCCTCCAAGATCTGGATCGTCCTCTCGGACTGGCCATCTGTCTGCGGATGGTACGCCGTGCTGAAACTCAGACTCGTACCCAAGCTCTTCTGCAGACTCTGCCAGAACTGAGATGTGAATCTCGTGTCTCTGTCTGACACGATACTCACAGGGACTCCATGCAGTCGAACGATCTCCTGCACGAACACGTTACATCACTAACTATTCAAGGAAAAGGAAATAAAAATGGAAAGTAAAAGGATTTACCTCCATATATCTCCTCGCCAGTGCCTCAGTGGACTGTCCTACTCGGAACGGAATAAAGTGCGCGGATTTGGTCAATCGGTCTACGATCACCCAAATCGCGTCATTCTGCTTCGGACTCCGAGGTAGTCCAGTCACGAAGTCCATAGTGATGTGTTGCCACTTCCACTCCGGAATCGGAAGCGGTTGTAGCAACCCTGCCGTACGCTGATGCCCCGCCTTAACCTGCTGACAGACCAAACACTTGGCAACGCTCCGTGCCACACTTCGCTTCATGCCATGCCACCAATAGTTCAGACGAAGATCCTGATACATCTTGGTCCCACCAGGATGCACAGAATACGGCGAGCTATGTGCCTCAACTAATAACTCCTCTCTGATATCTCCAGCTGGCACACAAACTCTGGCTCCATACCTCAGCGAGCCATCCTCGTGAATCCGAAAGTCAGTCCGCAGACCGGCTTCTACCTGCTCACGGATCCTCCTCAGCTTCGAATCTCCAGCCTGACCTGCCTTGATCCGATCCACGATCGTCGACTGTATCTGCATACACATCAACGACGAAGCCTCTCCAGGAAGTACAATCTCAATACCAGACTCACAGAAATCCTGCTGCAACCTCCACTGTGCAGTCAACATCATCACCGCCGGAAGCCTACTCAACGCATCAGGAACCACATTCACTTTTCCCGGGTGATACTGCAACTCGATCTCATAGTCTGCCATGAGCTCCAACCATCGACGCTGTCGCATGTTGAGCTCCTTCTGTGTAAAAATGTACTTCAAGCTTTTGTGATCGGTGAAGATTTTCACCTTCTCACTCAGCAGGAAGTGCCTCCAAATCTTGAGTGCAAACACGACTGCTGCTAACTCCAGGTCGTGCGTCGGGTAATTCTTCTCATGAGTCTTGAGCTGACGAGAAGCATACGCAACCACATGCCCATGCTGGTGCAACACACAACCGAGACCCTTGCCAGAAGCATCACAAAAGATCTCGAATCCTCCACTACGATCAGGCACTGCTAGAACCGGTGCAGTCGTCAATCTCTCCTTCAGAACAGAAAAAGCCTCCTCACAAGCATCGGACCAAACATACGGTACATCCTTCCTCGTCAATTTTGTCATCGGTTCTGCAATCCGGGAGAAATCCTTAATGAAACGCCGATAATATCCTGCTAGCCCAAGAAAACTCCTGATCTCCGTCGCTGACTGTGGAACCGGCCACTCCCTGATGGCCTTGATCTTCTCGGGATCCACTGAAATCCCATCACCAGTCACCACATGCCCCAGAAAAGCCACTCTATCTAGCCAGAACTCGCACTTCGAATACTTGGCATACAACCGATGCCTCCTCAGAATTTCCAATACCGTCCTCAAGTGCGACGCATGCTCCTCCTCTGACTTAGAATAGATCAGAATGTCGTCAATGAAAATAACGACAAACTTATCTAAATAGTCGTAGAAGATCAAATTCATCAGGTTCATAAATACTGCGGGCGCGTTGGTCACACCAAAAGGCATAACCACGAACTCGTAGTGACCATACTTCGTCCTGAACGCCGTCTTCGGAATGTCCTCCTTCCTCACCTTCAGCTGGTGATATCCACTCCTCAGATCCAATTTGGAGAATACCCTCGATCCCCCGAGCTGATCAAAAATATCATCAATCCGCGGCAATGGGTACTTATTCTTTACAGTCACCGCATTCAGTCCTCGATAATCCACGCACATGCGACGCGAACCGTCCTTTTTCTTTACCAGCAGGACCGGTGCTCCCCACGGAGACACACTGGGATTAATGTAACCCTTCTGCAAAAGCTCGTCCAGTTGCTTCCGTAACTCTTCCAATTCCGCTGGAGCCATACGATAAGGTGCCTTTGAAATGGGCTGCGCTCCTGAAATCAGGTCAATAGAAAATTCCAGAGCTCGATCGGGCGGCAGTCCAGACATCTCCTCGGGAAAAACGTCATCAAATTCACGTACCACAGCAGGTCTATCCTGCTCCATCAGCATAGCCACATCTTCCACCGGCTTGGCCCGAAACCTGACCGGACCCAGCGAACTGCTACCACGGCTGAACTCAAACACTGGATGTCCAGGAATCTCGAACACTACCTTCTTCCTCCGACAGTCGATCGTAGCGTAGAAGCTCGCAAGCCAATCCATCCCAAGCACAGCATCGTAGTTGATGATGTCGTGGACAATAAAGTCAGCATACAGCTCGTGTCCACAGACCACCAACGGGCAGGAATTGCACCCACGATGCACCGAAATCACACCATTCCCTGTGATGATGTTCCAACTCCTGGGAAGAGAGGAAGTCGACAAGGAATGCCTCTCCACGAAGCTCCGAGAAATGATGCACATAGATGCACCAGAGTCAAAGAGAACTCGTGCAGGAAAAGCGCAAACCAAGATCACACCTAACAGACAGTCTAACAATCAAATTCTATTCTAGCAGATAATCATGTGCAAACAACTAATTATATCTAACAGCCAACTAACTAAGAAAGGAACAGCTAGTTAGAAAGTTACCTGCGATAACCTCGTCCAACGTCTCGGTCTCAGCAGCAGTCATCAAAAACGCCTGTCGTCTCGGCCGGACAGCCTGCTGAAACGCCTGCCTCTGCGGAACGAGAGGCGCCCCACGACCAGCAGGAACAGGTGTCCTCTGCTGCAATGGCTGAGCTGCAACAGGTGCCTTCCACGGCTGCTTCGACCTCGGGCAATCCTTCATGGTGTGCGCAGGATCACCACAAACTAAACACTGCCCCAGCATCTTCCGACACTGATCCTTGATATGCCCCGTCTTGCCACAGAAGTTGCAAGTCTTCAAAGTAGAAGGTCCTCCAGGCCTCTTGAACTGCACAGGCTGGTTGGGCCCGTGCCCCGGTCTCACCACTGCTCTGGCCTGCTCCATAGGCCTCTTCCCAGTGCCAGAAATCTGTCCCCTCTTCTGATTCACAATCCTCTCCTGCCTCTTTGCCGCAATCAGAACCTTCTGGTAAGTCTCCGCGTCAGAAGAAGTGACATAGCTCTGCAGATCCAACGAAAGCCCCTGCAGAAACCTCTGGGCTCTCTCCTCAGCATCCTGCACCATCTTCGGTGCAAAACGACTCAGCCTCGTAAATTCCTGGTGGTACTGATCCACCGTCAAATTCCCCTGCTTCAAGTCAATGAAGCGCTGAGCCATCTCCCTCCTGGCGGCCTTAGGAAAATATTCCTCATCAAACCTGGACTTGAAGGTAGTCCAAGAAATCGGCTCCTCCAGCAACTCCTCCTCGGCATCCCACCAGTTCCGCGCGTTGTCCTTCAGCTGCCGCTTCGCCAGATCAACCCATCCAGTCGGGTCGACCTTCGACATCTTCAGATTGTCTTCCATGTTCCTGGTCCACTCATCTGCAGCCAGGGGTCCCTCGGTCCCGTTGAAGTAAGCGGGACCCAGCTCCCGAAATTGCTTCGCCCCTGGCTCGAAGCGAGGGACATTCTGGACAGGCTGCGCTACTCGAGCAGGCGGAACATTCTGGGCATTCTGGAGCATGCCCTGCTGCACCTGCATCATCTGATGCATCATCCGCATGATCTCTCCGTTGGTGGGCTCCCGATCCGGCTCCTGGTCACGAGGGGGCACTCCACCACCAGCACGGGTATTCCGTCTCCCAGCCATCTATTGACACAGGAAAACGAAACAAATCAGACTCTCTGCCTAAGGCACGGTGTTGAATTTTGTTTATTGGACTTTCTATAATTCTTATTGTTATTCTGATTAAGTCACAGTCACAGAAAATTGGAAGGACCTGCATGGGCCACCAAAGAAACCTGTCACGCCCCGCTTCCCAAAAACATGGAGGCGAAGCGTGAGAAGGTCCGCACGGACTTGGGGCTGCAAAGCCGCAAGTCCGTTAAGCGTCAAATAAGACGAAGGAGCAGGTCCCTGTAATGTGACTCGGAACAACAATAATAATAATAGCAAAAGAGGCGAATAATAAAGCATTCATCCAACTCATAGTCCAACAAAAGTCCACAACCAGAAATGCCACCGGCAACAAAAGAGTCAAAAGTACAAGGCCTAGCATGGCCAAAAGAAACTAACAAAGCGGTGCTACTCACCGACAACCACAGCTAACAAGGAAAAGTACGAGAGGTCTCTAAGATTGATCACCGGTATCTTCGTACTCCACGTCACCAACAGGTTCGGGCACGAACTCCACGAACTCGTCACCCTCCGCAACTGTCTCTGGCTCAGCAACTAACATGCGTCACCCAAAGAGAAGGGGCACATGTCAGCAAGTCTAAAAAGACTTGTGCAAGAAAACTATAAAAGTAAAGCAACCTAACAGTTCTAAAGTAAAGTATGACATGGATATAAAATGACAAATGACATGGCATGGCAATTATACAAGTAAAAGACAAGTACTGGAAATGTAATCACGTCGTGCACAGAGATTCCGTCCTTTGGCTAGAGTGGCTGTACGGGCCAACTCTTACACTCAAGTGACCGTTTATCCCTACCCCTCCACGTGTGTCGAGCCAGGGCATTACCCCCGAACACGGAATGCTCGCTTCTGGATCACGAGCCAGGAAGTGTTTTAACACGGATGGCGTAGGGTTATGCCCGCATAACGGGTGCCTAGCCGGTAACATGGAAACATGGAAAGTAGTGTAGCGTGTGCTACGATGCAAGTTTAACTAGGATGACATGTATGATGCAATGCATGGCAGTTAACAATTCAAATGCGTACAGTTAAGGAATTTAAACATGACAGATATCAATGCATAAATGATATGGCAAGGTGTCGGATCTAGCTTCGTTGTCAAGCTAGATCACAAAGTTGCGCCTAGATCGCTATCATTTCACGATCTAGTCTCTTTCACGCTAGTACAAGGAATTGGCCTAAAGACATGGCCTAAAGAAAAGTTGGCAAGTTTCACTTGCCTGATTTTGGTGATGTCGGATGACGTGGATTCGTCTCGACAAACGTTACGTTATGGGACGACTGGTGCTCTGTTTGATTAAAAATAAGGACTCTGAATTAGTACTCCATCATAGCTAACTGATTAGTTATTTCATTTAGGTCCTCTAACCTAGGGAGATTCACTTCATATTATTAATGATACTAACCCACTAAAAATAACATGTGTGTAATAACCTACTTCTTATCAATCTTGGGCATAAGGTATTTTAGTGTTCCAATAAAGTTACTGATCATGCAAGACTTCCAACATCAAAACAAAGCTTTAGGGGTCCTCAAGTACAAGAGTGGGGCTGCAATATGTATACTATCCTATATAGCATATAAGTTATCTATAAGAAGCCATGGCATCAAGTTTCAAATAGCAACACTACTCTTTCATGTATACAGCAAGCTCTTTAAAACATTTCTTATCAAGTGTATAACAGAGGAGATAACTCAAGTTGGGTTCATATGCACAAAAACTTAAGCACATCATCTACCTACTTGATGATCCACAAACATCAAAAGTTTTCTTATAAAACCCTCACATCTAGCAACTAACCCATCTAAAAATTAAACTCACAGACAGGGAGTTAAACCCTAACCAATTTTTCTTTAACACTTATAAAACAACCAGCAGTTCACAGGTGAATCAACCCAATACAACAGATAAAGGTTTAATCTCTAACAACTTAACATCTTCATTATATATTATAGCAATCTTCTAGCATTCCTTAAGATCTTCACAGAAGAGGAAACCAACAGCAGGAATCTAATCATACCATAAGCTAACAGCAATTAACCATTCTTAACTTAATCATTAACTAACATCTGAACTTATAAACCTAACCCTAACTAAATAAAATTCATCACTAACCTCTAACTCAAAGCTGCGGGTGCAGGTGGGCTCGAGGGTGACTGCGGCGCTTGGGGGGGTGCTCCGGCGACCAACAGGATCCCACGGCGGCGATGGGCGGCGGCGGCGGCGGCGGCGGCAGCGGCGGCGGAGGCCTGCTGCTGCTGCTGCTGCGTTTTACAGCGGGTCGGGGCGGTTTCCGGCGGGTTCCGGCGACTGCACGGAGGAGCAACGGAGGGAGGAAGGTCGGGGGTTGGTCAGGGGCTCGTCGGCGTCGGGGTTTGGCCGGAGAAAGGCAAGAACGGCGGGTCTTGCGGTGGTTGCGTGAGTGAGGAAAATGGCTAGGGCCGGCGCATGGGGGTTTTATCTTTTGGTTGCTGTGAAACCTAGGTCTTAGGTTTAGTATTAATAGGGGAGGCTGCACGTGATGTAGGGTGTAAGGTTGGGATGAGGGCTTCACAGTTTGGGTTTAAGAGTTAAGGGAAATGTCATTTACAAATAGTTAAAAGCCCAAAGTTTTAAACCCTCCCTCTCTCTCCCTGCGTGGAACTGTGTGCCAAGAGTTTAGAAGTGGGCCAACTCACAAGTCAGATGTAATTATAATAATATTATTATTAGGGGATATAACACCATGAAACTTAGGGCTTAAAATACAATAAGTTGGGCCAAAAGTGTACATAGATCAAACGGAGTCCAAAAATCGTAAGAAAAATACTGGGGTGACCGGGGCGACGAGAGAAAGGAGATGGAAGAGACGGATCACAATTTCGATGACGAGAAACGAAATTAAAAATAAAAGCGTCTCCTGCCAAAAGTGATAATCGCGACGTCTCCTCAACCAAGGTCGATTCGCGGACGAACGACCCGTGAAAAGACGTTGCAAATCAACACAAAATTCTAATACTCTCAGAGAGGGACACAACGACATATCACACGATAGGGTTCGGATACAGACAACGTCAAAAAATAAACACGCGCACGAACAAGACTACGTGCACGTCACAGCGTACAATGAAAAACTGATCGTTACAGAATCACCAATCCTTTACAAGATTTATTGAAGTAGAAATCCTAATCTAACCTAACCTAAAGCTCCCAAGAAAGGGGAAAAACTGCTGAAAAATGGGAGAAGATCCTCCTCAAGTTGTGCCCCATCTTCTATTTAAAAGCCCCCTCAAAACCCTCACGGTTCGGGTCCAAAAACCCAGCAAAACTGCCAAAACAGGCCCACCCAATCGGGTGGAAGTTCACCTGATCGGGTGGAAATAAACAGAGACTAAACTGCTGAAAATTGGCGCAACCGATCGGCCACCTGGACACCCAACCGATCGGGTGAAATGAAAATCCAGATAGCACTCAATTTCAGCACACAGCTGCGCTCGAAAAATTCCAGAAAAATGTAGAAAAATCAGATTTGGGCATGCGACCTATCGTTGGAAAGCTAACGACGATGCCGACGCTAGAAAAATAAGAGATCACCCAAAATTTCTCTGGAATGATAGCATATATTCAATGAATGAGTAGCAGTGCGCGAAAGGGAAAGAAAAGGCCCGGGTGAGCTGCTTGTCGCTTTGGCCATCGGGCTTCAGAAGCTTCAACCTGGAGCTGAGGCGAGTGGGTGGTGTGACCGGGTCGTGAATTGTTGATCTTCAGCTTCAGATGAACCGATCGGGTGAGATATCATCCGATCGGTTGTAATTAAGCTCAAAAAGACATAGAGCTCTGTCGATCTCACTCGATCACGGAATCGATCGGGTGAGCAGCTCTTCTCTTCAGCTCCTGTCCGGGTCATATACGCGTGCATCAACTGATCGGGTGGCTCTGTTCACCCGATCGGTTGAGGGCTGAAATTTGGTTTTCTTTGACGTTTGGCCATCTGGATCGCGCGTGACTCCTCCCGTTGCTCCGGGGACTCATGATATCTGCTTTGAATGTCCCCAATGCTGGAAATCTCCTGCATTTACATAAAAACACCAAGAAGTGAAAGAAAACTAAAAATCACAAGAGAAAGGGTACAGAACAACGGAAAACAACGGAAAATCACAAAGAAGATGTGCGTGAATATATAAAATATAAACGCATGTTAATACCAGAAACATTATTCAGGGTACACCTTCTACCATCCGGAGACACAAAAGATTGTTGTCTCTAAACATGCCATTTTTTAGAAAAGGAATTCCTTATGGAGGAAGCTTTTGGTAAGGTGGTAGATATGGACGAATGTTCAGACAGAGAATTAACACAAGAACATGTGGAACCAGTGGGAGAATTAGAACCTGATGTTTCCCAACCAATCGTTAGGAGGTCTGATAGGATTCCTCGAGCCCCTTATAGGTACTACGGTTTTCTTGTAGACGGAGGGGTTGAGGATGGCGTCATATTAGATGATGATCCGATTAGCTTCCAAGATGCCAGTAAGAGTATAGACTCTGATAAATGGCTAGATGCAATGAAATCCGAAATTGAATCCACGCATGTAAATGAGGTATGGACCTTAGAGAACGTGCCCAAGGGAATTGTTCCCATTGGCTTCAAATGGATCTTCAAGGAGAAGATTGGTGCAGATGGGAAGATAGAAACGTTCAAGGCTAGGCTGGTTGCGAAAGGATATCATCAGATTCTAGGAATAGATTATGACGAGACCTTCTCACCAGTCGTCATGCACCAATCTAGCTGGATCATACTCGCTATTGCTGCCCATTATGACTTTGAAATTTGGCAAATGGATGTAAAGACTGCGTTTCTAAATGGTGATTTAGAGGAGCAGATTTATATGACTCAGCCAGAAGGTTTCGAAGTCAGTGGGAGTGAAGAAAAAGCGTGTAGACTACATAGGTCTATTTATGTACTTAAGCAGGCATCAAGGAGTTGGAACATCCATCTTGACATGACAGTCAAAGGGTTTGGTTTTGTCAGAAATGAGAATGATCCATGTATTTATAAGAAAACCAGTGAAAATTCTTTAGTCATCCTCGTACTATACATGGATGATATTCTTATAATATGCAACAATATAGGGATGTTGAAGGCTGTAAAGGAATGGCTATCAACTAACTTCTCCATGAAAGACTTGGGAGAAGCATCCTACATCTTAGGTGTAAAGATCTATAGAGATAGATCTAAAGGATGCTAGGTCTGTCCCAAGCCAGTTACATTGACACCGGGCTAAAATGATTTAGCATGGAAAACAGTAAGGGTGGCTTTATACCAGCCAATCATGGAATAAACCTTTCCAAGAAGATGTCTCCAAAAACTGACTTGGAAAAGGAATGCATGAGTAAAATCCCATATGCTTCAGCTGTGGGATCTATCATGTATTCCATGATCTGTACAAGACCTGATGTCGTCTTTGCACTAGGTGCATTAAGTCGATATCAGTCTAACCCTGGAGAAGAACACTGGAAAGCCGTCAAGACAATTCTTAGGTACTTGCGAAGGACAAAAGGCTTGGTCTTGATTTATGGAAGTGAAGAGCTAAAGGTTGAAGGCTTCACAGATTCCAGCTTTCAGAGTGATATAGATGATAACAAATCGATCTTTGGATATGTTTTCACTCTCAACAGAGGAGCAGTCAGTTGGAGAAGTTCTAAACAAGACATTTTTGCAGACTCCACCATGGAGGCCGAGTACATAGCGGCCAATGATGCGACAAAGGAAGCTGTCTAGTGCAACCATCAGTCTGGTTGGGGATGGTGCTTGTAGTAAAAGATCCAATACCTCTGTATTGCAACAATAGTGCAACCATCAGTCTGGTTCAAGAACCAAGATTCCACAAGAGATCCAGACACATTCTGTGGAAGTATCACCTGATACGGGATACAGAGAAGAGGAAAGACATAGAACTCCTTATCGTCTGTTCAGAAGACAACATAGCAGATCCATTCATAAAGGCGCTGGCACACGATCGGTTGAAGAGACTAGTGTGTAAATGTGGTATGAGATACCATGATAAATGGGCCTGAGTGCAAGTGGGAGATGTTGAGAGATATATGCCATCGAGGCAATTTATCTATGTAAACATCTTATTCATGAATGAAAGTATGCTTTCTGTTATCAATTGTATGAGTAATTTTCTGTTGATATGTTGCTTAGCTAATTTCCTTAGACTCATAGTAAGGTCTTACATGTTTCGAGATAAAGATCGTGTTTATGAGAAATGTCTGAACGATGGGAGCTTGAGTCTTAAAGCGTTCATGGTCATAGATGCATCGAAATAGGGATATCGACCCATCGGACAGACCATTGTATCTTTGTCTTGATGATCTCATAATCATGTGACTTAGTGAAGTCGGAGACAAGACACAGGTGCTCATTAGAGAATGAGTGCACTGAACGACTTAAATAAAGAGTTATCAAATGGTCAAACATTAACTAACTATCATTAATAACTCTCTAGTGATGATATGCAAGTTGGTCCTTAGGACTCGAGATCATTGTACGAACCTGTGCGTGAACAGTGTCGCTTAGATCTATGATCTAGCTTCGAGGCAAGACCTACTGAAAGGTCTTAGGTTGGGTGACACTTGAAGCGTACGAGGTGAGTAGTGATCAAGAGAGGATTCGTCTCTTCTGTTAATGGAAAGTTAGTGTCGTAGGCTCAGTACGGCTCTTGGTAAAACCTTGCCCAAGGTATGTTGTAGGAAGTACAACATGTATGTACCAGAGACCGAAAGATATTGGCCAGTGCTAGCTAGAGGGGTTGACAGTTTTACATAACCTAGGCTATGCAAATGATATAGTTAAGATGAATGGACTAAAACTGCGGTATTCATCATGGACACAGACAGAGTGATCCCGGCAACACTTATGTCGACAAGTCAATCACGTAATTATGATACCGAAACAGGGACGACACCTGTTGCTCGTGGTTATTATTGTCTAGGGATTTCAAGTCCCAACATGTAGTAGGGTCGAGCTGTAGGGTCTCACACCGAGTAGTATTCACGTCTTAGTAATAGGAAGAATGTTAAGAGGAATGCATTTGATGCAATGGAATAATTTAGCTCACAAATATTTGTGTGAGGATAATGCTAAAGAGTTTAGCATTTAGGACTTTTACACATTATGTGTAAATAATACTTGGTATTAAGTTGACAAAGATGCATGGAATGGAAGGGGACTTCATGAGAATAACACATGAAAAAACCGCGTCCAGATCGTAGCTCAAACGAGCCCAGAAACGCAAAAAACAGTGTC
This sequence comes from Scilla litardierei, assembly GCA_030789695.1. Lineage (NCBI taxonomy): Eukaryota > Viridiplantae > Streptophyta > Magnoliopsida > Asparagales > Asparagaceae > Scilla > Scilla litardierei. Next base: position 111,557,017 of record CM061137.1, on the reverse strand, counting down.
AAAAACATAAATGGGGAATTAATAGGCTTGCAGGTTTGACCCGGACCTTGCGGGTCTGACCCGCCAGGGGTTAGCGAGTCGGACCCGCTTAATGCAGGTCCGACCTGCGGGGCGAAGCCTGCGTGCAGCTGCACGCGGGCTGCACCCGTGTGGGGCCCGCGTGGGGACCATGCAGCTATGCGCGGGTGCCCAAGCCCTGAAGCACGCGCCACGTGGCGTGCACAGATCGTGCCATGTGGCGCGATCTGATCATCCCCTCGCGATGGTTGTTTTTGGCTGTTTATGCGAAAAACATTTTCGTAGTTTGATTTCGACGTTTGAAGGGTTAAATGATATCGGAATTGGACGCCGTTTTTTTTCTATGTGATCTTTGTCTCGAGATCTTCGATTTGACAGGTTGTTTCAAAGTCAAAACTCAGAAATGAATTTATAGTTGATTTTAGAAGTTTGGACTTCTATTAAATCAATTCCAAATACCCATTTAATAGTCACACATTGCTCATATTAAAGGAGGAGGGGCCGGCTCCCTATATAAATATGGGGTAGCCCTCCTCATTGAAAAGTGCACCAAGTCTCCGATGTAAGGACCCTGGCTATGGAGAAAACCTAGAAAGGGGGTTGAATAGTGTTTAAGAAATTTAAAACGATTGTTACACCAATTTAAATGCTAACCAACAAAATAGTGCGGAATAGAAATTAAACCCAAATAGAAACAAATGCAAACGCAAGGATGTTTCAAGGGTTCGGATTACCCAAGTCACTTCACGACTTGTTCCCGGTAATCCTACGTCTCTTCCACCCGGATACCTCCGGATACTCAAGTTAGAACACTAACTTGAGGTTTCCTTAAAACCCACTGTAGCAACCCTACAAGTGAAATCGAAATACAATCGATTGACCTTAACTCCCATAACCTGGGAGCAAGCAAACCACTCTCATAACCCGAGAGCAAATCCAAATAACGAAAGTTATGAAATATGAAAGCAACACTTACAATCACCTATGCCTTGAAGTAGAACTTGAAGGAGAAGTGTGGTGTGTGTTGATGACTCTCTTGGAAGAGAGGAGAAAGCCATTTCTCTTGACTACACCAAATGCCTAGAAGATGTCTCTTTGATTCTAGGTTGGAGAGCAAGAGATTGAAGATAGGAATTCTTAGGGCTTTAGGATTTGAGAGCTTTAAAACTTGAGAATGAAAGCTTGAGAGAATGAATATCAACTTGGTAACCTCTCAATGGAACAGTAGAAGTTCCTTATATAGGTCTCTCAAATCCACAAAACAGAATTAGCAAAAACCCATTTGGAATCCGTGAGAAAAATCTCAACGGATAAAATCTGCGCTCGCAACAGTCGACTATTGATGAAACCATAGTCGACTGTTGCACAGTCCGCAAGGATAGGTGAGAATTCATAACGGTAACTTATCACGTGGACAGTCGACTGATGAGTCGTGGACAGTCGACTGATGAACCAACAGGTGACTGTAAATACTTCTACAGGCGACTGACCGTAAGATGGGTAAGTTGAAGAATTCTGGAAAATGTCCAAGATAGCAGGACAGACGACTGATGAGGAAAAGGCAGTCGACTGTTAATCAGAACAGGCGACTGTAAATCCTTATACATGCGACTGTCAAACACCCTGAGATTTTCCAGAGAGCTGAGTCAACAAATTGTCTCACAGACAGACGACTGATGCATCATTGACAGTCGACTGATCCATTGGACAGTCGATTATAAATCCAACATAAGTCGACTGGCCATAAAAGACAGATCAACAGAGTTTGGGAAAAAGATAGACAGGCGACTGATAAACAAAACACAGTCGACTGTCATTTGGATAGGTGCATGTGAATCGTTCATGAGTCGCCTGTGGAAATAAAACAGAGAAGCCCAAAACTAGTTTGTAAAAGATTGTGCATAACAGGCGACTGTAGAACATAATACAGTCGACTGTTTTTTAAACAGATGACTGTAAAATGTTCAGCAATCGACTGTTATAAACAATACAAGCATAATCAAACTAGAAATGAATTGGAGTCTAAGGACAATTGATCTAATGATGTCCTAAGACTGAAATGATGATGTGTGTGAGTGCTCCAACAAAGTTCTACTTCTAAGCTACATACTAGAAGAGATAAAACAAATTTACATTGACGAACTCTCTCTTCTATCCAACGTATGAGCTTGAAGTCTTCATGGAGCTTCAATCACCATCCACGATCATCCAATCCATTTCATTTGCCTTCAATAATCTTTGAGAATCATCCATTGCAAGTAGATCTTCATAATTAGCTTAGGCAATGGATTAACTACAAAATAGGGGATTAGTCACAAGTATTTATGTTTGCTCATCATTAACACCAAGTAGGGAGAAGTCCAATACTCAACATCCGATTCGAGAAGCTCCAAAATTTTGAGCACGCTCGATCGACGACTTAAATTATTCCTCCGCTTATATTTCTTCCCATCCTCCAATCGAGTCCTAGCAAGACGGCGAGGAGGTTTGGATCTGATCCAAAAGTCTCTGACGTGGGTCTACTCAAGTGAAATATTCTTCAGTGAGTGATTGGCTCGGAGGCGCGGTGCGACTCGTGAAGCGGCTCAGCTCGGGGCACGGTGTGGCTTGGAAAACGATTCGGGACACTTTGCCGGTGCAAGCAAAGTTCTGGGTAAGTCAGCTTTATTTGTGCTCTTCATATTTTTGCAGTAGATTAGATCTCTCTTCGGGTTGGTCGGACCCAACCCGAGTTAGTAGATTATCCTGGCTTGGGTGCATGATTCTTAGGGTTAAGATTTATTAAAGTGTTTAATAATGTTTCCGCTGCATCTTTTTAATTCTAATGTCTGTACGACTTAGGGCGTGCTTAGTTTTTTCCCTAAGGGTCATTGAAAAACCCAACAACTGTGTCAAGGAAGAGGAAAGCTTAAGCAAGAGATGACAGAAAGCACTCACCTGACCTCCACCTTCAACAAAAGGAAGAAGGATACTGAAGTTACAGATACAGCTTCTCAAAAGAAACAACAAATGGAACTGAAAAGTTCAGAAGGTAATGGTTGTTTCTTTTATGGAGCTGAAGGGCATATAAAGAAGCACTTCACAAATTATCATGCTTGGCGTGCTAAAAAGGGTATGCTTCTTTAATTTGGTTTAAGTCTAAAGTTAACTTCCTTTTTTTGTTAACTTTGGTACTTATAGACACGTGATGGAAAGATCCTGGTATAACCACTCACATCATTGTGTCTATGCAGGGTTGCCTAAGATGCCAAGAGCCGAATGATGTTGAAAGATACATCGATATATGCAACGGAAAGATGGTTCAAGTAAAAGCAAATAAAATTTAGATTATTTTTTAAAGGCTAGATTGTATTTGAATTTTTATGAGACTATTATGTACCGTATTAACGGAATTTGGATTTCTATTTCTACTTTGAACAAATTCGGTTATTATTGTCCAATTATGAATGGAAAATGTGATTGCCTTATGATTCAAAATTGGTTTATTCGGGTTCTTTAAAATTTCATCATAATCTTCACTTATTTGGAAATATTGCTTCATTTACAGAATTCCTGCATTTAAATACATGTGTTTTAAAGAAAGAATTAACAATTAAGAATTCAATTATTTTTTGATTGCATCGTATATCTTTAATAAAGTTTCAACAAATAAACTTAAATCACTTGCATGCTTGGAGATGTCCAACTAAGGTAAGGCTTTATAAGCCTAATAAAGAAACTGGACATAATGCTAATGATTTTTTTAGTTTTGTTGAATAGTTTAAAAGGTGGTATATTGTATGATTTTACATAATCCCACTATTAAGTTGGTTTACGAATTAGGAAATTCACATCTATATGAGGATGTTGAGTTTGAGGGGGAAAATATAGTTAGTGACATTATTCTTGAAGAGGATTATATTCCTACAAGTGTTGTTGGCATTGTTCAGGATAGTATTCCTAACACTGTTCAAGACATTAAATTCAAGATAATGTTGCAAATCCTCTAATTCAGGAAATTGTTCATAAGGACAAACTTTAGTACCTCAAAGCACTAATTGCCATTCAGGAAATCCATTAAAGAAATGAGAAGTACAATGTTAAGGTATTGCATTGTAATTCTCAAGAACATATGGTTGACGTTAGAATGATGGAAGTTCGACTTACATCCAGTCATAAAAGTTCTAAATCTCTTTAATGGATTAATGCATTAATTAAGAAGGTCTTTGAAGGACACGTGAAATCTTATCTCATTGCCATAAGGTTTGAAACCTATTGATTGTAAATGGATTTTTATAATCAATAGGAATTCAAAAGGGTATTAAGAAACGATTTAAAGCGTATCACAAAGGACTTTATACAGAAAAGAATGCATTAATTAAGAAGAGACTTTCTATTCAGTTTTCATGAAAGACTCTGTAGGGTTTATAATAGCATTAGTGGAGCATTTCAATATCGTTAATGATATATTAAGTGTCATTAAGTAATCACCTCGTTCGGTTTTGAGATGATGTTTGATAATGTAATATATCTTAAGTTCTGTGGGAGCATGTAATTTCTATAATATTTACGTGGTAATGTATATTAAGTTCTGTGGGAGACAAGTTTAGTCTCAACAATTGCCCGAAGAATAATCTTCAGAAGATTCCCTATATCTTATTTATATGGAGTCTAAAGTATGCTCAGGTTTATATGCATTTGGTTATTGCATATATTATAGATATATTGGGCAGCTTCTTAAGTTCAGGAGTAGACCATTTGATAGCAGCCAAATGGTTCTTATGGTATTTATAAAGAACAAAAGGGTTACATGTTCAAGGATCAGTAGTCAGAAAATTTTGAGATCATTTTGGTATACTGACACTGATCATTTATTGGATGCTAAGAATGTATGAAATTTATGTTAGGCGCCATCTACTAGAAGATATCTAAATAGTCCTATTGAGCCATTGGGCCGGCACTCGAGGAAACTCAATCGAAGAATGTCCAAGGCCCATTAAGCCCACAGAGGCGTCGGACATCGGACTCCGTCAAAGCCCAAATGGCCAGTCGACCATTAGGTCCGTCTCGCACGAATGTGGGATTAAAGACGAGCTCGGAAATCCCAGGGACGTGGCAAACATTTGCTCCCATTTATGGCGGGATATCGTGGCCCCAATACAGGCGGCCGTTACCTCCCCAACATCTCTAAAAGGACCTTTGAACCCCTATAAATAAGGAAAAGGGGGTTCCATCTTCAAAGTACGATTGCTAACACATAGAACTCTATCTTCCTATTTCCACATTTCATACACGAGCTTGCGTCGTTAGTCTAGAGATGAACCCCCGCGGATCTATCTGTAACGACTGGTTTTTGTATGATTGGATTATCAGTGTGTTTTGCTTGCAATGGTGGGTTCTCTCCTTGTGTGGTTTCCATTTCCATGGTTCTCGCTTTCATTTATCTCGTTGAGGATTCCTAGCTTTCGTTTTCGTTCCTTTTGATGTGATCTTCTAGGTCCTTCCTTAGAATCATTGAACTCGGAGTAAGTCACTCGTGACGAGCTTCATATCGATCATATCTTAGAGTATAAATCGATCCTAGAAGCCATAGAAATCTTCCCGAAGCTTCGCGCTTCGAATCGGCACTTTTCGTGCACGTTAGTTGGTTCAAGAAGATCAACCGACCGACTAGATTCCAATTTAGTCGGTCAGGAAATCAACTGGAACCGACTAATTCTTTGAATCAATTATTCAGGAGTTACTGTTTGCTCTTAGTCGGTCTAAGAACGTTCCTCGACCGACTAGATTCAAAACTAGTCGGTCAGTACTTGTTCATGGACCGACTAACTCTAAATCCTATTTTCGTTCAGGAGTTACTGTTTGCACTTAGTCGGTCTGCGTTGGTCGACCGACCGACTAGTTGCCAAACTAGTCGGTCAGTGGTTGTTCTTTGACCGACTAACCAGTGTTAAAACCCTAATTTCTGGGCAGCCGCCAGCCCATCCTATTTATACCCCTCCCAAACGACTTCATCTTCTCCAACACGACCCAAAACCCTAAAAACTTCCCCCTTCAGTCCCCATCTTCCTCCAAGCTTCATCCCTCCATTCTAAGCCCTAAATCCATCATCCAAACCATCCATCTACTCTATCTACCTCACATCTTCCCCAAAATCTCACCAAAACCCATCAAATCCCCAAAATCCCCCAAGAACCCTAATTCTCCAAACTTCCCCAATCTTCTCCAGATCTGATCCTAGGGTTCCCCGGAGTGTTTCCTCCGCCTTCTCTCGCGATTTCCCCGTAGATTGGCGTCCGTGTGACGAAGTAGTCGTCATCCCCGGTGCTAGGCAAGTGAAACTTGCCACTTAAGGTTTAGGCCATGTTTTAGGCCATTTGCATGTTGTAGGCGTAAAAGAGGCTAGGCGACGAAATGATACTCGCCTAGGCGCAAATTGGGGAACTAGCTTGACAACGAAGCTAGTTCCAACACATATAGCATGTTGCACAACTTCCATGTCATGTTTACTTTCAATTAACGGTACGCGAATATGTTCATGTCATTGCATTTCGCCTGCCACGTTTAATTCAATTAACGGTACGCAAATAAATTGTCATGACCTCGCATTCTTTAAGTATTGCTGTGATTGCGTAGCTTCGCTACAATGTTGTGTTCCTGGCTCGTGTTCCAGAAGCGGGCCCATGTGTTGGTTGATAGCCAATGCCCGAATTGCGTGTTCCGGCTAGGTGTTCCCTACGCCATACTTGTGTTCCTGGCTCGTGACCAGAAGCGAGCATAATGTGTTGGAAACCCCAACGCTCGAAATATAATGAATTGTGAACTAAGAATGCGAGCTCAATGTGCGGGGGCAACCCTAGGCTCACTAGATGAGCTCAATGTGCAGGGACCCCAGGCTCCATATCTTGTGAATTGATTAGTGTTTAGTGCCGATCGGTCTGAAATGCTATGCCATTCAGCGAATGGCGTAAACACCTACAAAATGTGAATTGATTGAATTGACAGTAGCTTGGCTACTCTTGTCTTGTCCCGATAAATTGTTCCCTTGTACAAATTGTCTTGCCATGTTTTAATTGTGCACTCATGTTATAACTGCCATGTCATGCATACTAAACTGCTAGGTTGCTAGTTGCCTTACTTTCAGTTTCCTTGCACAAGTCTTTTTAGACTTGCTGACATGTGCCCCTCTCTCTTTTGGGTGACACATGTTAGACCCAGAGCCAGAGTTTTGTTGCAGGGAATATGGTGTTGCTGATGATGTTGTTTGCTGTGGTGGTGAGTGGACACCAGGGGCCTGTCTTGAAGACCGCTCGTGTACACTCCTTTGCTTAGGTTGCTGTTAGTCGTTGGTGCGTGGCACCCTTGTATGTATGTTATACCTTGTTGGCCATGTTTGGGCCTTAGACTCTTTTTCCTTTAGTCTGGTGGCTTTTCTGCGATATTGTAATCTGTTTATGGACATTTCGAGATTCAATAAAATGTCGTCTCATTTCTTTATTATCATTGTTGTTTCGTTTCGCTTTGCGAGGACTTGCCATAATAAGTGTTTTTTACGCTTATCAGACTTGGAGCTTCACAGCTTCAAGTTTGTGCGGACCTTCTCACGTCTCGCCTCCACATTTTTGGGAAGCGGGGCGTGACAGGTTTTAGTGGTGGCCCATGCAGGTCCATTTGCAAATGCGAACTATCGGAACAACAATAATAATTATAGAATGTCCATTAAATAAATTAGAACATCCACGTTATAAGCCCGGAGTCTAGGTTTTTTAGCGTTCCTATGTCTTAGGTGGCTAGTAGGCGTGTTAGAGCACCTGTCCCAGCTTGATAGGAAATCCATTAGATCAGAACCATAGTGAGACTTAGTTAGAAGTTTGTGCTTGCTAGTTAGGGATCCTTGATTGTTAGTTAGACTCCATGTTAGTGATTGATTTGATAGCCTTAAGAGTTACCTTAGTGGTTCCTGTCTAGCTTTGACTAGGATAGACTTCTATAATTCTTTGGTCTCTCGCTTGGGTTCATCGGTTTCGGACCAAGCTGAACTCATTTCATCGCTGTCTAGCCCTTATGGAAGTCTTAGCGCTTAGTTCCATAATCTTTAGTTGGTTGACCGTAAGAGTTTTCATAGATTTTCCTAAGTCATAACCTAGGCGTATTTATGCTTTGATCATCCGACCTAATCCTTTGCCTCGATTCCCATGACCACCATGTTTCGATAATCATTGATCCTTCGAATGTCCCCGTTTGCAAGGCTTAATTTCTTTTAAAAAGTTGTTTTTCTATTTCCCTTATTAAAGTTTTCGCTAAGTTTGAATTTTGTTTTAAACCCGCTACGTATATACTTGAATTTCTTACTTTTCGATTGAGTCAAAATTCCTTGTAGATTTCGGAGTCTAATGGTTGTAATTATAATTGCTATCTCGTAACCATTTTCTTGTCTATATTTTCGCATTTTGGTTTAAAGACTCCAATACTATTTTGGAAAAAAAAAGGAAATTCGATATACCATTTTCTAACTATGAGATCCATTTTAATCGCATAGCATACATACTTTAAAATCTTTTCCAAGCTAAATGGAATTTCAATTGTTATATGTATACTCATATCTTGTACTCTTTCGTTGACTTAAATTAATTTTCGGAATTCGAAAGTTTTGACGAGATTTTGATTACTGTTTTATAATGTTTTACAGCCTATACCTTTCATACCTATTCGAATATCTTGTCCCTTTTCATAAATCGATTTAATTCTGAGCTGCAATTCTATTTTCCAAATTCGATTTATGAATTTTCCTTTTAGTTATGCTATTCGAATGTCTCGTCGCACTCCCTTAATATACTTTTCAAGTCACAGATGATTTCAGCTTTCAACAAATCCAGTTATGTTCAAACATTTTCCCGACGACAGATTTTTGGAAAATTACGTTTCCGTAACCACTCCCTTGACCTCAATTCACATGACCACCTCATTACAATTATCCTTGATCTTTCAAATGTTTCCGTTGCAAATCTTGATTCTTCCAAAGTTATTTTCGAATGCTTTCCTTATTTGAAGTTTCACTCAATTTAAATTTTGTTCTAAACTTCTTCAAATATGTCTCCCTAAATTTCGATGGAGTTAAAAGTCGTTCTTGAATTTTGAAGACTTTTGGTCGTAATTTTAAAATTACTATCTTCTAACGATGTACCTTTCGCATTTTGATTTTTAAACTTTATTACTATCCTGGTGGTTCGATATGCCGTCCTTTTTTCTAACTACAAAAATCTATTTTAACCACTTATCTTACATGCCTTTAGGGGTATTTTTCCAAACTGAATGGGCTTCAACTAATTTTTGTATATATCAATTATAGGTTCGTCGTACTCGTTAAGTTTAAATTTGTTCGAAACGCTTTTGATATATGTAAGGTTTCATGCTCCTTCACCGACTTAAATTATTTGTGTTTTAAAATATCGAAACTGGTGTTGAGATTTTTAGATTAGAAGTTTATAATATTTTCTGCATATACCTTCGTATCGATATAAATGTCTTGTCCCTTTTCATATACAAATTTCATTCTGAACCGTATTTCTATTTTCCTAACTCGATTCATAACTTCCTTTCTTACTTGTGCCATTGAAATTTTATTCGAAAACACTTCGTGCTTACTTTTAATAAACTTTTCAAGTCCCTTTGGACTTCGGCTTTTAGCAGGTCGATTTTATGCTCAACATTTTCCATATTTCAGATTTTGTATTAAAATAATAATAATAATAATTTTATTACTATTTCGAAATCATTCCTGACTTAGACCCTTCATAAAACGGTTTAAAAGTTTTAACACTAACTTGATGAGTTTAAAAGTTTTAACACTTCTAAGATAATTTCTGAGATATGACTTCAATTATTTTTATATATCGGTACCACGTTCGTTTGCTCGTACATTAAGATCGTGTATAAATCAATTTTGTTGGCAAATCCGGATTTCTCTAAAAGTATTTTTGATATGGTTTATTTGGGATTTCTCTTCAGCTTTAAGATTCAGAAAACCTTTAGCATGCGCTTAAATTCTCCACACTATACTTGATCTGATTTCAATCTTCGAATCTCAAAACTTTTCCAAAATTTTTAGATTGCTGCCGCATAACATTTCTGACCTATGTTTTGATGTTCGAGTAAATGATTTCCTTTTTCCTCATAATAATTTTATATAAGCCAATAAACTGCTTTTCCTCTTATTACGTATATTCGTCTCAAACCCGTTTTCAAACAATTTGTTTTACCGACCGTTTTCATGCTTTTCGATCTTTCTATTCGTTACGCATGTGATTTCAGTTCCTCCCTTTTTGTCTAGCCCTTAGAGCTTGTCGTTGCCTGTGTCAACCTTATTATAGTTTGGTGGGCCTATTAGTTAAGTGGTTATGTCGTCGTAGTGTTGATTTCGTGGTATGTATATAGTGGTATGGGTGTTGGCATTTGTGTGTTGTGTGTAGGTAATTTTCTGCTTGAGTATGATGTGATATACGTATGATATCAGAATGATAATTTTGGTTGGTACTACTTGTTTTATGAGATGTCGTATGCGTGTATATCAGGAGGTATACCCGACTATTGCATCTCTTAAACTTGTATGTAGTTGATGTGTTAGTATGGTAATTATAAATGGATGGATGTGGTGTGAAAATATGTGATACGTGGATGTGTATGCCTTGGAGTGGTATTGGTATGTGTATGGTTACTGTGTTACGCATATAAATGTCCTACTATGATTTGAGTCTCACTCAAGCTTGAGTGGGTATACTCTATGTACTTTGGTATAAATTGTATGTGGTGGTGAATAGTGATGGATGATGTATGTATGGTGTTTGAATTGTTTGTGCTTGGTTGTGTTACGCACACGATTGTGGGTGGCTATACCAATATATAGTTATAGGACTATATGTGAGGTGAAAATATGGTGAAATATTTGCATGTATTTAAATGACTAAATAAATGTGAAATTATTTTCAAATAAGAGAGGCTTGGTTATTTCTTTAAGTAAGTAATAAGTGTTTATTGTTGTATAAATATATTGACTATATATATGTGATTGAAATACGTGTATGAAATTGATTGACTATAATAAGTATGAGTGTATTATGTGTGTGAAAATATGTGTGTAGTGGTAGTAATATTTGATTTCTAGTGCGTATATGTAAGCACTCGAAATGAAAGTACTTGGTTGAATTTATGATGTGAAATTGGTTGAGGGTAGTTACCCGAGCGACTATATATATGTTAGAAAGTCCGAGGACGGACTTTATTCTAAGATGGGTAGGATGTAACGACTGGTTTTTGTATGATTGGATTATCAGTGTGTTTTGCTTGCAATGGTGGGTTCTCTCCTTGTGTGGTTTCCATTTCCATGGTTCTCGCTTTCATTTATCTCGTTGAGGATTCCTAGCTTTCGTTTTCGTTCCTTTTGATGTGATCTTCTAGGTCCTTCCTTAGAATCATTGAACTCGGAGTAAGTCACTCGTGACGAACTTCATATCGATCATATCTTAGAGTATAAATCGATCCTAGAAGCCATAGAAATCTTCCCGAAGCTTCGCGCTTCGAATCGGCACTTTTCGTGCACGTTAGTTGGTTCAAGAAGATCAACCGACCGACTAGATTCCAATTTAGTCGGTCAGGAAATCAACTGGAACCGACTAATTCTTTGAATCAATTATTCAGGAGTTACTGTTTGCTCTTAGTCGGTCTAAGAACGTTCCTCGACCGACTAGATTCAAAACTAGTCGGTCAGTACTTGTTCATGGACCGACTAACTCTAAATCCTATTTTCGTTCAGGAGTTACTGTTTGCACTTAGTCGGTCTGCGTTGGTCGACCGACCGACTAGTTGCCAAACTAGTCGGTCAGTGGTTGTTCTTTGACCGACTAACCAGTGTTAAAACCCTAATTTCTGGGCAGCCGCCAGCCCATCCTATTTATACCCCTCCCAAACGACTTCATCTTCTCCAACACGACCCAAAACCCTAAAAACTTCCCCCTTCAGTCCCCATCTTCCTCCAAGCTTCATCCCTCCATTCTAAGCCCTAAATCCATCATCCAAACCATCCATCTACTCTATCTACCTCACATCTTCCCCAAAATCTCACCAAAACCCATCAAATCCCCAAAATCCCCCAAGAACCCTAATTCTCCAAACTTCCCCAATCTTCTCCAGATCTGATCCTAGGGTTCCCCGGAGTGTTTCCTCCGCCTTCTCTCGCGATTTCCCCGTAGATTGGCGTCCGTGTGACGAAGTAGTCGTCATCCCCGGTGCTAGGCAAGTGAAACTTGCCACTTAAGGTTTAGGCCATGTTTTAGGCCATTTGCATGTTGTAGGCGTAAAAGAGGCTAGGCGACGAAATGATACTCGCCTAGGCGCAAATTGGGGAACTAGCTTGACAACGAAGCTAGTTCCAACACATATAGCATGTTGCACAACTTCCATGTCATGTTTACTTTCAATTAATGGTACGCGAATATGTTCATGTCATTGCATTTCGCCTGCCACGTTTAATTCAATTAACGGTACGCAAATAAATTGTCATGACCTCGCATTCTTTAAGTATTGCTGTGATTGCGTAGCTTCGCTACAATGTTGTGTTCCTGGCTCGTGTTCCAGAAGCGGGCCCATGTGTTGGTTGATAGCCAATGCCCGAATTGTGTGTTCCGGCTAGGTGTTCCCTACGCCATACTTGTGTTCCTGGCTCGTGACTAGAAGCGAGCATAATGTGTTGAAAACCCCAACGCTCGAAATATAATGAATTGTGAACTAAGAATGCGAGTTCAATGTGCGGGGCAACCCTAGGCTCACTAGATGAGCTCAATGTGCAGGGACCCCAGGCTCCATATCTTGTGAATTGATTAGTGTTTAGTGCCGATCGGTCTGAAATGCTATGCCATTCAGCGAATGGCGTAAACACCTACAAAATGTGAATTGATTGAATTGACAGTAGCTTGGCTACTCTTGTCTTGTCCCGATAAATTGTTCCCTTGTACAAATTGTCTTGCCATGTTTTAATTGTGCACTCATGTTATAACTGCCATGTCATGCATACTAAACTGCTAGGTTGCTAGTTGCCTTACTTTCAGTTTCCTTGCACAAGTCTTTTTAGACTTGCTGACATGTGCCCCTCTCTCTTTTGGGTGACACATGTTAGACCCAGAGCCAGAGTTTTGTTGCAGGGAATATGGTGTTGCTGATGATGTTGTTTGCTGTGGTGGTGAGTGGACACCAGGGGCCTGTCTTGAAGACTGCTCGTGTACACTCCTTTGCTTAGGTTGCTGTTAGTCGTTGGTGCGTGACACCCTTGTATGTATGTTATACCTTGTTGGCCATGTTTGGGCCTTAGACTCTTTTTCCTTTAGTCTGGTGGCTTTTCTGCGATATTGTAATCTGTTTATGGACATTTCGAGATTCAATAAAATGTCGTCTCATTTCTTTATTATCATTGTTGTTTCGTTTCGCTTTGCGAGGACTTGCCATAATAAGTGTTTTTTTTACGCTTATCAGACTTGGAGCTTCACAGCTTCAAGTTTGTGCGGACCTTCTCACGTCTCGCCTCCATATTTTTGGGAAGCGGGGCGTGACACTATCTCTACTACACCGAGCTCCCTCTCTCCCTTAAGTTCCTTACTAACTTAAGCATTGGAGGGGATTTGGGTCGGAACCCAGATCCGACCCCCCTGACCATTCCCTGTGGTGCAGATCGACGATCGCCATCCGACGCCCAAGGTCGATATCGAGTTCTTCAACCTCAAACGACCCTTCAGACGGTCGTTCTTAGGCCGATCTACGGTTGCACCATCATCAACCATCAACTTCCGACCCTGGTTCATCCAACCAAGGGTCCCACACCCAAGGGCTGATTAGGCTCCAGCTCAGCGCTTTGAGTCCCAATCAGCTGAACAGCTGTGCCGGTCAATTTTGGCCTTAACAGTTTGGCACTGTCTGTGGGAAACGTTAACCAGCTTATCATCTCGAAGCCGTTGAGAGGCTATGGTAGCTGGACCCAGCAACACCGGGCCAGTCGAAGGCCCGAAGGAAAAGCCCCGAGCGAACATCGTCCAGTTAGAGGATGCCACAGACTCCACGACACACCCGCATCGACCAACGGAAGAGGCGAATGAACCCACGGTGACCCGAAGAGAATTCAACCAATTCACCGAGCAGGCTGATAGGAGCTTAGGCGCATTGGTGGCTCTGGTGCCCAGAGCACGGGGAGCCTGTCTCTGACAAAGGGGCCGCCGCCTCTAAATCCATACCTGACTCCTACAAAGGGCTCAGCATACCTCCAGGGTCTGGGGGACCCAAGGGCAGAAATTCGCCTCGACAGTTTGCCCCCCGACCTACCAGTACAATGAGGCTGGGATCGAGGACCAAGCTTTTATGTTGTAGCGGGAACCCACCCACTCCAATTACCGGGCAGCGACCCGCAACATCTTGGACCAGGTAATCTACGGAACTCCTCCTGGTTATAACCCCCTGAACCCTGCACGAGGATTCACGAGAGGGGAATAGATCCATGATCGATCCCCAGGGGCCAACTTTTCACAAATTGGAGCATGAGGATCCATGCTGGTCCAATCCGCTATATGGAGAACTCCGCTGAAGGATAATATCCTCTCCGCTCCTTTCCTCTCCAAATTCAAGCTCCTGGCCCTATCAACGTACGATGGTAAAGGTGACCCATGGTCGCACATTCAAAAGTATTTAAATGTCATGCTACTCTACGGGGCCAATGAGTCATACCTCTACAGATCTTTCAATGCCACCCTAACCAAGAGGGCGAAAAGTTGGTACGAAGGGCTAGCCTGCTGCTGCATCGGCTCATTCGACGAGCTAGCAGAAGTATTCTGCAGTAATTCGTCGTCGGACGCCGACCCAAGAAAAGGTCGTCTTACCTCTTCCTGCTCAAACAAAACGAGAACAAGTCAATCCGAGATTTCGTCTCTAGATTCAACGATGAAAGACTCAATGTGGAAGGGACATCCGATGTGACCATCATAGCGGCTCTCACCCAGGCGGTCCGAAATAAGCACCTAAGGAGAGCACTTCACCAGTTTCCTCTAATACCGTGGCAGAAATTCTCAATATCATGACCGGTCCATATTTTACAACTTTTTCCGCATGTTTGCATGACAATTCGATTGTTCATTTTGCGATTTTCATGATTATTCGACGATATTTCGTTACTTTTCACTATTTCTCGTTTTCGTCTGATTTCAGGAAATATGGAGCAATCAGGTTCAAAAATGGGCAAAAGGAACTAACGGCACTGAAGGTTGAGTGGAAGAAGAAGAAGAACGTCGAAGGAATCGACGAGGAAGCGAGGAGGAGGAGAAATGAGCTCTGAAACAGGCCACTCCGCTGAGCAAGGTAGTTCACTTGGCCGAGTGAATCAGCCTACTCAGTCGAGCAAGACTGACCAAAGACATCTGCCAGACCAGAGTGCCACAATGCACTCAGCCGAGTGGTTAATTCCATTCGGCCGAGTGGAGAACTCCACTCGCTCGAGTGAAGGCCAAGAATTCGAAGAGAGCCATGCCGACTTCTCTATTTTTCTGGATGATTTGCAGACTGACGTACTTGGCCGAGTCACACTTCTCACTCGGTCGAGTCATATTTCCACTCGGTCGAGTCACACTTCTTACTCGGCCGAGTCATATTTCCACTCGGCCGAATGACACGAGCGCCCAGATTTTCAGACAGCCTCTCACTCTTTTGGAATCGGATATCATTCCAGCAGGCTAAGTATTTTTATCATATTTTTATGGATAGTATACTTCATGACAGTTCCAATGCCGCCAAGAAAGCACGAATCGGAGGTCGGATGAAATCTGGAGAATTTCAGCAAGTTGACGTTGTAGTGCTAAAATTGCTACTCGGCCGAGTCATATTTCCACTCGGCCGAGTGAGCGCGGGCCCAGAACTTAAGTTGCGGCCAGAGCTGACTTTGGGCATGAATTTCAGAGGGTTTCTAGGGTTATTTGCTAGGGTTGTGAGAGGACTATATATAAGGTTTGTAGCCGTCATTAGGGGGTTTCCATTGTTTTTCTTGGAGACTTTTTTAGAGGTTAGACCATCCCCTAGGCCCCCTCTTGGATCTAAAAGCTTGTATTTGGATTGGAATTCTTCATCAAAGCTAAGTATCATTGTTATTGTTATTTGAATATGTGATTTGATATCTTTTTTGTATGTAAGCAATGTATTTTATTGATTCCTATATCGTTATTGCTATGCTTGGTTGATCGTTGTTCTAGTGCACGAGAATGAACCCTATGGATCCAATTTTGGATTTGTGATGAATGAATTTATATGTTGCTAGAATTGAAAGGAGGTTAGGTTGTGATTGATTTATTACGAATAGATAGGAATTTCTATCGATATGGAGTTTGCAAGAGATTGGATTCTAATCGACAGGAAGGCCTAGATATTCGATTTAGGTTTATAATCGAGATTCACTAGACTTGGTTTGCAAGAGATTGGACCAAAGATAGCATTTTTATTATAAACTATACCCATATTCGTTTGCAAAAGATTGGACGAATACGAGCTATCACAATCTTGATTGTAACTCGAGTTTACACGAGAGTGGGCTCGAGGAGCGATTGAATGATGATGTCGATCCTAATGCTAGTGGTTTAGGTTAGGGTTTGCACGAGAGTGGGCCATAATCTAGGTCGCTATAGACTGGCAATAGCGAGAGAGCGTGAGCTTGGTTCTCTATTCGGTTACGACTAGTTCACCCCAAACCAAGTCTTGCAACATTGAGATTCACGATTCATAGAGATGTATGACGATCCGTAGTGGGGATTCCCTAGCCCTAGACACCTTTATCATATTGAATTCAATCCAACTTCTTTATCATGGACACTGACATCCATCACAATTGTCATTACATCACATCATAACCATCTCCATCAATAAACCCTTAGTAGTCGAGCCAACCTAGGATAGATTGGAGCCAACACCACCTCCTCGTGTTCGATACCCGCTCGCCACTACACTGTGCGCTTGCTGTAAGACTACGACTGTCCCCCGGGTGTGTATCCAGGGCCGATCCAGTTTTTGGCGCCGCTGCCTCTTATTCCATTCTCTTTTGCATGCTTGGTGTGATTCTTATTTGCTTCTATTGTAACTCTTGATTGAAAAGTGCATCGCCAACATTTGTATATTAAATTCTATGAAATGCGTGATGTGGATATGAATTGACTGTATGAATTTAGAGAGTCCATTTTGTTGTTCTTGAAAGCTTACAAGTACCATGTTTAAGTAAGATGTGAAATCTTTATAGCACATGATTCGTATTTTCCAAGTTGTCGTAATGTGTAGCTTAAGGCTTGAGATCTGAGAGAATAATCTAGCGACCCCTTCCACTTCTATTCTTTTTCTTTCTTTTCATTTCCTTTGTTTTCATTTCCCGAGTTCGTCTCTCTACTTATCTTCCTCGAGGACGAGTAAGAAGTAAGGTTGGTGGATTTTTATCGGTCCATATTTTACATCTTTTTTCTGTATGTTTGCATGCCATTTCGATTGCTCATTTTGCGATTTTCATGATTATTCGACGATATTTCGTTACTTTCTCATTTTCGTCTGATTTCAGTAAATATGAAGCAATCGGGAGCAAATATGGACTAAAGGAACTAACGGCACTGAAGGATGAGTGGAAGAAGAAGAAGAACGTTGAAGGAATCGATGAGGAAGCAAGGAGGAGGAGAAATGAGCTCTGAAACAGGCCAATCGGCCGAGCAAGGCAGTTCACTCGGCCAAGTGAAGCGGCCTACTCGGCCGAGCAAGACTGACCAAAGACATCTGCCTGACCAGAGTGCCATAATGCACTCGGTCGAGTGGTTAATTCCACTCGGCCGAGTGGATAACTCCACTCGCCCGAGTGGAAGCCAAGAATTCGAAGAGAGCCATGCCGACTTCCCTGTTTTTCTGGATGATTTACGGACTGACGTACTCGGCCTAGTCACACTTCTCACTCGGCTGAGTCATATTTCCACTCGGTCGAGTCACACTTCTCACTCGGCCGAGTCATATTTCCACTCGGCCGAATGACACGAGCGCTCAGATTTTCAGATAGCCTCTCACCCTTTTGGAATCTGATATCATTCCAGCAGGCAAAGTACTTTTCTTATATTTTTTATGGATAGTAGACTTTATGACGGTTCCAACGCTGCCAAGAAAGCGCCAATCGGAGGTCGGATGAAATCTGGAGAATTTTTGTAAGTTGACGTTGTAGTGTTGAAACCGCTACTCGGCCGAGTCATATTTCCACTCGGCCGAGTGAGCGCGGGCCCAGAACTTAAGTTGTGGTCAGAGCTGAGTTTGGACACGAATTTCAGAGGGTTTCTAGGGTTATTTGCTAGGGTTTTGAGAGGACTATATATAGCGTTTGTAGCCGTCATTGGGGGTTCCCATTATTTTTCTTGGAGATTTTTTAGAGGTTAGGCCATGCCCTAGGCCCCCTCTTGGATCTAAAAGCTTGTATTTGGATTGGAATTTTTCATCAAAGCTAAGTATCGTTGTTATTGTTATTTGAATCTGTGATTTGATATATTTTTGTATGCAAGCAATGTTTTTTATTGATTCATAAATCGTTATTGCTATGCTTGGTTGATCGTTGTTCTAGGGCACGGGGATGAACCCTATGTATCCAATTTCAGATTTGTGATGAATGAATTTATATGTTGCTAGAATTGATAGAAGGTTAGATTGTGATTGATTTATTACGAATAGCTAGGAATTTCTATTGATGTGGAGTTTGCAAGAGATTGGATTCTAATCGATGGGAAGGCCTAGATATTCGATTTAGGTTTATAATCGAGATTCACTAGACTTGGTTTGCAAGAGATTGGACCAAAGCTAGCATTTTTATTATATATCTATATCCATATTCGTTTGCAAGAGATTGGATGAATACGAGCTATCACAATCTAGATTGTACCTCGAGTTTGCACGAGAGTGGGCTCGAGGAGCGATTGAACGATGATATCGATCCTAATGCTAGTGGCCTAGGTTAGGGTTTGCAGGAGAGTGGGCCCTAATCTAGGTCGCTATAGACCGGCAATAGCGCGAGAGCGTGAGTTTGGTTCTCTATTCGGTTTCGACTAGTTCACCCCAATCCAAGTCTTGCAACATTGAGATTTCCGATTCACAGATATGTATGATGATCCGTAGTGGGGATTGCGAAGCCCTAGACGCCTTTATCATATTGAATTCTATCAAACTTATTTATCAACGACATCGACATCCATCACCCGTATCATTACATCACATCATAACCATCTCCATCAATAAATCCTTAGTAGTCGAGCCAATCTAGGATAGATTGGAGCCAACACCACCTCCTCGTGTTCGATACCTGCTCTCCACTACACTGTGTGCTTGCGGTAAGACTACGACTGTCTCCCGAGTGTGTATCCGGGGGCCGATCAAGTTTTTGGCGCCGTTGCCGGAGAGGTGTTTCCCGTTTGGTGCCAATATGTCACAATTAGGTTGATTAGACTACGAAAAAAAATTTAACAAAAGGAAATTTTCACCCACCCACCATTATTATCATTTCTATATTCTTTTTGGCACTGATATTTTTCTCCAGGTATTTATTTTTGTTGATCAGGTGTTATGTATGGTCTTATGTCGACCACAGACTTTGATCAAAGTGCTCAGACGGGCCCGAGCTTGAAATGCTTTTGTGATGAAATGCTTTGGCCCGAGCTTGATGAGATACAAAGGGACTTTTTTGATGAGATGCATGCACACCAGGTTGAAATACAAGCCAAGATTGAAAATAACTCACTTCAATTGGAATGGGAGAAAAGAGACCTTGAAATGAGTGCACTCATGCTTAAGGTTGCAGGAATTTCCAAAGATATCAGTTCTGATTCATCATCTTATGGACAAGAAGCATCACCAGTCATATTAACAGAGCCAGAATGTGCCGTCGTCGATCCCACATCCTACGATGCAGCGATTGCATATGAAGAGTGGATGGACAAAGAGGCAGTGGAGGAAGCAGAAATTGAGTCATATGCGCCGCCAACATTTCAGAACTTATTGGAGGGCCTCTTGGAGTCATCGAGGTTCATCTATTCAGTTAGCATTACAGCAGGTGATGCATTTGAGCTACGATTTGCAGGTTTTGTTCTGAACCGTGTTTCAGCTGCAGGAACAATTAAGGAGGGCATCCATGTTAGTCTTGAGGGGGGTAGAATAAATTTTTGGGTTGCTTGCGGGCATTCCCCTCCATATGATACATCCCCACAAGTTGACACACATAAGCAGCCAGCATCACCTTTCCAAAGGGAGCCTACATTGATAGTTGATGAGAAGGCAAAAGAGCACACTATGGAGCCATAGCATGCTTTTGAGGAGGCCTTACACATGGAGCCAGAGCTTATCGCCGAGGAAGTCATGCATCGGGACGAGGAAACAGTCATTCATGAGGATCCTGAGCACTACCCTCCTTCATTAGAGCTTCTGCAGCCACCCCATCCTTCCACTAACATCGAGGACTATCCCACATAGCTTACTGCCCCCACTCAGGGAGATATTTTTACCCATTCCATTTCTTAATCATGTATTCCATTTGATATTTATTTTGATTCAGATATTTTTGACACGTCGTACCTTTTGCAGCACACGTACGATTATGGATTGGAGGTATGCTTGGACGTGTCATATCTAAACAAACTTGTCAAGGAGGTCCACACCTATGACCCAGAGTTACCTGAGCAGCTGAGAGAGGACACCATGGAGATAGCTATCAAAGCACACGAGGATATTGGATTATTTCCAGGGAAGTATCGCCCACCATTATTTATTTCATATATTTCTATAGATGATCCTCTTTGGAATACTTTTATTATGAGGGTGAAATTTTTGCAGCGAACTGATGCATCCTATTCTCTGCAGGGTACATGTGGAGTCCTTGTGGAAATGCTGGAGGATACATTGCTGGAGTTCGTTGGTGTTCGTGGACACATGCACCTGGCGGAGCCACGGAAGGAGCAGTTGGAGCAGTTGCCTGCACCGGTAAAGATACTGGATTCGCCTTTTGCTATTGGTGATATCAATCCAGTAGTGTAGTAATAGCGTAAAATTTTATGCTTTAAATAAACACGAATCCTCTCGACAGCGAGAGGACCGTATAGATTTGCTTGAATAAATATCACCTCATATGACGAAAAAAAAAATTTTACACCCCAAACCCATTATATATATAGCCCTCTTTATATTTTGATACGCCACATCCTTTTGCTCACCACTATCGAGCATTTCTTTCAAGTGAATACTCACTTTCTTATTCGTTTGACTTGAGCTTGCTTAGCAAATTCGTGACATTTTTGATCAAGTCATTTGAATAGGATTGTTTGGTATAAGCTTGGGGGAAAGCGATATCATGCATCATTGTATTTGCATGTAGTTGCATTAGGATTTCATGTCATTCATTTCATCAATTTTCATTCACCCCCATATTTATCATTGTCCCTCGTAAATACCTTTTATGATCACATTGAGGACAATGTGAAGTCTAAGCTTGGGGGAGTGCATTTCCATGCCATTTAGATGCATTAGTTGCATTTTTAATTTATTTTAGGATTTTTAGAATTTTTAAAATCTTTTGCATCAATTTTCTGATTTTTCCATCTTATTTTCCTTTTATGTGTGTTCATGCATCATATTGTATGCTTGTTTTTCTTTTCTTTCCTTTCTTTTATTTTTTATTTCTTTATTTTCTTTTCCTTCTTTTGATAGATATGTTCCTTATGATGGTATCTCTTAATGCGTTAGCAACCATCACGATGCTAATTATTCCTTGCCATGCTACTTAGAGTATATCATAGTCATGCTATCCATGTGCTTGCTTATATATTCTTTTGATGATTCCTCTATATGAATGCATGATATTAATTGAAGCTGAATGTATAGCTTAGTGTTTAATATGCTTCTGTTGGAAATGCACCAAGATTCATGCATCATTAGTATATCTGAAGCATCAGTTTTATGGTCTTATTCACCTTCTGCTGCATGCCTGATATAATTGTAAACTTTATTGCTTGACTTCACTGTTCGTTGAAATGATTAAGAATATCTGTGCTTACATATGAGTTTTAGTTGAAGTATTATCTAATTGAACCATTTGTACACATCTTTAAGTGAACCGAATGTTACACCATTTCCTTCTCCACGTATATCTTTTTATTTCCTACATGTCACTTGAGTTCACCTCCTACAGCTACTTATATCACATCCATTTTTCAAAAATCCCTACAAAAGAAAAAGTTAGCTCCAAAAAAGTCTAAAAAGCCAAAAGGAGCCAAGAACCAAAAATACAAATCAAATAGCTCCTACAAAAATCCGAAAAGAAAAATGAGAAACACAAAGTTCAAAAAGAAAAAGAAAGATATTTCTCTATCTCATTATTGGAGCCACAAAACACTTGGGAAAACCAAGGCAAAAAACCCATTTTCCACTATCATATTCATTTAGATGTGATGCCTCAAGCTAAGCTTGGGGGGTGAATTCACTTGACCATATGAGTGAGTGCGACAATATAGTGGAGAGGTGCACGAATGGGGAAATTTGGTAATGCTGAAACTTAGCAAAATACTTTAGTTATGGAGATTTCTTATGAATTGATATGAAAATATGAAAGACATGCCTCTTATTCGATTCTCTTTTGCATGCTTGGTGTGATTCTTATATGCTTCTATTATAACTCTTGATTGAAAAGTGCATCGCCAATATTTGTAAATTAAATTCTATGAAATGCGTGATGTGGATATGAATTGACTGTATGAATTTAGAGAGTCCATTTTGTTGTTCTTAAAAGCTTGCAAGTGCCATGTTTAAGTAAGATGTGAAATCTTTATAGCATGTGATCCGTATTTTCCAAGTTGTCGTAATGTGTAGCTTATGGCTTGAGATCTGAGAGAATAATCTAGCGACCTCTTCCACTTTGTATTCTTTTTCTTTCTTTTCATTTCCTTTGTTTTCATTTCCCGAGTTCGTCTCTCTACTTATCTTCCTCGAGGACGAGTAAGAGGTAAGCTTGAGGGATTTTGATCGGTCCATATTTTACACCTTTTTCTGCATGTTTGCATGCCATTTCGATTGCTCATTTTGCTATTTTCATGATTATTCGACGATATTTCGTTACTTTCTCATTTTCGTCTGATTTCAGTAAATATGAAACAATCGGGAGCAAATATGGACTAAAGGAACTAACGGCACTGAAGGATGAGTGGAAGAAGAAGAAGAACGTTGAAGGAATCGATGAGGAAGCAAGGAGGAGGAGAAATGAGCTCTGAAACAGGCCAATCGGCCGAGCAAGGCAGTTCACTCGGCCAAGTGAAGCGGCCTACTCGGTCGAGGAAGACTGACCAAAGACATCTGCCTGACCAGAGTGCCACAATGCACTCGACCGAGTGGTTAATTCCACTCGGCCGAGTGGAGAACTCCACTCCCCCGAGTGGAGGCCAAGAATTCGAAGAGAACCATGCCGACTTCTCTGTTTTTCTGGATGATTTACAGACTGACGTACTCGGCCGAGTCACACTTCTCACTCGACCGAGTCATATTTCCACTCGGCCGAGTCACACTTCTCACTCGGCCGAGTCATATTTCCACTCGGCCGAATGACACGAGCGCCCAGATTTTCAGACATCCGCTCACTCTTTTGGAATATGATATCATTCCAGTAAGCAAAGTATTTTTCTCATATTTTTTATGGATATTAGACTTCATGATGGTTCCAACACCGCCAAAAAAGCGCCAATCGGAGGTCGGATGAAATCTGGAGAATTTCTGCAAGTTGACGTTGTAGTGTTGAAACCGCTACTCGGCCGAGTCATATTTCCACTCGGCCGAGTGAGCGCGGGCCCAGAACTTAAGTTGCGGCCAGAGCTGACTTTGGGCACGAATTTTAGAGGGTTTCTATGGTTATTTCCTAGGGTTTTGAGAGGACTATATATAGTGTTTGTGGCCGTCATTGGGGGGTTCCCATTGTTTTTCTTGGAGACTTTTTTAGAGGTTAGGCCATACCCTAGGCCTCCTCTTGGATCTAAAAGCTTGTACTTGGATTGGAATTCTTCATCAAAGCTAAGTAGCATTGTTATTGTTATTTAAATCTGTGATTTGATATCTTTTTGTATGCAAGCAATGTTTTTATTGATTTCTATATCGTTATTGCTATGCTTGGTTAATCGTTGTTCTAGGGCACGAGAATGAACCCTATGGATCCAATTTCGGATTTGTGATGAATGAATTTATATGTTGCTAGAATTGATAGGAGGTTAGGTTTTGATTGATTTATTACGAATAGCTAGGAATTTCTATCGATGTGGAGTTTGCAAGAGATTGGATTCTAATCGATGGGAAGGCCTGGATATTCGATTTAGGTTTATAATCGAGATTCACTAGACTCGGTTTGCAAGAGATTGGACCAAAGATAGCATTTTTATTATAAATCTATACCCATATTCGTTTGCAAAAGATTGGACGAATACGAGCTATCACAATCTTAATTGTAACTCGAGTTTGCACGAGAGTGGGCTCGAGGAGCGATTGAATGATGATGTCGATCCTAATGCTAGTGGTTTAGGTTAGGGTTTGCACGAGAGTGGGCCATAATCTAGGTCGCTATAGACTGGCAATAGCGAGAGAGCGTGAGCTTGGTTCTCTATTCGGTTACGACTAGTTCACCCCCAAACCAAGTCTTGCAACATTGAGATTCACAATTCATAGAGATGTATGACGATCCGTAGTGGGGATTCCATTTTAGGGAAGCGGGGCGTGACAGGTTTTGTTGGTGGCCCATGCAGGTCCATTTTGTAACTGCGATTGTCGAAATAACGATAATAATATTAGAATGTCCAATAAATTAAGTTCGACATCCGAGTCATAAGCTATGAGTCTAATTGTTTCGTTTTCTATGTCATTAGATGGCAGGAAGGCGATTCACCCGAGGTGGAGGTAGTGGTGTGCCCCCTCATGACGAGGAGCCTGAGCGGGAACCCACCAATGGAGAGATGATGCGGATGATGATTCAGATGATGCAAGTGCAGCAGGGCGTGCTCCTGCAAGTCCAGAATGCTCCAGTTGTTCGAGCTGGTCGGGCAATCCAAGATGCCCCTCGCTCCGAGCCGGGAGCGAAGCAATTTCGGGAGCTGGGTCTCGCATATTTTGATGGGTCTGAGGGTCCTCTAGCTGCCGATGAGTGGATTCGGAACATAGAGGATAACTTGAAGATGGCCAAGATCGGCCCGGCTGGATGGGTTGATTTGGCGAAGAGGCAACTCAAGGATAATGCTCGGAACTGGTGGGATGCGGAAGAGAAGATGCTGGTGGAGCCGATAGCTTGGGCTACCTTTAAGTCCAGGTTTGATGAGGAGTTCTTTCCAAAGGCTGCTAGGAAGGAGATGTTGTAGCGCTTTATTGAGCTGAAGCAAGGGAGCTCATCGGTGGACCAGTACCACTAAGAGTTCACTAGGCTGAGTCAGTTCGCACCGAAGATGGTGCAGGATGCTGATGAGAGGGCTCAGCGGTTCCTGCAGGGACTTGCTTTGGAGCTTTAGAGTTTTGTGTCTTCCTCTGATCTGGACTCTTATCAGAAGGTTCTGGTCACTGCGAGGAGGCAGGAGCTGAACTTGAGTCAGAGGAGAGGACATGTTTCTGGTGCTGGGAAGAGGCCTATGGAGCAGGCCAGAGCGGTGGTTAGGCCTGGTTCCAAGCCTAATCAGCCAGTGCAGTTCAAGAGGCCAGGAGGGCCTATTCAGAAGACTTGCCATTTATGCGGAAAGGTCGGGCATATCAAGGATCAGTGTAGGAGATTCTTGGGCTAGTGTGTTGTCTGTGGAGATCCTACCCATACCATGAAGGATTGTCCGAGGTCGAAGCATCCTTGGAAGGCACCTGTTGCAGCACAGCCGTTACAGCAGAGAGCGTCTGTTCCTGCTGGACGTGGAGCAGCTCTTGTTCCACAGAGGCAGGCCTTTCAGCAGGCTTTTTTGCCGAGGAGGCAGGCTTTTCTGATGACCGCTGTGGAGAGCGAGGCTGTGGATGAGGTTATCGCAGGTAATCCTCAATTTAGCTGTTATTTTCCTAGCTAGTTTTGATTGTTAGATTATTTTGTTTGCTTGAACATGATTATTTTCTAGACTAGGGTTTGATTGTTAAATTGCTTGTTAGGTGTGGTTTTGGTGAGCACATTTCTGGCACGAGTTCTCTTTGACTCTGGTGCATCAATGTGCATTATTTCTCGGAGCTTCGTGGAGAAGCATTCCTTGTCGACGTCCCCTCTTTCCAAGAGTTGGAATATCGTTACAGGGAATGGCGTGGTCTCGGTGCATCGTGGTTACAATTCTTGCTCGTTGGTGGTTTGTGGACATGAGCTTTACGCTGATTTCATGTCCACGACATCATCAACTATGATGCGGTCCTTGGGATGGATTGGCTTGCGAGCTTCTATGCTACGATCGACTGTCGGAGGAAGAAGGTGGTGTTCGAGATTCCCGGACATCCAGTATTTGAGTTCAGTCGTGGAAGCAGTTCGCTTGGTCCTGTCAGATTTCGGGCCAGGCCGGTGGAGTTTGTGGCTATGCAGATCGAGCTGGAGAGGCCAGCAGTTGTGCGGGACTTTGATGACGTCTTCCCCGAGGAGATGTCTGGATTGCCACCTGATCGAGCTTTAGAATTTTCTATTGATCTTGTTCCGGGAGCGCAACCAATTTCGAAGGCGCCATATCGTATGGCACCCGCTGAGTTGGAGGAATTACGGAAGCAGCTGGATGAGTTTTTGCAGAAGGGTTATATCAACCCTAGTGTGTCTCCGTGGGGAGCACCGGTGCTGCTGGTGAGGAAGAAGGATGGTTCGCGTCGCATGTGCGTGGACTATCGGGAGCTGAATGTGGTAACCATCAAGAATAAATACCCGTTGCCTCGCATCGATGATATTTTTGATCCGCTTGGAGGTTTGAGGGTGTTTTCGAAGTTGTATCTGAGGAGTGGTTATCATCAGCTGAAGGTGAAGAAGGAAGATGTTCCGAAGACAGCATTCAGGACGAAGTATGGACACTACGAGCTTATGGTTATGCCTTTCGGTGTAACCAATGCACCCGCAGTTTTCATGAATCTGATGAATCTGATCTTCTACGACTTTTTGGATAAGTTTGTCGTTATCTTTATTGACGACATTCTGATCTATTCTAAGTTGGAGGAGGAGCATGCCTCGCACTTGAGGACGGTGTTGGAGATTTTGAGGAAGCATCGGTTGTATGCTAAGTTTTCGAAGTGCGAGTTTTGGCTGGACAGGGTTGCTTTTCTCGGGCATGTGGTGACTGGAGATGGTATTTCAGTGGATCCCGAGAAGATCAGGGCCATCAGAGAGTGGCCTGTTCCGCAGTTAGCATCTGAGATCAGGAGTTTCCTGGGGCTTGCTGGTTATTATCAGCGTTTCGTTAAGGACTTTTCCCGTATTGCTGAGCCGATGACCAGATTGACGCGGAAGGATGTACCTTTTGTTTGGTCGGGTGATTGTGAGAATGCTTTTGGTGTTCTGAGGGAGAGATTGACGACTTCCCCTATTCTTAATGTGCCTGATCGCAGCGGTGGATTTGAGATCTTTTGCGATGCTTCTGGCAAGGGTCTCGGTTGTGTGTTGCATCAGCACGGGCATGTTGTGGCGTATGCTTCGCGTCAGCTCAAGAGTCATGAGAAGAATTACCCGACGCATGACTTGGAGTTGGCTGCTGTCGTGTTTGCGCTCAAGATTTGGAGGCACTTCCTGCTGAGTGAGAAAGTGAAGATCTTCACCGATCACAAAAGCTTGAAGTATATTTTTACTCAGAAGGGGCTCAACATGCGACAGCGTCGATGGTTGGAGCTCATGGCGGATTATGAGATTGATTTGCAGTATCACCCTGGCAAGGTGAATGTGGTTCCTGATGCGCTGAGTAGGCTTCTAGCGGTGATGATTTTGACCTCGCAGTGGAGATTGCAGCAGGATTTTTGCGAGTCTGGTGTTGAGGTCATTCTTCCTGGGGAGGCCTCTTCGTTGATGAGTATGCAGATTCAGTCGACGATCGTGGATCGGATCAAGGCTGGCCAGGCTGAGGATCCGAAGCCGGTGAAGATTCGGGAGCAGGTGGAAGCCGGTCTGCGGACTGACTTTTTGATTCATGAGGATGGCTCGCTGAGGTTTGGAGCTAGGATGTGTGTGCCAACTGGGGATATCAGAGAGGAGTTGATGGTGGAGGCACATAGTTCGCCGTATTCTGTGCATCCTGGTGGGACCAAGATGTACAAGGATCTTCGTCTGAACTATTGGTGGCATGGCATGAAGAGGAGTGTGGCTCGGAGTGTAGCCAAGTGTTTGGTTTGCCAGCAAGTGAAGGCGGAGCATCATCGTACGGCAGGGTTGCTACAACCGCTTCCGATTCCGGAGTGGAAGTGGCAACACATCACTATGGATTTCGTGACTGGACTACCTCGGAGTCCGAAGCAGAATGACGTGATTTTGGTGATCGTAGATCGATTGACCAAATCCGCGCACTTTATTCCATTCCAAGTAGGACAGTCCACTGAGGCGCTAGCGAGGAGATACATTGAGGTAAAATTCTTTTACTCCCGTTCCTATTTCCTTCCCTAGTTTAGATAGTGATGTAACGTGAATCGTGCAAGATATCGTACGACTTCACGGAGTCCCTGTGAGTATCGTGTCGGACAGAGACACGAGGTTCACCTCTCAGTTCTGGCAGAGTTTACAGAAGAGTTTGGGTACGCGTCTGAGTTTCAGCACGGCGTACCATCCACAGACGGATGGCCAGTCCGAGAGGACGATTCAGATCTTGGAGGACATGCTGAGGGCGTGCATGTTAGATTTCAAGGGTTCGTGGGAGGACCATCTACATCTGGTAGATTTTTCCTACAACAACAGCTTCCAGGCGAGTATTGGCATGGTGCCTTTTGTCGCGCTGTATGGGAGGAAATGTCGATCGCCATTGAGTTGGGATGACGTTGGAGATCGGGAGCTGTTGGGACCTGAGATGATCGTGGAGGCTGTGGATGTTGTCAGGAACATTCAGGAGAGGTTGAGGATTGCTCAAGACCGTTTTAAGCATTAGGCTGATGCTAAACGTCGTCCTTTGGAGTTTCAGCCTGGGGATCATGTGTTTCTGAGGATTTCCCCGAATCGTGGAGTGATTCGCGTTGGGAAGCGAGAGAAGTTGAGCCCGTGATACATTGGACCGTTTGACATTCTGGAGAAAGTTGGCGAGGTAGCTTACCGCTTAGCATTGCCGCCATCTTTGGAGGGAGTTCACAATGTTTTCCATGTGTCGCAGCTTCGTCGATACATTAGCGACCCATCTCATGCTGTGGATTTCTCGGAGATTACCGTTCGCCCTGATATGACGTATGACCAGCAGCCAGTGCAGATTCTGGACAGGCGTCAGAAGTCACTTCGAAACAAGGTTGTCAATCTTGTGAGGGTGATGTGGCGACACGGCTCGCCAGGAGAGTCTACTTGGGAGAACGAGGATGAGATGCGAGAGCGTTACCCACTTTTGTTCCCGGACACGTGAGTGTTGGGAAATTCCGAGGGCGGAATTTTTCTTAAGTTGGGGAGGATGTAACGACTGGTTTTCTTGTATAGATTATATATATATATATATATGGTTGCCTTCTCTTTGGTTGTGATTTCCTTTCTCCGTCTCCGTAGTTTTCGTTTTCATTCGTTTCGTCGTGTTTTCCTAGCTTCTTCCGTTGATCGTCGATTTCGGAGTAAGTCATTCGTGACGTGCTTCATATCGGTCATATCTTATTGCTAGATCAAGCCTAGGAGCCTTAGGAATCGATCCCAGAGCTTCGCGCTCCATTTCGGAACTTTCAGTGCACGTTAGCCGGTACAAGAAGGGGAACCGACCGACTAGATGGCGATTTAGTCGGTCGGCAAACCTTCATGGACCGACTAGTGGGCTTTGATAATTATTCAGGAGTTACTGTTTATCGTTAGTCGGTCTAAGAACATTTGTCGACCGACTAGGTTGCAAACTAGTCGGTCAGCAATCGTTCTTTTACCGACTAGCTCTATGATCATTTTTGATGCCAAGTACTATTCATTCTTAGTTGGTCTAAGAACGTTCGTCGACCGACTAGATGAGAAACTAGTCGGTCAGTAGTTGTTCTTTGACCGACTAAATCTAAATCCTATTTTTCGTCAGGAGTTACTGTTTACACTTAGTCGGTCTGCGTTGGTCAACCGACCGACTAGTTCTTAAACTAGTCGGTCAGAGGTTGCTCTTTGACCGACTAATCAGTGTCGAAACCCTAATTTCTGGGCAGCCGCCAGCTCTTCCTATTTAAACCCCACCCACGATTTCTTTCATCCCTCTTTCATTCTCCTGAGCCGTTTTCTCCCCCAAATCACCCTCCAACATTTCCCCAAGCCATTCATTCCTCCTTTGGAGCTTCCCTCTCGCCATTTAGGCCGGCCACCTCCTCTAGGTCGCCGGAAAACCCCCAAAAATCCCCAAAACCCCATTTCTCCAGATTTTCTCCCCATTTCCAGATCTGAACCGTAGGTTCCCCGGATCGTTTCTTCCGTCGCCGTGCTTGCTCGGCATCGTTCTTCCGCTAACGATTCGGTAATAACTCGATTCTATAATATTCTCATAACCCATTTGTGTTTTTGTAAAACCCTAATAAAACTAGGTTGGATGTTGTTCTAATGTTGTTTTGCCATGGCAGCGACCTCTTCCCCGTAGATTAGCGTCCGTGAGACGAACCTACGTGATCGTCATTCTCGGTGCTAGGCAAGTGAAACTTGCCACTTAGGGTTTTGGGCCATGTCTTAGGCCATTTGCTTGTTGTAGGCGTAAAAGAGACTAGGCGACGAAATGATACTCGCCTAGGCGCAATTTCAGGAACTAGCTTGACAACGAAGCTAGATCCGTCATTTATCATGTTGCATAACTACCATGTCATGTTTAATTTTAATTAACGGTACGCGAATTAATTGTCATTCATGCTATCCATGTTGAATGTCGCATTCGTAGCACACGCTACAATACTTGTGTTTCCTGGCTCGTGTTCCAGAAGCGGGCCACGTGAGTTGGTTGATAGCTAATGCCCGATCTACTTGTTTCTGGCTAGGCACCTACATTGCAGGCATAACCTTACGCCATACGTGTTAAATACACTTCCTAGCTCGTGACCCAGAAGCGAGCATTCCGTGTTCGGGGTAATGCCCTGGCTCGATACACGTGGAGGGGTAGGGATAAGCGGTCACCTGAGCTTACGAGTTGGCCCGATCAGCCACTCTAGCCAGCAGACGAAATCTCTGTGCACAACTTGTTTACTTGACGTGTTTACTTGACATGATCACTTGACGTGAACCACTTGACTTGTACTTGTCCGTGTTTTACTTGTAAAACTTGTTATCCATGACATACTTGCTACTTGCTACTTGTACTTCCCTTTACTTGTCACTTCCATACTATACTTGCCATGTCATGCATCATACAATAACTGCTAGGTTGTTAGTTTACCTTACTTTCAGTTTCCTTGCCCAAGTCTTTTAGACTTGCTGACATGTGCCCCTTTACTCTTTTGGGTGACACATGTTAGATCCTGAGCCTGAGTTCATTGTTGAGAACGAGGTGTTTGCAGACGCCGAGCCCGAGCCTGTGTTTGACGAGGACTTCGTGGACACGGGCGATCAGTCATAGAGCCTGTTTGTGTTGTTGTTTAGACTGTTTTGTTGTCGGTGCGTGGCACCAATACTTTGTTATGTTTGTCCTTGTTGGCATTGTTCTGGGCCTTTAGACTCTTTCTTTTAGCCTGGTGGCTTTTCTGGATGTTGAACTTAATTTTAATGTTGGACAAATTCTGAGATTTGAGATTTTATTTCTGTCTCTCCTTGTGTTATTATTGTTGTTCCGTTTGTGGTTACAGGGACCTGCTTATGTTTTATTGACGCTTATCGGGTTTGGGGCTTCACAGCTCCACTCTCGTGCGGACCTTTTCACGTCTCGCCTCCATTTTAGGGAAGCGGGGCATGACATCTCTCCTCCAACAGATCATTCTCTGCCTTTTCTCTTAAGGCGATCTATCCTGCCTCTCTCCTAGGGGATTCGTTGAGCTCCCACTGGAGCTTCTCAACGATCGATATCCTCGACGCGGAAAGGCGGTAGACTTCTTCCAGCTCAGCTTAGGACTTCTCCACCCTCGACTTAACGGCCTCCAGAGTGATACCGTAATCGGCCACCTCTGAGGCTCGGCGACGCACCACCGCGGTCGCCACAAGAACCTGCATACAACGATCGATGATCAACTTGTACGCAGACGACAGCATCAATAGAAGTCCAGATGACAGCTACTTGGACGCAAGCATGGACAGCTACCAACGCAAGTCGTTCGTAGTCGACCTTGTCCATGAATGCCCGGTCCTGTGGAAGGGCCGCATTCTCGGTGATACGGGAAGCTGCCCCGCAATCAAAGAGGGTGGAATCACTAAGCCTCAAAGGGAATCTCGCCCTAACGAGCTCCTCCTCGAAACAGACAAATGGGGCTTGAGAAGATCGACCCTCCAGCAACATGGGTCGGTACTCCGCTGGGATATCTTTAGGCAACCTACAGAGGGGGATAGATGTAACGGCCGCTTTTCGACCGTTCGTATTATTGCGCGTACTTTCCTATTTCGTACGCATATTTTTCTTTGCCATTTCTTCTATCCGGAATATGTGATGTTATATGTCATTGAGACCGTAAGGAAGAGTAGTTATTTGTGGGATTTTTAGTAAACGTCATTTCACGGGTCGTTCTCCCACAAATCAGCTTTGATTGGAGAGACGTCGTGATTTTAGACTTCGACACCGGACCTTTTATTGTAGTTCATTTTCTGTGGACCTAACGTGTGATCGACCATCGTACCCTCGAGCCTCTTGTCGTCACGGTCGTCCCAATATTTTTTTCATAATTTTCAGACACCATTAGCCCAACTTAACCCACTAATTAAAATCAAAGCCCGTTTAGCCCTAATCAAAAATTGAATTTCAAATGTTAATCAAATATTTAGGAGATTTCATACGTATCATGGGGGATTCTTATTGCTATACTCGCCTCAGTTTTTCCCTCTTTGCACACCCCTATCTCACACACTCTCTCCCACCATCACTTTATTATACCCCTAAATAGCAACCCAACATCTTAAAACAACCAACCCATGCAACAAGTGTAACGGTCGCTTTCCGATCGTACCTTCTTCGTGCACGTGTTGTTGACCGTGCATGTATTTGTTTTAGACTTTGTTTGTTTTTGAACACTACGGTGTGATATGTCGTTGTGATCGTCTCTGAGAGTATTAAATTGTGGCACTAACTTGGAACGACATTTCTCGGGTCGTTCTCCCACGATTTGATCTTATTCGAAGAGACGTTGTGATTTTCACTTTTGAAGTGAGACGTTCCTATTTTTAGTTTCGTCACTCGGCGTCGAAATTGAGAACCGTCTTCTTAGTTTTCTTTCTCTCGTCGCCCCGATCACCCCAATATTTATTTCATAATTTTTGGATTTCATTTGACCTATTTTACATTTTTGGCCAAGCTTTAAATATTTTTAAATACCAAGTTTTAATGAATTTTCGACCCAATATAATTTCTATTAGATTATAACTCTTCAAAATATTTTTGACCCAAATCCTAGCCCCTTAGCCGCACCCCTATAGCTAGAGAGACAGTGTGGGTGAGTTTTTGGGTTTAAAATGGATTAAAAAGCAATTTTAATTCAAATTAAACCCTAGACTTGGTCAAACCCATCTACACTATATATAGGAGATTAGGATACCCATTTCCCTCAAGAAATCAACCCTAGCCATCACAAAAACACCCCAAACCTTCGCATTGCAACTTGCAACGTTCGTCGCAGCCGCAGCTCGCAGCCGCCCAGCACCGACCGAGAGAATCCCCCGCTTTCCCTCGGTCTGACCGAGGCCCCCGCCCCGCATCGTCGCTCCGCCCGCACGTTGCAAATGCAACGTTGCAACGCCCGCCCCGCACCTGCTACGACCGAGAGCTTCCCTCGGTCTGACCGAAGCGCTCCCCCGCTCCGTTGCAAACCCCGCAGCATTGCAACCCGCATCCGCAGCACCCGACCGAAGGAAATCCTCGCACCGGCCCGCTGTGACCGAACGCCCCTGCCTTGCAACGCTCTCCGCAGCGACCGACCGACCCCGCTGCTGTGTTCTCTCGGTATGACCAAGAGAAATCCTCGCAGCGGCTCGGTCTGACCGATCGACGTTCGTCGCAACTCCGCATCTGTCGCACCGCTTGCCTCCGTGGGCCCCCCAAGTTCTCCAAAGTTGTTGTGGGTCCCCCATTGACCCCTAGAACTGCTGTGGGTCCCATCCAAGTGCTTCTTCTTCGCCGTTGGACTATTTTGACGTTGCGACACGTCGTAGCTCTTCGTCGCACGTGCTAGCATTGGAATCTTGGTTCGTTGATCTGGTTGCTGCCCAGACTATTCGAGCGAGGAATCTGATCTGAAATTGGACTAGGAGCGCGTTCTTATATTCCAACCCCTGGCGTCGCTACCCGACGCCAGTGTAGCTTTCGCGTCGTGTTGAGGTAACGTTTTGCACCCCCTAGGACCCCCAACCACTGCCTGTTAATCAAGACTAAAAATTGATGTTTTAAATGTTTTAGAATCACTAATTAAGATTAATAATATGGTACTGTAGGCCGGTGGACTTGTGCATATAGGTTGTTTGTGACTTGTGGACTTTTGGGCGGTGTTTTTCAGACGTCGGACTTGCAGGCAAGTGAAACTTGCCCACTTTTGCTTTAGGCCATGTTTTAGGCCACTTCCTTGTTTTTAGCGTAAAAGAGACTAGACAGTGAAATGATAGCTGTCTAGACGCAACTTTAAGATCTAGCTTGACAACGAAGCTAGATCTGTCACCCTGCCATGTCATTCATGCATTGTTGCCTGCCACGTTTAAATTCCTTATCTGTACGCACTTAAACTATTATCTGCCATGCATTGCATCTTACATGCCATCCCAGTTGAATGTTGCATTCGTAGCACACGCTACAATACTTGTACTTCCTTGTTCCGGCTAGGTGCACCCCTATGCCATATTGAAAAACACTTCCTGGCTTGTGATCCAGAAGATGGGCGACAGTCCATATATACGTGGAGGGGTAGGGATAAGCGATCACTTGAGCTTAGGAGTTGGCCCGATCAGCCACTCTAGCCAAAAGACGTAATCTCTGTGCACGACGTGCTTACTAGACCTGTCCTTGTCCTTGTGTTTGTTCTTGCAAAACTTGATATCCATGCCATGATTTAAATGCAAGTTGCCATGCCATGCTCGTACTTTACTTTACTTGTTGCACTTATGATATATCTGTCATGTCATTGCATCATGCTAGAACTGCTGGGTTGCTTTACTTTCACTTTCAGTTTCCTTGCACAAGTCTCTTGTAAACTTGCTGACATGTGCCCCTTGCTCTTTTCGGTGTCACATGTTAGACCCTGAGCCAGAGACCGTTGCTGAGTACGTGGTGTTTGCTGACGCTGATCCTGAGCCCATGTCTGTCAAGGAGGAGTTCGTGGACACCGGTGACCAGTCGTAGTGACCTTGCTGAGCTTCCTTCTGTTTTAGGATTTCTGTTAGTTGTCGGTGCGTGGCACCTTACTTTGTACGTTGTACTTTCGTTGGCCATGCTGGGCCTTTTAGACTCTTTTACTTTTAGCATGGTGGCTTTTTCTGCGATGTTGGAATTTATTTTATGGATATTCTGAGATTGCTTTTTGTCTCATTTCCTTTATTATTATCTTTGTTTCGTATCGCATTTTCAAGGACCTGCCATTTGATGTTTATTGACGCTTATCAGACTTGCAGCTTCACAGCTTCAAGTCTGAGCGGACCTACTCACGCCTTGCCTCCATATTTTTGGGAAGTGGCGCGTGATAGGTTTTGTTGGTGGCCCATGCAGGCCCGTCTTGCAACTGCGAATTATCGGAACAACGATAATAACTATGGAATGTCCATTAAATAAATTGCAACATCCGAGTCATAAGCCTTGAGCCTAGTTCTAATCGTTTTTCTATGTCACTAGGTGGTAGGAAGACTTAGTTAGACGTCTGAGCTTGCTAAGTTAGAGGTCCCTTATTGTTAGTTAGACTCCCTGCTCGGAATTGATTTAATCGTCGTAGGAGTTACCTTAGTGGTTCTTGTCTAACTCTGACCATATTAGACTTCTAGGATTTCTTTAGTCGTTCGCTCGGGGTCCATCGATTTCGGGCCAAGCTGAACGCATTTCATTACAGTCTTGTTCCTTAGGAAGTCGTAGTGCCAAGTTTCTTAATCTTTAGTGTGTCAACCGTAGGAGTTTCCCCGTAGATTTTCCCAAGTCATATCCTAGGCGTATATATGTTTTGATCATCCGACCATTTTCCTTGCCTCGATTCACGAGATCGCCTCATGACGATCGTCGTCAATTTTTTAATCTCTCCGTTACAAATCTTGAATCTTCTGAAAGTATTTTTCGATTTCCTCTTTCTCTAAGTTTAAATTTGTTCAAAAATTTTAATATATATATATATACTTAGACTTCATACCCTTTCGTTGACTTAAATGTTTAAAACTTTTGTCGAATTTTTGATTACTAGCTTATGATATTTTTCCAGCCTATACTTTTCGTACCTATGTCAATACCTTGTCCCTTCATCTACTAATTCTATTCTGAACCGTACTTTATTTTGCCCAATTCGATTTATAATTTCTTTTCTTATTTATGCCATTCGAATGACACACTGCGCTACTTTTAATATACTTTTCAAGTCACATGGAACTTCAGCTTTCAGCAAGTCGATTTTATGCTCATCGTTTTCCCTATTTCAGATTTTTGTAAAATTACTATTTCGTAATCATTTCCTGATCTAGACACTCCATAATTCAGGTTTTAAAGCTTTAATACCAATTTTGGTAATTACACTACTAAGTTACTATTATCTTTCCGTTCACCATACATACTTTTAGAATAATTTCTAAACTAAATAGAATTTCAAGTATTTTTATATATCCTTACCAGGCTCGTTGTGCTCGTATGTTAAGAACTTTGTGTAAATCAGTTTCTTTTTGGCAAATCCTGGTTCCTCTAAAAATAGTTTCAATATTGATTATTTTAAATTTTTCCCTAGCTTAAAGACTTTGAAAGCATTTAACATAAGCTTAAATTCTTCAGTTAATTTAATTTCATTCTTTGAATTTCAAAATTTTTGCCGAAATTATATTAAATTACTGCCGTATAATATTTTCTAAACTACGTCCTTAATGTTCGTGTGAATGATTTACTTCCCTCCTGATAATTTTATATAAGCCAATAAACCATTTTCTCTTATTATATCTTTTCGACTCAAACTTGTTTGGAACAACTTGTTTTATCGACCTCCAAATATTTTTATACAGACGAGGACTCCAACTTTTGAAGTACAACAGTTTTCAAAT
Organism: Scilla litardierei; assembly: GCA_030789695.1. NCBI lineage: Eukaryota > Viridiplantae > Streptophyta > Magnoliopsida > Asparagales > Asparagaceae > Scilla > Scilla litardierei. The sequence goes on along the minus strand of CM061137.1, from coordinate 111,519,495 downwards.
TTCACGTATGTTAGCTTATGTTATTTACACTATTTTCTTTCTGTATCCTATAAGAGTATCACTACATCTCCCTTTCCCCTACCTAAACTTTCACAATTGAGTCACTGTTTCACCTAATCAAGCTGTCTCCTTGTATTCGTCCTATCTGAACTCGTGCTTATCAATCCTTCCCTCGTCACGCTTCCGACCTCGATCTCCCTCTATTGCATAGGCTTTAGTGCTCGTCAATGACTGTGTCAACTCTAATTTGTTAGTAGGCCCTTGGACCCTTGTGATGTTGTCGTGGTGCATGTACCTAAGTTGAGTATGTGGGCTTGAATGAGTGTACTCCCCTGTAGTATATTAATGTTTGCCTATTGTGTGATATATACATACTCTGAGTTATTCATGATGTATGAAGTTGTATGTGTGTTAGTATTTATAGATATGTGTGAGGATAGCTATACCACTCTAGGGACGTCTGTGCATATAAGGATCAGTGTTGGAATATCTAATGGGGTGTATGTAGTTGGTGATACTTATAATGGTAAAAATAATATGTTGGTAAAGTTATGTGTATGATAGGTGTAATGATAATAGGTGTACGCATAGTTAAGTGAGTAGGAATATTTTATGACATATCTGTTAGTACGTGCGAGTATGTGCTCGTACGTAGATACGTATTGTGCTTAGATGTAAGTAGATATGTATTTGCTGCATGAGTATATAGGTGATATACGTATGATAGTAGGATTATAATTTTGATTGGTATTGCTTGCTTTTACGGGATGTTGTATGCGTGTATACCATGAGGTATACACGACTATTGCATATCGTAACTATGTATGAAGTAGATGTGTTGGTATACTAATTATGGGTAGTAGGATGGGGTGAATATATGTTCTACATGTGTGTGACTATACGGTGAATGCATGTATTAGGGGGGTATTATAATTATACGTGTGCTGATGTCTGTATTATTATTATGGTATATAAAGTGATTGAACTATGTGGGTGTTACCTGACTAAATATTAAGAGTGATTGACATATGGTATGTATATGGTTATATTGGTAGATGTGTATACATTGGAGTGGTATTGGTATAGGTATAAATACCGTGTTACAGATATAGAGTATTCTGACTTGTGTTTCGAGTCTCACTCAAGCTTGAGTGGGTATACTCTAAGTATATTGTTATGTATGTCTGTAGTTTGCGTGTAGTACCGTGCATATAGCGATGTTTGATGTATGTATAGTGATAGGAGTGTTTGTGCCTGGTTGTGTTACGCACATGATTATGGGTCGCTATACCAGTATATAGTTATAGGTGTTGGTCTTGTGGTATAGTTATTTACTAAGGACTTGCCTGTGTGAACGTATGTGTGCTAGCTAAACTAGGTGTGTAGATGTGCTAAGTATATAGTGGTATGATTGGTATATATGAATGAAATGTTAGCGTGCGTGGGTGTGCACCATGCACGGGTAAGTATGTGCCTAGCTATAAGTATTGGTGACTATGATATGTGTGGCGTGTCGTGAGTATAGTTATAGGGCCGTATGTGATGTGAAGTTATGGTGAAATGTTTGCATGCACTTGAATGACTATATATTGTGAATTTATAGTAGTGGTGAACGTATATTAGATATAGTAAAACTTGATTTAAATAATGGTATGGTGTGACTACATGTGTTGATATGTTTGGTATTGGATGTATACTAGGAAATATTAGGGAGTAGTATACACATGTTTGTTTTGTGCATAGGTAGCTATCTATAAGTAGAGCAATGATTGTATTGGCTAGTGTGAGACTAATCTTATGTGAGTATCTGAACTATTGGTTGTGCTAGGTAAGTAGTAGTTATATAAAGGATGTATGTATATATATATGATTGAAATAGGTGCATGAATGAATATATCCATGTTAGCAGAGTTATTGTTTGACTACCTAGCATATGTATAAGCATTTGTAATGACTCTAACTGGTTGAATTATAGTATGATGTGATCGGGGTAGCTACTAGTCTAGCTAGAGTTATATTTATAGTTAGAAAGTCCGAGGACGGACTTTATTCTAAGGTGGGGAGGATGTAACGGTCGCTTTCCGATCGTACCTTCTTCGTGCACGTGCTGTTGACCGTGCATGTATTTGTTTTAGACTTTGTTTGTTTTTGAACACTACGGTGTGATATGTCATTGTGATCGTCTCTGAGAGTATTAAATTGTGGCACTAACTTGGAACGACATTTCTCGGGTCGTTCTCCCACGATTTGATCTTATTAGAAGAGACGCTGTGATTTTCACTTTTGACGTGAGACGTTCCTATTTTTAGTTTCGTCACTCGGCGTCGAAATTGAGAACCGTCTTCTTAGTTTTCTTTCTCTCGTCGCCCCGATCACCCCAATATTTATTTCATAATTTTTGGATTTCATTTGACCTACTTTACATTTTTGGCCAAGCTTTAAATATTATCAAATACCAAGTTTTAATGAATTTTCGACCCAATATAATTTCTATTAGATTATAACTCTTCAAAATATTTTTGACACATATCCTAGCCCCTTGGCCGCACCCCTATAGCTAGAGAGATAGTGTGGGTGAGTTTTTGGGTTTAAAATGGATTAAAAAGCAATTTTAATTCAAATTAATCCCTAGACTTGGTCAAACCCATCTACACTATATATAGGAGGCTTAGGATACCCATTTCCCTCAAGAAATCAACCCTAGCCGTCACAAAAACACCCCAAACCTTCGCATTGCAACTTGCGACGTTCGTCGCAGCCGCAGCTCGCAGCCGCCCCGCACCGACCGAGAGAATCCCCCGCTTTCCCTCGGTCTGACCGAGGCCCCGCCCCGCATCATCGCTCCGCCCGCATGTTGCAACTGCAACGTTGCAACGCCCGCCCCTCACCCGCTACGACCGAGAGCTTCCCTCGGTCTGACCAAAGCGCTCACCCGCTCCGCACACGCCCCCGCTCCGTTGCAACACCCGCAGCATTGCAACCAGCATCCGCAGCACCCGACCGAAGGAAATCCTCGCACCGGCCCGCTGTGACCGAACGCCCCCGCCTTGCAACGCTCTCCGCAGCGACCGACCGGCCCCGCAGCTGTGTTCTCTCGGTCTGACCGAGAGAAATCCTCGCAGCGGCTCGGTCTGACCGAGCGACGTTCGTCGCAACTCCGCATCCGTCGCCCCGCTTGCCTCCGGGGGCCCCCCCAAGTTCTCCAAAGTTGTTGTGGGTCCCCCATTGACCCCTAGAACTGCTGTGGGTCCCATCCAAGTGCTTCTTCTTCGCCGTTGGACTATTTTGACGTTGCGACACGTCGTAGCTCTTCGTCGCACGTGCTAGCATTGGAATCTTGGTTCGTTGATCTGGTTGCTGCCCAGACTATTCGAGCGAGTAATCTGATCTGAAATTGGACTAGGAGCGCGTTCTTATATTCCAACCCCTGGCGTCGCTACCCGACGCCAGTGTAGCTTTCGCGTCGTGTTGAGGTAACGTTTTGCACCCCCTAGGACCCCCAACCACTGCCTGTTAATCAAGACTAAAAATTGATGTTTTAAATGTTTTAGAATCACTAATTAAGATTAATAATATGGTACTGTAGGCCGGTGGACTTGTGCACATAGGTTGTTTGTGACTTGTGGACTTTTAGGCGGTGTTTTGCAGACGTCAGACTTGCAGGCAAGTGAAACTTGCCCACTTTTGCTTTAGGCCATGTTTTAGGCCACTTCCTTGTTTTTAGCGTAAAAGAGACTAGACAGTGAAATGATAGCTGTCTAGACGCAACTTTAAGATCTAGCTTGACAACGAAGCTAGATCTGTCACCCTGCCATGTCATTCATGCATTGTTGCCTGCCACGTTTAAATTCCTTATCTGTACGCACTTAAACTATTATCTGCCATGCATTGCATCTTACATGTCATCCCAGTTGAATGTTGCATTCGTAGCACACGCTACGATACTTGTACTTCCTTGTTCCGGCTAGGTGCACCCCTATGCCATATTGAAAAACACTTCCTGGCTTGTGATCCAGAAGATGGGCGCCAGTCCATATACACGTGGAGGGGTAGGGATAAGCGATCACTTGAGCTTAGGAGTTGGCCCGATCAGCCACTCTAGCCAAAAGGTGTAATCTCTGTACACGACGTGCTTACTAGACCTGTCCTTGTCCTTGTGTTTGTTCTTGCAAAACTTGATATACATGCCATGATTTAAATGCAAGTTGCCATGCCATGCTCGTACTTTACTTTACTTGTTGCACTCATGCTATATCTGCCATGTCATTGCATCATGCTAGAACTGCTGGGTTGCTTTACTTTCACTTTCAGTTTCCTTGCACAAGTCTCTTGTAAACTTGCTGACATGTGCCCCTTGCTCTTTTCGGTGTCACATGTTAGACCCTGAGCCAGAGACCGTTGCTGAGTACGTGGTGTTTGCTGACGCTGATCCTGAGCCCATGTCTGTCAAGGAGGAGTTCGTGGACACCGGTGACCAGTCGTAGTGACCTTGCTGAGCTTCCTTCTGTTTTAGGATTTCTGTTAGTTGTCGGTGCGTGGCACCTTACTTTGTACGTTGTACTTTCGTTGGCCATGCTGGGCCTTTTAGACTCTTTTACTTTTAGCATGGTGGCTTTTTCTGCGACGTTGGAACTTATTTTATGGATATTCTGAGATTGCTTTTTGTCTCATTTCCTTTATTATTATCTTTGTTTCGTATCGCATTTGCAAGGACCTGCCATTTGATGTTTATTGACGCTTATCAGACTTGCAGCTTCACAGCTTCAAGTCTGAGCGAACCTACTCACGCCTTGCCTCCATATTTTTGGGAAGCGGCGCGTGACAGGTTTTGTTGGTGGCCCATGCAGGCCCGTCTTGCAACTGCGAATTATCGGAACAACGATAATAACTATGGAATGTCCATTAAATAAATTGCAACATCAGAGTCATAAGCCTTGAGCCTAGTTCTAATCGTTTTTCTATGTCACTAGGTGGTAGGAAGACTTAGTTAGACGTCTGAGCTTGCTAAGTTAGAGGTCCCTTATTGTTAGTTAGACTCCCTGCTCGGAATTGATTTAATCGTCGTAGGAGTTACCTTAGTGGTTCTTGTCTAACTCTGACCATATTAGACTTCTAGGATTTCTTTAGTCGTTCGCTCGGGGTCCATCGTTTTCGGACCAAGCTGAACGTATTTCATTACAGTCTTGTTCCTTAGGAAGTCGTAGCGCCAAGTTTCTTAATCTTTAGTGTGTCAACCGTAGGAGTTTCCCCGTAGATTTTCCCAAGTCATATCCTAGGCGTATGTATGTTTTGATCATCCGACCATTTTCCTTGCCTCGATTCACGAGATCGCCTCATGACGATCGTCGTCAATTTTTGAATCTCTCCGTTACAAATCTTGAATCTTCTGAAAGTATTTTTCGATTTCCTCTTTCTCTAAGTTTAAATTTGTTCAAAAAATTTAATATATATATATATATATACTTAGACTTTATACTCTTTCGTTGACTTAAATTTTTAAAACTTTTGTCGAGATTTTTGATTACTAGCTTATGATATTTTTCCAGCCTATACTTTTCGTACCTATGTCAATACCTTGTCCCTTCATCTACTAATTCTATTATGAACCGTACTTTATTTAGCCCAATTCGATTTATAATTTTCTTTTCTTATTTATGCCATTCGAATGACACACTGCGCTACTTTTAATATACTTTTCAAGTCACATGGAACTTCAGCTTTCAGCAAGTCGATTTTATGCTCATCGTTTTCCCTATTTCAGATTTTTGTAAAATTACTATTTCGTAATCATTTCCTGATCTAGACACTCCATAATTCAGGTTTTAAAGCTTTAATACCAATTTTGGTAATTACACTACTAAGTTACTATTATCTTTCCGTTCACCATACATACTTTTAGAATAATTTCTAAACTAAATAGAATTTCAAGTATTTTTATATATCCTTACCAGGCTCGTTGTGCTCGTATGTTAAGAACTTTGTGTAAATCAGTTTCTTTTTGGCAAATCCTGGTTCCTCTAAAAGTAGTTTCAATATTGATTATTTTAAATTTTTCCCTAGCTTAAAGACTTTGAAAGCATTTAACATAAGCTTAATTCTTCAGTTAATTTAATTTCATTCTTTGAATTTCAAAATTTTTGCCGAAATTATATTAAATTACTGCCGTATAATATTTTCTAAACTACGTCCTTAATGTTCGTGTGAATGATTTACTTCCCTCCTGATAATTTTATATAAGCCAATAAACCATTTTCTCTTATTATATCTTTTCAACTCAAACTTGTTTGGAACAACTTGTTTTATCGACCTCCAAATATTTTTATACAGACGAGGACTCCAACTTTTGAAGTACAACAGTTTTCAAATTTCACGTATGTTAGCTTATGTTATTTACACTATTTTCTTTCTGTATCCTATAAGAGTATCACTACATCTCCCTTTCCCCTACCTAAACTTTCACAATTGAGTCACTGTTTCACCTAATCAAGCTGTCTCCTTGTATTCGTCCTATCTGAACTCGTGCTTATCAATCCTTCCCTCGTCACGCTTCCGACCTCGATCTCCCTCTATTGCATAGGCTTTAGTGCTCGTCAATGACTGTGTCAACTCTAATTTGTTAGTAGGCCCTTGGACCCTTGTGATGTTGTCGCGGTGCATGTACCTAAGTTGAGTATGTGGGCTTGAATGAGTGTACTCCCCTGTAGTATATTAATGTTTGCCTATTGTGTGATATATACATACTCTGAGTTATTCATGATGTATGAAGTTGTATGTGTGTTAGTATTTATAGATATGTGTGAGGATAGCTATACCACTCTAGGGACGTCTGTGCATATAAGGATCAGTGTTGGAATATCTAATGGGGTGTATGTAGTTGGTGATACTTATAATGGTAAAAATAATATGTTGGTAAAGTTATGTGTATGATAGGTGTAATGATAATAGGTGTACGCATAGTTAAGTGAGTAGGAATATTTTATGACCTATCTGTTAGTATGTGCGAGTATGTGCTCGTACGTAGATACGTATTGTGCTTAGATGTAAGTAGATATGTATTTGCTGCATGAGTATATAGGTGATATACGTATGATAGTAGGATTATAATTTTGATTGGTATTGCTTGCTTTTACGGGATGTTGTATGCGTGTATACCATGAGGTATACACGACTATTGCATATCGTAACTATGTATGAAGTAGATGTGTTGGTATACTAATTATGGGTAGTAGGATGGGGTGAATATATGTTCTACATGTGTGTGACTATACGGTGAATGCATGTATTAGGGGGGTATTATAATTATACGTGTGCTGATGTCTGTATTATTATTATGGTATATAAAGTGATTGAACTATGTGGGTGTTACCTGACTAAATATTAAGAGTGATTGACATATGGTATGTATATGGTTATATTGGTAGATGTGTATACATTGGAGTGGTATTGGTATAGGTATAAATACCGTGTTACAGATATAGAGTATTCTGACTTGTGTTTCGAGTCTCACTCAAGCTTGAGTGGGTATACTCTAAGTATATTGTTATGTATGTCTGTAGTTTGCGTGTAGTACCATGCATATAGCGATGTTTGATGTATGTATAGTGATAGGAGTGTTTGTGCCTGGTTGTGTTACGCACATGATTATGGGTCGCTATACCAGTATATAGTTATAGGTGTTGGTCTTGTGGTATAGTTATTTACTAAGGACTTGCCTGTGTGAACGTATGTGTGCTAGCTAAACTAGGTGTGTAGATGTGCTAAGTATATAGTGGTATGATTGGTATATATGAATGAAATGTTAGCGTGCGTGGGTGTGCACCATGCACGGGTAAGTATGTGCCTAGCTATAAGTATTGGTGACTATGATATGTGTGTCGTGTCGTGAGTATAGTTATAGGGCCGTATGTGATGTGAAGTTATGGTGAAATGTTTGCATGCACTTGAATGACTATATATTGTGAAATTATAGTAGTGGTGAATGTATATTAGATATAGTAAAACTTGATTTAAATAATGGTATGGTGTGACTACATGTGTTGATATGTTTGGTATTGGATGTATACTAGGAAATATTAGGGAGTAGTATACACATGTTTGTTTTGTGCATTGGTAGCTATCTATAAGTAGAGCAATGATTGTATTGGCTAGTGTGAGACTAATCTTATGTGAGTATCTGAACTATTGGTTGTGCTAGGTAAGTAGTAGTTATATAAAGGATGTATGTATATATATATGATTGAAATATGTGCATGAATGAATATATACATGTTAGCAGAGTTATTGTTTGACTACCTAGCGTATGTATAAGCATTTGTAATGACTCTAACTGGTTGAATTATAGTATGATGTGATCGGGGTAGCTACTAGTCTAGCTAGAGTTATATTTATAGTTAGAAAGTCCGAGGACGGACTTTATTCTAAGGTGGGGAGGATGTAACGGTCGCTTTCCGATCGTACCTTCTTCGTGCACGTGCTGTTGACCGTGCATTTATTTGTTTTAGACTTTGTTTGTTTTTGAACACTACGGTGTGATATGTCATTGTGATCATCTCTGAGAGTATTAAATTGTGACACTAACTTGGAACGACATTTCTCGGGTCGTTCTCCCACGATTTGATCTTATTCGAAGAGACGCTGTGATTTTCACTTTTGACGTGAGACGTTCCTATTTTTAGTTTCGTCACTCGGCGTCGAAATTGAGAACCGTCTTCTTAGTTTTCTTTCTCTCGTCGCCCCGATCACCCCAATATTTATTTCATAATTTTTGGATTTCATTTGACCTACTTTACATTTTTGGCCAAGCTTTAAATATTTTCAAATACCAAGTTTTAAAGAATTTTCGACCCAATATAATTTCTATTAGATTATAACTCTTCAAAATATTTTTGACCCAAATCCTAGCCCCTTGGCCGCACCCCTATAGCTAGAGAGATAGTGTGGGTGAGTTTTTGGGTTTAAAATGGATTAAAAAGCAATTTTAATTCAAATTAAACCCTAGACTTGGTCAAACCCATCTACACTATATATAGGAGGCTTAGGATACCCATTTCCCTCAAGAAATCAACCCTAGCCGTCACAAAAACACCCCAAACCTTCGCATTGCAACTTGCGACGTTCGTCGCAGCCGCAGCTCGCAGCCGCCCCGCACCGACCGAGAGAATCCCCCGCTTTCCCTCGGTCTGACCGAGGCCCCGCCCCGCATCACCGCTCCGCCCGCATGTTGCAACTGCAACTTTGCAACGCCCGCCCCGCACCCGCTACGACCGAGAGCTTCCCTCGGTCTGACCAAAGCGCTCCCCCGCTCCGCACACGCCCCCGCTCCGTTGCAACCCCCGCAGCATTGCAACCCGCATCCGCAGCACCCGACCGAAGGAAATCCTCGCACCGGCCCGCTGTGACCGAATGCCCTCGCCTTGCAACGCTTTCCGCAGCGACCGACCGACCCCGCTGCTGTGTTCTCTCGGTCTGACCGAGAGAAATCCTCGCAGCGGCTCGGTCTGACTGAGCGACGTTCATCGCAACTCCGCATCCGCCGCACCGCTTGCCTCTGTGGGCCCCCCAAGTTCTCCAAAGTTGTTGTGGGTCCCCCATTGACCCCTAGAACTACTGTGGGTCCCATCCAAGTGCTTCTTCTTCGCCGTTGGACTATTTTGACGTTGCGACACGTCGTAGCTCTTCGTCGCACGTGCTAGCATTGGAATCTTGGTTCGTTGATCTGGTTGCTGCCCAGACTATTCGAGCGAGGAATCTGATCTGAAATTGGACTAGGAGCGTGTTCTTATATTCCAACCCCTGGCGTCGCTACCCGACGCCAGTGTAGCTTTCGCGTCGTGTTGAGGTAACGTTTTGCACCCCCTAGGACCCCCAACCACTGCCTATTAATCAAGACTAAAAATTGATGTTTTAAATGTTTTAGAATCACTAATTAAGATTAATAATATGGTACTGTAGGCCGGTGGACTTGTGCACATAGGTTGTTTGTGACTTGTGGACTTTTGGGCGGTGTTTTGCAGACGTCAGACTTGCAGGCAAGTGAAACTTGCCCACTTTTGCTTTAGGCCATGTTTTAGGCCACTTCCTTGTTTTTAGCGTAAAAGAGACTAGACAGTGAAATGATAGCTGTCTAGACGCAACTTTAAGATCTAGCTTGACAACGAAGCTAGATCTGTAACCCTGCCATGTCATTCATGCATTGTTGCCTGCCACGTTTAAATTCCTTATCTGTACGCACTTAAACTATTATCTGCCATGCATTGCATCTTACATGTCATCCCAGTTGAATGTTGCATTCGTAGCACACGCTACGATACTTGTACTTCCTTGTTCCGGCTAGGTGCACCCCTATGCCTTATTGAAAAACACTTCCTGGCTTGTGATCCAGAAGATGGGCGCCAGTCCATATACACGTGGAGGGGTAGGGATAAGCGATCACTTGAGCTTAGGAGTTGGCCCGATCAGCCACTCTAGCCAAAAGGTGTAATCTCTGTGCACGACGTGCTTACTAGACCTGTCCTTGTCCTTGTGTTTGTTCTTGCAAAACTTGATATCCATGCCATGATTTAAATGCAAGTTGCCATGCCATGCTCGTACTTTACTTTACTTGTTGCACTCATGCTATATCTGCCATGTCATTGCATCATGCTAGAACTGCTGGGTTGCTTTACTTTCACTTTCAGTTTCCTTGCACAAGTCTCTTGTAAACTTGCTGACATGTGCCCCTTGCTCTTTTCGGTGTCACATGTTAGACCCTGAGCCAGAGACCGTTGCTGAGTACGTGGTGTTTGCTGACGCTGATCCTGAGCCCATGTCTGTCAAGGAGGAGTTCGTGGACACCGGTGACCAGTCGTAGTGACCTTGCTGAGCTTCCTTCTGTTTTAGGATTTCTGTTAGTTGTCGGTGTGTGGCACCTTACTTTGTACGTTGTACTTTCGTTGGCCATGCTGGGCCTTTTAGACTCTTTTACTTTTAGCATGGTGGCTTTTTCTGCGATGTTGGAACTTATTTTATGGATATTCTGAGATTGCTTTTTGTCTCATTTCCTTTATTATTATCTTTGTTTCGTATCGCATTTGCAAGGACCTGCCATTTGATGTTTATTGACGCTTATCAGACTTGCAGCTTCACAGCTTCAAGTCTGAGCGGACCTACTCACGCCTTGCCTCCATATTTTTGGGAAGCGGCGCTTGACAGGTTTTGTTGGTGGCCCATGCAGGCCCGTCTTGCAACTGCGAATTATCGGAACAACGATAATAACTATGGAATGTCCATTAAATAAATTGCAACATCCGAGTCATAAGCCTTGAGCCTAGTTCTAATCGTTTTTCTATGTCACTAGGTGGTAGGAAGACTTAGTTAGACGTCTGAGCTTGCAAAGTTAGAGGTCCCTTATTGTTAGTTAGACTCCCTGCTCGGAATTGATTTAATCGTCGTAGGAGTTACCTTAGTGGTTCTTGTCTAACTCTGACCATATTAGACTTCTAGGATTTCTTTAGTCGTTCGCTCGGGGTCCATCGATTTCGGGCCAAGCTGAACGCATTTCATTACAGTCTTGTTCCTTAGGAAGTCGTAGCGCCAAGTTTCTTAATCTTTAGTGTGTCAACCGTAGGAGTTTCCCCGTAGATTTTCACAAGTCACATCCTAGGCATATGTATGTTTTGATCATCCGACCATTTTCCTTGCCTCGATTCACGAGATCGCCTCATGACGATCGTCGTCAATTTTTGAATCTCTCCGTTACAAATCTTGAATCTTCTGAAAGTATTTTTCGATTTCCTCTTTCTCTAAGTTTAAATTTGTTCAAAAATTTTAATATATATATATACTTAGACTTCATACTCTTTCGTTTACTTAAATTTTTAAAACTTTTGTCGAGATTTTTGATTACTAGCTTATGATATTTTTCCAGCCTATACTTTTCGTACCTATGTCAATACCTTGTCCCTTCATCGACTAATTCTATTCTGAACCGTACTTTATTTTGCCCAATTCGATTTATAATTTTCTTTTCTTATTTATGCCATTCGAATGACACACTACGCTACTTTTAATATACTTTTCAAGTCACATGGAACTTCAGCTTTTAGCAAGTCGATTTTATGCTCATCGTTTTCCCTATTTCAGATTTTTCTAAAATTACTATTTCGTAATCATTTCCTGATCTAGACACTCCATAATTCAGGTTTTAAAGCTTTAATACCAATTTTGGTAATTACACTACTAAGTTACTATTATCTTTCCGTTCACCATACATACTTTTAGAATAATTTCTAAACTAAATAGAATTTCAAGTATTTTTATATATCCTTACCAGGCTCGTTGTGCTCGTATGTTAAGAACTTTGTGTAAATCAGTTTCTTTTTGGCAAATCCTGGTTCCTCTAAAAGTAGTTTCAATATTGATTATTTTAAATTTTTCCCTAGCTTAAAGACTTTGAAAGCATTTAACATAAGCTTAATTCTTCAGTTAATTTAATTTCATTCTTTGAATTTCAAAATTTTTGCCGAAATTATATTAAATTACTGCCGTATAATATTTTCTAAACTACGTCCTTAATGTTCGTGTGAATGATTTACTTCCCTCCTGATAATTTTATATAAGCCAATAAACCATTTTCTCTTATTATATCTTTTCGACTCAAACTTGTTTGGAACAACTTGTTTTATCGACCTCCAAATATTTTTATACAGACGAGGACTCCAACTTTTGAAGTACAACAGTTTTCAAATTTCACGTATGTTAGCTTATGTTATTTACACTATTTTCTTTCTGTATCCTATAAGAGTATCACTACATCTCCCTTTCCCCTACCTAAACTTTCACAATTGAGTCACTGTTTCACCTAATCAAGCTGTCTCCTTGTATTCGTCCTATCTGAACTCGTGCTTATCAATCCTTCCCTCGTCACGCTTCCGACCTCGATCTCCCTCTATTGCATAGGCTTTAGTGCTCGTCAATGACTGTGTCAACTCTAATTTGTTAGTAGGCCCTTGGACCCTTGTGATGTTGTCGTGGTGCATGTACCTAAGTTGAGTATGTGGGCTTGAATGAGTGTACTCCCCTGTAGTATATTAATGTTTGCCTATTGTGTGATATATACATACTCTGAGTTATTCATGATGTATGAAGTTGTATGTGTGTTAGTATTTATAGATATGTGTGAGGATAGCTATACCACTCTAGGGACGTCTGTGCATATAAGGATCAGTGTTGGAATATCTAATGGGGTGTATGTAGTTGGTGATACTTATAATGGTAAAAATAATATGTTGGTAAAGTTATGTGTATGATAGGTGTAATGATAATAGGTGTACGCATAGTTAAGTGAGTAGGAATATTTTATGACCTATCTGTTAGTACGTGCGAGTATGTGCTCGTACGTAGATACGTATTGTGCTTAGATGTAAGTAGATATGTATTTGCTGCATGAGTATATAGGTGATATACGTATGATAGTAGGATTATAATTTTGATTGGTATTGCTTGCTTTTACGGGATGTTGTATGCGTGTATACCATGAGGTATACACGACTATTGCATATCGTAACTATGTATGAAGTAGATGTGTTGGTATACTAATTATGGGTAGTAGGATGGGGTGAATATATGTTCTACATGTGTGTGACTATACGGTGAATGCATGTATTAGGGGGGTATTATAATTATACGTGTGCTGATGTCTGTATTATTATTATGGTATATAAAGTGATTGAACTATGTGGGTGTTACCTGACTAAATATTAAGAGTGATTGACATATGGTATGTATATGGTTATATTGGTAGATGTGTATACATTGGAGTGGTATTGGTATAGGTATAAATACCGTGTTACAGATATAGAGTATTCTGACTTGTGTTTCGAGTCTCACTCAAGCTTGAGTGGGTATACTCTAAGTATATTGTTATGTATGTCTGTAGTTTGCGTGTAGTACCGTGCATATAGCGATGTTTGATGTATGTATAGTGATAGGAGTGTTTGTGCCTGGTTGTGTTACCCACATGATTATGGGTCGCTATACCAGTATATAGTTATAGGTGTTGGTCTTGTGGTATAGTTATTTACTAAGGACTTGCCTGTGTGAACGTATGTGTGCTAGCTAAACTAGGTGTGTAGATGTGCTAAGTATATAGTGGTATGATTGGTATATATGAATGAAATGTTAGCGTGCGTGGGTGTGCACCATGCACGGGTAAGTATGTGCCTAGCTATAAGTATTGGTGACTATGATATGTGTGGCGTGTCGTGAGTATAGTTATAGGGCCGTATGTGATGTGAAGTTATGGTGAAATGTTTGCATGCACTTGAATGACTATATATTGTGAAATTATAGTAGTGGTAAATGTATATTAGATATAGTAAAACTTGATTTAAATAATGGTATGGTGTGACTACATGTGTTGATATGTTTGGTATTGGATGTATACTAGGAAATATTAGGGAGTAGTATACACACGTTTGTTTTGTGCATAGGTAGCTATCTATAAGTAGAGCAATGATTGTATTGGCTAGTGTGAGACTAATCTTATGTGAGTATCTGAACTATTGGTTGTGCTAGGTAAGTAGTAGTTATATAAAGGATGTATGTATATATATATGATTGAAATATGTGCATGAATGAATATATACATGTTAGCAGAGTTATTGTTTGACTACCTAGCGTATGTATAAGCATTTGTAATGACTCTAACTGGTTGAATTATAGTATGATGTGATCGGGGTAGCTACTAGTCTAGCTAGAGTTATATTTATAGTTAGAAAGTCCGAGGACGGACTTTATTCTAAGGTGGGGAGGATGTAACGGTCGCTTTCCGATCGTACCTTCTTCGTGCACGTGCTGTTGACCGTGCATTTATTTGTTTTAGACTTTGTTTGTTTTTGAACACTACGGTGTGATATGTCATTGTGATCGTCTCTGAGAGTATTAAATTGTGGCACTAACTTGGAACGACATTTCTCGGGTCGTTCTCCCACGATTTGATCTTATTCGAAGAGACGCTGTGATTTTCACTTTTGACGTGAGACGTTCCTATTTTTAGTTTCGTCACTCGGCGTCGAAATTGAGAACCGTCTTCTTAGTTTTCTTTCTCTCGTCGCCCCGATCACCCCAATATTTATTTCATAATTTTTGGATTTCATTTGACCTACTTTACATTTTTGGCCAAGCTTTAAATATTTTCAAATACCAAGTTTTAAAGAATTTTCGACCCAATATAATTTCTATTAGATTATAACTCTTCAAAATATTTTTGACCCATATCCTAGCCCCTTGGCCGCACCCCTATAGCTAGAGAGATAGTGTGGGTGAGTTTTTGGGTTTAAAATGGATTAAAAAGCAATTTTAATTCAAATTAATCCCTAGACTTGGTCAAACCCATCTACACTATATATAGGAGGCTTAGGATACCCATTTCCCTCAAGAAATCAACCCTAGCCGTCACAAAAACACCCCAAACCTTCGCATTGCAACTTGCGACGTTCGTCGCAGCCGCAGCTCG
The DNA here is from genome assembly GCA_030789695.1 of Scilla litardierei. NCBI lineage: Eukaryota > Viridiplantae > Streptophyta > Magnoliopsida > Asparagales > Asparagaceae > Scilla > Scilla litardierei. Next base: position 111,504,002 of record CM061137.1, on the reverse strand, counting down.
CAGCCGCCCCGCACCGACCGAGAGAATCCCCCGCTTTCCCTCGGTCTGACCGAGGCCCCGCCCCGCATCGTCGCTCCGCCCGCATGTTGCAACTGCAACGTTGCAACGCCCGCCCCTCACCCGCTACGACCGAGAGCTTCCCTCGGTCTGACCAAAGCGCTCACCCGCTCCGCACACGCCCCCGCTCCGTTGCAACACCCGCAGCATTGCAACCCGCATCCGCAGCACCCGACCGAAGGAAATCCTCGCACCGGCCCGCTGTGACCGAACGCCCCCGCCTTGCAACGCTCTCCGCAGCGACCGACCGGCCCCGCAGCTGTGTTCTCTCGGTCTGACCGAGAGAAATCCTCGCAGCGGCTCGGTCTGACCGAGCGACGTTCGTCGCAACTCCGCATCCGTCGCCCCGTTTGCCTCCGGGGGCCCCCCCAAGTTCTCCAAAGTTGTTGTGGGTCCCCCATTGACCCCTAGAACTGCTGTGGGTCCCATCCAAGTGCTTCTTCTTCGCCGTTGGACTATTTTGACGTTGCGACACGTCGTAGCTCTTCGTCGCACGTGCTAGCATTGGAATCTTGGTTCGTTGATCTGGTTGCTGCCCAGACTATTCGAGCGAGGAATCTGATCTGAAATTGGACTAGGAGCGCGTTCTTATATTCCAACCCCTGGCGTCGCTACCCGACGCCAGTGTAGCTTTCGCGTCGTGTTGAGGTAACGTTTTGCACCCCCTAGGACCCCCAACCACTGCCTGTTAATCAAGACTAAAAATTGATGTTTTAAATGTTTTAGAATCACTAATTAAGATTAATAATATGGTACTGTAGGCCGGTGGACTTGTGCACATAGGTTGTTTGTGACTTGTGGACTTTTAGGCGGTGTTTTGCAGACGTCAGATTTGCAGGCAAGTGAAACTTGCCCACTTTTGCTGTAGGCCATGTTTTAGGCCACTTCCTTGTTTTTAGCGTAAAAGAGACTAGACAGTGAAATGATAGCTGTCTAGACGCAACTTTAAGATCTAGCTTGACAACGAAGCTAGATCTGTCACCCTGCCATGTCATTCATGCATTGTTGCCTGCCACGTTTAAATTCCTTATCTGTACGCACTTAAACTATTATCTGCCATGCATTGCATCTTACATGTCATCCCAGTTGAATGTTGCATTCGTAGCACACGCTACGATACTTGTACTTCCTTGTTCCGGCTAGGTGCACCCCTATGCCATATTGAAAAACACTTCCTGGCTTGTGATCCAGAAGATGGGCGCCAGTCCATATACACGTGGAGGGGTAGGGATAAGCGATCACTTGAGCTTAGGAGTTGGCCCGATCAGCCACTCTAGCCAAAAGGTGTAATCTCTGTACACGACGTGCTTACTAGACCTGTCCTTGTCCTTGTGTTTGTTCTTGCAAAACTTGATATACATTCCATGATTTAAATGCAAGTTGCCATGCCATGCTCGTACTTTACTTTACTTGTTGCACTCATGCTATATCTGCCATGTCATTGCATCATGCTAGAACTGCTGGGTTGCTTTACTTTCACTTTCAGTTTCCTTGCACAAGTCTCTTGTAAACTTGCTGACATGTGCCCCTTGCTCTTTTCGGTGTCACATGTTAGACCCTGAGCCAGAGACCGTTGCTGAGTACGTGGTGTTTGCTGACGCTGATCCTGAGCCCATGTCCGTCAAGGAGGAGTTCGTGGACACCGGTGACCAGTCGTAGTGACCTTGCTGAGCTTCCTTCTGTTTTAGGATTTCTGTTAGTTGTCGGTGCGTGGCACCTTACTTTGTACGTTGTACTTTCGTTGGCCATGCTGGGCCTTTTAGACTCTTTTACTTTTAGCATGGTGGCTTTTTCTGCGACGTTGGAACTTATTTTATGGATATTCTGAGATTGCTTTTTGTCTCATTTCCTTTATTATTATCTTTGTTTCGTATCGCATTTGCAAGGACCTGCCATTTGATGTTTATTGACGCTTATCAGACTTGCAGCTTCACAACTTCAAGTCTGAGCGAACCTACTCACGCCTTGCCTCCATATTTTTGGGAAGCGGCGCGTGACAGGTTTTGTTGGTGGCCCATGCAGGCCCGTCTTGCAACTGCGAATTATCGGAACAACGATAATAACTATGGAATGTCCATTAAATAAATTGCAACATCAGAGTCATAAGCCTTGAGCCTAGTTCTAATCGTTTTTCTATGTCACTAGGTGGTAGGAAGACTTAGTTAGACGTCTGAGCTTGCTAAGTTAGAGGTCCCTTATTGTTAGTTAGACTCCCTGCTCGGAATTGATTTAATCGTCGTAGGAGTTACCTTAGTGGTTCTTGTCTAACTCTGACCATATTAGACTTCTAGGATTTCTTTAGTCGTTCGCTCGGGGTCCATCGTTTTCGGGCCAAGCTGAACGTATTTCATTACAGTCTTGTTCCTTAGGAAGTCGTAGCGCCAAGTTTCTTAATCTTTAGTGTGTCAACCGTAGGAGTTTCCCCGTAGATTTTCCCAAGTCATATCCTAGGCGTATGTATGTTTTGATCATCCGACCATTTTCCTTGCCTCGATTCACGAGATCGCCTCATGACGATCGTCGTCAATTTTTGAATCTCTCCGTTACAAATCTTGAATCTTCTGAAAGTATTTTTCGATTTCCTCTTTCTCTAAGTTTAAATTTGTTCAAAAATTTTAATATATATATATATATATACTTAGACTTCATACTCTTTCGTTGACTTAAATTTTTAAAACTTTTGTCGAGATTTTTGATTACTAGCTTATGATATTTTTCCAGCCTATACTTTTCGTACCTATGTCAATACCTTGTCCCTTCATCTACTAATTCTATTATGAACCGTACTTTATTTAGCCCAATTCGATTTATAATTTTCTTTTCTTATTTATGCCATTCGAATGACACACTGCGCTACTTTTAATATACTTTTCAAGTCACATGGAACTTCAGCTTTCAGCAAGTCGATTTTATGCTCATCGTTTTCCCTATTTCAGATTTTTGTAAAATTACTATTTCGTAATCATTTCCTGATCTAGACACTCCATAATTCAGGTTTTAAAGCTTTAATACCAATTTTGGTAATTACACTACTAAGTTACTATTATCTTTCCGTTCACCATACATACTTTTAGAATAATTTCTAAACTAAATAGAATTTCAAGTATTTTTATATATCCTTACCAGGCTCGTTGTGCTCGTATGTTAAGAACTTTGTGTAAATCAGTTTCTTTTTGGCAAATCCTGGTTCCTCTAAAAGTAGTTTCAATATTGATTATTTTAAATTTTTCCCTAGCTTAAAGACTTTGAAAGCATTTAACATAAGCTTAATTCTTCAGTTAATTTAATTTCATTCTTTGAATTTCAAAATTTTTGCCGAAATTATATTAAATTACTGCCGTATAATATTTTCTAAACTACGTCCTTAATGTTCGTGTGAATGATTTACTTCCCTCCTGATAATTTTATATAAGCCAATAAACCATTTTCTCTTATTATATCTTTTCGACTCAAACTTGTTTGGAACAACTTGTTTTATCGACCTCCAAATATTTTTATACAGACGAGGACTCCAACTTTTGAAGTACAACAGTTTTCAAATTTCACGTATGTTAGCTTATGTTATTTACACTATTTTCTTTCTGTATCCTATAAGAGTATCACTACATCTCCCTTTCCCCTACCTAAACTTTCACAATTGAGTCACTGTTTCACCTAATCAAGCTGTCTCCTTGTATTCGTCCTATCTGAACTCGTGCTTATCAATCCTTCCCTCGTCACGCTTCCGACCTCGATCTCCCTCTATTGCATAGGCTTTAGTGCTCGTCAATGACTGTGTCAACTCTAATTTGTTAGTAGGCCCTTGGACCCTTGTGATGTTGTCGCGGTGCATGTACCTAAGTTGAGTATGTGGGCTTGAATGAGTGTACTCCCCTGTAGTATATTAATGTTTGCCTATTGTGTGATATATACATACTCTGAGTTATTCATGATGTATGAAGTTGTATGTGTGTTAGTATTTATAGATATGTGTGAGGATAGCTATACCACTCTAGGGACGTCTGTGCATATAAGGATCAGTGTTGGAATATCTAATGGGGTGTATGTAGTTGGTGATACTTATAATGGTAAAAATAATATGTTGGTAAAGTTATGTGTATGATAGGTGTAATGATAATAGGTGTACGCATAGTTAAGTGAGTAGGAATATTTTATGACCTATCTGTTAGTATGTGCGAGTATGTGCTCGTACGTAGATACGTATTGTGCTTAGATGTAAGTAGATATGTATTTGCTGCATGAGTATATAGGTGATATACGTATGATAGTAGGATTATAATTTTGATTGGTATTGCTTGCTTTTACGGGATGTTGTATGCGTGTATACCATGAGGTATACACGACTATTGCATATCGTAACTATGTATGAAGTAGATGTGTTGGTATACTAATTATGGGTAGTAGGATGGGGTGAATATATGTTCTACATGTGTGTGACTATACGGTGAATGCATGTATTAGGGGGGTATTATAATTATACGTGTGCTGATGTCTGTATTATTATTATGGTATATAAAGTGATTGAACTATGTGGGTGTTACCTGACTAAATATTAAGAGTGATTGACATATGGTATGTATATGGTTATATTGGTAGATGTGTATACATTGGAGTGGTATTGGTATAGGTATAAATACCGTGTTACAGATATAGAGTATTCTGACTTGTGTTTCGAGTCTCACTCAAGCTTGAGTGGATATACTCTAAGTATATTGTTATGTATGTCTGTAGTTTGCGTGTAGTACCGTGCATATAGCGATGTTTGATGTATGTATAGTGATAGGAGTGTTTGTGCCTGGTTGTGTTACGCACATGATTATGGGTCGCTATACCAGTATATAGTTATAGGTGTTGGTCTTGTGGTATAGTTATTTACTAAGGACTTGCCTGTGTGAACGTATGTGTGCTAGCTAAACTAGGTGTGTAGATGTGCTAAGTATATAGTGGTATGATTGGTATATATGAATGAAATGTTAGCGTGCGTGGGTGTGCACCATGCACGGGTAAGTATGTGCCTAGCTATAAGTATTGGTGACTATGATATGTGTGTCGTGTCGTGAGTATAGTTATAGGGCCGTATGTGATGTGAAGTTATGGTGAAATGTTTGCATGCACTTGAATGACTATATATTGTGAAATTATAGTAGTGGTGAATGTATATTAGATATAGTAAAACTTGATTTAAATATTGGTATGGTGTGACTACATGTGTTGATATGTTTGGTATTGGATGTATACTAGGAAATATTAGGGAGTAGTATACACATGTTTGTTTTGTGCATTGGTAGCTATCTATAAGTAGAGCAATGATTGTATTGGCTAGTGTGAGACTAATCTTATGTGAGTATCTGAACTATTGGTTGTGCTAGGTAAGTAGTAGTTATATAAAGGATGTATGTATATATATATGATTGAAATATGTGCATGAATGAATATATACATGTTAGCAGAGTTATTGTTTGACTACCTAGCGTATGTATAAGCATTTGTAATGACTCTAACTGGTTGAATTATAGTATGATGTGATCGGGGTAGCTACTAGTCTAGCTAGAGTTATATTTATAGTTAGAAAGTCCGAGGACGGACTTTATTCTAAGGTGGGGAGGATGTAACGGTCGCTTTCCGATCGTACCTTCTTCGTGCACGTGCTGTTGACCGTGCATTTATTTGTTTTAGACTTTGTTTGTTTTTGAACACTACGGTGTGATATGTCATTATGATCGTCTCTGAGAGTATTAAATTGTGACACTAACTTGGAACGACATTTCTCGGGTCGTTCTCCCACGATTTGATCTTATTCGAAGAGACGCTGTGATTTTCACTTTTGACGTGAGACGTTCCTATTTTTAGTTTCGTCACTCGGCGTCGAAATTGAGAACCGTCTTCTTAGTTTTCTTTCTCTCGTCGCCCCGATCACCCCAATATTTATTTCATAATTTTTGGATTTCATTTGACCTACTTTACATTTTTGGCCAAGCTTTAAATATTTTCAAATACCAAGTTTTAAAGAATTTTCGACCCAATATAATTTCTATTAGATTATAACTCTTCAAAATATTTTTGACCCAAATCCTAGCCCCTTGGCCGCACCCCTATAGCTAGAGAGATAGTGTGGGTGAGTTTTTGGGTTTAAAATGGATTAAAAAGCAATTTTAATTCAAATTAAACCCTAGACTTGGTCAAACCCATCTACATTATATATAGGAGGCTTAGGATACCCATTTCCCTCAAGAAATCAACCCTAGCCGTCACAAAAACACCCCAAACCTTCGCATTGCAACTTGCGACGTTCGTCGCAGCCGCAGCTCGCAGCCGCCCCGCACCGACCGAGAGAATCCCCCGCTTTCCCTCGGTCTGACCGAGGCCCCGCCCCGCATCACCGCTCCGCCCGCATGTTGCAACTGCAACGTTGCAACGCCCGCCCCGCACCCGCTACGACCGAGAGCTTCCCTCGGTCTGACCAAAGCGCTCCCCCGCTCCGCACACGCCCCCGCTCCGTTGCAACCCCCGCAGCATTGCAACCCGCATCCGCAGCACCCGACCGAAGGAAATCCTCGCACCGGCCCGCTGTGACCGAATGCCCTCGCCTTGCAACGCTTTCCGCAGCGACCGACCGACCCCGCTGCTGTGTTCTCTCGGTCTGACCGAGAGAAATCCTCGCAGCGGCTCGGTCTGACTGAGCGACGTTCATCGCAACTCCGCATCCGCCGCACCGCTTGCCTCTGTGGGCCCCCCAAGTTCTCCAAAGTTGTTGTGGGTCCCCCATTGACCCCTAGAACTACTGTGGGTCCCATCCAAGTGCTTCTTCTTCGCCGTTGGACTATTTTGACGTTGCGACACGTCGTAGCTCTTCGTCGCACGTGCTAGCATTGGAATCTTGGTTCGTTGATCTGGTTGCTGCCCAGACTATTCGAGCGAGGAATCTGATCTGAAATTGGACTAGGAGCGTGTTCTTATATTCCAACCCCTGGCGTCGCTACCCGACGCCAGTGTAGCTTTCGCGTCGTGTTGAGGTAACGTTTTGCACTCCCTAGGACCCCCAACCACTGCCTATTAATCAAGACTAAAAATTGATGTTTTAAATGTTTTAGAATCACTAATTAAGATTAATATTATGGTACTGTAGGCCGGTGGACTTGTGCACATAGGTTGTTTGTGACTTGTGGACTTTTGGGCGGTGTTTTGCAGACGTCAGACTTGCAGGCAAGTGAAACTTGCCCACTTTTGCTTTAGGCCATGTTTTAGGCCACTTTCTTGTTTTTAGCGTAAAAGAGACTAGACAGTGAAATGATAGCTGTCTAGACGCAACTTTAAGATCTAGCTTGACAACGAAGCTAGATCTGTCACCCTGCCATGTCATTCATGCATTGTTGCCTGCCACGTTTAAATTCCTTATCTGTACGCACTTAAACTATTATCTGCCATGCATTGCATCTTACATGTCATCCCAGTTGAATGTTGCATTCGTAGCACACGCTACGATACTTGTACTTCCTTGTTCCGGCTAGGTGCACCCCTATGCCTTATTGAAAAACACTTCCTGGCTTGTGATCCAGAAGATGGGCGCCAGTCCATATACACGTGGAGGGGTAGGGATAAGCGATCACTTGAGCTTAGGAGTTGGCCCGATCAGCCACTCTAGCCAAAAGGTGTAATCTCTGTGCACGACGTGCTTACTAGACCTGTCCTTGTCCTTGTGTTTGTTCTTGCAAAACTTGATATCCATGCCATGATTTAAATGCAAGTTGCCATGCCATGCTCGTACTTTACTTTACTTGTTGCACTCATGCTATATCTGCCATGTCATTGCATCATGCTAGAACTGCTGGGTTGCTTTACTTTCACTTTCAGTTTCCTTGCACAAGTCTCTTGTAAACTTGCTGACATGTGCCCCTTGCTCTTTTCGGTGTCACATGTTAGACCCTGAGCCAGAGACCGTTGCTGAGTACGTGGTGTTTGCTGACGCTGATCCTGAGCCCATGTCTGTCAAGGAGGAGTTCGTGGACACCGGTGACCAGTCGTAGTGACCTTGCTGAGCTTCCTTCTGTTTTAGGATTTCTGTTAGTTGTCGGTGCGTGGCACCTTACTTTGTACGTTGTACTTTCGTTGGCCATGCTGGGCCTTTTAGACTCTTTTACTTTTAGCATGGTGGCTTTTTCTGCGATGTTGGAACTTATTTTATGGATATTCTGAGATTGCTTTTTGTCTCATTTCCTTTATTATTAGCTTTGTTTCGTATCGCATTTGCAAGGACCTGCCATTTGATGTTTATTGACGCTTATCAGACTTGCAGCTTCACAGCTTCATGTCTGAGCGGACCTACTCACGCCTTGCCTCCATATTTTTGGGAAGCGGCGCTTGACAGGTTTTGTTGGTGGCCCATGCAGGCCCGTCTTGCAACTGCGAATTATCGGAACAACGATAATAACTATGGAATGTCCATTAAATAAATTGCAACATCCGAGTCATAAGCCTTGAGCCTAGTTCTAATCGTTTTTCTATGTCACTAGGTGGTAGGAAGACTTAGTTAGACGTCTGAGCTTGCAAAGTTAGAGGTCCCTTATTGTTAGTTAGACTCCCTGCTCGGAATTGATTTAATCGTCGTAGGAGTTACCTTAGTGGTTCTTGTCTAACTCTGACCATATTAGACTTCTAGGATTTCTTTAGTCGTTCGCTCGGGGTCCATCGATTTCGGGCCAAGCTGAACGCATTTCATTACAGTCTTGTTCCTTAGGAAGTCGTAGCGCCAAGTTTCTTAATCTTTAGTGTGTCAACCGTAGGAGTTTCCCCGTAGATTTTCACAAGTCACATCCTAGGCATATGTATGTTTTGATCATCCGACCATTTTCCTTGCCTCGATTCACGAGATCGCCTCATGACGATCGTCGTCAATTTTTGAATCTCTCCGTTACAAATCTTGAATCTTCTGAAAGTATTTTTCGATTTCCTCTTTCTCTAAGTTTAAATTTGTTCAAAAATTTTAATATATATATATACTTAGACTTCATACTCTTTCGTTGACTTAAATTTTTAAAACTTTTGTCGAGATTTTTGATTACTAGCTTATGATATTTTTCCAGCCTATACTTTTCGTACCTATGTCAATACCTTGTCCCTTCATCTACTAATTCTATTCTGAACCGTACTTTATTTTGCCCAATTCGATTTATAATTTTCTTTTCTTATTTATGCCATTCGAATGACACACTGCGCTACTTTTAATATACTTTTCAAGTCACATGGAACTTCAGCTTTCAGCAAGTCGATTTTATGCTCATCGTTTTCCCTATTTCAGATTTTTGTAAAATTACTATTTCGTAATCATTTCCTGATCTAGACACTCCATAATTCAGGTTTTAAAGCTTTAATACCAATTTTGGTAATTACACTACTAAGTTACTATTATCTTTCCGTTCACCATACATACTTTTAGAATAATTTCTAAACTAAATAGAATTTCAAGTATTTTTATATATCCTTACCAGGCTCGTTGTGCTCGTATGTTAAGAACTTTGTGTAAATCAGTTTCTTTTTGGCAAATCCTGGTTCCTCTAAAAGTAGTTTCAATATTGATTATTTTAAATTTTTCCCTAGCTTAAAGACTTTGAAAGCATTTAACATAAGCTTAATTCTTCAGTTAATTTAATTTCATTCTTTGAATTTCAAAATTTTTGCCGAAATTATATTAAATTACTGCCGTATAATATTTTCTAAACTACGTCCTTAATGTTCGTGTGAATGATTTACTTCCCTCCTGATAATTTTATATAAGCCAATAAACCATTTTCTCTTATTATATCTTTTCGACTCAAACTTGTTTGGAACAACTTGTTTTATCGACCTCCAAATATTTTTATACAGACGAGGACTCCAACTTTTGAAGTACAACAGTTTTCAAATTTCACGTATGTTAGCTTATGTTATTTACACTATTTTCTTTCTGTATCCTATAAGAGTATCACTACATCTCCCTTTCCCCTACCTAAACTTTCACAATTGAGTCACTGTTTCACCTAATCAAGCTGTCTCCTTGTATTCGTCCTATCTGAACTCGTGCTTATCAATCCTTCCCTCGTCACGCTTCCGACCTCGATCTCCCTCTATTGCATAGGCTTTAGTGCTCGTCAATGACTGTGTCAACTCTAATTTGTTAGTAGGCCCTTGGACCCTTGTGATGTTGTCGCGGTGCATGTACCTAAGTTGAGTATGTGGGCTTGAATGAGTGTACTCCCCTGTAGTATATTAATGTTTGCCTATTGTGTGATATATACATACTCTGAGTTATTCATGATGTATGAAGTTGTATGTGTGTTAGTATTTATAGATATGTGTGAGGATAGCTATACCACTCTAGGGACGTCTGTGCATATAAGGATCAGTGTTGGAATATCTAATGGGGTGTATGTAGTTGGTGATACTTATAATGGTAAAAATAATATGTTGGTAAAGTTATGTGTATGATAGGTGTAATGATAATAGGTGTACGCATAGTTAAGTGAGTAGGAATATTTTATGACCTATCTGTTAGTACGTGCGAGTATGTGCTCGTACGTAGATACGTATTGTGCTTAGATGTAAGTAGATATGTATTTGCTGCATGAGTATATAGGTGATATACGTATGATAGTAGGATTATAATTTTGATTGGTATTGCTTGCTTTTACGGGATGTTGTATGCGTGTATACCATGAGGTATACACGACTATTGCATATCGTAACTATGTATGAAGTAGATGTGTTGGTATACTAATTATGGGTAGTAGGATGGGGTGAATATATGTTCTACATGTGTGTGACTATACGGTGAATGCATGTATTAGGGGGGTATTATAATTATACGTGTGCTGATGTCTGTATTATTATTATGGTATATAAAGTGATTGAACTATGTGGGTGTTACCTGACTAAATATTAAGAGTGATTGACATATGGTATGTATATGGTTATATTGGTAGATGTGTATACATTGGAGTGGTATTGGTATAGGTATAAATACCGTGTTACAGATATAGAGTATTCTGACTTGTGTTTCGAGTCTCACTCAAGCTTGAGTGGGTATACTCTAAGTATATTGTTATGTATGTCTGTAGTTTGCGTGTAGTACCGTGCATATAGCGATGTTTGATGTATGTATAGTGATAGGAGTGTTTGTGCCTGGTTGTGTTACCCACATGATTATGGGTCGCTATACCAGTATATAGTTATAGGTGTTGGTCTTGTGGTATAGTTATTTACTAAGGACTTGCCTGTGTGAACGTATGTGTGCTAGCTAAACTAGGTGTGTAGATGTGCTAAGTATATAGTGGTATGATTGGTATATATGAATGAAATGTTAGCGTGCGTGGGTGTGCACCATGCACGGGTAAGTATGTGCCTAGCTATAAGTATTGGTGACTATGATATGTGTGGCGTGTCGTGAGTATAGTTATAGGGCCGTATGTGATGTGAAGTTATGGTGAAATGTTTGCATGCACTTGAATGACTATATATTGTGAAATTATAGTATTGGTAAATGTATATTAGATATATTAAAACTTGATTTAAATAATGGTATGGTGTGACTACATGTGTTGATATGTTTGGTATTGGATGTATACTAGGAAATATTAGGGAGTAGTATACACACGTTTGTTTTGTGCATAGGTAGCTATCTATAAGTATAGCAATGATTGTATTGGCTAGTGTGAGACTAATCTTATGTGAGTATCTGAACTATTGGTTGTGCTAGGTAAGTAGTAGTTATATAAAGGATGTATGTATATATATATGATTGAAATATGTGCATGAATGAATATATACATGTTAGCAGAGTTATTGTTTGACTACCTAGCGTATGTATAAGCATTTGTAATGACTCTAACTGGTTGAATTATAGTATGATGTGATCGGGGTAGCTACTAGTCTAGCTAGAGTTATATTTATAGTTAGAAAGTCCGAGGACGGACTTTATTCTAAGGTGGGGAGGATGTAACGGTCGCTTTCCGATCGTACCTTCTTCGTGCACGTGCTGTTGACCGTGCATTTATTTGTTTTAGACTTTGTTTGTTTTTGAACACTACGGTGTGATATGTCATTGTGATCGTCTCTGAGAGTATTAAATTGTGGCACTAACTTGGAACGACATTTCTCGGGTCGTTCTCCCACGATTTGATCTTATTCGAAGAGACGCTGTGATTTTCACTTTTGACGTGAGACGTTCCTATTTTTAGTTTCGTCACTCGGCGTCGAAATTGAGAACCGGCTTCTTAGTTTTCTTTCTCTCGTCGCCCCGATCACCCCAATATTTATTTCATAATTTTTGGATTTCATTTAACCTACTTTACATTTTTGGCCAAGCTTTAAATATTTTCAAATACCAAGTTTTAAAGAATTTTCGACCCAATATAATTTCTATTAGATTATAACTCTTCAAAATATTTTTGACCCAAATCCTAGCCCCTTGGCCGCACCCCTATAGCTAGAGAGATAGTGTGGGTGAGTTTTTGGGTTTAAAATGGATTAAAAAGCAATTTTAATTCAAATTAAACCCTAGACTTGGTCAAACCCATCTACACTATATATAGGAGGCTTAGGATACCCATTTCCCTCAAGAAATCAACCCTAGCCGTCACAAAAACACCCCAAACCTTCGCATTGCAACTTGCGACGTTCGTCGCAGCCGCAGCTCGCAGCCGCCCCGCACCGACCGAGAGAATCCCCCGCTTTCCCTCGGTCTGACCGAGGCCCCGCCCCGCATCGCCGCTCCGCTCGCACGTTGCAACTGCAACGTTGCAACGCCCGCCCCGCACCCGCTACGACCGAGAGCTTCCCTCGGTCTGACCAAAGCGCTCCCCCGCTCCGCACACGCCCCCGCTCCGTTGCAACCCCCGCAGCATTGCAACCCGCATCCGCAGCACCCGACCGAAGGAAATCCTCGCACCGGCCCGCTGTGACCGAACGCCCCCGCCTTGCAACGCTCTCCGCATCGACCGACCGACCCCGCTGCTGTGTTCTCTCGGTCTGACCGAGAGAAATCCTCGCAGCGGCTCGGTCTGACCGAGCGACGTTCGTCGCAACTCTGCATCCGTCGCCCCGCTTGCCTCCGTGGGCCCCCCAAGTTCTCCAAAGTTGTTGTGGGTCCCCCATTGACCCCTAGAACTGCTGTGGGTCCCATCCAAGTGCTTCTTCTTCGTCGTTGGACTATTTTGACGTTGCGACACGTCGTAGCTCTTCGTCGCACGTGCTAGCATTAGAATCTTGGTTCGTTGATCTGGTTGCTGCCCAGACTATTCGAGCGAGGAATCTGATCTGAAATTGGACTAGGAGCGCGTTCTTATATTCCAACCCCTGGCGTCGCTACCCGACGCCAGTGTAGCTTTCGCGTCGTGTTGAGGTAACGTTTTGCACCCCCTAGGACCCCCAACCACTGCATGTTAATCAAGACTAAAAATTGATGTTTTAAATGTTTTAGAATCACTAATTAAGATTAATAATATGGTACTGTAGGCCGGTGGACTTGTGCACATAGGTTGTTTGTGACTTTTGGACTTTTGGGCGGTGTTTTGCAGACGTCAGACTTGCAGGCAAGTGAAACTTGCCCACTTTTGCTTTAGGCCATGTTTTAGGCCACTTCCTTGTTTTTAGCGTAAAAGAGACTAGACAGTGAAATGATAGCTGTCTAGACGCAACTTTAAGATCTAGCTTGACAACGAAGCTAGATCTGTCACCCTGCCATGTCATTCATGCATTGTTGCCTACCACGTTTAAATTCCTTATCTGTACGCACTTAAACTATTATCTGCCATGCATTGCATCTTACATGTCATCCCAGTTGAATGTTACATTCGTAGCACACGCTACGATACTTGTACTTCCTTGTTCCGGCTAGGTGCACCCCTATGCCTTATTGAAAAACACTTCCTGGCTTGTGATCCAGAAGATGGGCGCCAGTCCATATACACGTGGAGGGGGTAGGGATAAGCGATCACTTGAGCTTAGGAGTTGGCCCGATCAGCCACTCTAGCCAAAAGGTGTAATCTCTGTGCACAACGTGCTTACTAGACCTGTCCTTGTCCTTGTGTTTGTTCTTGCAAAACTTGATATCCATGCCATGATTTAAATGCAAGTTGCCATGCCATGCTCATACTTTACTTTACTTGTTGCACTCATGCTATATCTGCCATGTCATTGCATCATGCTAGAACTGCTGGGTTGCTTTACTTTCACTTTCAGTTTCCTTGCACAAGTCTCTTGTAGACTTGCTGACATGTGCCCCTTGCTCTTTTCGGTGTCACATGTTAGACCCTGAGCCAGAGACCGTTGCTGAGTACGTGGTGTTTGCTGACACTGAGCCTGAGCCCATGTCTGTCAAGGAGGAGTTCGTGGACACCGGTGACCAGTCGTAGTGACCTTGTTGAGCTTCCTTCTGTTTTAGGATTTCTGTTAGTTGTCGGTGCGTGGCACCTTACTTTGTACGTTGTACTTTCGTTGGCCATGCTGGGCCTTTTAGACTCTTTTACTTTTAGCATGGTGGCTTTTACTGCGATGTTGGAACTTATTTTATGGATATTCTGAGATTGCTTTTTGTCTCATTTCCTTTATTATTATCTTTGTTTCGTATCGCATTTGTAAGGACCTGCCATTTGATGTTTATTGACGCTTATCAGACTTGCAGCTTCACAGCTTCAAGTCTGAGAGGACCTACTCACGCATTGCCTCCATATTTTTGGGAAGCGGCGCGTGACAACAAGCTAGGGCACGCACACAACCCACAGCTGCTGCTTCCCCTTGCATTTTCCTCCTCCTCCCTCTCGCCACCGGCGAGCCACCGGCCCCCCAAAGCCTGCGGCGATCCTCCTCCTCCTTCGTCTCTCCATCCTCCTCTCTATCTCTCCCTAAAGTTGCACACAAGCCCAGTTTTTGCCTGTCCGTCGAAAAAGCCACGTGTGGCTACCTCCTCTCAGCCGGCAAGCCTTCGGCCACCTCCAATATCTTCAGCAACTTCCTCCCTCCTCTCTCATCTCTCTCTCCTCTCAAAAATCACCTAACACCAAGCCCTAGCCGCCAGTTTTGACAGCCTGCCCCTGGCCGCCGTAAAACTCATGCCCGCCCCTCTTCGGCCACTGCCAGCGACCACCTTTGCCACCATCAGACTCACTCGACCCCCTCTATCACCTACAATACCCCTTTGCCCCCTCATGCCGCGATATTTCCGCTGCGATCCAAAACAGCGACCCGGTATGCAAAACTGTCCATTTCACCTTCTCACGGCCGGCCGTCGCCGTGCGCAGCTGTCGTCTGCCACCCACCAGGTTGAGCCATCCCCCATCGACCTCCTCCAATCCCCGGTAGCTCCTTGCTCCTAGGAGTTCACACACGTCGCCAATCTCACGTGTTTTCGACGTCATAGCCGCTGCTGTGACGTTTCGTTGCGCTACTCGCAACTGGAGAGATCCGATGTTGTACTCGCTATCCTCGCCTTTCCCTCGATGTCTGTTCCAGTCTTACTATGCTACCCGCGACCGAGACATCGTTGACGATGCATATCTATCGCCGTTCAGACCCGACGTCCGATCTACGTCCGAACGCCGTAAAGGTTGGTCTCCTAACTCGTAGTAAGAACCCAAAACCTAGCAAACCAAAAATTAATCTAAAAATCACCAACGTTAACTAAAGTTTACTCTACGCTCTTTAAAACGATGTTCAACTGTAGAAATCGACGAATGGACTTGATTATCTGTGCACATAGGATAGTCATCGATTAGGCGGAACGAATCAAAACTCGTGACTTCGACTATTAGGGTAGCCCCGTTGAACTTAGAAACTTACCATAATAGGATTGATGAAAAACAAGTTCTGACATCGCCGTTGGCTCGTTTCAGATGAACCATCGCTGACGCACCACTTCGATGAGACGATCCAGACTGACGACTCCCTCGCCACCGCAGGCAAGTGTTTCCACTTGCGTACTTTCGGCCGCGTTTAGGCCATCACCCCTTTAACTGTAAAAGTACGACTAAAGAGAACCGGACGTGAAATGATAGCGTGCGGGACCCCCTTGACAGCTTAGACTTGACAACGAAGTCTAAGCACAAACAACAACTGACACCCTAGGTTCTATCTGTGTGTGCATGTGTGTGGACCCCCTAGAATGAACAACTCCTTACCAATCGTCATGTCATGAAATGTTACAAAAAACCTACGGGCGTTTCAGATGCTCTCCAAGTGAGAGTGATCTCTGTGTTACAAAAAGCCTACGGGCGTTTCAGATGCTCTCCAAGCGAGAGTGATCTATGTGTTACAAAAAGCCTACAGGCGTTTCAGATGCTCTGCAAGCGAGAGTGATCTCTGTGTTACAAAAAGCTTACGGGCATTTTAGATGCTCTCCAAGCGAGAGTGATCTCTGTGTTACAAAAAGCCTACGGGCGTTTCAGATGCTCTCCAAGCTAGAGAGAGTGATCTCTGTTACAGTTTCACCTACGGAACGTTCGTCGCTCACCAAGGGAGTGAGAGATATGCTATAGACCGTGGGGATAGAGGCACTCATCAAGCTAGAGCGAGTGGTCCTATATTGTCTTGTCTTGAGCACTCAGGTTTGGGGTTGGGTTGAGCAGTCGCACGGGGAGAGGGTCTGGCCGCCCTCAAACCATAAGGCGTGAACCCTTTGTGACATACACGGTACTTCTTGTCTTATCTTGTCTAGTCTAGTCTAGTCTTATAGCTAGTAGCACACGCTACGGCTATTGCCTGTCACGTTTACTTTTCAGCGTTGTCTTTACTTTCTTGCACATATACATATCAGTCATGCTGCTGCATCATCATCATGTAAACAACCTTTAAAATGTCAACCTTAAATTGTTATACACCTTGCAGTGGAGTCTTCTCACGTTTACTTGTAGACTTCGCTGACGTACAACCACTTTCTTTTGGTGTTTGTACGTCAGGTACCGAGACAGGGTTAGTAGACTAGGAGCATGTACCGGAGGGCTTGGAGCAGGAGTACGTTGCTGATCTGGAGTACGACCCGAGTGAGGACCAGTCTTAGGGGTTCCTCAGTTGCCGACATTGGAGTTTCCGTTGTTCGTGGTTTGGGTATGTAGCACTCTTTACTTTCTGTTTTAGGTTGGGTGCGTAGCACCATTAGTTTTCTTTTCTACTGTTGTAGCCATGCTGGGCTTCTTTTTAGACTCTTGTACTTCTGGATATCTTTGTGGAATAGAATGAATGCATCTTTCTTTCTGTACTTTCTGTTGTTCCGAATTTTATATATGCAAGGACCTGTTTCTAACTTTGGTGTTTCTCACAGACGCTTAATGGGTCCGTGCCTCACAGCTCCGGCCCATGCGGACCTTAGTCACGTCTCGTTTCTGTCGTTTTGGGATGTGGGGCATGACAATAGACCTCCTTAGGGCCAGGAGTCCTGGTGCGTATGAAGATCCGGTGGAACCTAAGTCTCCGTCGAACCTTCCTCATAGGGTGCATCGCTCCCGGGCCGAGAGGTCTGTTCCACTGATGTGTTCGACCCAGATGGCTCCTCGATGCTAAGAATGAGGACCCTCCACCTTTTCTGGCCTTCCTCCCATGCAACCACCTCGAATTCGAAGGATGGGTCTTTCTTCTTTTTCTGTGGAGGGCGAGCCCCCTGGGCGATCCCTTCGACAATCATGGGCCAAACCACGGCCTGTTGGGTCGGAGACCTCGATACGGTCGGGGCCCGAGGCAACAACATCATCACATCCACCTCTCTGATGGAAGCTTCGACCGTAACCTTCAGTGCGGGATCTACTTGGTAACCCGCGCTGATCATCCCTGCTAGAACATCAAAACATATTAGTCCGCGTGACGAAGATCGAACAGTTGGCGAGCACTATTGAACCAACCTTTCTTCCACACAGTCCGGCGCAACACCTCGTCAGACCAGAGCCACTCGACCAACCTCATCTCCACTGGCAGATCCTTCATAGCGTCAGCAGCTTTATTCTCTTCAACATCCAGCGTCTTATCCTCGGTAGGTCCCAAATCAGGGACGCCCCAACCGGTGCAAAAGCTGGCCTCTCCTTAGAAGACCACAAAACACGAACTCGTCCTTCCACTTGAGGTTAGAAGAGGGGAGATTTTCCAGCAACTTTTTCCCTCAACGAGCCATTATCGTATACCACCCCGGGGCCTTGAGAGGAGGAATCCAAAAGAAATGGTTGAACAAACGTAGGGATGGCTCGATTCCCTTCGTCACACACAGAACTATGAAAGCCATCAACATGCCAACACTGTTCGGCATCAGCTGACAGAGGGAAATATTCAAGGTACATAAGAAGTACTGCAGGAAAGGATGCATGGGAAATCGGAGGCCCTGTTCGAAAGTTTTAACATAGACCCCCACCTTTCGGTCACCGGGACGATGCGCCCTCTCATCCCGGGCAATCTGATCTGATAGTCGAGGCAAACATACTTCCTCTGTAGCGTGTCGATTTTGCCAGCCTTGACCTTGGTCTTCAAATTCTCCAGCACGCCCGGCTCTATGAACCCTTCCTGATTTTTCTGAATGGCGATGACTACATTCTTTCCGAAAGCAGATGGAGAAGCCATTGCTTTCGAGAGAAGGGGAATCCAAATCGAGAGAATGAAGAAGGTATCCTCGCACTCCTCCACGGAAACCATCAAATATAGGCGAAGCAACAACCGCATGATGGATCACGTGTCGAAAATCCAAGGGCCATGGCGTCTTGGATTTCGAATCGACGAATCAACTAAATCGACGAGGCGGACGTTTTGGTGCCCAGAACTCGAGCACTATTTTCTCGACTGTCGAGCCCCATTGAATGCGATGTAACGTCGCTTGACCACAGCAGATGGATCCTTCAAGATCGTGCGACGGGGGGCCATTGTTGAGTCATTGGGCCGGCACTCGAGGAAACTCGATCGAAGAATGGCCAAGGCCCATCAAGCCCACCAGAGGAGTCGGACATCGGACTATGTCAAAGCCCAAATGGACAGTCGACCGTTAGGTCTGTCTTGCATGAATGTGGGATTAAAGACGAGCTCGAAAATCCTGGGGACGTGTGAAACGTTAACTCCCATTTATGACGGGAGATCGTGGCCCCAATATAGGTTGACATTGCCTCCCCAACGTCTCTAAGAGGACCTCTGAACCCATATAAATAGGGAAAATGGGATTCCATCTTCAAGGTACGAGTGCTAATACATAGAACTCTATCTTCCTATTTTCGCATTCCATACACGAGCATGGGTCGTTAGTCTAGAGATGAACCCCCGCGGATCGATCTCCACTATACCGAGCTCACTCTCTCCCTTAAGTTCCTTACTAACTTAAGCATCGGAGGGGATTTGGATGGAACCTAGATCCGATCCCCCTGACGATTCCCTATGGTGCAGATCAACGATCGCCATTCGACGTCCAAGGTCGATATCGAGTTTTTCAACCTCGAATGGCCCTTCAAACGATCGTTCTTAGGTCGATCTACGGTCGCACCATCATCAACTATCAACTTCAACCCCTGGTTCATCCAACCAAGGGTCCCACACCCAAGGGCTGACTAGGCTTCAGCTCAACGATTCGAGTCCCCGTCAGCTTGACAACTGTGCCGGTCAATTTTGGCCTTAACAAGTCCATTATATATAGTCTCTTCTGACATGGTTTTAGATTTCATATCATATTATGTTACATCCAAAACATGAAATTATCTGCAAATTTGTCACTATGCTGCAAATTAGGGATGATATTAAAAGACCACACAGTTTATTTTGTGACAAAGAGTCTGCAGTTTTATATTCCAGCAACAACAAAAACTCGACAAAGTTTAGTTATTCAGAGATCAAGTTCATATATTGTTGATTAATAATTCGGAGTGTACAATTGTCTAATAAGCACATCAGAACAAACCATATAATTACGGATCCGTTATACTAAGGGAATGTCATCCAAAAGGTTTTATGAGCATGCTACTCATATGGATGTCATTTCATTAAGAATATTCAGTTTTGTGGGAATTTGTACTTTTGGGTGCTCATATGATAGGCAAAATTAAGTCTCCATCTTAAGCTTAAGGTTATTTTCAGATGAGAAATAAAGTTTTGGTTCAGTTTGGCTTTACTTTGTGATCGCGCCCCGGATACACGTCCCGGAGCGGCGACGATCGTAGTCTTACCGCAAGCGCACGGTGTAGCGGCGAGCGGGTATCGAACACAGGGAGGCCTAATAACAGTGTCTTCTTCGAATCACCTGGCTATAGGAAAAGTCGGGAGAATGTTCGCAATGTGCGGTCACAGTCGTTTAAATGTATAAAGAGATTAACAAATTAATAAAAACGCTTAGGGGAGAGGGAATCCCCGCTACTTGTCGTATCTCGTCACTGTGACTCGTAGGTTTCACAATTGCTAGACTTGAAATTTGGGTGAACTAGTTGCAACTAAATGTGGAACCAAGCTCACGCTCTCGCGCTATTGCCGGTCTATAACCAACCTAGGGTAGGGTCCAATCTCTTGCAAACCCTAACCTAGGCAAAGTAGCGTGAAGAACAACATCATCGTTCAATCGTATCTCGAGCCCACTCTCGTGCAAACTCGAGCTACGACCAAGGTTGGGATAGTTCCTACCCATCCAATCTCTTGCAAACGGGTATTGGTATAGAATTGCAATCGAAAAACCCTAGTTTCGGTCCAATCTCTTGCAAACCGATTCCGGAGAAATTCAATTGCAACCCAATTCGGATATCTAGGGCTTCCTATCGAATTGGGATCCAATCTCTTGCAAATCCCAATCGATATGAATCCCTAGCTATTCGTATTATAGCAATCCCAAACTAACCCTAATCAATCCTAGCAATAGTTTCGCCAATTCATCACAATTTCGAAATTGGGCTCGTAGGATTCATCCCTATGCCCTAAGACGATGAACTACTCACAATTCATAATAGAATGCAACACAATTAAGATCAATGAAATTCATAGCAATATTCAATAAATCAATAAAAATTGAGTTTTTGAGGGAGAGAGATACAAACCAATGAAGAACAAGCTAGCATCCAACAAAATCTCACTTTTCTCTCCTCCCTTAAAGCTTAATCTAATCCCTAAAAAGTTGATCTAAAAAGCTGCAAAAAGTTCTGAAAAAGCTCTCTAAACTAGGTTAAAAACTGGTGTTAAATACCCCCCAAAATCGCCCAAAAAACCCTGACGAAAATGCCCCTGCGCTGCCTCAAATCCGTAGTTTTCGCTACAGGCAGCGCGGCTCACTCGGCCGAGTGACAAATGTCACTCGGCCGAGTGACGAACCCTGTACAAAAACAGAGAGTTGGGGCTCTCGGGGGTCGTCTCCTCAGAGGTCACTCGGGCGGACGGCCTTCAGTCACTCGGGCGGCCGTCTTTCTCCACTCGGCCGAGTGGGTCATTGGAGCAGACTGACGGAAAACAGAGAGTTGGTGATTTTTGATGCCGTCGTCTTGGCTCCACTCGGGCGATGGGTGACTCGGTGCTCGGCCGAGTGGCATGGCGATGCTCGGCCGAGTGCACGCCTGTTGCGTGTCCGATCTGGCCGGCCGAGCTGGCTTCCTATGGTCGGCTGAGTGACTCCTTCACTCGGCCGAGTGAAGTGCTAAAAATGCCCAAACTTCATATCTTCGCCTCCTCGTCGCTCCTACGACGTTCTTTCTCCTTCCACTCCTCTCCAATAGCAAAATACCCCCCCCCCAAGAGAGTTGTCGGTGACACTCGAGAGTAGGTGCATCTCAGAATCACTCCAAATCGCTCCAAATCTCCTGAAATACGACAAAAACAACAAATCGTGAAAAGCATCGCAATATTGCCGAATAAACGTGAAAAACACGATTTGAGCGATCTAAATGGCATGCAAACATATAGAAAAAAGGTGTAAAATACGGAGTGATCAAAATCCCCCAAGCTTACCTCTTACTCGTCCTCGAGGAAGATAAGTAAAAAGCGAACCCGGTGGATAAAGATAAAGAAAATGGCGGAAAGGTGGAAAACGGAAACGAAAAACAAAATAGAAAACGAAGAGGGAAGTTGCTAGATCGTTTTTTCTCAGGACGTGGGTTTTGCTTACTCATATAGCATGCATCGAATATAAAACACATGTCAAAGATTTTTATTTTGATACCATAGTATAATGATGCATTTGAAATAGAAAACCCAAGAATATCGATATAGCATGAAAAAATGGAATAATTCTAAGATTAACATCGTCTGAAGCATCTAAAGCGGTATACAACATCGTAGAACACACACTTTTCAATTGAATGCTTTCTATAAGGAGTATAAGAGATATCACACGATAGAGTAGTAAGAATAGAAAAAGTGCGGTTTTCATGAAATGAATGCTAAGCGTAGATTTCTGGATTTCGTAAAACTTTAGCAATCTCACCGAGTATAAAATATTACTTAGCCTAGGTCGTCATGCACCGTCAAGTAGTCACTCTCTCACACATCATTGGATTCTCTCCCCCAAGCTTATCTATAAGCGTGTTGGCCTATATAAAACGATATTTACATCCCCATTTTTATGAAGCTCCAAAAGTCAAAAATAAGACAAAAGAGGTAAGAAAGAGACAAAGTATATGAGATGGGATCGTTTTCGAACCACTTTTCTCTTTTCTTTTCTTATTCTCAAATCTTTTTCTTTTTCTCTTTTTTTTTCTTTTTTTTTCAATAGCATATATACACAATGATCCCAAATCAAAGAGAAGGATATACAAGTATTTTTTTCTTTGGATTTTGGGGAATTTGGAGCATGTGATTTTAATAACGGGGGAATGCCAATAATAGAATCGCTAAGGGGGGATTCACCAATGAATTTAAAATAGAGAAATAATGTTCAAGATATGTGGAGAAAGAAATAAATGTATCTCTCAGTTCACTCTATAGGACGTGCATGACAACTTCAGCAGGGTAATATAATCTACTCAGTTTAATCTCAAAAAGTAAACTAATCCAGATTTATCATTGCTAGCAACAATTCAATCAACCCGAAGTGAAAAGTACAAGTCATGCAATAAGAAGTGATATGAGAGAAAAGAAATCAGTACTCCAGATATAAGCATCAATGCGTGAATCTTGGTGTGTTTTCTACGATAGCATACATATAAATCATCAGACATCAGCTAATAATAGAATTTCATCCATTTTCATACACCAAAAGAGAGTGGGTTACTATTTCTAAATGCAAAGCAGAACATAGCATATGATATCAGAAATAAGAGGCTATGACATGACAAATATAGCATGCATATAGAGAAAAGCTAACACCACGTCATCATCATCACAGAAAAGTCATCTCTAGCAAAAGATGAAAGAAATAAAGATAAACGAAAATAAAAACTATTTACAATGCAACACACAAGAAAAATAAGAAAAACGTGATGCATGGAAAAAAAATGAAAAAGTGATGAAAAAGTGAGTGATAAAGTGGAAAAAACGTGGGAAAACTAAAAATAAAGGGTGACAAAAGCAAAAAGCGTGAGAACTCACTCCCCCAAGCTAAAGTGCACAGTGTCCTCAATGTGCGAAGTGTGGCACACCGAGAGACGTGTAATGGGAGGGGGGTGGGTATGCATGCATGATAAAAAGAAATAAAAAGAACAAAATGAAAAATATGATGTGAATGTGATGCATGCAAGGATAAGAGTGATGCGAAAATGTGTGTGTCACCAAAAACACTCTCCAGCACTCCCGAAAAAAGGATATAGAATGATATGATCAAAAAGGGAACAAAAATAGTGAGGGGAGGGGGGTGGTCAGAAATCATCAGGACCAAGCAGAGAATGTGCAGCATAACGAGAAAAAATCGGAGGCATCAAGGGTGTGCCTAAGCTGGTGGTGCTGCGCCATCTCCGTCCTGAGGTGGTGGTGGGGGTGGGTGGTGGTGGTGGGCGTGGAACAGTCTTCTGGGTGGGTGGTGGTCGTGGCAGTCGCTCGAGGATCTGGGTCAAGCAATAGTGAATGCTGGGAAGTAGCTCGAGGCGGTGCTGCATGGCGGTGACTGTGGAAGACAAAGCCCTAAAATCGCCCCGGAGCCCACTCAACCCCCCCTCAAGAGCGCGAACGCTCTGAACTAAGGCGTCAGGGGGTGGTGGAGCGGAGGGACGGATAGGTCTAGGCTGAGCTGGTCGGGGCTGTCTAATACGGGCGGTGTAGGTGATCGGGACAGCAGGCATGGGTGGTACGGGTGCTGTGCTCACTAGTGGATGCCCAGCCTCAGTGCGAGGCTGGGACGTAGGCTATTGTGAGGTGGAAGCAGCAACAGTGGGAGTGGAAGACAGAATTGGTGACGAGGCGGCAAGAGAGGTCAGTGACACAGAAGTGGGGACAGACGTCACGACACTCTCAGATAGAACGGCTATGGTGGAGACAGAAGGGTCGACCGCTGGGGAGGAAGTGTGGGGTCCAAAAGGTGAAATCCCAGCGGAGATCATACTGGCCATGGTCTCCACGACAGCAGCGAAAGAAGGCTCGCCGCTCTCAAGTATGGTGGGTGGACGCTCGGGTAGCAGAGAGGTGAGTGGCTCAACTGACAAGGGCACAACAGGGGTGGTGGTAGTGGTAGACGTGGTGGGCGTAGGCTCAACAAGTGTACTCCCGACACTGGCAGAAGTGGGGACAGAAGTGTCGGGAGCGGCAGAAAGTGCAGGCTCAGGCTGAGGGAACACAGGGTCAGCTGGCGGTGCAGGGGGTGCAGGTGGTGCGGGCTCAGCTCCCTCGGCCTCTAGCACATAGGCGGCGGGGATCAGGAGATCCATCACCGGAAGCCAGTCGTCGTGTGCTGGTCCTAAGTGTGTCCGAGCGGGGCTCGGAAGGATCATGTAGTCAGCACCGTACGGACCGTGCAACCATACCCAGTGCCGCTGACCGTGCGGACGAAGCATCTTCATCCGGGCCATGACGTCTATAGATAATGCAGTGGGGCCCGGGGCTCGTCGCAGGTCAACCAAAAGGTCCTCGCCGGTCATCAGGGCTAGCAGGGTGATCAGGCCGCCGTAACATATCGGAGAGCGAGCACCCACCGATACGATGATACGGTCCAAAAACCAGCTAGCGACGTCTATCTCAATGGCAGGGACCAACGTAACTCCATCCATATCAAGAACTCTGGGGCGAGTCATCGCGTAGAGCATATAGAGCTCAGGCGTCGACATCGTCCCAGGCTCGTACCTCGCCAGAAAGGTGGTCGCCATAAGACGCTGTGCTATGCGGAGGCAGGGGTGGACTATGGCCGAGGCCTTGGCCCTACTAGGGTCAAAGGCCGGTGGTAAACCTGTGATCCGGGCCCATAAGGCGTGTGAATCGAAGGAAGGGGGAGGGATGTGTGTGGGGGCGTAGGCTCGGTCGGGTGTGGGGACTACGGGCCACTGAAAGAATGCCCTAAGCATATCGAGAGTGATCTGAATGAGCATCCCTCAGCAGTCCGCGCGATCCATGAGTCGGAATGAGCATCCCTCAGCGGTCCGCGCGATCGAGCTGATCCCCTCGAGTGTCGGACGAACGTATGTGTCCGCCGACACGGAAAGAAAGTCTCGCCAACCCACGTGGTCGTACAACGTGAGCATCCCCTCAAGTACCCCCAGGCGGTCTAGGTCAGCAAGGTGTGCGAACCTGGAGGGCACTATCGAGCGCTGGGAGATACGCTCAAAAGCGACGCGATGTGCGTCGTCTCGGAACGTAATACCCAGCGGCCCGACGATAGGAGCCGGTGGTGGCTGTGGGTGTGCTAGATCGGTAGGCTGTGGCTGTGTGGGGTGAGGTGGTGTAGGCGGAGGAGAGTCCTCCATCTCGTGGGAGGGGCCGGCATCATCCGGCCGCTTCCGCTTGGCGGAAGCTCTCCTAGTGCGTGGCCGTGTGCGGGGCAGCATGTGCGCCCTGAGTGCTCACCCAACAAGTGAAACGTGCGGCGTGCTAAAATAAATGGAACGATGGTACCTGAACATGTCGCGAGAGCAAATCAGCGGATGCGTGCGAAGACGCCGCCTCCTCTAAGCCAAAAGCACGTCCCAGAAGCTCCCCTAAGCTCCCCTAAGCTCCCCAAGATTGCCTACACATCAAACAACAATATCAGCGTGTAAAATTCAAAATACATGGGGGTTAGGGGTATAATAGATAGATAAATGAATTAATTTGGGGTAGGGGCTCGATAGGTGCACGGATCATCAAAATATAGGAGAAAATGGAGAAA
The DNA here is from genome assembly GCA_030789695.1 of Scilla litardierei. NCBI lineage: Eukaryota > Viridiplantae > Streptophyta > Magnoliopsida > Asparagales > Asparagaceae > Scilla > Scilla litardierei. The sequence continues at coordinate 111,477,769 of CM061137.1, read as the reverse complement.
ATAGGCGAAATAGGGGTTACCGGAGGTCGACCGGTGGTGAGGGAGTCGCCGGCGGTGTGGGGGTGCGGCGGTCGGCGCTCGGCGCTCGGGCATCAGCGCTCGGGCGGCGCTCGGGCGAGTGGGAGGTCGCAGCGGGTGAGGGAGCAGCGGTCGCGAGCTGTTCGGGCGGTTTTGGGAAATTTTGACGTTTCGAATTCCGCGCCGAACCGCTGCGCCTTATATAAGTGAAGTTACGACTCGGCCGAGTGACTAAGTCACTCGGCCGAGTGATCGTAAAGAAAATGTTTTAAAAACTCCTCACTGCTTACGAATCGGCCGAGTGGCTTTGCCACCCTCGGCCGAGTGGAAAAAGTCCATTCGGCCGAGTGGCACAAGCTACTCGGCAATTTTCGCCCTAGGAGCGTATCAGTTTCACTCGGCCGAGTGACAATTCATTCTGAAATCGAAAAAAATAACAGAGAGTTGGGTGCAGCAGACTTCCCTTGTTGGTGCGCCACTCGGGCGGACGACGTTGGATGCTCGGCCGGGTGGCTATAGTACTCGGCCGAGTGAAGCTCTGTTTTCTGCTGTGATGCTCCGTTTTGGCTCTAATCTCTGTTTTTCTTCCTCAGGTCGATTTCTTCCTTCTCCTAAGCCTTGAGCGCGTTCCTGGAGCGCTCTTCTATGCCTTAGTCATCCTCTATTTGATATATATCCCGTTCTCCTCTACTGTCAAAGAAAATAGGACCTGTTGTCAGAATTTTTCGGGCAAACGACTCAAAAACACTAATAAAGTCTAAAACAAAAATAAAAACCAAAGTAGAAAAAATGCGATAACTGTCGGGTTGCATCCCGACAAGTGCTCGTTTTAGGTCTTGAGCTCGACCCCTATTGATTTTCAATTAACGCTTGATGTTGGGTGCATACAAGATGCACCCGTCGAACTTGCTTGGAAGACCACTCGGATTTGGATCATGGTTTGGTGTTGTCTTCCTCAGCGCCCCTTCGTCATGGGCAATGTTGGGGGTGGCTCCCCCAAGCTAGAGCTTGCTCCGGTCTTCCTCTTCACCGGTGACACCGATTTTCATATCGGTGGAGCTTTCTTTGGAGTCCTCAACTTCGAGAGCTTGCAGAGCTCCCGTATTCTTGTGACATCAGCGTCGCCATCATCAATTGTCATGGAGATATCAGGGGAGTGCTCCATCTTCTCTTCTTCGGCCAAGTCTAGGCCTTCTTCGAAGCTATCTTCGTGGGGTGCGCCGATGGAATGGGGGATCGCCTCTTCAATGACCTCATCAAGGAGGTCCATGTAATCAAGCTCCTCGTGACAAGGCATGTGCTTCATTGCCTTCGGTATATGAAGCTCCACTTCGATGTTGCCGACGTTCAAGGTGAGGGTCCCCCTCCCGCACATCGACGATGACACCGGCAGTGGCGAGGAACGGGCGTCCGAGTATGAGTGATGTATCGCCCTCCTCCTTGATGTCCATTATCACGAAATCGCATGGCAAACATATGCCCCCGGAACTTGGAGTGGGATGTCCTCCGCTATCCCAACCGGTCTTGTAATCCTCCCGTCCGCTAGTTGAATCCGCATGTCGGTAGGCTTCAAATCCGTGCCGGTATTCAACCTCCGGAACATGGAGAGGGGCATGAGGCTAACACTAGCCCCCAAGTCTACTAATGCCTTTTGTAGGGGGACGCCGCCTAGAATGCAAGGAATCCGAAAACTCCCCGGATCTTTAAGCTTGGCAGGCTCCTTTTCCCTCTTTGTGAACCAAGTCCCTTCCTCCGCGAGCATTATCTTCTCCTTCCTCTTCCTTCCCGTGATCAAGTCTTTTAAGAACTTGGCATAAGATGGGATTTCCACTAAAGCGTCGAGGAAGGGGATATTGAGGCTCACCCCTCTCAAATACTCGAGAAACTTGGCTAGCTGTTTCTCCATCTTGGCTCTAGCTAGCCGCTGAGGGAAGGGCACCAGTGGCATAAATCGGCGCTCATCGATAAGCTCCTCCGTTCTAGATTTCGCTTCTCCTTGCAACTCCTTATCTTTCTCAACTTCAATTGCCGGCTCACTTTCTTGTAGAATCTCCACCACGGGCTCCTTGGCTTGAGTCATGGGGGGAGTGGTATCCTTCCCTCCTCTTGTAGTAACCGCAACGACCGCATTAATATGGCCGGTGTTGCCCCGTGGATTCGGCTCGGGTTGAGCCGGTAATTGTTGATTGTTTTTGTTGAGCAACGCAAGTTGCTCCCCGATTTGAGCTACGATGGTGGCGAGGGAATCTTGTCCCGCCTTCAATGTGGCATTGATCTTTCGTTGTTCTGCCATAAACTCATCCACCTTTGCTTCAAAATCGGAGCGTTGTTGAGCTTGTGGTGGGTTGGGATTCCTCCACCCTTGATTGAATCCGGGCGGCCTATAAGGTCCCACTTGTTGCCTCGGTGGGCAATTTTGTTGCGGTGGCCCCCTTTGTGGATAATTTGGTTGTGGTGGTGGTGGAGCCCGAGCTTGAGGAGGTTGTTGTGGCGGGGGGTTTAATGCTCCATCATTATTGGCATATGAGAAACCCGGATGGTTTCTAGCGGCCGGATTGGCCCAATATCCAGAATTCCCCGCGACGTATTGGATTTGCTCCATAGCTCCTTCTCCTTGCTCTCCTCCTACATATATGGATTGGGATTGGTCTTACCAATCGCCCATATGATTTGTTGGCATGGATGTAGAAGGGGCTCCTTGAGGCTCCGTAATAAATTTCTCTAATCTCTCCACAACCTTTTGGAGAGAATCAAACTTGCTTGAAAGCTCCGCCACGGCCTTGGCCTCATAGATACTTGTGGGCTTCAAGGAGGATGAAGAATGTCCTCGCTCGTCCCTCCATTGTTGGTTGTTCGAGACCATCTCCTCAAGCAAGGCAGTAGCTTCATCGGGAGTCTTCGACAAAATGGCTCCATTTGCCGTGGCATCAATAATCTACTTCGTCCCCGGTTGGAGTCCACTATAAAAGCTATGGACAAGCTCCCAATCCTCAATGTTATGATGAGGGCACTGATGTTGCAAGTCCTTGAAGCGCTCTCATGCTTCGTAGAGAGTCTCTTGAGGTCCTTGCTTGAAGGACATGAGAGCACTTCTAATCTTCACCGTCTTGGAGGGCAGGTAAAATTTGTCGACGAATGCACTCGCCAAATCATCCCAAGTGGTGAAGATTCCTTCAGCTTGCGTCCTCAACCAATATAATGCCTTGTCCTTTAGTGTGAAAGGGAAGAGGCGTAGTCTGATAGCATCCACAGAGACGCCCGGCATTTGGAAAGTGGCGCACTTTGATAGGAAGAGCTGGATGTGGTAATGAGGGTTTTCATGGGAGTTCCCATGAAAAGGATCTTGTTGCATAAGGACCACCAATCCGGTCTTCAACTCAAAATTCTTGTCGGCCGCCAACTCCGGCATGGCTATGGACGAGGTCGTGGAAGAAGTCTTAGGCCGAAGCCTATCTCTTATGGAAATAATCCTCGCCATTCGCGCTGCTAATTCTTCGGGGGTCTCAGGATGGGTCATAAAATTTCCTTCCGTATCGGGTCTCCTCTCCGCTCGGATCCTCCTCAATGTACGCTCGATCTCCAGATCGTATAGTATCTCTTCGGGGTTCGCCGAGGATCTCGTGTACATGCAAGGGAAAACAAAGTTTCAAAGAAATAGTTAGCACAACGGAAGGATAAAATAAAAATGAAAATAATAAAACAAAAAGAAAAATAGCTAGGTTATAGGAATCAAACACTATTGCCTCCCCGGCAACGGCGCCAAAAACTTGATCGCGCCCCGGATACACGTCCCGGAGCGGCGACGATCGTAGTCTTACCGCAAGCGCACGGTGTAGCGGCGAGCGGGTATCGAACACAGGGAGGCCTAATAACAGTGTCTTCTTCGAATCACCTGGCTATAGGAAAAGTCGGGAGAATGTTCGCAATGTGCGGTCACAGTCGTTTAAATGTATAAAGAGATTAACAAATTAATAAAAACGCTTAGGGGATAGGGAATCCCCGCTACTTGCCGTATCTCGTCACTGTGACTCGTAGGTTTCACAATTACTAGACTTGAAATTTGGGTGAACTAGTTGCAACTAAATGTGGAACCAAGCTCACGCTCTCGCGCTATTGCCGGTCTATAGCCAACCTAGGGTAGGGTCCAATCTCTTGCAAACCCTAACCTAGGCAAACTAGCGTGAAGAACAACATCATCGTTCAATCGTATCTCGAGCCCACTCTCGTGCAAACTCGAGCTACGACCAAGGTTGGGATAGTTCCTACCCATCCAATCTCTTGCAAACGGGTATTGGTATAGAATTGCAATCGAAAAACCCTAGTTTCAGTCCAATCTCTTGCAAACCGATTCCGGAGAAATTCAATTGCAACCCAATTCGGATATCTAGGGCTTCTTATCGAATTGGGATCCAATCTCTTGCAAATCCCAATCGATATGAATCCCTAGCTATTCGTATTATAGCAATCCCAAACTAACCCTAATCAATCCTAGCAATAGTTTCGCCAATTCATCATAATTTCGAAATTGGGCTCGTAGGGTTCATCCCTACGCCCTAAGACGATGAACTACTCACAATTCATAATAGAATGCAATAGAAATTCACAATTAAGATCAATGAAATTCATAGCAATATTCAATAAATCAATAAAAATTGAGTTTTTGAGGGAGAGAGATACAAACCAATGAAGAACAAGCTAGCATCCAACAAAATCTCACTTTCTCTCCTCCCTTAAAGCTTAATCTAATCCCTAAAAAGTTAATCTAAAAAGTGTTGAGTATTGGACTCCCCGTATTTGGTTTTGGATGATGAGCAAACATAAATAAATCGTGAACTAACAATTTGTGAGCGCAGTTATGTAGATCGTCGCCAAATTCACGAGATCACTCAAAGCGACATCTTAAGTCTTCTCAAAGCTCGTATTCAATGCCTAAAGCTTCGTTGAAGCTTTTGGACCTTTGTTTGGAAGTCATGAAGATTTGATCGAAGCTTTCGAAGACCGTTCCTTAAGGTTTTATTCATAGTCTTTTAGCTTCGTTTTATAGAATGTTAAGCCTTGAGTAATTCTTACATGTCTATCTTCATATCGCTCATATCTTAGAGCTAGGATTATCTTAGAAGCCATTAGAAACTTTCCCGAAGCCTATCGCTTTTTCCCTCGGCTTCTAGTGCATCTTAGTTGGTTCAAGTAGAGTCACCAACCGACTAGATGACGATCTAGTCGGTCGGCAACTCTTCATGAACCGACTAGATGTCCTAACTCATTTCAGCTCAGCCATGTCGATCAATTAGTCGGTCAAAGAAGGTTCACCGACCGACTAGATGACGATTTAGTCGGTTAGGAATCCTTCACAGACCGACTAGTTGAGCTTGCCTCTGTACAGCCTGAGTTACTGTTTACAGTTAGTCGGTCCAAGAACATTCATCGACCAACTAGTTGTGAAACTAATCGGTCAGCATTTGTTCTTAGACCGACTAGTGTATCTTGTATTCAGCTTCGTGCATTTCACTCTTAGTCGGTCAAAGAACACTCACCGACCGACTAGTTGGCAAACTAGTCGGTTGGCAAGTCTTCTTAGACCGACTAGTTCATGTTGCCTGGAAATCACTCTTTTGGCTGTCGAGCTGTTAGTCGGTCCATGTTGAATCACCGACAGACTAGTTGATGAACTAGTCGGTCAGTGATCCTTCTTAGACCGACTAGTCAGCTTCAGATTTAGATCTGTTGGAGTTTTGAAAGCGACGTTTCTTTCTCTCTTTTCCCTTGATCCTTTAAATACCTGAAGGGGTTATTTCATAGGATCCAAGGCTGCTATTTTCCAGAGTTCTATTGATTCAAAGAGAAGCTTTCAACTCTCATCTTCAATCTCTCCCATTCTCAAGAATCTCTCCCTCACTCTTATTCCTCAAGAGAGATTCATTGATTGTGAGCCCTCCAAGCCAAGGGCTTGATTCTAGGTCATCCATCTCATCCCTAGGCTTTCATTGCTGGCCATCTTCTTGAAGCTAGGGTTTGGTGACTCTTCCTCCATCAAAATCCTCTTTGCCCTAATTTGGTAAGAAATCTCAAGGCATAGGTATTTTGTTGGTAAGCATTTCATTTCAGTTATATTTGAATTGTATACTCTTGGTTGTGAGAGGTTTTGCGTGATCCCGGGTTGTGGGATTCACGGTCATTGATTGTAGGTCAATTGCACTTGTGAGGTTTTTGCAAGTGGTCATATTGGAAATCTTGAGTTAGGGTTTCTAACTCAAGTATCCGGAAGGGATCCGGGTGGTTGGGACGTAGGATCACCGGGAACAAGTCGGGGAGACTTGGGTGGATCCGAACCCATTAAACCATTTGTTTGCGTTTGCATTTATTCTTGTTGATCGTTGTTATTCCGCATTGTTGTTTGTTAATTGCATGATAATTAGGAATAACTCTCCCTATTATTTAAAAGTACTATTCACCCCCCTCTAGTACATGTGCAGGGGCTTCCCAGGGCACTACAAAAAGCTGCAAATAGTTCTGAAAAAGCTCTCTAAACTAGGTTAAAAACTGGGGTTAAATACCCCCCAAAATCGCCCAAAAAACCCTGACGAAAATGCCCCTGCGCAGCCTCAAATCCACAGTTTTCGCTACAGGCAGCGCGGCTCACTCGGCCGAGTGACAAATGTCACTCGGCCGAGTGACGAACCCTGTACAAAAACAGAGAGTTGGGGGTCTCAGGGGTCGTCTCCTCGGAGGTCACTCCGGCGGACGGCCTTCAGTCACTCGGGCGGCCGTCTTTCTCCACTCGGCCGAGTGGGTCATTGGAGCAGACTGACGGAAAACAGAGAGTTGGTGATGTTTGATGCCGTCGTCTTGGCTCCACTCGGGCGATGGGTGACTCGGTGCTCGGCCGAGTGGCATGGCGATGCTCGGCCGAGTGCAAGCATGTTGCGTGTCCGATCTGGCCGACCGAGCGGGCTTCCTATGGTCGGCCGAGTGAAGTGCTAAAAATGCCCAAACTTCATATCTTCGCCTCCTCGTCGCTCCTACGACGTTCTTTCTCCTTCCACTCCTCTCCAACAGCAAAATACCCCCCAAGAGAGTCGTCGGTGACACTCCGGAGTAGGTGCATCTCAGAATCACTCCAAATCGCTCCAAATCTCCTGAAATACGACAAAAACAACAAATCGTGAAAAGCATCGCAATATTTCCGAATAAACGTGAAAAACACGATTTGAGCGATCTAAATGGCATGCAAACATGCAGAAAAAAGGTGTAAAATACGGAGTGATCACTTTGATTTTAGTATGTTTGTGATCTCACTAATTTTAAAGATGATAAGTTGGAAAAAGACATGTTGATCACATTACATGTAATTTCCATGCGACACATCCACTTCATAATCCATGTTATTCTTTAATATTAGCATAGTGACCACTGATGGGTCGATCTGCAATTGCTGCTGCGCAGATCTCTTTGATCCTATGCTAATTAATTGATGGACTGGATTGTTTTTTTGACACATTAAAGTAATGACAGTAAATTAAGATCTTATTCGGTTTAGTATGCATAATGAAATATAATTTTAAAATTTAGCATATAGCCCAATTGGGAGATTGTTGGAACTTATCCAACTTAGCTGGATCTTAATTCAACGTTGGGCTAATATGTGAATATAATTATATAATGCTACACTGTCATATGTAAAGACCGTTATATAAGTGATCTCATTTATTTGGTTAAGTGGGCTTAAACGAGTCGATCAGGTTGTGGGCATTTATGTGTAGAGACAATTGTGCTTCAATTTGTTGATGGGCCGAATTGAAAACCCTAGGTCTAAGGAGGCTAGCCGATTTATATGCAGTCATGATCCCCGGAACACACGAACAAGTTAGCCGTTTTTTCTAGTCACATCGCTAGAAGAGAAAATGTGAGAATGGCAAAAGAATTCTCTAATGGTTTATTCGTGTGGATCTGGATGATCATCCGCTGCATTAGCGTCAGGATCTCTTTCAGACTACAGCTATGGATTCGGGTATTCTTACGCTAATCAGAGAAGGTAAAGTTTTAAGATTCAGCATGCCTACATCTAGATCTGTATGTTTAGGGTTGAATACTGTTAAGTTTTTTATTTGTCTATTGTGGCACAACGGCTGTGGTGGAATGTTAAACATTATGTTATGAAAAATGTTGAACGTGTTTGTTCAACATTTGGTTCTTCATCACCTGTTCTTATCATCAAAGATTTCTTATTATAGCTAAAGGGCTTGCAGTTATGCATTTGGTGCTATTGGAGATTCTCTCTTATCTTTTGAACGGATGCAGATCTTCGTTCTTCGGTCCACTCTTGGTTTAAGGATTTTGCAGATCCCGTCGGTTATAGATGTTGTAACCGAGTGATGAGTTGTTGAGATTGTTCTGGTTGGCTTCATGATCTCTTGGCTGCGGAAGTTTCTCTTGGATTGGTTGAGAAAAATCTCAGCGGTTTTTTACCTGTGCTCCTGCTGTTGTTAACAGTTTAACTATCTTGAAGAGGGACTCTAAAAACAGTAGCAAGGTGACGGGGAGTAGTGCTGCGGCTGCTGTGATAGCGTTGATCGTCTTTGGTGAAAGGGGATCTAAAAAGCTCCGGGAGGAGGCTCACATCTACATTGTAGAGGATCAAGGGAGTTGATCTTGGTGAGTACTGCAAGGGGATCTTGCTCGCAAGGGGAGCTTGCGCAAATTACTCCAAGGAGTTGATTGCGATCAACTCGTGTAGCATGTATTGAGGGGGAGTGTATTTCCTCTAATATCTTTCAGTTTTGATGTCTGTATTCTACATACTATATAATGGAGTAATTTGATTTTCTGGGCGGGGCCCCGTAGATGTATGTGTGCGCACCGAACTGCGTTACCAACGACCTTGTGTTATGATGGGTTGCTTGATATTATTTCTATGTGCCCTATAATTAGGATTGCGTACTAATTTCATTTGGTATCAGAGCAGGTCATCCGCATTCTTTGCTAGTCAAAGAGGGTGTGATTCTGCTGTCTTAGTACGTCAATCATGAACACGAAGGAAGGAGCTTCCGTGACTCAGCCTCCGCTTCTTACTGGCACCAATTATACATATTGGAAGTCACGGATGCGCACGTTTATCAAATCTCTTGATGAGAAGGCATGGGTGGCCACTGTTGAAGGCTGGACTCCTCCTACAGTTGACGACAAGAAGGGAAATGAATCTCTCAAGCCTGTCCAAGATTGGAGTATTGAAGAAGAACGCGCGGCTCTGGGAAATTCTAAAGCCTTGAATGCTATTTTCACTGCTGTTGATGAAGAACAGTTCAAGTTGATCTCTACCTGCGAAGTTGCTAAAGAAGCATGGGATATCCTTCAAAACATACATGAAGGGACAAGCACTGTAAGAGCCTCTAAACTTCAAATTTTGGCTTCTCAGTTTGAAAACCTTAGGATGAATGATGACGAATCTGTGGCTGAATTCAATGGAAGACTTCGTGACATAGCTAATCAAGCTTTTCAATTAGGAAAGAAGTACTCCCAAAAGAAATTAGTTGAGAAAACCCTTAGATCTCTTCCTGAAAAATTTTCGGCCAAAATAGCTGCTATAGAAGAAGTTAGGAATACTTCTAATATGAGATTGGATGAATTGATGGGATCTCTTCAAACTTTTGAGATGAACTTGAAGTAAAATAAAAGGGAGAAAGGAGTGGCTTTAAAAGTGGAAACTGCTGATGCTTCACATGAAGGAGAGGGTACTGAGATTGAAGATGACATAGCTCTTCTAACCAAGAACTTTAGTAAAATGATGAGGAAAATAGGAAATAGAGGTCAGAATTTCAGAAACATTAACAAAGAAGCTCGTACAAATCTTTCTTCTGCAGTTAGAGGCAACAATCGACCCATACAGAAGTTTGATACAACGGGTAAAGGCAAGGGAATTCAATGCAGAGAATGTGAAGGTTTTGGACACATACAGGCAGAATGTGCTAACACCATAAAGAAACAAAAAGGAAAATCTCTAGCAAGCTCTTGGAGTGATGATGAGTCTGAAGAATACACTGGTGACGAGGACATTGTCAGCAACTATGTTGCTTTTATGACCATCATGGGTGATCATTGTGCTGATGACACAACTAGCAATGTTGGACATAGTGTGGGTTCTGTTTGCACCATGTTGAAAGAAAAAGATAAGAATGTCAAGAAAAATGTTATAACATTTAGTGCAACATCTGACAGTGATTCTATATCTGATACGGGTGATGAAAAGGAAGTTGACGAAGTTGATATTCGGTCCGCATATCAAACCATGTTTGTTAATTGGTTAAAGATATGTGAGATAAACAAACTCTTGAAGTATGAGAACATTAAACTAAAAGGTGAAAGAGAAGAGGTTGTAACTCAACTTGACAAGATCAAGCAAGACGTCAGAAATCTGGAATGCCAACTCAGGAGAACACTTCTTAGAGCTGAAAAGGCTGAAAGTGTTCTTAACAAATGGAACACTGGTAAAACCAAGCTTGATGATATTCTAAGCATGAGGAAAGTCTCCGGAGATCGTACGGGAGTAGGGTTCAATAGAGGAGGTTATCTTCAGATAAGCAAGGAAGTTCATTGTCAACCTGTCAGAAATCAGATGAGTAACAAACAGTCCAAGCAAGGGAGTCAAAAAGGTAAACACAAAAAGGGCACTACTATCAGATCCTTGATTTGTAATTACTGTCAATGCAGAGGTCACACTGAGAGCAGGTGTTTCAGAAGGATGAGACATCAATATGAAGGAAGGAACGAGGGACATTCAGATAAAAGGATCATTAAGAGATGGATAAGAAAGACAAGAGTTCACAGCCTTGTTGCTTACACGTCCATGAGTGCTTTTTCGGAAAACACATGGTACTTCGACAGCGGCTGTTCTCGGCATATGACAGGAAACCGGGGCCTCTTATCTGAATACACTACAGGAAATAAAGGTCACGTCACTTTTGGTGACGGCCAGAGAAGCAAAGTCATTGGGAAGGGAGAGCTGAAGATGACTGAGTCCATTACTTTGAAGGATGTCATGCATGTCCAGGACTTAAAGGCTAACTTGATTAGTATAATCCAATTGTGTGATCAAGGACTGTTTGTTCAGTTTACTAAGGATAAGTGTGTTGTGCTAAACAAAGCTGGGATCAACATTCTTACTGGAAAACGATCGACTGACAATTGTTATCTTTTGCAGGAAGCAAATAGATGTCTCACAGCCAGTGTTGAAGTTGCCGAACAATGGCATCAAAAACTTGGTCATGTGAACTACAAGACCTTAATTGAAATTATCAAAGTTGGAGCTGTTCGTGGAATACCTGTTCTTTCCAAGAAAATTGAAGGGGTCTGTGGTTCTTGTCAGCTAGGAAAACAGAAGAGAACCAATCATAAACAACTTCAGATCATCACCACCTCAAAGAATATGGAGTTGCTGCACATGGACCTGATAGGACCCACAACGGAAGTCAGCATGGGAGGTAAGAAATATATTTTTGTCTGTGTTGATGACTTTTCTCGTTTCACGTGGGTGGATTTTCTCAAAGAAAAGTCAGATGCATTCAATGCCTTCAAAAAGCTTTGCATTCGCCTTCAGACTGAGAGGGGAGCTACTATTGGAAAGATTACTCGTATTCGCAGTGATCATGGTAAGGAGTTCGAAAACCACTTGTTTGCTGACTTCTGTGAGGCAGAGGGAATACGACATGAGTTTTCTGCACCAAAGACTCCTCAACAGAATGGTATTGTTGAGAGGAAGAATCGGACTCTACAGGAGATGGCTCGCGTGATGTTAAATGCCAGAAGGATCAGTACAAATTGGTGGGCCGAAGCAATAAATACTGCCTGCTACACCATAAATAGAGTATATCTGAGACCCAGAACTGATAAAACTCCCTACGAGATCTGGAGAGGTAGGAAGCCTAATGTCTCTTATTTTCATGTTTTTGGTAGCAAATGTTACATCTTGCAGGATCGGACTTCTAAGGGAAAATTCGATGCTAAGAGTGATGAAGGGACATTTCTCGGATATTCTACTACGAGTCGTGCTTTCCGTGTACTAAATCATCGTACTGATGTCTTGATGGAGTCCATCAATGTCGTCGTTGATGACTTCGAGCAAGGTGGTGTGGGGGCTAGGCCGCAAGAAGAGATTAATGAGGAAGATGAAAATGTTGAACAAAATGTTGAACAAAATGTTACAACATTTGATTCAACATCTGATAACACTAGTCAGAATGGTGTCGCTCATGGAACGGCTTCTGCTGAAGAATCGCTATCTGATGAGAATGAAGCTCATCCCTCACGTGGAATAACTAAAGTTATCCGAAATCATCCTCCAGAGCTCGTCATTGGGAATGTTGAAGATGGTCTTCGCACCAGAGGCACCAGTCAGGTAAATTATCGTGATCTTGCTGGTTATACTTGTTTTTTGTCTAGTCTTGAACCCAAGAATGTTAAAGAGGCATTGTTGGATGAGTTCTGGGTGATGGCTATGCAAGAGGAGCTGAATCAATTTCAGCGTAATGACGTGTGGAGTCTTGTTGAGAGACCGAAAGGGGTGAACGTTATAGGCACCAAGTGGATTTTCAAGAATAAAACAGACGAAAGAGGAAATGTCACACGTAACAAAGCTCGACTGGTTGCTCAGGGATACACACAAATTGAAGGAGTTGATTTCGATGAAACCTTTGCTCCGGTGGCTCGTTTGGAATCTATTAGGCTTCTTCTTGCTGTCGCATGCAGTTTTAACTTCAAGCTTCATCAAATGGATGTGAAAAGCGCCTTCCTAAATGGGATTTTAAATGAGGAAGTTTATGTCGAGCAGCCTAAGGGATTTGAAGATCCTTTCTTACCTGGTCATGTTTATCGGCTGAAGAAAGCTCTTTATGGTCTCAAGCAAGCTCCCAGAGCTTGGTATGAGCGTCTGACTAGATATCTTCTTAAAAAGGGGTATGAACGAGGTGGAGCTGACAAGACAATGTTTGTTCAGAGAACCAGATCTGCTATCATTATTGCTCAGATTTATGTTGATGACATAGTGTTTGGTTCTACGTCTTCTCAGCTAGTAAGTGAGTTTATAGACCTTATGCAAAAAGAATTTGAAATGAGTATGGTTGGTGAGTTACATATGTTTCTTGGTCTCCAAGTTAAACAGACTAGTGATGGGCTGTTCATATCACAGAGTAAATATGCTAAGAATCTAGTCAAAAGATTCGGTCTTGAGAAAGCTCGTCAAGTTCGCACTCCTATGGGTTCTACAGAGAAGCTCTCTAAAGATGATGGTGGAAAACAGGTAGAGGTTACCTTGTACAGGAGCATGATAGGTAGCTTGTTGTACTTGACAGCAAGTAGACCTGATATCTGTTTCAGTGTTGGAGTGTGTGCTCGTTATCAGGCATGTCCTAAGGAATCACACATCACGGCTGTTAAACGTATAATCAGATACATAAGTGGAACAGCTGACTATGGGATCTGGTACTCCAAAGATACCAATACTCTCTTATCAGGATATATTGATGCAGACTGGGCAGGTAATGCTGATGACAGGAAGAGTACCACCGGAGGATGTTTTTATGTTGGAAATAACTTAGTTTCGTGGTATAGTAAAAAGCAAAATTCGATTTCGTTGTCAACAGCTGAAGCAGAATACATTGCAGCAGGGAGTTGTTGTACTCAGCTCTTGTGGATGAAATAAATGTTGACAGACTATGGTGTTGATCAAGAATTTTGACTGTTCTATGTGACAATCAAAGTGCGATAAACATTTCAAAGAATCCTGTTCAACATTCAAGGACTAAACACATTGACATTCGGCATCATTTCATCCGTGAGCTAGTTGAAAAGAAGATTCTCATTTTGGAGTATATCGATACTACCAGTCAGTTGGCTGATATTTTTACTAAACCCTTGGATTCTAACAGATTTGAGGAGTTACGACAAGCTCTTGGGCTGTGTCGTATCTGAATGTTGAACTCATTGTTGCACATAATGTTAAACATAATGTCAAACATTATGTCGCAACTCTTAAAAGTGCTCTGGATTCTTTTGTCTTTTCTGTCTGAGCGTTATTACCTCTGCATTTATTTCCCTTTATTGGTTTTCGGAGCTCTCTTCACCTCCTTAGAATTCTTCAAGAAGTTGTTTGTTAAGGAGGGTCTGTGCATATCTAGGGTTCTTGGTTCTTGATTCATTGTCCAAGAAATCCTTGCTGTTTCTGCGATGGGCCGATCTCAAAATGAAAGATCCTCTACGAATCCTCGTCGGTCTGCTCGCCAAGCTGCATCATCTCGCCAGAATCCTCCATCTTCTGCTTTCTCTCCTTTCAAACGGAAAGGTGGTGTTCCACGATCTTCTAGGGTCTCGTCCGCTGGAATCTTGTCCTCTTCATCATCTTCAGTGTCTTCTGACCACATGCATTCTGGAGCTGCCTTGAATTTGGCTATGGTACCTTATTCCCCAATCTCTGTTGATTCTTGCTATCGCGTTTCCTCTCAAATTCCGTTCTCCGAAGAAGATGAATCATTTCCTCATCCTGTCACTGTGGAAGATTGGTTTTGGTGCCTTCGACGAACTGATCGCAAGTTGGACATTTCTTGGATGGATCTATCCAATACTCGTTTTGGTACTGTACATCTTAAAGATCTGGAAGGGAAGTTGCTAAGTGTGAGGGTGCCCTTCGATGATCTAATTGTTCTGAAATCTTGGAATCCCCCTGAGCCATCTGTTAAACTTTCTGAAATTGTTGTTTTGGATGACTCTGACTCAGTGTCCTCGTCAGCTGCTGATGATGGTCTGAAGAATAGTGAAGGGTCTTCATACCAAGACACTTCTGATACGGCTAATGCTGGTGTTTCGGATACTCATGCTGCTGTTCATAATGTGTGTTTCTCTATGAATGAGAGTGCTAATAAGTTGGGTTCTGAAAATGAGACGGTTGAGGTTGATAAAGAACTTTCCACTAATGCATCTACAGCTGATGTTGATCCTGCCTCAGTTCTGAATCCCTCCGTACCTACAGAAGAGAGTTCTGATCCTCCTGAACAGGTCATCTCTTTGGTTGAAAATGTTACACCTTCGCCTAATGTTGAATCTTATGTCAGATCTGATGATTGTGCTCATAAAGAAGCTCCCAAGGTGTCTGTTGATCATTGTGTGGATCCTTTTGTTATTCATCCTCGCAAGACTAGATCGGGGTCTCTCAAGCGCAAAGTATCTTCCACATCCTGCAGGGTCTCTCCATCTAAGTCTCCAAAGTTATCAAAAGGGTCAGGTTCCTTCTCTCCCTCTGATGGTCTTGCCTCTGAAGCTATTTCTATTCAATTGCTTGATAAGTCTTGCATGGATAGATGGGTAGTTTACTCTGATAGATCCATTTTTGGAGAAAAGTCTATTGCAGTCTCATCTTTCAAACATACACACTTTCTTGCTTTTCTCAAAGATATTGACTTGTTTCAAGCTGCCAGTTGTTTTAAGACCTATTATCCGGTTATGGTGCGAGAGTTTTATTGCAACCTATTCAAATCTACATCTGATTCTTCTTCTAAATGGGGCTTTAAAACCTTTGTTCGTGGGAAAATTGTTCCATTCTCCCCTGATATCATAAACAATCTGCTCAAATGGCCGTGTGGTCAATGTCTTCCTCCTTATGGTGCTTCTGTTGGTGTCAACTTTGACTTGTTCATTCAGACTGTCACTGGTGGGCAGTTTTCATGTTGGCCTAAATCCGTGTCTTTCCCTTCGTCTGCTCTGACAGCTAAGTTCTATATGCTATATCGCATTGCTACTCGTAACTGGTTGCCTACTTCCAACATGTCTATTGTTACGAAGTCTATGTGCAAATTGCTGTTTGCTGCTGGGACTAAGAAGTCTTTCAACTTGGGTCGCCTTATCTTCGATTCCATCCTATCTTTATCAGAATCTTCAGCTCCTCATACTGCCCTGCCGCATGCGTCCCTAATTTCTATGATTCTCTTCTCTCATGGAATTGTTCCAGCAACTTCTGAGCTTCCGGTATCCTGTGACTTGATAAGCTTCACAACCAAGTCTATTGCCAGCAAAATTGATGACCTGACTATCCTTCCTTCTGTGTCCTCTATGCCGTCCTCTCCTTCACCATCTGTTTCTAAATCAGCTAAGAAAAGGCCTTCTCCTCCTCAAGCTTCTGTCCAAGATCTCCAGGATGACATGTTGGTGTTTCAGAGAGCTGTCAAGGCTGTTGATGATCAGCTCGTTATGCTTGAGAGTCAGAGGGTTCTTCTTCAAGCTCAGAGGATTTTTCTTCAAGACAGGATTGCTGAACTTCAAGCCAAGGTGTCTCCTTCTGATGAGGTTTGATCTTTGGCTTTTTCTGTCACAAAGGGGGAGTAGTATAGGCATGTTCTGTATATGAATGGTTGTTCTGAACATGTGGGTGATCTAAATGTCTTGACTTGTGACTTGAAATGTCTTGACTTGTGACTTGACTTGGGAGCTGTTTTTGGTATGTCTTCTATCTGACTGGTATGTCTTCTATCTGACTGTATGGCTTCCTTTCAAAAGCATTTCTTCTGCTTGTCTCTTTTCTTTGATGATATCGAATCACTTTCTGTTTGATTGTGCCACTAAAAGCCAAAGGGGGAGATTGTTAAGTTTTTTATTTGTCTATTGTGGCACAACGGCTGTGGTGGAATGTTAAACATTATGTTATGAAAAATGTTGAACGTGTTTGTTCAACATTTGGTTCTTCATCACCTGTTCTTATCATCAAAGATTTCTTATTATAGCTAAAGGGCTTGCAGTTATGCATTTGGTGCTATTGGAGATTCTCTCTTATCTTTTGAACGGATGTAGATCTTCGTTCTTCGGTCCACTCTTGGTTTAAGGATTTTGCAGATCCCGTCGGTTATAGATGTTGTAACCGAGTGATGAGTTGTTGAGATTGTTCTGGTTGGCTTCATGATCTCTTGGCTGCGGAAGTTTCTCTTGGATTGGTTGAGAAAAATCTCAGCGGTTTTTTACCTGTGCTCCTGCTGTTGTTAACAGTTTAACTATCTTGAAGAGGGACTCTAAAAACAGTGGCAAGGTGACGGGGAGTAGTGCTGCGGCTGCTGTGATAGCGTTGATCGTCTTTGGTGAAAGGGGATCTAAAAAGCTCCGGGAGGAGGCTCACATCTACATTGTAGAGGATCAAGGGAGTTGATCTTGGTGAGTACTGCAAGGGGATCTTGCTCGCAAGGGGAGCTTGCGCAAATTACTCCAAGGAGTTGATTGCGATCAACTCGTGTAGCATGTATTGAGGGGGAGTGTATTTCCTCTAATATCTTTCAGTTTTGATGTCTGTATTCTACATACTATATAATGGAGTAATTTGATTTTCTGGGCGGGGCCCCGCAGATGTAGGTGTGCGCACCGAACTGCGTTACCAACGACCTTGTGTTATGATGTGTTGCTTGATATTATTTCTATGTGCCCTATAATTAGGATTGCGTACTAATTTCAAATACATATCTAGATCTTTAGTTCTTTCATATGTGTGTACTCAAGACTACATATAATGATACATAAATGAAATAACAATTATATATATAATCCAACGTCTTGAGGTCTCCATTAATGAGAATGAAGATCATGTCGTTTGTCCAAGTTATTAAGTATTTTCACTATGATTTTATGCTTTATCTATAACTACATGAATGCGTTAACACATACCATATAATTTGATCATCATCAAAATTTATATTTGAATGTTGGATATCCAACACCATGATCAGGGGATGGTATGTTCAAGTTTGAGGAAAGAGGGGATGTGTTTACTGTAGCATAGGGAAAAAAGAGTGGAAGAAGCCTTATTATTATTATTAATAGTCTTTGCTATGGAAACTTGCTCTATTTAAATGAGCATATATGATGGTTATAATCAGTGTTTTAAAAGGCGAAGGCGTTGGGCATGGCGTTTCATGTCCGTCCAGTCTGGGCGAAAGCCCCGAGGCGTGGGGCGAAAGCCCCACAAATTTTTATTTTAAATATTTGAAATATAAATATAAATATATATGTGTATATATATATATATATAACTAAAGCTATAAAAAATAAAAACTAATAAATATTATAACAAAGTATCATTGTCTAAGAAGACAAAGCATAAGCTCATAACATAACAAACACACTCATCAACGTCTTAAACAAATTCATATCACAAGTATCATCGGTTGTTCGACCGGTCGGCTGCGGGCCTGCGGCCAGAAACGAGAAAGAAGAGGGGAAGAGGGGTCCTTGGTTGATCAGTTTGGGCAGTTGACGGTTGTCGGTTGCGACACCGAAGAAGAAGATGAAGGGAGCAACGGAATTTTGGGAGGTTCGACGCCATATGCTGTGGAACGTCTAGTCGAATCGATCGATGCAACGGCGCTCAACAGCTTCTTAGGATTAGGTTTTTTCTCTTCCTGTTCCCGCTCTCTACTCTCTAGCCATCATCGGTTAGGAAACAGAAATTTAGGGTTAGATTTTTCCTCTTTTTTTCTTAAAGCAGTCTGTGAGACACGTGAATGGGCCACGGGGGTTTAAAAATGAACTGAGCCCAATCAAATGTTGGCTCTAAGTGTATCATTTGCTGGGCGGTCGTTTTTAAAGCCCGGACCAAAAAACGCAATCCAACGTCCGGGCGTTCGCCCAACGTCTGGGCGTTCGCCCAACGTCTGGGCGTTCGCCTCACATCTCTGGGCGAACGCCCAAGAAAAGTTACGCTTAATTCGGCTGCCCCGGGGCGTTTGGGTACGCCCTGCCCTGGGGCGAGCCCTGAGACGAGTCCCAATAACGCCTTTGAAAACACTGGTTATAATAATAATAATGATGATGATGGTTGTTAGAATTACACCACGCACATCACATATGCCCAATGGCTAGTTTATCAACACATAACTATGTGAAAAACATTTGCGAGGGACTAATATAATTATAATCAATGTTATAAGAGTGTTACAAAAAATATCTCGGCCTGTGCTACATATAGATCCGGCCCATTACAGAGGGCAAATGTTCTTATTGAACCTATAACGCCATCTCAGGTCAGGCCCGAAATCGACCCACCTGCCCGAGAATCTCGGTCAGTGCTGCCCGGTCCTGCATCCGCAAGCTCGTGATCCCCGCGGCCCACACAAGCATCATAACTCTACCGTAAGATCCATATCGAACGATTCAGATCGATCCACGTCATTTCCAGCAGGAAGTCATCGTTCCCGTTCACCCACCGCTCTTTTCCCCATCATTCCTTCCATATAAAATCAAACAACGGACCCCCTGATTCCTTTTTCCCCCGTTTGAAAAATTTCATCTTTTTTTATAATTTCCATCTGCTATGATTATTTTTCATTCTCCGCGATCCAAATCTGCGATCGGTTCGTAATGGCATGCTCTTGGTGAGAAGGTTTCGGTCGGGGTTTGGCTATTTAGGCATCGGATTAGGGTTTTGTGGCTGGATTTCTGTTCATTCTCTTTCATGTGAGATTTTCTAAATAAATTTACTGGAGGTCTGATTAGGGGAAAATTGCTTAGGCTGCTGAGCGCAACGAGTCGAGAGTAGCATTGTGGTGAGATCTGTTGCGGGGGCTGGGTTGATTTGCCGCTTTGATTCTTTTGGATTTCAATTGGAAAAGCGATATTCTGTGGGAAATATAGGGGGGTTTTGGGGGGCCGATTCCTGAAATTAGATGCCGGTTGGTGCTTCTCTCATTATCAACAATTGGAATGAGTGATCAGTGAGGGATCCTCTGATTGAAGAGGATCCCGTTGCCAGAAGAATCTTAAATTAGGGTTTTAATTTTTTGGCTGCAATGGGACTGGCTAGTTTTTTTCGTCTATGAGGTATTATGTGGAATTGAATAATTGGGGTAAGAAGTGGCTGTTTGAGCTCAAGGATAAGTTAAAAAGGGAGAAACTAATAGTTGAAAAGTTTGCGTTTTGAAGAATTTGAAGCAAATGTTTTTTTCGGGGTCAGATTCTTCACAAGATACGAGTGGAGTTGTGCTGATTCCAACACGGTTTGTATGGCCTTATGGTGGACGAAGGGTCTTCGTCTCTGGCACTTTTACAAGGTTGGTTTTTTCCCCGTACCTTTTATCTATCTCCTTCAATTTCTGTGACATTTTTTTTGCTTTGGTTTAATGGCTTATATCCATGGTTTGTAAATGATAACATTGGGATATTTAGTTGTCGGCAACTAGACATTTTTTGAGGTGATTTTCATGCTTAAATCTAAACTAGTTAGTATGTCATGATATTTGATGTTTATTGCATGCTTGTTGGATTTGCAATCAGCAGCTATTCTTATTCATGTTTACTCGTATATAGAGTATAAACATATTCGTCATACATGCACGCCAGTATGGTTCACCCATGGATTTTGCCAAGTACTCCCCCTAGGGTGTTTTAAAAATTTTGTTTTTAAGTATATAAATAGGCCCATTTCTACATTGTGAAGGATAGCCTTGACAATTTGAGTTTATCACAAATTCAACCAGCATAGAATGGGAAATATATGGTAATACATTGAGAAGGCAACAAATGGTTTCGTTATTCATAGGAGTACTAGAAATTGCACGTGCCCTCCGGGCAGTTGTCGTTCATGCGCAAATGGTGAGAGAAGCAGGGGTCAAAGCGGAAAAAAGTGTGGGTGAGAGAGAGAGGAGGGTTGTGTGCCAAAAGGAGGAAAAGCAGGGACTAAAACATAAAAAACACGGGGTGCAAATTGAAAAAGAGTGATGGCAAACCTGTAAATATGGAAAAGTTGAGGGGTCTTTGGGTTTTATGAAAAAGCTATGGCAAGCTTGCCAATAAGGGAAATGTGGCGGGCTTTTGATTGGGGGTTCCACCAAAAACACCCAACTCCACACCCAACCCCTCACCCACACCCCATCAGGCCCACCACTTTCCCAAACACTTTGTCCTAGTAGGACAAAGGGGTGCCACATGGGACAACCTTTTGTCCTAGTAGGACAAAATTCAAAAACACCCCTCAAATGTATAATAGATATATATTTTTGTTACGCAAACATGACATGGAAACATGGCTATGGATTCCCCTTCTTTGAGAGTTTTGATGACATTATACTGTGAAATTTGTAAAACATAAAAACTAAGAAAATTTAGAAAAATCATTACTACGATTTATTTTGGGTAATAATGGGTGTGAACTGGCAGTCCATTTAGGCCAAATGAGCTTCTGAGAGGAAGAGAAGTGAGACCCAACTACTTTTCCATGTTGATTTGACTAGTAACATGGGCCTCATAATTTTTCCTTCTCACAAGCTCATGTTTGCCAAATGAGCTGTTGGCTCATATCCAAGTATCCAACATTCTCTTTATATTTTACCAAATTATCTTCTTTTAATATAAGCATGCAAGGGAAGGATATTCAAAACTAATGAAGCTAGTAAAGTTAATCCTGTCTTCATGCAATATGATGTCTAAGTCTCCCGTATCTTCATAGAGCATGATTCATGAAAGGGATTGCATTTGGCTTTTTGTTTTAGTTGTCTTAAAGCTACATACATCTCTAGAATTATCCCAACTGTGTCATGTTCCATCCTGTACTAAGGATAAAATATCCCATTTACTAGCTAAGAAGTTAGATATCCTGTTCAAACAACAAAAAACAGACATAGCTATCTATATGCATACACACAAGGGAAAAAGCTTTCAATACAAAAAAATATTAATTGTCCTAAAATTAGCAGTGCCATAATAACTTCATGTTGTTTTCTTCCAGTCTAAAGTAGCAGCTACAAGGCCCAATAATTCTTTCAAAACAAAGTCCTTCCAACTTGAGATCTTTTCAAATTAGCTGTATGAATCGTCTGTATTGAACTTTTCAATGAATCATTCATTTTTTATTGCACCGTAGCATGCAAAATACAGTTATATGAGATACATGCAACCTATGTATCAGTCTTCATTGGAATTGCATCATACTGAATATTGTATTTTATATCAAAAGATCTTAGCGACCTTTCATCTATCTCATTATGTCACCTAATCTCTCCATCTAGGGTCTTATGCATTTATGCATCATCCTCTGTGTGTGTGTGTGAAATTTTGGTTGCTGGGGTTTTTTTTTTTGTTTTTTGCGGGGGGGGGGGGGGGGGGGGGGGGGGGTGGAGGTTTGTTTCTTCAAAAGATAGGAGATAAATTGCATGATCCAAAATGCTAAGTCTACATGCTGCTGGCTGGTCGTTAAAACTTGTCGGAGTTTCTCCCTTGCTTACTGTTTCCTTGGTGAAAATTTGACAAAAACGCGTGAATGATTGATGCTAGGTTGATATTCTATCTCAGCATTTGATCAATTCCCTTTGGATGTTTAGTGATGTTAAGTCGTGCACCATGACCAACTTTTTCTTATTGAAAACTCTCTCATATGTGATTTATCGCTCACATGTCGAGTTACGACTAACGTACCATACATAATACCACGATAATAATCATAGTTGATGACCATTCAATTTTTGATGCTGCCATTAATGTTTGATCAACTGCAAGTTTCTTCATCATGTATTCTAAACCAATTTATGACATAAAGCAAATTTGCTCAATTTTGGACTTCCATTTGATACTCTTATATGATTTTTGCCATCCATCATGTTGAATGAATTATGTCCAACTATTTAACTCATACAGAATCTCTGGAGGCTTTGCACAGGAAAGCCCCCAAAGAACCATATTTACATGTTTTTGTTTGCTGTGGATTAATATTGTTCAGTTATATTGTCTCCCCACATCCCTGTATGTGATTATGTTTACGTATGCTTAACACAAATTAAATTTTCTGCTGATACATCTACATTAAATACTTGGTTTAGGTGGTCTTCACCTGTACCAATGTCTCCTGTGGAGGGTTGCCCTAATGTTTTTCAGGTTATATGTGGTGTGTCTCCAGGTTTTCATCAGGTAGGATTATGACTCTTGTTTTTCTTGCTTGTTGCATGAGGTTAATTATGTCAACTACATCTTTCTTTTGCTTCTGTTCTGTTAAATGTATAAAAAATGTTTCAAGAAAGAAGGACCATAAGTCTGAGACAAGTTTAAGAAAGGTACATGATCATGTAAATTTTTTATTAAGAATCCTTATGCCATTTCACCATTTGATACAGTACAAGTTCTATGTTGATGGCGAGTGGAGGCATGATGAACACCAACCTCATGTCACGGAGAATTATGGAATAGTGAACACTTTGCTCTTAACAAGGGAGCCGGATCCTGTTCCACCGATCTTGAGCCCTGGAACTCCTGGAAGTAGAATGAATATGGATGTAGATAATGAAGCGTCTCGGCGTGTGGTAAAACAACATCCTTAATTTGGAATTTTGTTGTCCAATTCCATATGCACATCTACATTTTAAACTAATACTTATATAACTCTGCGATGCATGTATATGTGCTTCATATACCTGGAAAATTGCGCATGTTTGCCTAAAATCATATTCATTTTTTGTATACTTCCGTTGTAAATTGGATGTGAGCTTATGGAAATTTATTTCTTATTATGCCGTTATGGTTGATTATTTAACATGAAGTTGTACATGCGATAAGATTTGAAGTGCCATCAATCTAATGGTGTGAAATAGTTTGTTGAGCTGTATAGCATTTCTATGCTCATTGACTTTAGTTTGATGAAGTATTTTTTATCAATTAATTGGTTAAGCGCTAGATTCTGTAGTGTTAGTGTTTTTTGTTGCGATTGTTCAGAAAATCTTGTGGATTTTACAGGCCTTTTTATGGTTATACACATGAGTGTTCACATGTTTTTCCTTGCATGCAACATAATTCAGATTTCAGGCTCGCGTTTTATCATAATGTAGAATGTTACTTTTCCATCACATCTGCCTTCCTTTCCCCTCCCTTAGACATGGGTAGAAAGTTGAGGTGAGAATGTGGTATGACAAAACTTGAGATGCTATGATTAAATGGTTATGGCTCTTGCAGCTAAGCTTTCTGCGGTAAGTTGTCTCTGTTCGATGGTGCTTCTGGTGTTAAAGTAAGAGTGGGCAGTTAGGTGCGTTATATCCATAATTATACCTTTACCAGTTTTATGTTGGTCAGACCTAATGTTACAATTTCATGTATTGATCTCCGTAGAGGTCGATTCATAGTTTCATACAAGGGCTGCTGCTGAGTTTTAAGGCATGTGTTTTTGATGCGGACCCGAGCCCGCACCCGGTTCCACTTGAGGCCGGCGGCTACCTAGGGGGGACCCACCCACCTTTAGTCACTTACGTGCGCCGTAGGAGGCGCGGTAGCACGTAGGAGGGTTAGTTAGGGGTATTCTAGTCATATTAGACTAGATTAGTAATTCCCCACTTTTCTATAAATTAGGGCTAGCCGTCTTTATTTTATTTTATGCTTATTTTGTGAAAACAATTGTAGGCGTCATTTGTGAGGGTGTTTAGGCTTTGTTCCGTACATTCAAAGCTAGGAGAGCGAGTCTCCTCTCGAAAGAGGCTCATTTATCAATCTATTTCCATAGTTCTTCGCAATTTAAGATCCAAAAATTCCACCTTTTTATATTTTTCCTCTTTAAATTATGAAATTAATTGATACGAAACCTTAGTTCGTATCAAATTGGTATCAGAGCATTGAGATCCAATGGCGACGAGCACGAGGTCAAAGGCGGATGGCGTGGATGAGAAGGTACAAGGGCTTCGAGAAGAGTTCAACCGGGAGATCGAGGGATTGAAGAAAACCCTAGGTGAATCCATCAAGGATCACGCCCATTCGCAAGAAGACATCCAAACCGAGCTTCGGGGCATGCGAAGGGAAGCCGCGCAGACGGCAAGGGACATCCAAGGGCTAAAGGAGGCAACTTCAGATCTGAAGTTTTTAAGGGAGGCTACCTCGTCAATTCCGGAGATAAAGGCTATGCTTCAAGCCCTCACGATGGAGAGGGGAAGAGATCGGGGCAAGGGGATTCAAGGGGGAGAAAATCAAGGAGATTCTACGCTTGAATCAGCAATTTGGGAGCAACCGGAGGGGATGACGGCTACGGCGACATTTTTGGGGCGAAACGCGGCCCCCCAAAACCCTAGGAGGGCCGGCCAGCAGGAGACAGGGCCGGCAGGCCCTCCTGGACCTGCGGATGACCCGGCAGGCCCATCAGGGCCTGCGGCCACTGCAGCAGGCCCCCCAGGGCCTGCGGAAATTACAGCAGGCCCTGTTGGGCCTGCGCAGCACGCGACAGGCCCAACTGGGCCTGCCGCAGCTGCGGCAGGGCCCAGTGGGCCTGCCGCAGCAGCTGCAGGCCCGGAAAGGGCTGCTGCGGCATCGGTAGGCCCATTCAGGCCTGCCGCTGCCCCAGCAGCTCCGATCCGGCCTGCAGCCCAGTTCTAGGGGCCCGCCGAGGTGCAGGCGGCCCCCTGGGGGCCCGCGTCGACGCCAACTACTTTCCGAGGGCCCCCGGTAGCGCAGACAGGCCCATGGGGGCCAGACGGAGGCGGATGGGCCCGGGACACGATGATTGGGGCTCCAGCAGCCCAATTTTGGAGACCAGAGGCTCATCCACAGGTACTGAGACCACAGGTGGACCCCAGACAGGTTTTTGATGGCTTTCCGGAGCGGGGACAGGGCCCGGGGGGCTACTTTGGAGGACGGACAGCGCCGGTACAGCAGCCCAGAGGAGCCGGAGGACCCGTGATGGCGCGACAGCAGGAGTTTGCGGGGTACAATTATCAGCCCGAGGCATGGGAGCGACCCGGGTGGCCTGAGTAGCTGTACGGGGCTGACAGAGGACCCGTTGAGGCAGTCGGCGGAGGATTCGGCCGTGGGGGAGACCGCGGTAGAGATGGGGGTCCACATGGAGACAATAATGCAGACCGCCGCCTCATGAAGCTGAAGATGCCGATTTGTGACGGTACAGACCCGGACGGATGGATCTACCGGGCGGAGCGATACTTCCAGGTGATGAGACTGACGGAGGAGGAGGTTCTGAGAGCCATAGGGATCTACTTCGAGGGGAAGGCGTTGGCATGGTACAGGTGGAAGGCGGCACGGACGCCCTTTCGCACTTGGGAGGAGCTTTCCGCACTGATACTAGACCGGTTCCAGGAGACCCCAGGAGGAGATTTCTACGAGCAGTTATCTGCTTTGAGGCAGGAGGGGACGGTCAGGGATTATGTGGAGAGATTCGAGATGTTGAACAGTAGGGTGAAGGGGGTGACTGACGAGGTGATGATCGGGAATTTCATGAGGGGGTTGAAGCCCTCTATCCGAGCAGAGCTGAGGATGCAGAGTCCGGGGACATTGGAGGATGTCCTTCGCCTGGCCCACAAGGCGGAGGAGAAGCATGCAGAGGAGAGACGCATTCGGGGGACTTGGGGAGCCCAGGGCCAGTGTAGTCAGACAACACCGGCCCCACTCCCGGGGGTTACAGTAGCACCAGTGGACACGGAAATGAAGAGAGAGGAAACCCGAGCAGTGATCCCTGATAAACGGATGTCTGGGGCTGATATGAGGGCGAGGCGTGCTGCAGGCCTCTGTTTCAGATGCGATGAGAAGTTCAGTCCCGGTCATCGGTGTGCGAGCAGGCTGATGCAGATTGTGCTAGAACCAGACGAGGGGGAGTATGCAGATGGTGGGGAGTCAGTGATGACGGAAGAGAGCGAGGTTGAGCACGCACATCTGGATGTAGCTGAGGTGTCACTGAACTTCTTGGTAGGGGTAACCACGAACCATATCATGAAGTTGTCGGAACGATTGGACGACGCGCCGGTGACGGTACTCATAGACAGTGGGGCTACCCACAACTTCATCTCTCGACATTTGGTGGATCGTCATAGGTTGCAGGTGAGCACCTTGGAGATGTTTACGGTCCTCTCAGGGACAGGGAGGAGAGCAGTGGGATGTGCAAGGGGCTGAGACTGACCTTACAAGGGGTGCAGATCGTGGAGGACTTCTTGCCCCTAGAGTTGGACAATATCGATGTGATTTTGGGCGTGCAGTGGCTGAGGGGGTTGGGCGAGGTGAAGATGAATTGGAAGCAGCTTAGGATGGAATTCCAGGAGGGGGGTCGCACGGTGGTTCTGACAGGTGACCATAGCCTCTGTTTTCCCTCGGGGGCCTTCAAAGCCAGATCTCCACCTTGAGGACAAGGTGGCTCTTTTAGGGGGCGGTATTGATGCGGACCCGAGCCCGCACCCGGTTCCACTTGAGGCCGGCGGCTACCTAGGGGGGACCCACCCACCTTTAGTCACTTACGTGCGCCGTAGAAGGCGCGGTAGCACGTAGGAGGGTTAGTTAGGGGTATTCTAGTCATATTAGACTAGATTAGTAATTCCCCACTTTTCTATAAATTAGGGCTAGCCGTCTTTATTTTATTTTATGCTTATTTTGTGAAGAACAATTGTAGGCGTCATTTGTGAGGGTGTTTAGGCTTTGTTCCGTACATTCAAAGCTAGGAGAGCGAGTCTCCTCTCGAAAGAGGCTCATTTATTAATCTATTTCCATAGTTCTTCGCAATTTAAGATCCAAAAATTCCACCTTTTTATATTTTTCCTCTTTAAATTTTGAAATTAATTGATACGAAACCCTAGTTCGTATCAGTTTTCTTATCTCAGAAGAATTTAGGTCCAATGTAAAGGCATGTGGTTTTTTACACCAACTCCTCTCCAAAACCATTACCTTAATGTCCAACCTCTTTGACCCAAAGTGATGCAGAAAGCATGCGACATAATCATAGACACCTTTGCAGAACCATGCCATTGAACACATTGCTCTATACAGCACCTGAGATGGTTTAGAATAAAATGTGATGACGTATGGAGCAGAAGGACATGACAGATATTGGCATTTATGCTACCGGCTGTCAACCTGACATTGCCATCGACCCTCTTTGAATTAGTGCTTTATTTGCGGCCGATGAAACTCTAGGAGAGGGGTTGACCATACTCCTAAATGCCACTTTGTGTCCTTTCATGCCTCCTCAACTGGTGCTGTGTTTTATCATTGCTTTTTGATATTTCACTAGTGCGATATTCTCAATTTTTTAACAGAAATTTCAACTTTACCTACCTTGTCCAATGATTTTTTGCGTAGTTTCTGTTATAGTTCCGATTTGGTATCTATGTATAGTTCTTTCATCGGTTAGCCAGATGCCTTGTGGTTTCATCCAGACTAGCAAATGCTTCATTGGTTGATGATGTAAAGTGGATTGTATGGCCCCTAATATTGGGTTGTGATGATTAAATAATTTGTCTCATCACATTTGTTTCAACTATTGTCAGCTATTTTGCTCATTTAGGATTCTTGCCATACTTTAAGTTTCTCTTTAATGATCAGGTGAAAATTTAAAGCTAACTCTCCATGTTTTTGTCCTGTTCTTGGGTTGGTGAATTTCTCCTAGCTTCATGGAAATTTTTATATCATTGTATAGCTCAGAATATTCTGCACTGAAACTGTTTTGAATGACATAGATGTGCATCAGAAATCTGTGATTATGGACATGTATATATATGTTGCGCTAGAGGTGAACGAGTGAATATATGAGGCTTTGGAGTTTTAGTGCCATGCATATGATTGATAACTGAAGATGTCACATGTGGTGTGTGTGAAACACTGTAAGGGAGAGTGGGCTTGTTTTATGTCAGGAGCTTGTAAAGTATCCGCGGAGCTTTTTGGACACTGGGTTTTGAACTTAGTACGAAAGGATTGGTGGTGCACCATTTGTTTCTAGAAAGAAGTTATTTTCCTTAGATTTAGGGAGGAAAAGAAGATATTAGAAAACCAATTGATTAGTTCATATGCCAAGGTGTTGGAATTTTTAGCGTCTGAGTAGATCATTAAGGACGGAAGATGGATTGTGAGTGAATGGCATCTGGGTAGTGCTGGGAGAGAGTGAGTTTTTTATGTCGGGAGCTTAGAAAATATATGAAAAGAATTTGTTCCTCTGGTTTTTGCACTTTGTGAAAAAGACTGGTGTGGCATGCATTTGTAGAAAGAAAAAAAAACTTGTTTGGTTTAAGGGAAGAATAAAAATCAAAGAAAAGCAAAGTAACTGTAGGGGTTATTTGGAAATATGATTTTTAACTAGGAAATATGTACTTTCTTCTGGATATTTATACAAACGGTATAGTTGTTGAAGTATCTGGAAATGAAGCTTTTGTTTACTTTCGTAGTGGATTGCTATTTGATTTTTAATGTTCTCATTGTAGATGTCTCTTTTGTACCAAACAGGTCACGTTGTCTGGTGGTGCATTGCAGGAAGCAGCCATGAGGATCTCAGACTCTGATGTGGAGATCTCTCGCCACCGCATTTCGGTATTCCTATCAACACACACTGCTTACGAGTTGCTTCCAGAATCAGGGAAGGTATGAATGCCTGTACATCTCTATTATGTAACTTTGAGTGTCATTATCATCTGACAGCGCCATTGTGTTAATTGACTTGTTCTACCTGTATGATTTTAGGTCATTGCTCTCGATGTGAATTTACCTGTGAAGCAAGCTTTCCATATCCTGTATGAGCAGGTAAGCATATTGAGAGTTTTAAGTTTTAAGTGGTGACAGTTTCTTAGGTGATGTTTTTTACTATTTGAAAATATTGATGTTGCATTATTGTTTTCTTGCGAGTGATATGCTAAAGGTTGCATTTGGAAATTATTGTGGCTATTGTTGATGTAAATATCCAGGTTCCTTGGTTCCTTGGTGCTTGAGCTCTGGATGTTTTTTTAGAATTGGTGTTTTACAACATCATATCTCTTTTGGCTCTCTGACAAGAAAAGCTATCTCGGTAGGAATATGATTACATGGGACAAGTTTGAAGTGTCTAACCCAATCACTATCTCATTTTATTTTATTTATTTACTTATCTTATTTCTAACCTCCAGAACGAAATAATTACAATTGTTTCTACTAGCATGTTTTACATCACCTAGCACCAGTGTTCTAAAAATAATATGCGGCCGCATATGCGGATGCTGTCTTCGACCGTCTTCAATTTGACTTATGTGGTTGAATTATGTGAACACTCGCATATGTGAACGCATACTCCATGTGCGCCTGCATATGCGGGAGAAAACACATTGAATTTATAAAAATAAAAAAGATATTGATTTGTGTGGATTTGTTTTGAATTTTTTGTAACTCAAGAAAGAATATCGTATTTTGACTTTTTCATATTTTCAGACAATGCAATATTATGATATCATGAGTATAATTTTTTTATGTTAATAATGGGAATTAGATAAGAGTTTAACAATACTTGAAATAATTAAATTTGAGTTATTAAAACTTACTCATTTTAGTTGCGTAAGTTATCATCTTTAGCATTATTAGAGATCTTGCAATAGTACTATTTTAACCATGTTTAAAATTATGTCTTGTGAGAAATTTCTTTATTATTATTATTTTATTATTTATCTAAACAACCGTCAAAAGCAATCAAATTTTTAAGAAATTCTTTGAGAAGAGAATAAGATTTAGCAACTACGAAATTACACGTATAGGTCGTTTTATAAAAAGAATAAAGAAAAACCGTACTCCAAATTCTCGTAAAATTTAATTTTGATATTATGTTGTAAATTTAATGTTGCCTAAGAATTGTGTTTTTTTCGTGAATCTAATATTTTACATTGCTTGTTGTATTCGTATGATATATATGCACGCACATGAAATATTGATCCATGTTTTGAGAAGTTGATAATATTTTTTCTTGTTCCCACGCTTTTAGACATCTTTTACATTTAATATACACGCACACATACATATTGATTCTTATTTATATATTAAAATGTTTATTTTCACGTAATCTGCATAATCCGTATGCTATGCATATGTGCTATGCGCTATTGACATGCACGCATAATGAAACCGTCTTTTTGAACACTGTCTAGCACACTAGCCTTTTAGACAGGTACATCCAAAATCAAGGTTTATGTGGTTGCATCCTGTCTTCGAGCACAACGCGATGCTAGTTAGATTTAAAAAAAAAAATTTCTTTTGTGCCGTGATTAATGTCACGCATGCTTCCTAATGCGTCCTAAAATACCAAGAGAAACGAAAACACTACTTGCTCGCACGCTTTTAAGCTAAAAGTATCCATCCTCTCAACTTTAAATACGCTAAGTGTATATAATAAAACTGTAGGTACTTCTAATAATGAGCACTTACAAAATGTCATGTATGGTTTATAATCATCATGTAGGAATGATAGCAAGTACGATACCAATGAGAGCATGAAAAGACCAATAAGATATAAGGTAACGATATTATTGATTGAACGAATTTGAACAAGTGTATGAAGCTTGCATTGAAGACATCCTATCGGCAATGTCTACTTAACGTATGCGATCTTAGTACCTAATGGATATTTCCAAAAGACCAATAACAAAAAGAAGCAAAAAATATCCATTAGCAAGCCAATGCTTGTGTGTTTTCCTAACAAGAGAAATAACATAAAACACGAAATGCATGGTAAAATAATTGCATGGATACTATAAGACAAATTAGTATATAGAATGTAACATGAAAAATATATATAATAGTATAGATAGCAATAACTTAAAGCATGAACGATAATTAATAGCAATAATCAGACAAGTAGTGATTACTGATTACTAAGCAAGATAATTACTAATAAGTTCATGTCACCAATTATAACGTTAACAACGCAATGTTCTTATTCTAGTGCTGAGCTCATGTTCGAGGGTAGCATATGTAACTTGGGTATAATCAGGTTCACATATACTCGATTGCACACCCTTAGTTGCTAATATTAAATAACCTCACCTTCCTTATGGAGGGCAAAAACATAAATACAATAATATAATCATACATTTATTGGTGGAAAACACTGATATAGTAGATAATTTCACCACAATTACTGGATGGTGGAAAACATGGATATAGTAAGGACCCTTATTGCTTGTGCACCTTTCGAGACAACGAGTTTCCCACCACAAGTGTTATGTGATTGTGCAGTGTTTAGTACATTAAAAATGTACAATACCATAAAACCAAGTAGTAATCGGGAATAATGATAGATACAATATCATGAACGTGTAATCAGGTATATTGATAAATACATTATTATGCTTAGTGAACATGTAATCGGAGACATGAGCAGTGAGTGTCGTATGTGTGTCTTACAGTAATACATATGGTATCGGGTTCAGTAGTTATATGCAAGATACAATATCAAATATGATGATGTAAACATTGAGTAGTATAATATCACGTATAGTAAACATATAACAGTTTTGTGTCGGTTACAATAAGCATGCAATGTAAATCAAATGTATCAAGCATGTGTGATTTACATTTCTAGCATATGTATTGAGTAATAAAACCACAAAGTACGACAACATGCATAAATTATAAAGTTATCTAACTTACCATAATTTTTGTATAACTTTTCATATCACTTACCATTTATTATTACCATTTTAGCCATCAAATCAAACCATTGAATCAATAAGAGATGTAAATCAATAAAGAGACAACAGAAATATGAAATAGGATCAATGCTCGAGATCTTGGTTAATGGACATGTTTAGCACATCATAGTGAAATAGACATAGTCTCAATGGCACATCAAATGTTGGTCAATGGTCCATATATTATTAGCATATTTATGACGGGGCCAATGCTTAACAAGGACTATCACTTATAACAATCATATATTGGGCTAACCTGTATAACATATGCACACAATAATAAGCAATGGGTAATAACTGAAGCTATCAATATGGTCAACTAATCAAAAACCACTAGAACCCCAGTAATAACCCAATAGAACCAAACATGAACATCATTACCCAAGAAAGTAGAATCAAGCCCAATCAACATGCCAACAGAAAGCAAGCAAAGGCCTAATAGCTCGAGAAACACGTTCTGAACCCTTATGTGAAGGAAAACTGTCGCAAGGGACTAAAACCAAACCCCAACGAGCCAAAACGAGTAATCATCCATCACAATTTTCATTGCCAAAGCAAAACATTAACTCAAACAAAATCAAGCCCCAAATTAAACCAATCAAGTAGTCAGCTGAGTTTATCAATGATGGAAATAAAATAGGGATCCTACCTTAATTTCCAACGACTCGTTGATGTCGCCACCATTGTTGCTGGTAAAGTTGTTGCTTCTTTCTGTTACTGCTTTTTGGAGGCAACAAGGGGAAGAAGAAGAATACGACGATGAGGATGAGGATGAAGACGAGGTTGATGATGATTGGATGATGATATTGATGGCGATGATGGTTACGATAATGATGATGATGATGCAGATGATCGAGAAAGAGAGAAGAGAGCTAATATTAGGGTTATGGGTGGGTTTGTCGTAGTTGGGGTTTTATGTAATTTTTATAGAGGGAGGAGGGTTACAAGAGTGGGTGAAATTGGGAGGTGGAGTCGGAGATGCAAGAGGACACTCGCATGTGCGGTGGTGGTAACGCGATCGGGAAGAGCGTCGTCAGGAAAATCATGCGAGAGAGAGGATCATGGGGGTGAAAAGGGGTTACGAGAAAAAAAATGACTTGGGGGTTGAGTTAGATATTTTAATAGAGGGAAGTGTAAGCACGTCAGATTCAAGTGCAAACAGGTTTGGGTTTAGTGTAACGGTTTGGGTTTTAAGGGAAGCAAGTTTGAGGTCAAAACAAGTTTAGAAAAATCTAAAAATATGAAACAATCATCAAAAATTTAAAATAATTACTTCAAACATAATTTGATATTTTAAAACATTTTTTAGTATTAAAAAGCATAGATTTGGGTTATGGCTATTACAAATAATGTGTTACCTTATAACAGATCACGTCATCTTCATTTAACCTCAACCTAGTCTAGGTAAACTTTGAGGCTTTGTATTGGTTGCATGACTTAAATCTTATGATCTCAAAAGGTGGGTCTACCTATCTGACAACTGACATTTAAAGTGCCATGGCTGGGCTCACTTTATTATTATTAAACATGCCGATCTATATATCTCTATTGATCTTTTGGTAGTTCCCTATACTACAGTTTTCTCTTCTGCTCTAACCTACCTTATTTCTGATTCATGTATGTGGAATCAATCTTTTCTGCATCCTATGCTCTTCACTCATAAATTCTCCCTTTATCTCTCAGAACACTCGGATTATTATCTTTTGACTATCTGTTTCCAAGATATGCTTGATGCTAATTCACTACACACTTTACTTCAGTTAGGAAATACTTAATTTTAGAACTATCCACCATCAAGGGAATGCATTTCACTTTCACTCTTTGGCTTATTGTTCAGAGATTAGTAATTTTCATGTAGCAAAACTCATCATTTTTCCTATTCTTATGGACTCTGTTCATCTTGAATGCATACTTTTATAGACGGTTCTCTTAGAAAATGCGCTTAAATTGCATGATGAGTGAGTAGAGTTTAACTGCCCACCACCTGACTTTCAAAGGTTTACATCAAGCTAATTTCTTGTCCATAGAAGCCTTGAATTAGAAACACTAGCATTTAGAGTTGATGTCAAGTTGGCAACACTGTCATACAAGTTGGTTTCCTCTTTTTGACACCTGTGCAATCAGAATTTCTGGATAGGCAAACTCATTTGGAGGCATGTCTAAGTAGCTTAGAACTTCTTTTTATCTGCCTGACATGGTTTAATATTTACTGTTTACATCCATCGCCTAGTGGTTTTATATGCTATATGTTCAGAATCACCATGTGTTTTAGTCGAATTAAATGTTATAACAAACTTGCTGGTATTACCCTAGTCACTTTTGTTTACATATGTCAATCCACTTTGCTTTTAAAGTAATTGCACGCATTGGTTTCTGAAATTAAGATGCTTTCAGGGAGTTCCTGTGGCTCCTTTGTGGGACTCTTACAAGGGGCAATTTGTTGGAGTCCTCAGTCCGATGGATTTCATATTAATTTTGAGAGAGGTATGACGTTCACATTTTTTGATTTATTTTGACATTCTTCTTTTGACATCGCAGTCTTCATTATTGCTTTGAAAAGATTGTTACCGAATGTTTAGGTGTAACTTTTTAAAACCTAATAAACCACTTTAGTTTTTCTGCACAGATACAATTCTGGCGAAGACTATTATTCTTGCAGTTGTCTCTTTTTTAACTATTCAAAGTCATTGCCTTCTTCCTACCTTATTTAAAATGATAGATTTTTTTTGTCTTTTATAAAAAAAGAATCCTCGAGCGATAAAAAAAGCTTCAGGAAGAAAGCAACGTTCTGCGGAAAGAGAAATTTAGCAGGCAGTTCAAGTCTTACCAACTGACACATTTCTGAGATATAACTGGGCCAAAATTCCATTGGTCGCTACCATTCTTTATCAAAATCCTGCTTCAAGCGTGTGTGGGCCTTTGCTTATACTTGTTTTCTTGTTATTAGTTACTCATTGGTCCTTTACTCAGTTGACTTCTGTTAATTATCTGGTAAATGGTTCTGATACACGGTATTGTAGTTACTCTCTTGAGCGAAAAGGAAAGTGATGGGCATAAACGTCTACGTTACACACACACACACATGGAGAATATGCTTTGCGTCTTTATTGAATCTCACAAAAATGTACAGGACCGTTGGGAGGAAGAAGGATGTTAGTAAGGCGGGACAAAGGCACATGCGCCGTTGCCCCAACCAAACTCAACACCTTCCGCTATCCCAAGGGCCAGTAGAATACAAAGAATTACAAGACAAACAAATTAGCCTAATAACCCCCAATTTGAGGGGGGACTAATATCCTCATCATGATCCCACTCCACGTGTCTCAAGGCAATTCTGACATCGTTAGCTATGCCATCAAATAGAAGACTACCTTCAAAGATTGTCCTGTTTCTCTCTCTCCATATGTGCCAGATCATCACAGCAAGAACCGTCTTAGCCAATCTTACTATATTGCCCTTCCTATGAAAGCGAGTAAGAATCAAGTCCCCTATCTCAGCAAGTGATGGCGTCAAAGTAGAACTGACCCCCATTTTGAGAAAGCTACTGCAAAGGAGGTAGTTAGTATAACTACACTCAAAAAATATATGATCCATATTTTCATGAACATTATCAGAACATAGGACACAATAAGGAGAAGTAGGCACTCCCCATTGGACGAGCTTATCACGGGTCAGTAATTTCCCGTGGAAAGCTCGCAGTAATGTGATCGCCATCTTGGGTATATGACCCTGAAACCAGACCACCTTGTGATAGGGAAATATGGGTTTTATAACCCTAGACCCTTCCCATGCATCCCGAAGAGAAGGGGACTTGGATACCCATGCCCATAAATCATCGCCAGTAGTCAAGGCTACCGCATCAATAATGTGACGAACAAGAAGAAGACTGTTGATATCCACCCATCTCTCATCAGACCAGTAATCACTAACCTTCTTTCCCTCCTCCCCTATAGGAACATCACAACTATC
Source organism: Scilla litardierei (assembly GCA_030789695.1). Lineage (NCBI taxonomy): Eukaryota > Viridiplantae > Streptophyta > Magnoliopsida > Asparagales > Asparagaceae > Scilla > Scilla litardierei. Next base: position 111,441,398 of record CM061137.1, on the reverse strand, counting down.
ACTAAGAGGCCCACAGGGAAGCCAATTATCATACCAGAATAGAGTAGATGACCCATCTCTGACAATGCGTTTAGTAAGCTTTTTAGTGAACTCACGACAGTGCAGGATAAATTTCCAAGTCCCAGATTGTATAGGATGTGCCTTAGCTTGAAACAACCCCGTATTGCTCATATAGTGGTTTCTCATATAGGAAGCCTAGGCCCCCCTGTGAGTAAGCATACACCATGTCATCTTCATTATATATATATATATAGTCTGGGGGGAGTTAGTTTGTAGTGGATGACGGCGCTTGTGCCCTATCCCCTCTCTTTCTATTCCCATCCTAGTCACCCATAGTGTATGTTTTGTTTTGTTATGCTTTTAATAAAGTTACTAATTTACTCGTCAAATATGTATGTGTGTGTGTTGACTAGGATTCATTCAGATGGATCAAACATGCGGATCCATCCAAGTCATATTTGAAATTAGACAACCTAAATAGAAAATCCGTTCCGTTGAATGTGAGCTAACACGTCTAAACTACCTTCAAACAAAAGTTCAACTAATTTGGACATGTTTTGTTCATGCATCAAGTGGTTGTAAAATTAGTTAATTTTATGACTATTCTTAAAACATTGATTTTGTAGCAATTTGATGCATGTACAAAACATGTCCAAATTAGTTGAAATTTTGTTTGGAGGTAGTTTAGACGTGTTAGCTTACATCCAACGGAACGGATTTTCTATTTAGGTTGCTTAATTTCAAATTTGACTTGGATGGATCCGTATGTTTGATCCATCTGAATGGATCCTAGTGACATATATATATATATATAATGATCAAGAAATGAAATTAATGAAGTGCTGAAGCTGAAACATGAATAGAGGGACTAAATTAAGATTCGAATACTCAATATCCAAAACATTTGTAACTGACAGATCAAGGTGTCCAACGGGTCGGCTTGATCCCGAATGGTCCTTTTGCTGGGCCGGGCCGGGCCAGCCCGTTCGACTTTTGACCGGACTGGCTTGACAAGGCCAATGCCAAGGCCCATCCCGGTGTTGGATATTGGACTCCCCGGATTTGGTTTTGGATGATGAACAAACATAAATATAATATGTACTAACACTTTGTGAGCGCAGTTATGGAGATCGTCGCCAAATTCACATGAATAACAATTACGACGTCTCAAGACTTCTCAAAGCACGTGATCGTATGCCTAAAGCTTCGTTGAAGCTTATGGACCTATTTAGAAGTCATGAAGATTCGATTGAAGCTATTGAAGACGGTATCGTCAAGTTTAATTTATAGTCTTTAAGCTTCTTTCGTAGAATGTTAAGCCTTGAGTAGGTCTTACGTTTTAAATCTTCATAACGCTCATATCTTAGCTCTAGGATCGTAGTAGAAGTCCATACAATTCTTCCCGAAGCTTCGCGCTTCGATTCGGGACTTCTTGTGCATGTTAGTTGGTTCAAGAAGGAGAACTGACCGACTAGATGGTGATCTAGTCGGTCAGCCAAGCTTCTTGGACCGACTAGTTCTTCTCAGTTAAATCATTGCTCTTTACTGTTTACAGTTAGTCGGTCTAAGTTGACTCACCGACCGACTAGTTTGTGAACTAGTCGGTCAGTGATGCTTCTGTGACCGACTAGTTGAGCTTTCCCTGAACATGCACATTTTCACTTGAGCTACTGTTTATCATTAGTCGGTCTGTGCTCATTGATCGACCGACTAGTTGATGAACTAGTCGGTCAACTTTTCTTCTTAGACCGACTAGTTTTGTTTACTGTTCATGCCAAATTTTTCACCATACTTACTGTTTATTGTTAGTCGGTCTATGTTCATTTGGTGACCGACTAGTTGGTGAATTAGTCGGTCAACATTTGTTCTTGGACCGACTAAGTCTAATTCTTCTCAGACTTCAGTTTTATCTGTTAGTCGGTCCACGTTGAGTAACCGACCGACTAGTTGTGAAACTAGTCGGTCAGTGACTCTTCTTAGACCGACTAGTTCCTTGTGTCTGTGCTTTGATCTTTTCTCTGTTCACCCATTAGTCGGTTTACGTTAATTGACCGACCGACTAGTTGATGAACTAGTCGGTCGGTGATTGTTCTTTGACCGACTAGTTGGGTTCAGAAAAGAGCCGTTGGAGCCCTAATTGAAACGTTTTTCTCTCTCTCTCTCTCTCCTCTAACCTATAAATACTTGTTGGGCTGCATTCATTGCTGCCAAGGCTGATATTTATGCAAGTTTAGAGTTCAAGAGAAATCAATCCAAGCTCATTCAAAGCTCATTCCCTCCATTCATTAATCTCTCCTAACTCTTACTTCCAAAGAGAGATTCATTGAGTGTGAAGCCTTCCAAGCCAAGTGCTTGATTCTAGGTCACCAACATCCCCAAAGCTCTCCATCGCTGTCCTACATCTTGGAGCTAGGGTTTGGTGCCACTTCTTCCTCAAAATCATCCTTGCCCTAATTCGTAAGCAATACTCAAGGCATAGGTATTTTGTTCGGTAAGAAGTTTCTTATTTCATTTCATATTTGATTTGTAAGATTCACTCTCGGTTGTGAGAGTGTGGTTGTGATCCCGGGTTGTGGGAGTCACAAATTACATTTTGTATGATTTGACTTGTGGAGGTTTTTCACAAGTATTTCATAGTGGAAATCTTGAGTTAGGGTTTCTAACTCAAGTATCCGGAGGGGATCCGGGTGGTTGGGACGTAGGATCACCGGGAACAAGTCGGGGAGACTTGGGTGGATCCGAACCCAGTAACATATTGTGTTTGTTTTGTTATTATTGTTGTTGTCAATCAATTTAAGCTTCCGCAAATTGATTTGGTAGTTGTTTGCATTATAATTAGGAATTATACTCCTTGTTATTTTTAAAGTACTATTCACCCCCCCCTCTAGTACTTGTGCAGTAGCTTGTAGGGCATTACATTTGGTATCAGAGCCAGATACACAGCTATGTCTGCCAACGACAACAAGACCGTGCGTCCACCTTCCAACTATGACACCTTCAGGAACCGTGAAGGAGCATCTTCGGTGATGGAAGGACATTCCTCTACGAGGCCTCCATTCTTCAACGGTACCAACTACGGGTACTGGAAATGTAGGATGGAAACCTTCCTCCGAAGTGCATCTTTATGGAGGACTACAATGAAGGAGTACATCGAGCCCGAAGAAGAAGACTTCGAGAAATGGACAACCGCGGAGGTCGCCGCGGAGGTAAGCAATGCCAAGGCAATGAACGCCTTGCAATGCGCATTGGAGCCCGAGGACTTCAATAAGATATGCACATGTAAGAGTGCATATCAAATTTGGAACTCCCTCCTCATACTTCATGAAGGGACGAGTCGGGTAAGAGACTCTAAACTCGTAGTTGTAAACAAAGACTACGAAATGTTTCATATGCAACAGGGCGAGAAGATGAAGGAGTATTACGCTCGCTTCGTCGACATCATAAACGAGTTAGAGGCTCTTGGCAAATCCTACACCCAAAAGGAGAAGTGTTCGAAGCTTATCGAAGGACTTCCTTCTTCTTGGGAAAAGCGCACCTTCGCCATCGAGGAAGGTAATGACATGAACAAGTACACCGTAGTTCAACTAATGGGTACTTTAATGTCATACGAGGTACGCAAGGATAGCAAGCTCAAATTGCAGGAAAAGATGAAGTCTTACCTAAAGCAAGACGAGCCAAAGAAGAAGGCAATTGCTTTCAAGGCCGCTCCATCCACATCCACATCAACCGATGATGAAGACTCGGAAAACGAGTTGGACTTGGAGTCCATGACACTCATGGCCAAGAAGTTCAACCGTTTCTTCCGAAAAGGTAACTTCAAGAACAAAGCTAAATTTGGTTCTACTAACGCATCTTCCTCTCCTTTGTGTTTCAAGTGCAATAAGCCGGGACACATGAAAGCGGAGTGTCCCCTCAATAAGCACAAGGAAAAGTGGAAGGCGCCGAAGTATGACAAGTCCAAGAAGTACACGAAAGGAAACAAGAAGGGACTTGTCGGAGCTGCCTTCACCGACTCCGATGATTCTTCAAGCGGAGAGTCGGACGATGAGCACGTGGAGCAAGCGCACATGTGTTTCATGGCAAGAGAGGAGCACGATCAAGGATCCTCCTCTTCCGATGATAGTGATGAAGAAAGCGATGAGGTAACCATGGATGACCTTAGGAATGCTAACTCTCAATTATGGTCAAAATACACTAAATTGGTAAATAGATATACTAAGGTAAAAGATGACTTAGCTAGCATTCAAACATCGCCTAAGACTATCATCACCAACAACGACACCGTTGTTGAAGAGTTAAGAAATGAGATTGATAATCTCAAATCTAAACTCGAACATGTTAGCATTGAGGATACGGAAGAACATAGGATAGAGGATTTGACTTCTCAAAACTCGACTTTGAGTATTGAGAACGAGAATCTTAAATCTCGTGTTTATGTGCTCACATCGCAAATATCCACTTTGGATATTTCTTTGCGTTCTCTCAAAGAGAAATATGAGGACACATTGGGCCGAATCAACAAATTCAACAAGGGTAAGGGCCACTTGGATAATATCCTAAAAGACTTACTTCCGGCCAAACACCACATTGGCTTGGGGTATATGATGTGAAATTCATCCAAGTCGGTCACTACTTTTGTAAGGCCAACTTCCGAAGCCTCAACGAGTGGGAGCAAACACTCTATTGGTAGTTCATCTACCAATGGTGCTTCCACCTCGTCCACACCCTCTTTTGGAAAGAAACCCACTTTGGGTGGACCTCCAAAGAAGGGGCATGCTTATATGTACACCAATACCATGCCACGTAGGAACACACGTCCTACTCCACCGGCTCACACATATGATGATTTCTATGCAACACATTCTCGGGCACGTGCACACAATGTGAGACACCCTCATGCACGTATTCCCTCACATGCATATGTTCACCCACAACATCATATGAATAATTCTCATCGTGCACCATTCCATCATGTTCCGTATGCCTATCCACAACATGCATCACGTAGAAATCAACGTAGCATGCATGCACCCAATAGGACGAGGGCTCCCAAGATTTTCACAATTTGGAGCCCAAAGGACACAAGCATGGACGAAAAACAAATGTATATGAATGCTTATTTTTCGGATGTTGTGCATAGTAGAAATTATGTGGAGAAGTCTAAGTCCAATTGGACTTGGCTTCCAAAGGTCTAATCTTTTGGACCCAATGACCTTGGGTACCATGATATGAAATTCTCTATCTTTAGGTACTCAAGGAAAAGAAAAAGACAAGGAGCAATAAGTTTAAATTTGGCTCCAAGGGAAATTGGATACTCGATAGCGGGTGTTCAAAACACATGACGGGTGACGCTAGTTTGCTCTCCGGAGTGGTTCCCATAGCAAATGGAAACCGCGTCGTATTTGGAGGCAACGAGAGCGGAACCATCATAGATGTTGGTAAAGTGGGTAACCCTTCTAAACCCCTAATTAGTGATGTTTATCTTGTTAGTGGTTTAAATCACAATCTTATTTCAATAAGCCAACTTTGTGACAAAGGTTACAAAGTTAGCTTTGCGAAAGGATTGTGTCATATTTTAAGAAAAGATAATAATAAATTATTATTTTCCGGAACTCGTCATAAAGACATTTATATTTTGGATCTTCCTAAGTCATATGAACAATGCCTCGTTGCCAACACAAGTGAACAACACTTATGGCATCGACGCTTTGGACATGTGAACTTTGGAACACTTTATAAACTTTCAAAATTAAATTCCATTAAAGGTTTTCCGAAGCTTGTTTTTGAAAAGAAAAGCTTTTGTGATTGTTGTCAACGTGGCAAGCTTCCTAAATCTTCATTTAAACCTAAGAAAAGCATTTCTACTAAACGGCCACTAGAGCTATTACATCTATAGACTTATTTGGGCCAACTAGAGTTGCTTCATTAGGAAATGCTAGATATGGACTTGTCATCGTAGATGACTATTCGAGATTTACATGGGTATTTTCATTATGTAATAAAAATGAAGCTTTTGAAAACTTCACAATTTTTGTTAAGAAAGTACAAAATCTCTTAGGAACCACCATTGTCACTATTCGTAGTGATCATGGAGGTGAATTTGAGAATGAGTCTTTTGAGACATTTTGTGATGAAGTTGGTATTACTCACACCTTCTCTTTCCCTCGTGCACCTCCTCAAAATGGTGTAGTTGAGAGAAAGAATAGGACGCTAGTGGAGTGTGCTCGCACTATGCTTGATGATAGCCAACTTGGCCATCAATTTTGGGCGGAAGCGGTACACACCGCTTGCTATGTGTTTAATAGAATACTTTTGAGGCCCGGCACTAAACAAACTTGTTATGAATTGTTGTTTGGTAGGTTGCCTCAAGTTAAACATTTTCGTGTTTTTGGTTCGAAATGTTTTATTAAGAACACGTATGGTAGTTTGGACAAATTCGATCTAAGATCCGATGAGGGGATTTTTGTTGGATATTCTTCGCGTAGCAAAGCCTACCGGATATTCAACAAACGAACCTCAACGATCGAGGAGTCGCTTCATGTATCATTTAATGAAGGATTTGTTCCAACTAGAATTTCAAATGAAAATGATTCTATGGATGTTTTATGTGATTCACTTGATAATTCTAAGTCTACTGATTCTATTGATTCTATTGAGACTAACCCAACTAATGAAGTTGTTGAGAATGTTCCTAGTGATCAAGGTATTCCCAAACGGCTTCATACCGTTCGTGACCATCCTCATGAGCAAGTCATTGGCAATATCCATGATAGTGTCAAGACGAGATCGCAAGTGAACTACTTCGCTCATTGTGCCTTTGCCTCCTCGATAGAGCCAAAGAATATTAATGAAGCATGCGAAGATAGCGCTTGGATCTTAGCCATGGAGGAGGAGCTCATTCAATTCGAGAGAAATGAAGTTTGGGAGCTTGTTCCATTGCCATCGAAGAACCACACCGTCATAGGGACAAAGTGGATCTTCAAGAACAAAACCGACGAAAACCAAGTCGTCGTCCGGAACAAAGCTCGGTTAGTTGCTCAAGGCTATCGACAAGAGGAAGGTATTGATTTCGAAGAATCCTTCGCTCCGGTAGCTAGATTAGAATCAATTAGATTATTATTGTCTTTTGCATGTCATAAGGATTTTAAATTATTTCAAATGGATGTTAAAAGTGCATTTTTAAACGGAGATGTCGTTGAGGAAGTTTACGTTTCTCAACCTCCGGGCTTCATAAATGAAAAATTTCCAAATCATGTTTTTAAACTAAAGAAAGCGCTTTACGGCTTAAGACAAGCTCCTCGAGCTTGGTATGATCGCCTAAAGAATTTTCTTTTGGATTTAAATTTTAAAATGGGAGAAGCCGATTCTACACTTTTTGTTAAGCATGCGAATAATGATATAATTTTAGTTCAAATATATGTTGATGATATCATTTTCGGTGCTACTAACTTTGCTCTTTGCGAAGAGTTTTCTAATGTTATGAAGGAACAATTTGAGATGAGCCACATGGGTGAGCTCAAGTTTTTCTTAGGTCTCCAAATTCGCCAAATGGACGATGCAATCTTCATCCACCAAACGAAGTATACGGTGGAGTTGCTAAAGCGATTTGGAATGGAGAGTGCTTCCGGGAAAAAGACTCCGATGAGCACGACAACGCATCTCGATAAGGATACGGGCGGTAAGGATGTAGACATTCGTCTATATCGAGGTATGATAGGTAGTTTGCTATATCTTACCGCAAGTAGGCCCGATATTATGTTCGCCGTATGCGTATGTGCTCGTTATCAATCTCAACCTAAGGAATCTCACTTAGTAGCGGTAAAGCGTATTTTTCGCTATCTAAGTTACACTTTAGATTTTGGATTACTTTATCCGAAATCTAGCACATATGAGTTAATCTCATATAGTGATGCCGATTATGCGGGATGCAAATCCGACAGGAAAAGTACTAGTGGCACTTGCCATTTTATAGGAAATTCTCTTGTCTCTTGGTTTTCCAAGAAGCAAAATTCCGTATCACTTTCAACCACCGAGGCGGAATATATTGCCGCCGGTGCCGCGTGTGCTCAAGTTCTTTGGATGAGACACACACTTAAAGATTTTGGTATTAATTGTGATACTTGCCCTATCATGGTTGACAACCAAAGTGCAATATGTCTTTCCAAGAACCCGTTACACCACTCCCGTTCGAAACACATAGATGTCCGACACCATTTTTTAGATGATCATGTTGCTAAAAAGGACATCATTTTAGTGTACGTTGAAACCCAAAAGCAAATCGTCGATATTTTCACGAAACCCCTAAAGGAGGACTCCTTTGTGCGGTTACGTCGAGAATTGGGGATTATGGGTGAATCCGAGATATAGGATTCATGTTTCATTCAATAATTTTGCATGCTATTATATTTGGCAATATCTCTTTCATGCTAGAATTATTGGATTTTTCGGAATTTATGTGATCTTTTTTGATTTTTCGTTCGATTTGTGCGTAATCGTCAAATTTTAAGTTTTCGATGTTTAATGGGGGTAGTTTAGATGATTATTGAGAAGTTTTGAGATATATCGTTCAAGCGTTTTAAGGAGAGAACTTGATTATCATTGTTTGGACTCTGTTAGTCGGTATAGGCTCAACCACCAACCGACTAGATATTCATCTAGTCGGTTAGTAGAAGAACTTAGACCGACTAACTCAAGCTTATTGAGTTTCCTTTCTATCTTAAACTCTTTAGTCGGTTCATGTTCAGTGACCGACCGACTAGATTGATATCTAGTCGGTCAGTAAATGAACACAGACCGACTAATTCTTGTCAGTTAACTTGGATTCAGCCACTGTTTACAACTAGTCGGTTCAAGCTCATTGACCGACCGACTAGATCGTGATCTAGTCGGTCAGTGCTTGAACTGTGACCGACTAGTTGTGCCAGGGGCTGTTTGGTCATTTGCGAAATCGACCGACTTAAACTCAGTTTAGTCGATCGATTTTCATTCTAATCGATCCACTGTCCCTCTCCCTCAGCTCGAACCCCCGATTCCCCTCAACCCTTCGACTTCCGATCGTTCTCCGGCCATTTTTCGGCCGTCTCCGTCGATCTCTGCCGTCGGCCCCTCGTTCTAGGTGATCTCCTCTCCTTCTAGGGTTAGATTTCCTTTCCTAGAGCTAGGGTTTGCTCGGTTTCTAGGGTTCTTAGGGTTTATCTAATATTTTTCGGCTAGGGCTTCTTCGTTTGATCTCCTTGTCCCGTGTCTTGCTTCGATTATGGCAAGAACTCGTATTCCGATCACTCCGTCTAGCCCCTCTCCGATGACCGTAGAGCAAAACCCTTCGGATCCCGAGCATCCAACCCCTCCGAAGCGTAGAGCCAAGTCCACCCTTCCTTCGTCGTCTTCGCCTCCTCTCAAGAGGAAGAGGACGACGACCGCTAAACCTAGAGGTCAACCCAAACCCAAGCCTAACCCTAAGGCCAAAATTCTTGCCTCTGCCTCTACGTTCCATACTCCGACCGATTCCGATTCGGAGTATCACCCCGAGACCGAGACTCATAGGGAACCCACTCCTCCTACTCATCCCGAGTCTAGCACCCACCCTCGTACGTCTACCCGTAAGCCTAAGGGAAAGGGTCCGATGCCGGTGGGCGGTGTCGATATTTCCTTATGTCGCGATGACCCTTTGTGTCTCGCGGCGTATAATCGTATCGAACATTGCCCGCTGCTTCTGGAGCATTTCGTCCAGTTTAGCGATTTTATAGGGTTAGCTGATCTTCTGTCGTCGTCGGGTCTTCTCGATTACCTTCGATATGACCCGAAGGCGAATCCTCACCCCTACCCTAGATTAGTTAAGCTTTTCTATGCGAATAGGATCCGGGGTCAGTACGTTCAGACCCACTCTGTTGAGACGACCGTTTTGGGGACTCCTATAGTCCTCACTGCGGAAATCTTAGGAGAGATTTTGGGTATCTCTTCGTCTGGCCTTCTTCCCTCTGATATATCGGTAGATGATATTTCTTCTCTTGATCAGACCATCCTTTCAGAGATTTTCCATCAGATCCCTCCTGCCATGATTGGCGTGCCATCTAAATCATTCAAGCCTAATGCGTGGGTCCTCAATCTGATTCTGAAGTCGTGCTTGCTTCCCAAGTACGGCTCCTCATCTTTACCATCCCAGCCATTTTTGAAGCTTATCTATGCGATCTTCATGGGGAGCTCGATTAATTGGGCTCGAATTATACTCGATAAGATTGATTCTTTCGAGTGTATTCGAAAGTCCAATAAATCGGCTCATATCCCATTTCCTTGCATGTTGACCCTCGTCTTTTGTCATTTTCGTGTCACGTTGCCCCGTGACGATGAGCGTCCACTTGGTCCTCCCCTGAATGCGACGGCCGTCAAGAAATCTCTTGCGGCTCTTCGTCACGTTCAGAGGACGACACCTTCAGCGTCTGCCCCTGCCTCTGCCAGTGCTTCTACTGCTCCCTCTGCCACCCTCGATGAGGTCGTTCGGTTGCTTCGTCGTCACGAGTCTCGCTTGGCTCGTACCGAGGAGGTAGTCGACCGTATTGCTCGTCTGCTGGGTGTTGATGTTCCTCCATCTGTTTCTGAGGATGAGGAGTTAGCTGACATGGCTGAGGAGGACGTTGAGGAGCTCTGTCGTGCTTCGACTCGTGCCCCCGAGGGCACTGCTGCTGGTGCTTCCACTTCCGGTGATGCTGTTGCTGCTTCTTCTGCTGGTGCACCCGAGAACACACCTGTTGCCGCTACTCCTGTGGTGGATACTCCGACTGGTGCTCCCGAGGCCACTACGGTTGCTGCTTCAGATGTTGCCACTTCAGCCGTTCCTCCTGCTGATCTTCCGGACGTCTCTGCTGATCCAGTCACCTCTTCTGCTTCTGCTGAGCCTGCAGTTGCTTCCGGTCCTCCCGCGGCCTCTTGAGTTTCTCCGAGGCCTCTCCTGATGCTCATTGGATGATATATCATGTTGAGAGAGTTGTTGGGTAGGATAGTGTGGGTGGCTGTGTCTTTTGGATCTTCTTTTTTGATGTATTTTGATATGTGTGATGATGATGTATTTTTTTGTGGGCACTCCGATATTTTTTTTTTCATATCATGATATTTTTGTTGTATGTCGGTGATGTACTTTGCTTCATTTCATATATATATATATATATATATATATATATATATATATATATATATATATGCGTCGCAGTTGACATTTCATTATACCGTTCAAAATTTATAATTTTTGTTATGTCTCTAATGTTCGATTTCGTCGCTCGACGATATTCACTTGGTTTTATAGAAATTTCTTCTATGGAAACATAGAATTGTTTCCCATGCACTAAATTAACCAAGAAATGTTGATATTGGAGAGTATATTCCATAACTCAATCCGTAATATTGATTTGAGTTTTGTTGATTTCGTTTTACGATTTTTCGACGTTGGTAACTTTGACACGCCTTGATTCTATTCTTATTTTTCTCTTTGGTGTCACTTGAACCTTCGTCGTATTCTACGACTCCCGTGCTTTATAATTTGAGGCCATTGTCGTTGTCGTTGTTATCCTCCCGCTCTTTTTGCTTATGCCAAAGGGGGAGAGATATAATAATAACGATGTGCTAAATGAAAATTTAGAGCAATTTTCCAAGAATCTAACTTGATGTGTTAGATTCAGGGGGAGTTAAGATATATAAATGGATTTTCAAATCCGATATTTCAATAACCTTCTTTTGGTATTTCAATAATTCAACAATCGATTCTCATTTAATATACTTCACTCGTCTGCTTGATGCGTATCATTTTTTGTTTAAATTGGAATTAACGTGTCATCAATGCAGGGGGAGTAAGTAAATTTCATTTGAATTATTATTTTTGATTATTATTTATGTTAGTTTGTCATCACCAAAAAGGGGGAGAATGTTGGATATTGGACTCCCCGGATTTGGTTTTGGATGATGAACAAACATAAATATAATATGTACTAACACTTTGTGAGCGCAGTTATGGAGATCGTCGCCAAATTCACATGAATAACAATTACGACGTCTCAAGACTTCTCAAAGCACGTGATCGTATGCCTAAAGCTTCGTTGAAGCTTATGGACCTATTTAGAAGTCATGAAGATTCGATTGAAGCTATTGAAGACGGTATCGTCAAGTTTAATTTATAGTCTTTAAGCTTCTTTCGTAGAATGTTAAGCCTTGAGTAGGTCTTACGTTTTAAATCTTCATAACGCTCATATCTTAGCTCTAGGATCGTAGTAGAAGTCCATACAATTCTTCCCGAAGCTTCGCGCTTCGATTCGGGACTTCTTGTGCATGTTAGTTGGTTCAAGAAGGAGAACTGACCGACTAGATGGTGATCTAGTCGGTCAGCCAAGCTTCTTGGACCGACTAGTTCTTCTCAGTTAAATCATTGCTCTTTACTGTTTACAGTTAGTCGGTCTAAGTTGACTCACCGACCGACTAGTTTGTGAACTAGTCGGTCAGTGATGCTTCTGTGACCGACTAGTTGAGCTTTCCCTGAACATGCACATTTTCACTTGAGCTACTGTTTATCATTAGTCGGTCTGTGCTCATTGATCGACCGACTAGTTGATGAACTAGTCGGTCAACTTTTCTTCTTAGACCGACTAGTTTTGTTTACTGTTCATGCCAAATTTTTCACCATACTTACTGTTTATTGTTAGTCGGTCTATGTTCATTTGGTGACCGACTAGTTGGTGAATTAGTCGGTCAACATTTGTTCTTGGACCGACTAAGTCTAATTCTTCTCAGACTTCAGTTTTATCTGTTAGTCGGTCCACGTTGAGTAACCGACCGACTAGTTGTGAAACTAGTCGGTCAGTGACTCTTCTTAGACCGACTAGTTCCTTGTGTCTGTGCTTTGATCTTTTCTCTGTTCACCCATTAGTCGGTTTACGTTAATTGACCGACCGACTAGTTGATGAACTAGTCGGTCGGTGATTGTTCTTTGACCGACTAGTTGGGTTCAGAAAAGAGCCGTTGGAGCCCTAATTGAAACGTTTTTCTCTCTCTCTCTCCTCTAACCTATAAATACTTGTTGGGCTGCATTCATTGCTGCCAAGGCTGATATTTATGCAAGTTTAGAGTTCAAGAGAAATCAATCCAAGCTCATTCAAAGCTCATTCCCTCCATTCATTAATCTCTCCTAACTCTTACTTCCAAAGAGAGATTCATTGAGTGTGAAGCCTTCCAAGCCAAGTGCTTGATTCTAGGTCACCAACATCCCCAAAGCTCTCCATCGCTGTCCTACATCTTGGAGCTAGGGTTTGGTGCCACTTCTTCCTCAAAATCATCCTTGCCCTAATTCGTAAGCAATACTCAAGGCATAGGTATTTTGTTCGGTAAGAAGTTTCTTATTTCATTTCATATTTGATTTGTAAGATTCACTCTCGGTTGTGAGAGTGTGGTTGTGATCCCGGGTTGTGGGAGTCACAAATTACATTTTGTATGATTTGACTTGTGGAGGTTTTTCACAAGTATTTCATAGTGGAAATCTTGAGTTAGGGTTTCTAACTCAAGTATCCGGAGGGGATCCGGGTGGTTGGGACGTAGGATCACCGGGAACAAGTCGGGGAGACTTGGGTGGATCCGAACCCAGTAACATATTGTGTTTGTTTTGTTATTATTGTTGTTGTCAATCAATTTAAGCTTCCGCAAATTGATTTGGTAGTTGTTTGCATTATAATTAGGAATTATACTCCTTGTTATTTTTAAAGTACTATTCACCCCCCCTCTAGTACTTGTGCAGTAGCTTGTAGGGCATTACACCCGGCCCTAGGCCCGGTGCCCAGACGGGCCTGGCAAGCCCGTTCAATTACTTGACCAGGTTGTTTTTTAAAAAAGTCTAAAAATTAATAAAAGAAAAAATGAAAAAAATTATTTAAACATATAAAATAGGAAGTATGTTAAATTTTGCTTTTATAAAAAAATTAAAAGGTTAAATGGATAGCATTCTATTAATAGAAATTTTTTAAAACATTTTAAAAAATAGATAGTATTTTTGGGAAAAGATATTTTAAAAAGATAGTCTTTTGGGAAAAGAGTATTAAAAATTTATAAATAGATAGTATTTTATATGTAGATAGTATTTTTAAAAATTATTGAAATTTAACTTCTTTTATTCCTAAATAGATAGTATTTGAAAGAAAAGTATTTAATCTCGAAATTCTTGTAGGTCCTGAGATGAACCTTTAAATTTTTTTAATTAAATTTTTTTGAGGAGGGACTTAAGTCGGTCAGCCTTATCCCTCGCAGAATGGCAACTGGTATGTGCATGCTCTAACATTCTAAATCCTATAATCCTTTTATTAAGTGTGTAATCATTTTCTATGTAATGAGAGGAACACATAACTAGGAAGCATCCCATTTTGTTGTCTGTATGTTCGATGTTACTGCAATTTTAAAATTTAAGGTAGCAACATATTGATCAATTTTGCTTTACCATCGTGAAATGCTGACAATATTTTTAGGCTCTCTTCGTAATGCGGAGTTAAGGGCCACTTGGTTAAATCTCACCAATTCAGGGCTTTCTCCATAGCTAAATAAGTTCTACGCATAAACCAAATTTAGCCATATCTTTCCTTATTGTATCAACTGAATATGAGAAATTGGTTAGAGAGGTAGAAGAAGCATGTAATTTCGAAGTAGTTTGTCTTGCATTTCTTTTGTTGTGAGATTCTATATATCTATTAAGATGCGTTGTACCGTCGACATGTCTGCAATTAAAATCTAATATCCATCTTTTACAAACTGTCTGCTCGCTAGTTTTGCCAGTGACAGTTTCATGTGTAAAGTGCTTCCAAATATCAGATTTTCATGATCTAGGTGGGTGTTTATATAGAAGTTTGTGCATCAGCAGTAGAAGCTTGTGCATCAGTAGAAGTCTGTGCAGCAACAGTAGAAGCATGTGTATTAGTACCCAGAAAGATTGGGCTAGAATTATTACTATCGATACAATCTTGTGTTTCAGATTGTGAAAAATCCGTAAAGGCCAGTGTTTCTATTGAGTTATTCATAAAATAGCCATAGTCCGCAATGTTAGTAAAATTCATATTAATATTCCTACGGTCGGACGGTCTGGCCATTATGCTAATTTAACAGGATCTTGATTGTAAGGTTGCGAGTAGAGTAGAGAGTAGATGGAGTTTGAGAGCGCATATAGATTGAGAATAGATGGAGTTTGAGAGCGCATATAGATTGAGTTTCTTGATTGCTAGTTGTTAATTGCTAGCAAGTTGAGAGCTTGAACCCAGTATTCAGAATTTTGCTAAATAGTTGAGAGTATAATGTATGAGAATTGTGTAGAAAAATGAGGGGGTGGAAGTATTTATAGGAATACTTGGGGCTTAAAAAGACCAAAACCCCCCTAAAATAACCGTTGGGGGGGGGGTTTGGTCTTTTAACAGAAAAAGGCCAAAACCACCCTTGAGGGGTGTTGAACAGTCATTTGACCGTTCCACGTTCCAAATGGACCGGGCCCCCTTGCATTCCACGTTCCAAACAGAAAATTCCTACTGCTTTTACTACAACTAAAGCATCGCATTTAGGAGGCTCTTCCGAAATTTAGACAGAAATGTAATTGTGATGCTATGATCTCCACCCCGTTTTTTGTTCCAGACATGAACTCTAATTACTATATCTTTTAAGCCAATGATAGTATCAAAACTAGGCAGAAGAGCCAGCTGTGCACCTTCATTGATGAGTCAAAAAGAAAAAGATCCTTTCAATTGGCTAGAATCCGTTACTTGAACGAAAATAGATCTTGTGGAATCATATTGAATATTTGACAATACATTTCGTACACATAGTCATCGATCCTCTCTTCGTCGCTCTCCTCTTCGTCACATGACAGTCGACCGACTCAACCAACACATCAGTTCTATTGGCAACTTTGCCATTTTGATACCACCAGGAACAAAGAAATTCTAATGAATTAAAAAAAATATGTATGTGAATTCTCACAATTCGACAAGTAGAATCGGAATCCTTCCTGCCACTCACTGCTTCGAAGAAGTTAACTCCGTGCTCTTCTTCAAAGAAAGATAATGAAGAGTTGACAGAAATGAGCGCTAAATACTTTTTGAGAAATCTCCTCCAAATCGTTGGTATGACTATTGAAATCGTGAGTTAACTCGTCAAATTTGGATCCAATTCGGGATTTTCCTAGCGAGGTATCGGGAAGGAATTGGATTTCTAATGTCACAAGATATGACTGATTAGCTAATCTGTCAAAATCCAATTTGGTTCATTGGAACCTACATGTATATTCCCCCCCGAACAACATTTTCTTTAAGCATTTTGCCAAACAATTGAGAATACCTTTTCAAATCTCTGTTGAACTTAAAGCAAAATACTTAATAACACGACGATACATTTATACAAAACTTCTATCCCGAGCACACGCAATGGAGCTGTAGGTTGCTACTATTCATTGCAAAGCAAAGAATTTAGATCTTACATGTAAATGCTCAATATCCAAGTAGGGTTTACAAATTTGATCATAATCAAGTGCTTTTTCGGCTGTCTCATGTAATTTTTTCAATTTTGAAAGAACTTATTGTCGGTATCTTTCAAATATGAATCGTCAAAATGCATCGGTTGGAGGACGTTCCGCCTTAGAGGGGGGCACCCGCCGTAAACATATATGAATTAGTCCATGCTTCACTAGCCAATCAAATAAACGAACTTGCAACCTCTTGATTTCTCCTACATTTGTACGAGTATTCCGCATTCCGCATGCTGGGCTGGCCCGGTATGACGGGTTAGGCACCCCAGCCTAGCCTGGCCCTGGATACGGGCTGTGCTTGGCCCCGGCCCAATCAAAGGTACCGGGGCAAGGCTGGGTCATTTGGCCACCTTGACTGACAGATGCCAAATCTTGCGCTCAAGGTATCTAATTCGTGATGTCATTCATCCTCTCAACATGTTTGGCCTTCACTATAGTTTGTTTCAGTTAGTTTATGTTTGGATGGGGATATGCATAATTTTTTTGATGCAACCACTTCTTTTTTCTTCTTTCTCTGACACAACACTTGTTTAAGCACACCCGTGCAACACTTGTTTAAGCATACACTCAGTTAACCTTTAAAGGAGACAAATTTACAGTACGGTTATGCCCATACATACACATGAAAAATTTAAAAAGAAAATGCTAACAGAGTTGCAAGCAAGGTTTGATTTTAAGATTCAGATTTCTTTTTGCTTTCTTTTCTCATCTGTTCATGCATACGCTGTTGTGCGTGACACAACACTTGTTTAAGCATTCCCGCACAACACTTGTTTAAGCATACACTCGGTTAACCTTTAAAGGAGACAAATTTACAGTACGGTTATGCCCATACATACACACGAAAAATCTAAAAGAAAATGCTAACACAGTTGCAAGCAAGGTTTGATTTTAAGATTCAGATTTATTTTTGCTTTCTTTTCTCATCTGTTCATGCATACGCTGTTGTGCGTGTTTGGTTGTGCTAGACTACCAGGTGACATCCCTTGTAATTCAAAGATACACGGAAAAAAATCCCAAAAGAAAAAGCCTTTTTAATAAACCTACTTTCTCTCCTAGGCTTCCCTGTCATTAACCAAATTCAAATCATCCCTCTTTGTAACTCTTCCCCTCACTTACCTCCTTAATAAAAATTTTCTTATCATTTTGGAGCCCTTTTACTTTACTAAATTACATATTAGTTCCATTTAATTATATATTGCACATTATTTTCAATACCTTTTCTACCCACCCATTTTAATTATATATTTTGACTTAAAAATCCTAGTGTTTTATGATGAAATTAAAAAAATCTCATTGCTATTAGTCATTTGTTGCCCTACAACAAGTTAAATTTTCAACTACAATTTGAGGCAAACTTTGTGAAGTTTCTATATGGGAAAATTTATTTTTTATTACATGCCGTCATATAATAGGCAAATAAATTTTAAAAATATTCCTTTTGCATTTAGTTTAAGTATAACAAGGGTTTTCAACTAATCATTCAAAGTTCAATGATTATATTCGTCTTATTATAAATTTTTATCAAAATCTATGATCTTTCTATTATTTATTAACATCAACATGGTTAATTTTTGCATTTGAAATACGGTTTTCAATTAATTACCTAGGTCAAACAATTTTTCAGATAGTTATGAGTCTTTTTATTAAATTTTAATAAAATTTTTATGTTTTTTTTTTGGGGGGGGGGTAGATATTGGTTCATCTATTTTTGCCCAATTTGAAAAGGAGTTCTTCAAATCATATGGTTTATAGTTTTGTCCTTCAAATTTGTTAAAATAGCTTTAAAAAGTTCTTCTAGTTAATTTCGGTCCAAAATTTAAATATATTTCATTAAATTAACAGTATATATCTCTTAATGTTCAATTTCCTCTTCTCCATTCGCTCTTCTCCTTGCCTTTGCCGCTCGCTGCCGCCAATGCCACCTCGCCTCTAACAACTCATTTTCTTTTCTCCCTCATCCGTCAAGAACCCCTCTACAAAACAATAAACCAAATCCCATCCCCCTTTCTTCCCCTACATCGCTTAAGTAATATCTCGAATCTAACCCTAATCCCATCCATTTCCTTATTTTCACCCAATATCTCGAATCTAACCCTAATCCCATCCATTTCCTTATTTTCACCCATCAAGAGATTCTCCCAACCCTTAATCTTAGTCACATGTCCATATTCTCTCATTTCTCAAGAAAATCTTTTCCAAACCAAACTCTATTCCCTCCCCACCTTCCTTTCATCCTTGAAGGAATCCATTTTCCAAAACAAAACCCAACCCCAACCCACATTCTCTTCCATGCGCCTCTCATTTTAAGAAATCCATCTCTGAAATCCGAACCTCACCATTCCCCCCCCCTATCATCCTTCAATCCCTTAAAATCTAGTCCTCACTCATATCTTCATCCTCACTTTCTCTTCCTTAATCTTCCTTGTAAGTTCTGCCTGAATTCATTAGTTTTCCCAAATCGGACTATGGAATTAGCACTATTTGAAAATTGAAACTCAAAATGAAAGTGATTAACATGGGTCTTGTTAGTATCTAACCAGATTCAGGTTGAATTTTGAGTGAAACTACCAGGCAAGACTCTTTTTCAGCAGATTAATAAATTTGGAGGACCAAATCGCAAATAATATGGTTTGATGTACCCTTTTTTTGAGTTGGACATAAAAAGGAGGACCAACATTTGAAAAATCCTTTATTTTTAATGTATATATGGGCTTTAAATAATTTACTTATTTGAGTATATATAGATTTTTAGCCAGCTAAGGTTGAGCCTAGATAGGCTTAGGCACGCATATACCCTCACTCACTATTGCTTTATAGGCATGCATATACCTTCATTCGTTATTGCTTTAATATGTAAACTCTAACATCATGCATTCCCCACCATTTTGGTCTGCCATGTCCATACCCCACCAATTGATTATTTGATTTAAAATGTATCTGAAAATTAAATTGAATATTTGCATGCTACATGCTAAGAAAAAGGAAAAGTCTTATGCGTATTAAGTCTTTTGTCCCTTTTACACGGGTCAAGTTACAATAATTTAGATTCACATTCAATCTGAAATTTACTTAGATGCCCAATAAAATCCGAGCCATATTTGAATAACATGTTAAAGTGAAACTCATGACACAAACTTATGTAGATACTCTTTTTATACTTAAAGTGTATGGCATTGCCCATAACAAATGTACTACACAGAGTGAAAAATGGTATCTGGACTTAATCCTTTCCCCATCAATTTTATAGCTTCATGCCTTCAATATTATGAGAAGTATGATTTTATGAATTTCATGCTACCCTATAAATTGGATTTCAATTCTAATGCAAACATGCATATCCCTCTAATTCCAATCTAAAAAAGTATTATTCTTCTTTACGTGGTCAAGCTTGCAATCTTGACTTGCACATTTGTAAGACAACTGTATTTTACTTGAGCTCGTGTATTACTGCATGGGCTAAAAGACTAGTGAACTTAACCAAGTGTATATTTGCCAATTGCAGCTTGGTAATCATGGCTCAAATCTGACCCAAGAAGAGCTGGAGACACACACAATTTCTGCTTGGAAAGAAGGAAAACAGCTACTTTATGGACACGTGAATGAGCATGGTAGACCGGTTGAAAAGTGTCTAGCTCATGTAAGTGGTCTTGGATTATACCCATATGATTTCTTTAGCGTGCTTAATTATGCAAACTTCAACTTGAAACAACCAATTTCGATTTAGCTGTAATGCATGTAAACATGCAGTTTCAGTGCTAGGATGAAATTGACATTTTTGTATGAACTGTATAAATCAATTAATTTTGGTCTTTATATGACATTCATTTTTTTGAATGCCATATCATATACGACATATCAACTCTTTTGTGATCTGTATGATTGTCTGGCTCCCAACCCCATGTGTGTTTCCGGTGGAAGCATGTTGGAGCATTTTATTTCTATGAGAATACGGTCTACAATTACTGATCCCCATAAGGCATCTAGGCATGTACAACTTCTCGCCAATTGCTATCCCTGTCTCGGACAAGATGGTTGAAACCTAAACTATTTAGTCTCAATTCTCAGATTTTTGCGAGATATGTTGATCCGTATTCTTGATGGCTTATTGCAATGCCTTAGAGGCCGAGAGGGTCTGTAACAATGTGTTAGAAGATGATCTGGCCCATGTTGGAGCAAACGTCGTAACTATATGATAAAGAAGCGCTTGGCGACAAAAGTTTCAAGGAAACAGCAGGGTGATTATGCAAGACAAAAAAAACTGTATACGAGCACCCACATGTTAGGTGTTATGCAACCACATAGTCACATACTGGAAGAAAGCTTTTCAGTACATAGTCAGAATTGTTTGTATCAAGATGAAATGATGCAGCAACCAGAAACGGCAAGATTTCAAATCAGTGTTAAAAAAGGTCAACCGTGGCCCTGTGGCGACCTACTACCATACCTGCCATGAATGGCTTCTTCCTCAAAGGCCCGCGAGCTATTTATTTATTTATACCAAAGTAATTGGGGTTTGGGTTGGGTTATTGCGGGCCAGGCCGATTTTTTCTCTATCTTCTTCTTCCTTCTCCGTACTCTTGCAGCTTGCTGGTGCTGGCTGCAGCAGTGCCGGTTGCTGCATCAGCTGCAGGCTGCAGGGGCTGGGGGATGAGGGGGAAGAGTAAGGGCAGAGGGAAGAAGAAGAATGAAAAAAATCACCATGGTATGGGTCGTGAAGGTCCCTCGTTGCAGCTGTCATTTGTAATATTATTCTGAATCATATACTCAATGCGAAGATTGTCATTCACCTCCATATCTTGGTATCAGAGATCCAATCTTTTCAGATCCAATCTGAAAAGACTCTATTTTTTTCTTTTTTCTTTTCTTTTGCTTTTATTTGAACAAGATTTTACTTAACCTGTTTTGGGTTTTGTGTGTTGGATGTAATAGATAAAACCATCGACGAAAGTATTACCTGCATCTGGTTCTCAGACACATTTAACTGCCTCTGTCAGTGGTTATATCCGTCCACGGTGGCTTCTACAAAACAGTTCCATTTTACAAGTTTGTCTGATATAATTGTATTAATTACAGAACTG